>CM038673.1:382793606-383518992 GCA_021605145.1 Aegilops bicornis
TCCCTCTGTCCCGAAATACTTGTTGGAGAAATGGCTACAATTAGGTGTATCTATAACTAAAATACGTCTAGATTCATCCACTTGTCCGACAAGTATTTCCGGACGGAGGGAGTACCAATTTAGTAGCAAACCAACACCTCGCCCGGGCCGAAATTCCACTGTAGAGTGCCGATCTATTTAAAATCGCAGCTCCTAAGTAACGAATCTGACAACAATGTAACCCAAGAGCCCCAGCACTGTCGAACGGAATCTCCTCGCCCCACCACCGCCACCACCGAACTAAGAATAGGTAGCCTAAATCTCACCTTGACGGCCGTGTCGACGAGGTGCTTGCGCTGCTCGGCGTTGGAGACGTGGCAGACGGCCCCGACAACGGTGATCCCCTTTGCCCTGAGGCCCTCCACCGCCTCGTCCACGTTTTTCTGCGGCGCCAAGAAACCACTCATCAGAGAAAGCAAACCACGCGGCCGACGCAATCGAGAGCCCAGGAGGAGGGCCGTGGCTGGACCTGCTTGCGGGAGGAGATGACGACCGCGGCGCCCTCCAGGCCGAGGCGCTCGGCGATGGCGAGGCCGATGCCCTGCGTGGAAGCCGTCACGACGGCCACCTTCCCCTCCAGACGCCGGCACTTGACATCCATCGCCGGCCTCGCCGTGTTACCTTTGCTACGCGCCGCTGTCTTTTCCCGATGGAAGCGTGCGTTTATGTGAGAGACGCGGCGATGGAAGCAAGGCAAGTATAGCGGCGTGCCGCATATCCGCTTCTACCGGCGACCCTAGTGCGCTCGCTTATCTGGACACTGGAGCGTGGGCCCGGGCAAGGAGTAGCAAACTGTCTGTCGCCAACAATTTTCATGGAGTTATTTGAGGAAATTGTTGTTGTATAAAGTAAATGAGACAAAGAAAAGACACAAATGATCCTCTTAATTCCATTGCAATGTGGGAGACCCACTTATATACATGGTGAAGGGGTGTGTTGGGGAGACACCTCTTCCCGCAACAGACACCTTCTGAAAGGCATCCCTCCCATAATTGATCACGTGTTTTATTTCTCAACACTCCCCCTTATCAATTTGTCAGTTGTATATTGCAAACTGAAAACTCCTCCAAAAACCCCGTGGAAAAAATTGAGGAGAAACCTTATAATAATATGCCATCAAAAACTCCTTTAAAATCCAGTGAGAAAAAATATAAGGAGAAAACAATATGGCATATATCCGCACTTATATTTATATTGTCTCGTTAAAAACCTTATATGAGAAACCATCATGAAAAACTCATAAAGGAGAAAAGAATACAATATGAGTGATTTGAGGATCACCAACGGGTTATAACTTGGGATTTTACTCTCCCTGAACTTTACAAACTTCAAGAATATCTCATACCAATTCCACGAGCCTAGTTCTGGAATATAAACATTGAGAGAGATATTGTGAATATCATAATAATCTGTTTGCATATTATCCTCTTACATTTTTTGTAATTCACAAGGATAAATATAACCCATAAGCAATACAAGTGACATTATCTTGGTAGATAATGATAATGATAATCTTCACATGATTTCACATGTGGCCGATCATTCTAGGAAGTCATCCACATTTTCTGATGCTCCAAATAAAATAGAATGATCATTGAAAGGACTCGTTTAGAGTATATTCTGAATACTTCCTTCAAAATACTCTTCCAGCAAACCCAGTCTTTGATATAGCATTGTGGGATCAGATAATTAGCCACTATCAATATATCAAACCATGGTCCCATCTTGATTTTTCGAATGAAATTGATCAAGACCCTTTGTGCCCTCGATATATCCTAGGATATTCCTTACACAAACCTTATACCTTTCAGAGAATTGCACTCTCAATAAATTGCCAAAAACTATAGTGTCAGGCCTGACATATTTTGCAAGATATATGAGTGCTTCGATGGTATTTAAATATGGCAATTCATGCTCCTCTATCACTTCACCATCTCTGCTATGCCTCAAGGATCTGTATCCCATATTAGGTATAATATGACCATATGTGTCTTTGATATAATATATTCATATTGAACCTCTTCAATACTTTCGGATATATGAAAACTGATATCTTAGGGGGGTATGCTCAAGTCATAAACTTAGGATAATTTTGTTTAACCCAAATATCCGTCTTAACATGATTGTGTGTATTTCATGTCTTATATAGACTTTGATGATAGGATCATCGACACCACAAATTAAGGTGATGTAAAATCCAATCCAGGATTTCTTGAATACATGTCAGCAATCATTAGTATGAGAGTAATCATTGTCAAGGAATAACTCACTTAGTCGGTTGCACCACACAATTCTCCGACTACTTCAAGTCATAGAATGACTTCATAAGTTTCACACATGCATGTTGCGATTTACCTTTGGATTCAGAATATTAAGGCATTCAATGACTTCAATATATACATCCAAACTAATTGACCCATGAGAGTATGTAGACATTACATACATCAGCTGTATGGATCTATACTGCCATTGACATTCAGTATCAAAACATAATTCCACTCATACCAAGAAGGTATGCTACATCGTAGTCGATGTCGGGTCTCTGCGATAAACCCTTATGCTACAAGCCTCGCTTTCTCACCACCTTATTTATTTTCGTTTCCAAACGAAAATTTACTTCTCTTCCCTCTCGAAGTATACTTATGAGGAGCAGGTTTTACAATGGTAAATGCCTCTTTTTTGATGAGCGAGTGCCACTCTTCCTTAATTGCTTCCTTTCATTTGAATCAATATAAGTGAAACAACACTCTCCATGGATTTGGTTCAGGGCCCAAAAGGATTCTAGCAATTCTCGAGAAGAATTTTATATGGACATATGTAGACTTTCTCATATACGATTCTCCTGAATCAGTATCATTGTGGAATTCTTATTACGCCTCTTGATGTCTACTACGCAACCTTCTTCTTGTAGACCTTGTTGGGCCTCCAAGTGCAGAGGTTTGTAGGACAGTAGCAAATTTCCCTCAAGCGAATGACCTAAGGTTTATCAATCCGTGGGAGGCGTAGGTTGAAGATGGTCTCTCTCAAACAACCCTGCAACCAAATAACAAAGAGTCTCTTGTGTCCCCAACACACCCAATACAATGGTAAATTGTATAGGTGCACTAGTTCGGCGAAAAGATGGTGATACAAGTGCAATATGGATGGTAGATAGAGGTTTTTGTAATATGAAAATATAAAAACAGCAAGGTAACTAATGATAAAAGTGAGCGTAAACGGTATTGCAATGCTAGGAAATAAGGCCTAGGGTTCATACTTTCACCATCGCAAGTTCTCTCAACAATAATAACATAATTGGATCACATAACTATCCCTCAACACGCAACAAAGAGTCACTCCAAAGCCACTAATAGCGGAGAACAAACGAAGAGATTATGGTAGGGTAGGAAACCACCTCAAAGTTATTCTTTTGGATCGATCTATTCAAGAGTTCGTAGTAAAATAACATGAAGCTATTCTTTCCGTTTGATCTATCATAGAGTTCGTACTAGAATAACACCTTAAGACACAAATCAACCAAAACCCTAATGTCACCTAGATACTCCAATGTCACCTCAATTATCCGTGGGTATGATTATACGATATGCATCACACAATCTCATATTCATCTATTCAACCAACACAAAGTACTTCAAAGAGTGCCCCAAGTTTCTACCGAGAGTCAAGACAAAACGTGTGCCAACCCCTATGCATAGGTTCATGGGCGGAACCCGCAAGTTGATCACCAAAACATACATCAAGTGGATCACGTGATATCCCATTGTCACCACAGATAAGCACGACAAGACATACACCAAGTGTTCTCAAATCCTTAAAGACTCAATCCGATAAGATAACTTCAAAGGAAAACTCAATCCATTACAAGAGAGTAGAGGGGAGAAACATCATAAGATCCAACTATAATAGCAAAGCTCGCGATACATCAAGATCGTATCACCTCAAGAACACGAGAGAGAGAGATCAAACACATAGCTACTTGTACATACCCTCAGCCCCGAGGGTGAACTACTCCCTCCTCGTCATGGAGATCGCCGGGATGATGAAGATGGCCACCGGTGAGGATCCCCCCCTCCGTGAGGTCGAAACAGGGTCCCAATTGGTTTTGGTGGCTCTGAGAGGCTTGCGGCGGTGGAACTCGATCTATTACATTTCCCTGAAGGTTTTAGGGTATATTAGTATATATATATATAGGAGGAAGAAATCGTCAGGGGAGCCACGAGGGGCCCACGAGGGTGGAGGCGCGCCAGGGGGTGGCGCGCCCCGCCTCGTGCCCTCCTCGTTGATTCACTGTCGTGCACTCCTAGTCCCCTTGATTGCTTCCGTTCCAATAATAACTTTTCCAAGGTTTCATTACATTTGGACTCCTTTTGATATTCCTTTTACGTGAAACACTAAAACAAGGGAAAAAAGAACCGGCCTTTGGGCTCGGGTCAATAGGTTAGTCCCAAAAGTAATATAAAAGTGCACAAGAAAGCCCATAAACATCCAAAGCAGATAATATAATAGCATGGAACAATAAAAATTATAGATACGTTGGAGACGTATCAGCATCCCCAAGCTTAATTCCTGCTCGTCCTCGAGTAGGTAAATGATAAAAACATAATTTTTGATGTGGAATGCTACCTAACATATTTATCAATATAATCTTTATTGTAGCAAGACTATTCAGATCCATAAGATTCAAAACAAATGTTTAATATTGACATGAAAACAATAATACTTCAAGCATACTAACAAAGCAATCATGTCTTCTCAAAATAACATGGCCAAAGAAAGCTATCCCTACAAAATCATATAGTCTGCCTATGCTCTATCTTCATCACATAAAATATCTAAATCATGCACAACCCCGATGACAAGCTAAGCAATTGTTTCATACTTTTGGTGTTCTCAAACTTCTTCAACTTTCACGCAATACATGAGCGTGAGCCATGGATATAGCACTATATGTGGGATAGAATGGTGGTTGTGGAGAAGACAAAAAGGAGAAGATAGTCTCACATCAACTAGGCGTATCAACGGGCTATGGAGATGCCCATCAATAGATTTCAATGTGAGTGAGTAGGAATTGCCATGCAACAGATGCACTAGAGCTATAAGTGTTTGGAAGCTCAACAAAAAGAAACTAAGTGGGTGTGCATCCAACTCGCTTGCTCACGAAGACCTAGGGCATTTTGAGGAAGCCCATCATTGGAATATACTCCCTCCGTTCCTTTATATAAGGTGTATTATTTTTGGCACGGTGACCAAGGCGCATAAATATAGAGGTGTTAGGACAAAATTACCCTTGGCAAATTTGTTGATTAGTGGTAAGTAAATCAATGAGTGCAGGAAAGTAAAAGATAAATGCAATCGAGAGAGAGATTATTTCCTTCTTTTGCTATAAGGAGAGATACATGCAATCAGGAGAGATATACTTTCCTTTTTTTGGAGGGCTAAAAAGGGAATTAGGAGGATTTAGAAGAAATGCACCTTACAATGCGGAATTTTATCAAAAAACAAATACACCTTATATAAAGGAACGGAGGGAGTACAAGCCAAGTTCTATAATGAAGAATTCCCACTAGTATATGAAAGTGATATCATAGGAGACTCTCTATCATGAAGACCATGGTGCTACTTTGAAGCACAAGTGTGGTAAAAGGATACTAACATTGTCCCTTCTCTCTTTTCTATCTTTTTTTTGTTTTTTTGGGCCTTCTCTTTTTTTGGCCTCTTTTTTCTCTTTTTTTATTTTTCATCCGGAGTCTCATCCTGACTTGTGGGGGAATCATAGTCTCCATCATCCTTTCCTCACTGGGATAATGCTCTAATAATGATGATCATCACACTTTTATTTACTTACAACTCAATACTTAGAACAAGATATGACTCTGTATGAATGCCTCCGTGATGTCTGGGATGTGCAATGACTCATGAGTGACATGTATGAAAGAATTATGAATGGTGGCTTTGCCACAATTACGATGTCAACTACATGATAATGCAAAGCAATATGACAATGATGGAGCGTGTCATAATAAACGGAACGGTGGAAAGTTGCATGGCAATATATCTCGGAATGGCTATGGAAATGCCACGATAGGTAGGTATGGTGGCTGTTTTGAGGAAGATATATGGTGGGTGTACGATACCGGCGAAAGGTGCACGGTATTAGAGAGGCTAGCAATGGTGGAAGGGTGAGAGTGCGTATAATTCATGGACTCAACATTAGTCATAAAGAACTCACATACTTATTGCAAAAACCTATTAGTTATTGAAACAAAGTACTACGCGCATGCTCCTAGGGGGATAGATTGGTAGGAAAAGACCATCGCTCATAAGGAGGACAATCAATAAATAAATTATGCTCTGACTTCATCACATAACGGTTCACCATACATGCATGCTACGGGAATCACAAACTTTAACACAAGTATCTCTCAAATTCACAACTACTCAACTAGCATGACTCTAATATCACCATCTTCACATCTCAAAACAATCATAAGGAATCAAACTTCTCATAGTATTTAATGCACTTTATATGATAGTTTTTATTATACCCATCTTGGATGCCCATCATATTAGGACTAAATTCATAACCAAAGCAAATTACCATGTTGTTCTAAAGACTCCCAAAATAATATAAGTGAAGCACTAGAGCAAACAACAAACTACTCCGAAAGATATAAGTGAAGATCAATGAGTAGTTGAATAATTATGCAACTATGTGAAGACTCTCTTAACATTTAAGAATTTCAGATCTTGGTACTTTATTCAAACAGCAAGCAAAACAAAAGAAAATAAAATGACGGTCCAAGCAAAACACATATCATGTGGTGAATAAAAATATAGCTCCAAGTAAAGTTACCGATGAACGAAGACGAAAGAGGGGATGCCATCCGGGGCATCCCCAAGCTTAGGATCTTGGTTGTCCTTGAATATTAGCTTGGGGTGCCTTGGGCATCCCCAATCTTAGGCTCTTGCCACTCCTTATTCCATAGTCCATCAAATCTTTACCCAAAACTTGGAAACTTCACAACACAAAACTTAATAGAAAACTCGTAAGTTCCGTTAGTATAAGAAAATAAATCACCACTTGGGTACTGTAATGAACTCATTCTAAATTCATATTGGTGTAATATCTACTGTATTCCAACTTATCAATGGTTCATACCCTCCAATACTACTCATAGATTCAACAAAATAAGCAAACATCACATAGAAAACAGAATCTGTCAAAAACAGAACAGTCTGTAGTAATCTGTATCAAACGTATACTTTTGGAACTCAGAAAATTCTAAAATAAATTGTTGGACCTGAGTAATTTGTCTAGTAATCATCTTCAAAAAGAATCAACTAAATATCACTCTCCAGTAAAAAGTTTTATCTAATCTCGTGAGCGCTAAAGTTTCTGTTTTTTGCAGCATGATCATAAAGACTTCACCCAAGTCCTCCCAAAGGTTCTACTTGGCACAAACACTAATTAAAACACAGAACCACATCTAAACAGAAGCTAGATGGATTATTTATTCCTAAACAGAACCAAAAAGCAAGAAACTAAAATAAAATTGGGTTGCCTCCCAACAAGCGCTATCGTTTAACGCCCTAGCTAGGCATGATGATTTCAATGATGCTCACATAAAAGATAAGAATTGAAACATAAAGAGAGCATCATGAAGAATATGACTAGCACATTTAAGTCTAACCCACTTCCTATTCATAGGGATTTTGTGAGAAAACAACCTATGGGAACAATAATCAGCTAGCATAGGAAGGCAAAACAAGCATAACTTCAAAACTTTAATCACATAGAGAGGAAACTTGATATTATTGCAATTCCTACAAGCATATATTCCTCCATCATAATAATTTTCAGTAGCATCATGAATGAATTCAACAATATAACCAGCACCTAAAGCATTCTTTTCATGATCTACTTGCATAGAAATTTTACTACTCTCCACATAAGCCAATTTATTCTTATCAATAATCGTGGGAGCAAACTCAACAAAATAACTATCATGTGATTGAAAATTAAGATCAAGATGACAAGTTTCATGGTTATAATTATTCTTTATAGCATACGTGTCATCACAATATTCATCATAGATAGGAGGCATGCTTTCATCATAATAAATTTGCTCATCAAAACTTGGGGGACAAAAAATATCATCTTCGTCAAACATAGCATCCCCAAGCTTGTGGCTTTGCATATCATTAGCATCATGGATATTCAAGGAATTCATACTAACAACATTGCAATCATGCTCATCATTCAAATATTTAGTGCCAAATATTTTAATGCATTCTTCTTCTAACACTTTGGCACAATTTTCCTTTCCATCATACTCACGAAAGATATTAAAAGATGAAGTGTATGAGACAAACTCAATTCCATTTTTTGGTAGTTTTCTTTTATAAACTAAACTAGTGCTAAAACAAGAAACAAAAAGATTCGATTGCAAGATCTAAAGATATACCTTCAAGCACTCACCTCCCCGGCAACGGCGCCAGAAATGAGCTTAGTTGACAGGGTGTGAGTGCCGCTTACCTAGCCTCCCCGGCAACGACACCAGAAAAGAGCTTGATGCCTACTACGCAACCTTATTCTTGTAGACGTTGTTGGGCCTCCAAGTGCAGAGGTTTGTAGGACAGTAGCAAATTTCCCTCAAGTGGATGACCTAAGGTTTATCAATCCGTGGGAGGCGTAGGTTGAAGATGGTCTCTCTCAAACAACCCTGCAACCAAATAACAAAGAGTCTCTTGTGTCCCCAACACACCCAATACAATGGTAAATTGTATAGGTGCACTAGTTCGGCGAAGAGATGGTGATACAAGTGCAATATGGATGGTAGATAGAGGTTTTTGTAATCTGAAAATATAAAAACAGCAAGGTAACTAATGATAAAAGTGAGCGTAAACGGTATTGCAATGCTAGGAAACAAGGCCTAGGGTTCATACTTTCACTACTGCAAGTTCTCTCAACAATAATAACATAATTGGATCACATAACTATCCCTCAACATGCAACAAAGAGTCACTCCAAAGCCACTAATAGCGGAGAACAAACGAAGAGATTATGGTAGGGTACGAAACCACCTCAAAGTTATTCTTTCGGATCGATCTATTCAAGAGTTCGTAGTAAAATAACATGAAGCTATTCTTTCCATTCGATCTATCATAGAGTTCGTACTAGAATAACACCTCAAGACACAAATCAACCAAAACCCTAATGTCACCTAGATACTCCAATGTCACCTCAAGTATCTGTGGGTATGGTTATACGATATGCATCACACAATCTCATATTCATCTATTCAACCAACACAAAGTACTTCAAAGAGTGCCCCAAAGTTTCTACCGGAGATTCAAGACGAAAACGTGTGCCAACCCCTATGCATAGGTTCATGGGCGGAACCCGCAAGTTGATCACCAAAACATACATCAAGTGGATCACATGATATCCCATTGTCACCACAGATAAGCACGGCAAGACATACATCAAGTGTTCTCAAATCCTTAAAGACTCAATCCAATAAGATAACTTCAAAGGAAAACTCAATCCATTACAAGAGACTAGAGGGGAGAAACATCATAAGATCCAACTATAATAGCAAAGCTTGCGATACATCAATATTGTATCACCTCAAGAACACGAGAGAGAGAGAGAGAGAGAGAGAGACCAAACACATAGCTACTGGTACATACCCTCAGCCCCGAGGGTGAACTACTCCCTCCTCGTCATGGAGAGCAATGATGAAGATGGCCACCGGTGAGGGATCCCCTCTCCGGCAAGGTGCCGGAACAGGGTCCCGATTGGGTTTTGGTGGCTACAGAGGCTTGCGGCGGCGGAACTCCCGATCTATTCTGTTCCCCGAAGGTTTTAGGGTATATTGGTATATATAGGAGGAAGAAATACATCAGGGGAGCCACGAGGGGCCCATGAGGGTGGAGGGCGCGCCTAGGGGGGTGGGCGCGCCCCCTGCCTCGTGCCCTCCTCGCTGATTCCCTGACGTGCACTCCAAGTCCCCTGGATTGCTTCCGTTCAAAAATAACTTTTCCGAAGGTTTCATTCTGTTTGGACTCCGTTTGATATTCCTTTTCTGCGAAACACTGAAACAAGGGAAAAACAGAACTGCACTGGCTCTGGGTCAATAGGTTAGTCCCAAAAGTAATATAAAAGTGCATAGTAAAGCCCATAAACATCCAAAACAGATAATATAATAGCATGGAACAATAAAAAATTATAGATACGTTGGAGATGTATCACTTCTTAACTCCTTGTGATTTCCCACAACAACGGAGTCAAGGTGTTTCAATTTCCCAACACCTAAAAATGTGTGCACGTATGTGTTGGACTTTGGATGTCGCGCATCCATCAGGTGTCATTCAACCCAAGGATGAATCATATTTACTGATCGAGGGGTCAATCTCCTCTATTTCCGCTGAAACATTTGAGAACTTAATCTCATGCTACCAGAATTCTCCCCCTCTTGATCTCATCTAGGGAGAAGAGTGGTTTATTAGGTACCTCCACTCGTTCTGGTACTTGACCAAAGTGACACCTTTGTCATCAGTAAATATACTTGGCAGATTATTTGTAATATGCTGCAAATTTCTCATAACATGAACCTGGAGTTCAAATTCTTAAGTACGTGGACAAAATGTCTACGACATTTCTTATCAATTGTAACATCCCAAATTTTCAATTTGGAATGTTATACATAGGTCATCCATGCATATCATATTTTATTGCATTTTCGTTTCGCGATCCTCGAAATCCTGAGCAACTCAAGGACCCTATGAGAGAGTTGGGGATTTCCCGGTTTTCATATTTGATTTTATCAAATATTGAAACAAGGATTTTTGGTTTTAATTATTTTTCTCTCCAAAAATATTTCATAATAAAATATATGAGAGGAGATAACATGCCTTCTCCAAAATAATTGAAATATTGGAGGAAAAATATTAAAATCAAATATTTGTTTTTTATTTGGATTTTATTTTCTAGGATTTATTTTAGGGCCAAGAAAATGTTCATCTCGTTCTAAATATTTAATTTAGACGATGAAAATTTGTTTTGACATTTTTTATTTTTATTTTATTTTCTAGGATCTATTTTCTGTTCGGCGGAATTATTTAAAAAAAACTTCCAAGCGTCGAGTGGGCCGAAACCCAGCCGGGCCGGCCCATCTCCCCGCGGCCGCCGTCTCCCGTGCGGAGACCGCGCGCGCGCCGCCGCCGCCGACTCGGACACATTCCGAGCCGGACTCCTCCACCATCGCCTCCTTGCCCCCTCCTCCAAGCCACCCCGCCCCGCCCTTTATATACGCCGCCCGAGCCCCGCCACCACCACAAACCCCGCCGCCGCCTGACGGCTCCCGAGCCGAGTCAGCGCCACCGCCGCCGCCGCAAGCCGTCGTCGCCGTCGCCTTGCCGCGTCGCGCAGCCACCGCCCCGCCGCCGAAGCCCCAACCCGCAGGAACCCCGCGTCTCGCCGGATCCGACGAGGTAGTCGCCGCCGTCGGTTTTCTCTAGAAAACCGATTCCGTTTTTTTTGAAACCTAGTTCTTTTTTTAGATCGGTTCGCCAGTTTTTCCCGGTTCTTCTATTTAGCGGACGTTCGTCCGTACGTTCATTTTAACGAACGGTTTTCGCTCGATAGTTACAGACAACGAACGCTTGTTCGCTAGCCTGTTCGTCCGTTTTCTTTTTATCGGATTTTTCCGCGATTATTTCAATCGCGATTTCTGATCCGATTTTCGTTTCAGTTTATCTTTTCGCTCGTTTATCGGAATCAGGCGATTCAAGCGCCTAGATCTTCGTCTCGAGACCCTCTTTCTGTTTAACCAACTTAAACAAGATTTTGGTACTGGAAAATTTGACTCGAGTTCAGATTAGTAAATGGATCTTGTTTCTTTCGCCGTTTGAGTTTCGTTGCTCTGTTCGATTTGATTCTTTTTGCAAACCAGAGTTCTTAAGTTGAACTTTCTGTTCAATCTCTCTTATTTGAGTTTTGCCCGTGCATCTTTGCTTGTTTGCTTATGTGTGCTATTGTTTGTTTGCGATAGAATTCCCGGAGTGCGAAGTGTGCTACTACGAGTCCCTAGGTTTCGCGAATCGTCAGCAAGGCAAGTAACACATTGATCATACTTTTTCATACCCAGTTTTTATGCATTAGTTCCAATCCTCAAACTTTGCATGATTAGGATGTCATTAACATGTGGGCTGGGAAGTAGTTGATGAGGTAGAACCTATTGCCCTGTTATATCAAACCCTTGGGAGTTACTTCTACGTGTTGCTTATATTGCTATGCTATGCTCGTGGACGTGGTTTGGGTGAGTGAAATCCATGACAGATGTGAGATTGTTAATCAATGGTTCAACTTAAGGTGGCAACTTAAATACACATCTGGGTGGATTGAAGCACCTGGAGTACCCAGTGTTGCCTGTATTTTTGGAAATCCCGGGGTTCCGTGTGATTTTCCTATGGACCGCCACCCAGGCTCAAAGGGAACTGAGATGATTCATGCTAGAAACTTCCGTGTGCAGCCACAAGCTATTATGGGCTCTAGCATAGTTGAGTAAGTTACATGAAGCTCTTGAAGAGGTAGATCGGTGTAGTGGGTTTGTAGGTTTGGTATGGTCTGCACTGGAGTAGAGAGTTAATGTTTACGAAGATCGTGTCTCGGTCATCCGTTTCTCAAACACCATGTAGTGCGAGAAATCCAACGGAGGCGATCGAGTCTTGTGGGGAAAAGTGCGCAAACCTCTGAAGAGTGTACAATCTAATCATGGTTAGCCGTGTCCCCGGTTATGGACGGTCTTGAGTATCTAGTACTTGGAGTATCTTAAGTATCTCATCACTCTTAAATTAGTATTGTTGGGTTAATTATTACTTTAATTGGGATTGAGTTGGAGGAACCTTCTCAATGATGTTTCAACTACCATGATAGTTAAGTTATAATATATTCCTTTGTTGTAGGAAAAAATTGGCTTTTCGCAAAACTATAACCATACAGCTTTCCACCAGCCATATATGCATGTAGTGATAGCATTATTCTGTTCTTGCTCTACTGTGTTATATTGCCAAAGATATTCCATGTCTTTGACTTGGTTACGGGCTGCAACGCATTATGTTGCAGACTTTTCAGATGAGGAGTAAGGTTCGTTAGGTCGTTGCCGTGCAGATCAGCTATGCCGTTGGAGTTGATGGACTCACTTTATCTTCCAAGCCTTCCGCTGTTATCGTATTAGATGGTCTTAAGCCATATTTATTGTAATAAGTTCTCTTTTGAGACATTCGATGTAATAAGTGTGTGATTGCTACTCTGTTATAAATCCTTCGAGTATTGTGTGTGTCAGCATTACCGATCCAGGGATGACACTGAAGCACAGAGACTTGACCGTTTAAGGTCGGGTCGCTACAAGATGGTATCAGAGCACACGCTGTGTGTAGGACACGACCACTAAGAAAAACCCTAGGTCACTCTTCTCCACTCATTTCTAACTCCTCTCCATTTTCTACTCTTTAGTATGGCGGAGATGAAGAACAAGTTTGCACAACCAGATGAGGACACACCCTTTGGACGCCACTTGAAGGAAGTCACTAGGTACTTGAACATTGGAATACCAAACTTCACCGGGACGTACAACGCCACCTTATCAGAAGAGGAGCGCTGGATGATTCAAGTACAAGTTCCAGGAAGGACGTTCTCGCCAACCTCTAAGCCCATAGAATTTTCTTTTGAAGCACCCACATGGAGTCTAGGCAAGAGCATGGCAGCCCACATTACCATGGGACGCATTGGAGAAGTCTACAACAAGGATCATAAGGACACTATCTACCAGATATGTGGGCGCCGAGGCGAGCAATGGGAGATGATTAGCACCAAGAAGGATAGATCCATTGCAGCTTCCATCCAGGAGTTAAACCAGCACATTCGACGTCATGAGAACCAGATGTGCGCAGACATGATGGAATTGAAGAAGGCAAAAACCAGGATCATCGAGCTGGAGGAAGAACTTAAGTCTACACGCGATGGATATGAGGAGGAAATTGCTACACTATTCGAGAAGAATGACGACCTGATTAAGAAGATCGGAGTATTCATGGGAGATCCAGCACCGGGAGGAGAAGACCACGATTCCACGTGCCTGGACAACTACATCATCATGGACGACACCGACTTCGACCCCAGTGATGATGACTTTGAAGACGAAGCTGGAGCAGACATCATGGAATCTTCCATCAATCAAAATTTCTAGATGACCACCAAATATATAATTAGTAGTATTCCCCCATGTATTTAGTAGTAGTTGAGCACTTTTCGATAGTTCTAGACCGCTTGTATGCCCTTGCTTGATTGATTGAGTGAAATGATTGTGTTTGTCTCATGTGCATATGGGTAGTGCTTTCTCATCAGACCCCTTTTCTATTTTGATCTCTTCCATCTAAACCCACCAGATGCCTCCGAGACGTGACACCGGTTTTGCCTTCCCACCGGAGCTCACCCAGTTGATCCAGCAGCAGAATGCCTTGATGCAATTGGTAGTTCAGAACCAAGGCAACAACAACAACAACAACAACCCACCTCTAGTTGACAACCTAGCCTGCTTTTACGAGGTTAGCCACGGTGTTTTCCAAAGAGCACCGAGCCTATAGTTCTTGATGATTGGCTACGCCCGTATGGGAAGGAGTTGACCACCGCAGGTTGCCTGAGATCTTTGAGAAGGTGCGCTTTGCCACACATCAATTGGATGGACCAGCAGCCACATGGTGGGAGAATTACACGACCACTTTTCCCATAGCCAATTTCACTTGGGACCAGTTTCAACAAGCTTTCCGTACAGCCCATGTCTCAACTGGAGCTATGAATATGAAGAAGTGTGAGTTTTGCAACTTACGCCAGGGGAACTGTACTGTGGCACAGTACGTGGATGAGTTTAGCAAGTTATCTCGCTATGCCCCGGATGATGTGGCCACATATGCCGCGAAGCAGGAGAAGTTTATGGAAGGGCTGAATGATGAGATGAGCATGCAGTTGATGGTAGCAACCTTCAACAACTACCAGGAGTTGGTAGATAAGGCTCTTATGATTGAAGGAAGCAGCAGCAGATTGAGAGTCGTAAGAGGAAGTATGGACAAGGGAGGTATAACTCAGAGCTCGGTGAAGCCTCGCCTAACCCCGAACTCGGGAGGACTTGTTCATAACCATGGAGGTCATAACCACACCGGAGGAAGTTCGCATAACCACAATGGTTCTAAGAACGGAAATGGGAACGTAGCTAACAACAATCAGAACCGCCCCAATCCAGCCACACCCGCCAAAAGGGATCTAAGTCACATTACTTGCCATAAGTGCGGGAAGACTGGACACTACGCCACGGATTGCTCAGAAGGGAAGAATGGAAACAGAAATGGGAGCGCTGGGAAGAAGCCCAATCCATTTAACAAAGGACAAGTGAACCACGTTATCGTGGAGGAGGTTGAAGAGCAGCCAGACGCAGTTATAGGTAAGTTTTTGGTTAAGTCATTTACCGCTCTTGTTCTTTTTGATACTGGTGCGTCGCATTCATACATATCAAGGGGATTCGTGGATAAGTTTAGACTACCAACCAAAACCCTTAGGACCCCTCTATTAGTAAGTTCGCCTGGAGCAGAGTATATGGCTAGTCGATGGTGCGACTAGATACCCCTAACCATTGGCACCCATGTTTTTCTGTCCGACCTAATTATCTTGGAGTCACAAGGATTGGATGTGATATTAGGCATGGACTGGATGTCAAAGTATGGAAGCATTGACTGTGCTAGTAAGTCGATTTATCTCACCACCCCGGAGGGAAAAATGATTAAGTATGTATCTAGGCATGTGCTTAGGAGGAGCCAAGTGAATACCCTCACGGGAGTTGTTCAGGAGGAAGTGCCTGTAGTGAAAGATTACCCGAATGTTTTCCCAGAGGAATTACCAGGCATGCCACCGGATCGAGACATCGAGTTTTTGATAGAGCTATTGCCAGGCACAGGGCCAATATCTAAGAGACCCTACCGGATGCCCGCGAATGATCTGGAGGAGATTAAGAAACAGATCAAGGAGTTATTGGAGAAAGGTTATATTCGACGGAGTTCATCACCATGGGGAGCCCCAGTGCTTTTGGCGGAGAAGAAGGATAAGTCTCTAAGAATGGTTGTTGATTATCGGGCCTTGAATGAAGTGTCGATTAAGAACAAGTACCCGCTGCCGATGATCAATGATCTGTTTGATCAACTGCAAGGAGCTAAGGTGTTTTCGAAGATCGATCTGCGATCGGGGTACCATCAGTTGAAGATTCGAGAGAAGGATATACCAAAGACAACATTCACCACACGGTACGGGTTATACGAATGTACGGTCATGTCGTTTGGACTGACTAACGCCCCTGCCTACTTCATGAGCATGATGAACAAAGTGTTCATGGAATATTTGGACAAGTTTTTTGTGGTGTTTATTGATGATATAATGGTATACTCGAAGAATGAAGAGGAGCACAAGGAGCATTTGCGTTTAGTTCTCGAGAAACTCAGGGAACATCAGTTGTATGCCAAGTTCAAAGAAATGCGAGTTTTGGTGAAGGAAGTTGGATTCCTTGGACATGTTATATCGGGAGAAGGTATAGCAAGAGACCCCACCAATGTCTAGTCGATCCTTTGAATGGTTGGCACCCACTTGATTAGCGAGATCCTTGATTTTCTTGGACTCGCAGGATACTATCGGAGATTCATTGAGAATTTCTCCAAGATTGCGAAGCCAATGGCGGAGTTATTGAAGAAGGATACCAAATTTAAATGGATGGAAGAATATGAGGCAAGTTTCCAGGAGTTGAAGAAACGTTTGACTACAGCCCCAGTGCTGACACTGCCAGATATACGTAAGGATTTGCAAGTGTATTGCGACGCCTCTCGCTTAGGACTTGGAAGTGTGCTTATGCATGACGGAAGAGTTGTTTCATATGCCTCACGACAACTAAAACCGCACGAATTGAATTATGCCACGCGTGATTTGGAGCTAGCAGCCGTAGTGCATGCGTTGAAGACTTGGAGACATTACCTTATTGGAAACCGTTGCGATGTGTACAAGGATCATAAGAGTTTGAAGTACATCTTCACATAGAAGGAGCTGAACCTTAGGCAGAGGAGATGGTTGGAGCTTATAAAGGATTATGACATGAAGCTGCACTATCATCCAGGAAAGGCCAATGTCGTAGCAGACGCTTTGAGCCGGAAGAATTATGCTAATATCCTAGAGAGTACAGGATTACCAAAGGAGTTAGCAGAGGATCTCAGGGAAATTCGATTGGAGATTGTTCCTAGAGGTTTTGTTGCAACAATGGAGGTTCAGTCGACATTGTTGGGAAAGATCCGAGAAGCTCAGAAGGATGACAAGGAGATTGCCAAGATAAAAGAGAGAATGAGCAAAGGAAAGGCCAAAGGTTTTCATGAGGATGGGCACGACACCTTATGGTTTGAGGACCGAGTTTATGTGCCCAATAACACAGAAATCAGGAAGTTAATACTTCAGGAGGCTCATGACTCACCATACTCGATACACCCCGGAAACACCAAGATGTATTTGGATTCGAAGGAACATTTCTGGGAGACAGGGATGAAGAAGGATATTGCCGAGTATGTAGCCGTATGTGATGTATGTCAGAGAGTGAAGGCAGAGCATCAGAAGCCAGCAGGATTGTTACAACCTATGCCGATACCCGAATGGAAGTGGGATAAACTTGGCATGGATTTTATCACCGGATTGCCCAGGACCAAATCAGGATATGATTCTATATGGGTAGTCGTTGATCGCTTGACCAAAGTGGCTCACTTTATCCCAGTGAAAACAACTTATACAAGTGCGAAGTTGGCCAAGATATATATGTCCAGGATCGTATGTATGCATGGAGTTCCGAGGACCATCGTATCAGATAGAGGAACACAGTTTACCTCAAAGTTTTGGCATCGGTTGCACGGACTTTGGGAACGAGATTGGAGTTCAAGACAAAGATTTCACCCTTGAGGCGGATGGGCGGACCGAGAGTCAACCAGATTACGGAGGACGTGTTGAGACCTGCGTTAGATTATGGATCTATGGGATGACAATTTGCCTTACGCAGGTTCTCATACAACAATAGCTACCAAGCCAGTTTGAAGATGGCACCGTTCGAAGCCCTGTATGGACGAAGGTGCAGAACACCGTTGATGTGGGATGAAGTAGGAGACCGACAGTTGTTTGGACCAGACTTGATTAAGGAGACTGAAGAGTAAGTTAAGTTGATTCGAGATAGACTGGAGATAGCTTAGTCCAGGCAAAAGAGTTATGCAGATTCGAAACGCAAGAAGGTAACCTATGAAATTGGAGATAGAGCATATCGAAGAGTATTCACTACAAAAAAATACACTTCCGTGATGATACGTGTTTGTCACAGTAGGTCGCGTTTTTTGTCATGCATGTACATCCATGACAAATTTATGGCAGAATCAAGATAGTCATACCGCTATTGTCAGAGAAGTGTTCCATGACATTACCAAAATTATCATCATGGAAGTGTCCACTTCCATGACGATAAATCGCGTCACGTAAATGCTTTCGTCAAGGGTGACCGACACGTGGCATCCACCGTAATCGAACGCCGTTAAGCTATCGGGTCGGGTTTTGGATCCGATAACCCGTTAATGACCCGACCAATGGGGATTTTCCATGTGTAAAATCATCATTGGCTAGAGGAAACTGCGTGTCGGCTCATCGTTGGGACGGATGTCATCCACTCATTGGATAGAAGGCGCCCATGATACGTCGACCGCGTGGCACGGCCAATCAAGTTTAAATGGGCGGCCCAACTAAAGGCCCACAAGATTTGGCGGCCCATAATGGGCGGCCCGATTAAAGGCCCACGAGATTTTTGTGGACTATAATGGGCTGGCCCAGCTAAAGGCCCACAAGATTTCGCGGGCCATATTAGGCCGCCCCAGTAAAGGCCCACAAGATTTTTGTGTGCCATAATGGGCCGGCCCAGGTAAAGGCCCACAAAATTCTTGCGGATCATAATGGGCTGGCCCAACTAAAGGCCCACGAGATTTCACCGACATTAATGGGCTTACCACCGTAGGCCCACAAGATTTTGAGGACCCTAGTAGGCCGGCCCATTAACTGGCTGCCATGTTTTGGGCCAAATGCCGGCCCATAATTGATCCGATCCATTAATGGCCTTCCACGTTCCGGGCCTAGTAATGGCCCATATAAGATCCGCACGTTAAATGCCTCCCACTTTCTGGGCCAAATCACGGCCCGGATCAGGTCCGGCCCTTTAAGAGGCTTTGGGCTCAATTATGGCCCATATCGATTCGCCCGTTATTTGGACGCTATGCTTTTGGGCCCACTTGCTAAAGGCCCATTTAGTAATTCGGCCTGATATTAGTTTCGGCTTGTTAAGGGCCCATTTAACATTTCGGCCTTATATTAATTTCGCCTATTAAAGCCCGTCATATAGTTGGGCCTAACTACGGCTCGGTTTGCATCCGGCACCTTTCGCGTGGAAATATCCGATTGGGCCAAACAAGGACCGAGACAACTTTGGCCTGTTAAAAGCCCGTGAATTGATTCGCACAATCATGGGTCGGGTCCATTTCGGCTGCGGCCGCCCGTGAGCTATTCGACACGTTTGTGCCCAGCCTTACTTCTCGACCTCCTAAAGCCCATTGAGTTTTCTTGCGAAAAGAGGGCCGAGGGTTACTCGGCCTATTAAAGGCCTGAATCTACTAGTGGGCCAGTTTGACGGGGCCCATGATGCGGACCATACATCATGATTGCATGACGGCCCGATTATGTACCGTAATTTTGATTTGGCTGGTTTATCATGCGAAGACAAGATATATATCTGATAAAATAAGCGCAGCATGGTGAATAAGAAAAACCTAGACTATACAATAAAGAAATTACGACATATTACATCCACCGGGCATCAAAGTTCGCCACTATGATAATAAAGCACAAGCAGACAAAGATATTACATACTTTGGGCATCAAAGGTCGCCACCTGCAAATAAACACACCGACAAAATAATATACAAAACCGACAAAGACTTCAATAGAGTTCAAGAAAGGTTAGCCTCATTGGGAGCTGCAGCAAGCAATGAGCAAGATGATGAGATCAAGGCTTGTTCAACACTTATATCTTCCTCACTCTGAAAGATAAACAAGCGCATGGATGACAGTTTTCCACATAAAAGTATCAGTGCTGACAATTCATCACATTTCTTACTGACGAATGAAGTGACACAGTTTAAAATTGCATTAACACAATATGGTATTATTCAGGTCAAGACATGGCAGGAATTAACATTGTGAAGGAGTTGGCAGCTTCACGACACCACTGGATTACAGATCAAGAACTCATAAGTATCAATGGTTAGTGTGCTGTCAATTTAACCCATTTCAGATTGGCAAATAAAGAGGCGGTTTAAATAATAGTAGAATGATATGACATTGTTCATAGTTAAGACATTGCAGAATATGACATTGTCTTTGTAGTGGATAGGTTCACCACACCACCGGATTACGGATGAAGAATGAAGCATACATGCAATTGCAAAATAAGATCACTTTCTCTTTATAGTTTTATTTACATGGTATGAAGAAGGAACTTGGTTGTACAACTGAAAACTTAAATTGAGAAGGACAAACTTTTGTGTATGAACTACATAATAAACTTTAAACATGCAATTTGATGCAAACACCAAAAATAAATAGCTGTTGCAGTCATGCCTAATCAAATATACACAACAAAGTTTGAAGGCTTGAGAAGGACAAACCTCCATTACTGGCGAAGCCAGGCTCGATAAAGCGCTGGTCCACGCTGATGGGGGGCAATTCAAGAAGTTTAGCACAGAATGTTCTTCATAAGCATTGCCTTTATTCTACATTTTGTTAATAGTAAATATAGATGTGATAATATACGAAAAAAATGAAGAATATTTAAGATAACATGAAGAGTGATGCTACATAACCAAGTAGCTATAAATGTATGTGCAGCGATACAGGAAAAAGGCACAGCCAAGAGCAATGCATGGCTAAACTTCTTCAGTACCAACCTTATGGTAAGAGTAAATATAGATCTGATGTGTAGAAAATGGAGGGTAAAGGAAAATAAGCTGCAAAGTGATGGTACATGAACAACTACAGTCAATATAAGTACACTAATAAAGGACAACATGTACTTACAAGAACAATGCAGAGCTAAAAAATTCATTGGCATTGGACATATTCTACACTAATGTAACCATTCATACAGATCGAGATAATTTGGAGCGAACAATTGATAAGCAAGCTATCATGCATACTGCTGTCAAATAATGAACCGGTATGTATGCGAGTGCAAAGGATACAGGACAACAGTACTAACAAGAGCAAAGCAATGGGCAACATATTTGCGATATCCTCGTCGTTCTTTTCAAACCGGAATTCTTCTTCGAGCTGATTTCCTGCAAAAGATCCGTAAGGCACATGCCGAAAAGTAGAAGTTCAAATTGTCATGTGATTTCATAGATGATACCTCATCACAGGAATGAGACGATTGCATAACAAGTTTTTTCCATTCAATGTCTTCTAAATTTAGCATGGAGACTTCACCGGAAATTCGTTTATAGACTTGCCATCAAAGTGTGATTTCCTCGGGTAACACCGACATCGCTGCAATGCTTCCTTGAAAAGCACAAGCAAGCTTTGCTCGTCATGACTATCCAGATTGACCCTCACCTAGTTACAACAATGTAATGTAAATCATTGATGTGTTCGATCGGTAAATCGTGAAAATAATAACCATGAATAATAGCACTTACACGTAAGTTGGACAGAAGATGTGAAAATGGTGTTTGTCTTCACTATAATCTTCCCATGATGGGAATATATGCACGTAGTCCCTAACAACATTGAAAGCATTGTCTTTTAAACTGGGAATAAATGGAATGGGGTTCCAATCACAGGAATTGGCCGTCTTTGCAGTTGGGATAGGTCTTTGGCGGTGGACTTGCTTTGTACTTTTTCTTTGGAGTGGGATTTTTACGTAATGCAATTTGGTGCTATGGCAAATGAAATCGGTATACCTTTTATCGGAGTGCAGGTCCTGTGTGGTGGGGCTAGTGGTGTGGCCAGTGAAGTATGAGTACTGATCTGCTGAGTCGGTCCTATGTTTTGTGTCACTTTGGTTGTACAGCCAATATAAGTGGGCGTTGTCTGATTTCTCGGCACCACCACGTTTTCAAGGACTTTCTTTGGTGCTCCTTCAGGTTCGACAATCACCCTCTTCCTTTTTGATGTCTGATGCACAAGAACAACATTTGAGTGGAAAAACATGGTATGATGACAGATGGAATATGTAATGATAATGGATGGGCATAGCATCTCGAGTTATATGATGAGTAAACTAAGCAGATGGTGGTGCAACAAAGTAGAAGAAATGCAAGACTACATATGCAAGATACTGGCATAATCAATAAAACCTTGCCAAATTAGAACATGCACCTTGATGGGTGAATAGGACAGCCATCCGCCTTTGACTCCTCGAGGTTAGAATATTCATTAGAATGATATTCTGAACAAGAATCAACAGGTGGGGAGCGTACGAGTTTCATTGCTTCCAAAATGGCACTCAACGCCTTGGTGCCAATTTTGTAAGTCATTGCAGTGTTCCACAATATTCTTCTGATGCGCGGATTCTGATATTCACTGTAATTGTGTATAATATCTGAGAACCATGAAAACATAAATAGTTTTGTGATTATCTTTGTAATGCAGATGATATTCTAATATAGGGGCGCCCCTGTAAACACTTATGTGCTATCACTAGATTCTGATGAGAGAGCTCATGTGTGCTATAATATCGTGCGTGCATTTATATAATCTGGCACAAGTACACACAAAAATAGGCTCCAGAAGTAAGGATAGCTGGCATATGATAGGTTCATAATACCGTATAGATAGTTTGTTGCCAAACCATGATAACAAGAGCACACAACAACTAGGCAGATCATAGTGTACATAACAGGGGTACACCATAACCACGATATATAAATCGGGAAAGTGGAACTGGCTTGAAAATACGGTGTTGTATTGCCGCTAGTAATTGAAAGCCTATCGATCACGAACAGGCCAGCACTATCGAACATGGTAAAGAAAATCAAGCACATTTTGGATAATAAAATGTTGGTTGCATTGCCCACATGATGAACCACAGCGCATTAAGAATGCAACTCCCAGCTTTCTCTCGACCATTTCAGGCGGTTGGATGAAGATCCTACGTCTCCTAACCCTTCTTCTTCCTCGTCTCTGATTCTTCCCATACAGAACACCGCACGGGCCGCCGGCCGGACCACCGGCCCCCACCGCTTGTGTTCCTCCGCCACCACCACCCCCACCCGCGTCGAGTTTTCTTCGTTTGGCGAGGCCCCACAACCACCCGTGCCCCTTGGATCGCACCGGCGAACTCCGGCGAGCTCTGAAAAATCGATCGCCCAATTTTGAAATTTAGTCTGTTGTGATTTAACTAGTGTGGAATATAAAAGGGGAAACCATAAGCATTGGGAGTATAGTGTTGAGCGTGCCATGGCGGATCTGAAGGTGCAAACCGGACAAAGGCAACTTTGCAACCAAGACAAGAAATCAGAGTAAAGCAGTGGCGATCTATTTTCTTGCTGCGATAAATAAGTTGAGCAGAATCTGAAAGAGTACCGCCTGCAGTGCGGCGCCGATGTCACGATCTGGTGAGAATTTAGCGGTGCTACGGTAGCGATGGCTGTCGTCGGCGTGGAAGCAGATCTAGGAGGGTAGACGGTGGCATCGGCGCGATGGACGAGACGGTCAGAGAGCGGCGCCGGCAAGGTGGATGACGGCGGGGATGAAGCGAGAGGACGGGATGCAAGGAACCCAGTCCGAAGGCGTGGATGAGAGAGGTCGATCTCTTGTAATGGACGGCGGCGTCGGGGTACTGATACGTCTCCAACAATTTTTGATTGCTCCATGCTACTTTATCTAGTGTTTTAGGCAATATTGGGCTTTATTATCCACTTTTATATTATTTTTGGGACTAACCTATTAACCGGAGGCCCAACCCAGATTTGCTTTTTATGCCTATTTCGTGTTTCGAGGAAAAGGAGTATCGACGGAGTCAAAACGGAACGAAATCAAGCTGGAGAAGTTATTTTGGAAGGAAACCCACCTGATGGACTTGGACCCCACGTCGGAAGATACGGACGTGCTCACGAGGGTGGGGGCTCGCCCTCCCACAGGGCGCCCCCGCCTCGTGGGGCCCCGTAGCTCCACCGACGTACTCCTTTCACCATATATACCTCACGCACTAAAACTTCGAGCAGGAAGATAGATCGGCAGTTCGCCGCCGCAAGCCTCGAGCCACGAAAAACCAATCGGGACCCCTTTCCCATTCTCACGGAGGGGGGATCCATCTCCGTGGCCATCTTCATCATCCGGTGCTCTCCATGACGAGGAGGGAGTAGTTCCCCCTCGGGGCCGAGGGTATGTACCAGTAGCTATGTGTTTGAGCTCTCTCTCTCTCTCTCTCTCTCTCTCTCTCTCTCTCTCGTGTTTTAGACTTCACATGATCTTGATGTATCGCGAGCTTTGCTATTATAGTTTGATCTTATGTTGCTTCTCGCCCTCTACTCTCTTGTGATGAATTGAGTTTCCCCTTTGAAGTTATCTTATCGGACTGAGTCTTTTATGAGAACACTTGATGTATGTCTTGCCGTGATTATCTGTGGTGACAATGGGATATCACGTGCCACTTGATGTATGCTTTGGTGATCAACTTGCGGGTTTCGTGACATTGGGAACCTATGCATAGGGGTTGGCACACGTTTTCTTGATTCTCCGGTAGAGACTTTGGGGCACTCTTTGAAGTACTTTTATGTTGGTTGGATGAATCTGAGATTGTGTGATGCATATCGTATAATCATGCCCACGGATACTTGAGGTGACAATGGAGTATCTAGGTGACATTAGGGTTTTGGTTGATTTGTATCTTAAGGTGTTATTCTAGTACGAACTCTTTTATAGATCGATCCGAAATAATAGCTTTGTGGTGGTTTAAATGCCGACCATTATCTCTATGTTTGTTCTCCGCTATTAGTGTCTTGGAGTGACTCTTTGTTGCATGTTGAGGGCTTGTTATATGATCTATCTATGTTATTATTGTTGAGAGAACTTGCACTAGTGAAAGTATGAACCCTAGGCCTTGTTTCCTATCATTGCAATACCATTTACGCTCACTTTTACCGCTCACTACCTTGCTGTTTATATATTTTCAGATTACAAAAACCTATATCTACCATCCATATTGCACTTGTATCACCATCTTTTCGCCGAACTAGTGCACCTATACAATTTGCTATTGTATTGGGTGTGTTGGGGACACAAGAGACTTTTTGTTATTTGGTTGCAGGGTTGTTTGAGAGAGACCATCTTCCTCCTATGCCTCTCGCGGATTGATAAACCTTAGGTCATCCACTTGAGGGAAATTTGCTACTGTCCTACAAACATGTGCACTTGCAGGCCCAACAACGTCTACAAGAAGAAGGATGTGTAGTAGACATCAAGCTCTTTTAAGCGCCGCTGTCGGGAGGCTAGGTAAGTGAAGGTATATATTTAGATCTTGCAATCCAATCTTTTTGTTTCGTGTTTTAGCACTAGTTTAGTTTATAAAAGAAAACTACAAAAAAAAATGGAATTGAGTTTGTCTTATACGCTTCATCTTTTTAATATCTTTCATGAGAATGATGGGAAGGAAAATTGTGCTCAAGTGCTAGAAGAAGAAATCTATAAAATGTTTGGCACTAAATCTTTGTATGATGAGCATGAATGCAATGTTGTTAGTATGAATTCCTTGAATATCCATGATGCTAATGATATGAAAAGCCACAAGCTTGGGGAAGCTATGTTTGATGAAGATGATATTTTTTGTCCCCAAGCTTTGATGAACAAATTTACTATGATGAAAGCATGCCTCCTATCTATGATGATTATTGTGATGACACGTATGCTTTAAAGAATAATGATAACCATGAAACTTGTCATCTTGATCTTAATTTTCAATCATATGATAGTTATCTTGTTGAGTTTGCTCCCACTACTATTCATGAGAATAAATTTGCTTATGTGGAGAGTAGTAAAACTTCTATGCTTGTAGATCATAAAAAGAATGATTTAGGTGCTGTTTATATTGTTGAATTTATTCATGATGCTACTGAAAATTATTATGAGGGAGGAATATATGCTTGTAGGAATTGCAATAATATCAAGTTTCCTCTCTATGTGCTTAAAGCTTTGAAGTTATGCTTGTTTTACCTTCCTATGCAAGTTGATTATTGTTCCCATAAGTTGTTTGCTCACAAAATCCCTATGCATAGGAAGTGGGTTAGACTTAAATGTGCTAGTCATATTCTTCATGATGCTCTCTTTATGTTTCAATTCCTATCTTTTATGCGAGCATCAATGAAATCATCATGCCTATCTAGGGGCGTTAAACGATAGCGCTTGTTGGGAGGCAACCCAATTTTATTTTAGTTTTTTGTTTTTGGTTCTGTTTAGGAATAAATAATCCATATAGCTTCTGTTTAGATCTGTTTTTATGTTTTAATTAGTGTTTGTGCCAAGTAGAACCTTTGGAAAGACTTGGGTGAAGTCTTTATGATCACGCTGTAAAAAACAGAAATTTTAGCGCTCACGAGATTAGCTAGAACTTTTTACTGGAGATTGATATTTAGTTGATTCTTTTTGCATATGATTACTAGACAAATTCCTCAGGTCCACCAATTTATTTTAGAATTTTTGGAGTTCCATAAGTTTGCGTTAGTTACAGATTAATATAGACTGTTCTGTTTTTGAAAGATTCTGTTTTCATTGTGTTGTTGGCTTATTTTGATTAATCTATGGCTAGTAAAATAGTTTATAAACCATATAGAAGTTGGAATAAAGTAGGTTTAACACCAATATAAATAAATAATGAGTTCATTACAGTACCTTGAAGTGGTGTTTTGTTTTCTTTCGCTAACGGAGCTTACGAGTTTTCTGTTAAGTTTTGTGTTGTGAAGTTTTCATGTTTAGGGTAAAGATTCGACGGACTATGGAATAAGGAGTGGCAAGAGCCTAAGCTTGGGGAGTCCCAAGGCACTCCAAGGTAATATTCAAGGACAACCAAGAGCCTAAGCTTGGGGATGTCCCGGAAGGCATCCCCTCTTTCGTCTTCGTTCATCGGTAACTTTACTTGGAGCTATATTTTTATTCACCACATGATATGTGTTTTGCTTGGAACGTCATTTTATTTTGTTAGTATTTGCTTGCTGTTAGTTAGATTAGTGTTTTGCATCTTTAGTTTCAATAAAAAAGTCAAGGATAGCCTTTGCCATGCTTATTTTGCTAGTATACATGTTGTTGTTTGAAAACAGAAAGTTTACCGTTGTTGCAAAAATTCTCTAGAAACGTCAGAGAGTGGTACAATGTTGAATATTTTTGCATATTGAGATCTGATAAATTTATTACAGTGGGAATTTTAGTTCATAATTTTTGGAGTCAGGGAAGTATTGATACTCTTGCATTCTTTACAGACTGTACTGTTTTGGCAGATTGCTGTTATGTTTGCATTGTTTGCATATGTTTGCTTGTTTAATGATTCTATTTAAGGATAGGAGTATTAAATATTCAGAGGCATTTAGTATGCAATGTTTAATAATAATGTTAGTGATTTGTTACAGTAGAAAATGATAAGGTTTTGCATTGGTTTATACTAACCTATCTCACGAGTTCTTGTTGAGTTTGTTGTGAATGAATCTTTTGATAAAAGAGAAACCATGATATGAGAGGAATTAAGGAGACACAAAAGTTCAAACTTGGGGATGCCCAAGGAACCCCAAGATAATATTTCAAGAAGTCTCAAGCATCTAAGCTTGGGGATGCCCCTGTAGGCATCCCACCTTTCTTCTTCAACAATTATCGGTTAGTATCGGTTGAGCCTAAGTTTTTGCTTCTTCACGTGAGTTGTGCTATCCTTGCAATGTAGTTTTCTTTAGCTTTGCTTGATGTTTGAATAAAGTATCAAGATCTTAAATTCTTATAAATGTTAGAGAGTCTTCATATAGTTGCATAATTATTCGACTACTCATTGATCTTCACTTATATCTTTTGGAGTAGTTTGTTGTTTGCTCTAGTGCTTCACTTACATATTTTAGAGCACGGTGGTGGATTTATTTTGTAGAAATTTATGAACTCTCATGCTTCACTTATATTATTTTGAGAGTCTTAAATAGCATGGTAATTTGCTTAAATAATCATAATATGCTAAGCATACAAGATTTGTAAGAATTCTTATGAGTGTGTTGAATACTAAGAAAAGTTTGATACTTGATAATTGTTTTGAGATATGGAGGTAGTGATATTAAAGTCGTGCTAGTTGAGTAGTTGTGAATTTGAGAAATGCTTGTGTTGAAGTTAGCAAATCCCGTAGCATGCACGTATGGTTAAAGTTGTGCAACAAATTTGAAACATGAAGTGTACCTGGCTTGTGCATCCTTATGAGTGGCGGTCGGGACGAGCGATGGTCTTTTCCTACCAATCTATCCCCGTAGGAGCATGCGCGTAGTACTTGTTTTTGATGACTTCTAAATTTTTGCAATAAGTATATGAGTTCTTTTGACTAATGTTGAGTCCATGGATTATACGCACTTTTACCTTTCCGCCTTTGCTAGCCTCTTCGGTACCATGCATTGCCCTTTCTCACATTGAGAGTTGGTGCAAACTTCGCCGGTGCATCTAAACCCCGAGATATGATACACTCTTTCACACATAAACCTCCTTATATCTTCCTCAAAACAGCCACCATACCTACCTATTATGGCATTTCCATAGCCATTCCGAGATATATTGCCATGCAACTTTCCTTTATTCGTTCATCATCATCATGACATACGTTACTTTTGTCATATTGCCATTGCATGATCATGTAGTTGACATCGTATTTGTAGCAAAGCCACCATGCATAATTTTCATACATGTCACTCTTGATTCATTGCATCATCCCGGTACACCACCGGAGGCATTCATATAGAGTCATATCTTGTTCTAGTTTCGAGTTGTAATCCTTATGTTGTAATCAATAGAAGTGTGATGATCATCATTATTAGAGCATTGCCCAAAAAAAAGAGAAAGGCCAAAAAGAAAAAAAAAGCCCCAAAAAAAAGAGAAAGGCAAAAAAAAGGCCCAAAAAAATAAAAAGGGCAATGCTACTATCTCTTTTTCCACACTTGTGCTTCAAAGTAGCACCTTGTTCTTCATATAGTGAGTCTCATAAGTTGTCCTTTTATACTAGTGGGAATTTTTCATTATGGAACTTGGCTTGTATATTCCTACGATGGGCTTCCTCAAAATGCCCTAGGTCTTCATGAGCAAGCAAGTTGGATGCACACCCACTAGTTTTCTTTTGTTGAGCATTCATAGCTCTAGTGCATCCGTTGCATGGCAATCCCTACTCCTCATGTTGACATCAATTGATGGGCATCTCCATAGCCCATTGATTTGAAGGAAATATGCCCTAGAGGCAATAATAAATTTATTATTTATTTCCTTATATCATGATAAATGTTTATTATTCATGCTAGAATTGTATTAACCGGAAACATAATACATGTGTGAATACGTAGACAAGCAGTGTCACTAGTATGCCTCTACTTTACTAGCTCGTTAAATCAAAGATGGTTATGTTTCCTAACCATAGGCATGAGTTGTCATTTGACTAACGGGATCACATCATTAGGAGAATGATGTGATTGACTTGACCCATTCCGTTAGCTTAGCACTTGATCGTTTAGTATGTTGCTTATGCTTTCTTCATGACTTATACAAAGTTCCTGCAACTATGAGATTATGCAACTCCCATTTACCGGAGGAACACTTTGTGTGCTACCAAACGTCACAACGTAACTGGGTGATTATAAAGGTACTCTACAGATGTCTCCAAAAGTATATGTTGAGTTGGCATGAATCGAGATTAGGTTTTGTCACTCCGATTGTCGGAGAGGTATCTCTGGGCCTTCTCGGTAATACACATCACATAAGCCTTGCAAGCATTGCAACTAATGAGTTAGTTGTGAGATGATGTATTACGGAACGAGTAAAGAGACTTACCGGTAACGAGATTGAACTAGGTATTGAATACCGACGATCGAATCTCGGTAAGTAACATACCGATGACAAAGGGAACAACGTATGTCGTTATGCGGTTTGACCGATAAAGATCTTCGTAGAATATGTAGGAACCAATATGGGCATCCAAGTTCCGCTATTGGTTATTGACCGAGAATGGTTCTAGGTCATGTCTACATAGTTCTCGAACCCGTAGGGTCCGCACGCTTAACGTTTCGATGACAGTTCATTATGAGTTTATAAGTATTGATGTACCGAAGGTTGTTTGGAGTCCTGGATGTGATCACGGACATGACGAGGAGTCTCGAAATGATCGAGACATAAAGATTGATATATTGGAAGCCTATGTTTGGACTTGGAAAGGTTAGGATGAAAACAGGAAGTTACCGGAACACCGGGGGGTTATCGGAACCCCCCGGGGGGTCTATGGGCCTTAATGGGCCATAGGGAGAAGTGGAAAGGGCCGGCCAGGCAGGCCGCGCGCCCCCCTCCCCCTCTAGTCCGAATAGGACAAGGAGAGGCGGCGCCTTCCCTCTTCCCTCCCCCAATCCTAATCCAACTAGGAAGGGGGAGTCCTACTCCGGTGGGAGTAGGACTCCTCCAGCGCCTTTGGGCTGGCCGCACCCTTGCTCCTTTATATCTAAAGGCGGGGGCACCCCAGACACACAAGTTGATCTACGGATCGTTCCTTAGCCGTGTGCGGTGCCCCCTCCACCATATTCCACTTCGGTCATATCGTCATGAGCTTAGGCGAAGCCTGCGCCGGTGAAGTCATATCGTCATGAGCTTAGGCGAAGCCCCGCGTCGGTGGAGCATCATCATCGTCAACACGCCGTCGTCTTGTGGAACTCGCCCCGACGCTTTGCTGGATCGGAGCCCGGGATCGTCATCGAGCTGAGCGTGTGCTGAACTTCGGAGGTGCCGTGACGTTCGGTACTTGGATCGGTCGGATCGTGAAGACGTACGACTACATCAACCGCGTTGTTATAACGCTTCCGCTTACGGTCTACGAGGGTACGTGGACAGACACTCTCCCCTCTCGTTGCTATGCCATCACCATGGTCTTGCGTGTGTGTAGGAAAATTTCTGAAATTACTACGTTCCCCAATAGTGGCATCCGAGCCTGGTTTTATGCGTCGATGTCATATGCACGAGTAGAACACAAGTGAGTTGTGGGCGATATAATTCATACTGCTTACCAGCATGTCATACTTTGGTTCAGCGGTATTATGAGATGAAGCGGCCCGGACCGACATTACGCCAGACGCTTACGCGAGATCGGTTTCACCGCCCGAGCACTCGTTGCTTAAAGGTGACCGCGGGTGTCTGTCTCTCTCACTTTAGTTGAACTGAGTGTGGCTACGCCCGGTCCTTGCGAAGGTTAAAACAGCACCAACTTGACAAACTATCGTTGTGGTTTTGATGCGTAGGTAAGAACGGTTCTTGCTCAGCCCGTAGCAGCCACGTAAAACTTGCAACAACAAAGTAGAGGACGTCTAACTTGTTTTTGCAGGGCATGTTGTGATGTGATGTGGTCAAGACGTGATGCTATATTTTATTGTATGAGATGATCATTTTTTGTAATCGAGTTATCGACAAGCTGGCGAGAGCCATATGGTTGTCGCTTTATTGTATGAAATGCAACGCCATGTAATTGCTTTACTTTATCACTAAGCAAGAGCGATAGTCGTAGAAGCAATAGTTGGCGAGACGACAAAAGATGCTACGATGGAGATCAAGGTGTCGCTACCGGTGACGATGGTGATCATGACGGTGCTTGGCGATGGAGATCACAAGCACAAGATGATGATGACCATATCATATCACTTATATTGATTGCATGTGATGTTTATCCTTTATGCATCTTATCTTGCTTTGATTGACGGTAGCATTATAAGATGATCTCTCACTAAAATTATCAAGAAGTGTTCTCCACGAGTATGCACCGTTGCTAAAAGTTCAGTAGTACCCGGACACCACGTGATGATCGGGTGTGATAAGTTCTCGTCCATCTACAACGGGTGCAAGCCAGTTTTGCACACGCAGAATACTCGAGTTAAACTTGACGAGCCTAGCATATGCAGATATGGCCTCGGAACACGGAGACCGAAAGGTCGGCTGTGAATCATATAGTAGATATGATCAACATAGTGATGTTCACCATTGAAAACTACTCCATCTCACGTGATGATCGGTTATGGTTTAGTTGATTTGGATCACGTAATCACTTAGATGACTAGAGAGATATCTGTCTAAGTGGGAGTTATTTAATATGATTAATTAAACTTAAATTTATCATGAACTTAGTACACGATAGTATTTTGCTTGTCTATGTTTCTTTGTAGATAGATGGCTCGTCTTTGTTGTTCCGTTGAATTTTAATGTGTTCCTTGAGAAAGCAAAGTTGAAAGATGATGGTAGCAATTACACGGATCGGGTCCGTAACTTGAGGATTATCCTCATTGCTGCCGTAAGAATTACGCCCCGGAAGCACCGCTGGGTGCGAACTGCCGCAGGAGCAACGCCGAAGTTGTGAACGTTTGGCGAGCAAAGCCGATGACTACTCTATAGTTCGGTGTGCCATGCTTTACGGCTTAGAACCGGGTCTTCAACGACGTTTTGAACGTCATGGAGCATATGAGATGTTCCCGAGTTGAAGTTAATATTTCAAGCAAATGCGGATTGAGAGATATGAAGTCTCCAATAAGTTCTATAGCTGCAAGATGGAGGAGAATAGTTCTGTCGGTGAGCACATACTCAAAATGTCCGGGTATAATAATCACTTAATTCAGCTGGGAGTTAATCTTCCGGATGATAGTGTCATTGATGTAATTCTCCAATCATCGCCACCAAGCTACAAGAGCTTCGTGATGAACTATAATATGCAAGGGATGACTAAGACAATTCTGAGCTCTTCGCAATGCTAAAATCATGGAGGTAGAAATCAAGAAAGAGCATCAAGTGTTGATGGTCAACAAGAGCACTAGTTTCAAGAAAAGGGCAAAGGGAAGAAGAAGGAAACTTCAAAAGAACAGCAAGAAAGTTGCTGCTCAAGAGAAGAAACCCAAGTGCGGACCTAAGCACGAAATCGAGTGTTTTCTTACCGCAAGGCATCGACACTTTGGAAGCGGAACTGCCCCAAGTATTTGGCGGATAAGAAGGATGGCAAGGTGAACAAAGGTATATGTGATATACATGTTATTGATGTGTACCTTACTAGAGCTCGTAGTAGCACTGGTATTTGATCTTCGGTTACATTGCTAATATTTGCAACTCAAAGCAGAGACTACGGAATAGGCGAGCACTGGCAAAGGACGAGGTGACGATGCGCGTGGGAAACGGTTCCAAAGTCAATATGATCGCGGTCGGCACGCTACCTCTACATCTACCTTCGGGATTAGTTTTAGACCTAAATAATTGTTATTTGGTGCCAGCGTTGAGCATGAACATTATATGTGGATCTTGTTTGATGCGAGATGGTTATTCATTTAAATCAGAGAATAATGGTTGTTCTATTTATATGAGTAATATCTTTTATGGTCATGCACCCTTGAAGAATGGTCTATTCTTGTTGAATCTCGACAGTAGTGATACACATATTCATAATGTCGAAGCCAAAAGATGCAGAGTTGATAATGATAGTGCAACTTATTTGTGGCACTGCCGTTTAGGTCATATCAGTGTAAAACGCATGAAGAAACTCCATACAGATGGACTTTTGGAATCACTTGATTATGAATCACTTGGTACTTGCGAACCGTGCCTCATGGGCAAGATGACTAAAACACCGTTCTCCGGTTGTATGGAGAGAGCAACAGATTTATTGGAAATCATACATACAGATGTATGTGGTCCGATGAATGTTGAAGCTCGTGGCGGATATCGTTATTTTCTCACCTTCACAGATGATTTAAGCGAGATACGGGTATATCTACTTGATGAAACATAAATCTGAAACATTTGAAAAGTTCAAAGAATTTTAGAGTGAAGTTGAAAATCATCGTATCAAGAAAATAAAGTTTCTACGATCTGATCGTGGAGGAGAATATTTGAGTTACGAAGTTTGGTCTACATTTGAAGCAATGCGGAATAGTTTCGCAACTCACGCCACCGGAAACACCACAGCGTAATGGTGTGTCCGAACGTCGTAATCGTACTTTACTAGATATGGTGCGATCTATGATGTCTATTTCCGATTTACCACTATCGCTTTGGGGTTATGCTTTAGAGGCGGCCGCATTCACGTTAAATAGGACACCGTCAAAATCCGTTGAGACGACACCTTATGAACTATGGTTTATCAAGAAACCAAAGTTGTCGCTTACGAAAGTTTGGGGTTGCGATGCTTATGTGAAAAACTTCAACCCGATAAGCTTGAACCCAAATCGGAAAAATGTGTCTTCATAGGATACCCAAAGGAGACAATTGGGTATACCTTCTATCACAGATCCGAAGGCAAGACATTCGTTGCTAAGAATGGATCCTTTCTAGAGAAGGAGTTTCTCTCGAAAGAAGTGAGTGGGAGGAAAGTGGAACTTGATGAGGTAATAGTACCAGCTCCCTTATTGGAAAGTAGTTCATCAAAGAAATCGGTTTCTGTGACACCTACACAAGTTAGCGAGGAAGATAATGATAATGATCATGAAACTTCAGATCAAGTTGTCACCGAACAGAGATCAACCAGAATAAAATCCGCACTGCAGTGGTACGGTAATCCTATTCTGGAAGTCATGCTACTAGATCATGGTGAACCTACGAACTATGAAGAAGCGATGGTGAGCCCAGATTCCACAAAATGGCTTGAAGCCATGAAATCTGAGATGGGATCCATGTATGAGAACAAAGTATGGACTTTGGTTGACTTGCCCGATGATCGGCAAGCCATTGAGAATAAATGGATCTTTAAGAAGAAGACTGACGATGATGGTAATATAATCGTCTATAAAGCTCGACTTGTTGCGAAAGGTTTTCGACAAGTTCAAGGGGTTGACTACGATGAGACTTTCTCACCCGTAGGATGCTTAAGTCTGTCCGAATCATGTTAGCAATTGCTGCATTTTATGATTATGAAATTTGGCAAATGGATGTAAAAACTGCATTCTTGAATGGATTTCTAGAAGAAGAGTTGTATATGATGCAACCAGAAGGTTTTGTTGATCCAAAAGGTGCTAACAAAGTGTGCAAGCTCCAGCGATCAATTTATGGTGCAGTGCAAGCCTCTCGGAGTTGGAATAAACGCTTTGATAGTGTGATCAAAGCATATGGTTTTATCTGAGACTTTTGGAGAAGCCTGTATTTACAAGAAAGTGAGTGGGAGCTCTGTAGCATTTCTAATATTATATGTGGACGACATATTGTTAATTGGAAATGATATAGAATTTCTTGATAGCATAAAAGGATACTTGAATAAAAGTTTTTCAATGAAAGACCTCGGTGAAGCTGCTTACATATTGGGCATCAAGATCTATAGAGATAGATCAAGACGCTTAATTGGACTTTCACAAAGCACATACCTTGATAAAGTTTTGAAAAAGTTCAAAATGGATCGTGCAAAGAAAGGTCTTTTACCTGTGTTATAAGGTGTGAAATTGAGTCGGACTCAATGCCCGACCACAATGAGAAGATAGAGAGAAAATGAAAAATGTTCCCTATGCTTCAGCCATAGGCTCTATCATGTATGCAATGCTATGTACCGCACTGACGTATGCTTAGCAATAAGCTTGGCAGGAAGGTACCAAAGTAATCCAGAGTGGATCATCGGACAGCGGTCAAGAACATCCTGAAATACGAAAAGGACTAAGGATATGTTTCTCGTATATGGAGGTGACAAAGAGCTAATCGTAAATGGTTACGTCGATGCAAGCTTTGACACCGATCAGGACGATTCTAAATCGCAAACCGGATACGTATTTTTATTAAGCGGTGGAGCTGTCGGTTGGTGCAGTTCTAAACAAAGCGTCGTGGCGGGATCTACATGTGAAGCGGAGTACATAGCTGCTTGGAAGCGACAAATGAAGGAGTCTGGATGAAAGAGTTCATTTCGATCTAGGTGTCATACCTAGTGCATCGGGACCAATGAAGATCTTACGTGACAATCTTGGTGCAATTGCCTTGGCAAAGGAATCCAGATTTCACAAGAGGACCAAGCATATCAAGAGACGCTTCAATTCCATTTGGGACCAAGTCCAAGTGGGAGACATAGAGATTTGCAAGATACATACGGATCTGAATGTTGCAGACCCATTGACTAAACCTCTTCCACGAGCAAAACATGATCAGCACCAAGACTCCATGGGTGTTAGAATCATTACTGTGTAATCTAGATTATTGACTCTAGTGCAAGTGGGAGACTGAAGGAAATATGCCCTAGAGGCAATAATAAAGTTATTATTTATTTCCTTATATCATGATAAATGTTTATTATTCATGCTAGAATTGTATTAACCGGAAACATAATACATGTGTGAATACGTAGACAAACAGAGTGTCACTAGTATGCCTCTACTTTACTAGCTCGTTAAATCAAAGATGGTTATGTTTCCTAACCATAGGCATGAGTTGTCATTTGATTAACGGGATCACATCATTAGGAGAATGATGTGATTGACTTGACCCATTCCGTTAGCTTAGCACTTGATCGTTTAGTATGTAGCTTATGCTTTCTTCATGACTTATACAAAGTTCCTGCAACTATGAGATTATGCAACTCCCGTTCTGGGAGGAACACTTTGTGTGCTACCAAACGTCACAACGTAATCGGGTGATTATAAAGGTACTCTGAGATGTCTCCAAAAGTATATGTTGAGTTGGCATGAATCGAGATTAGGTTTTGTCACTCCGATTGTCGGAGAGGTATCTCTGGGCCTTCTCGGTAATACACATCACATAAGCCTTGCAAGCATTGCAACTAATGAGTTAGTTGTGAGATGATGTATTACGGAACGAGTAAAGAGACTTACCGTAACGAGATTGAACTAGGTATTGAATACCGACGATCGAATCTCGGGTAAGTAACATACCGATGACAAAGGGAACAACGATGTCGTTATGCGGTTTGACCGATAAAGATCTTCAGAGAATATGTAGGAACCAATATGGGCATCCAGGTTCCACTATTGGTTATTGACCGAGAATGGTTCTAGGTCATGTCTACATAGTTCTCGAACCCAGAGGGTCCGCACGCTTAACGCTTCGATGACAGTTCATTATGAGTTTATAAGTATTGATGTACCGAAGGTTGTTCGAGTCCGGATGTGATCACGGACATGACGAGGAGTCTCGAAATGGCCGAGACATAAAGATTGATATATTGGAAGCCTATGTTTGGACTTGGAAAGGTTCCGGATGAAAACAGAAGTTACCGAACACCGGGGTTATCGGAACCCGGGGGTCTATGGGCCTTAATGGGCCATAGGGAGAAGAGGAAAGGGCCGGCAGGCCGCGCCCCCTCCCCTCTAGTCCGAATAGGACAAGGAGAGGGGGCGCCTCTTCCCTCTTCCCTCCCCAATCCTAATCCAACTAGGAAAGGGGGGAGTCCTACTCGGTGGGAGTAGGACTCCTCAGCCGCCTTGGGCTGGCCGCACCTTGCTCCTTTATATCTGAGGCGGGGGCACCCCAGACACACAAGTTGATCTACAGATCGTTCCTTAGCCGTGTGCGGTGCCCCTCCACCATATTCCACTTCGGTCATATCGTCATGAGCTTAGGCGAAGCCTGCGCCGTGAAGTCATATCATCGCAGAGCTTAGGCGAAGCCTCGCATCGGTGGAGCATCATCATCGCCACCACGTCGCCGTCGTCGACGAACTCGCCCCCGACGCTTTCTGGATCGGAGCCGGGGATCGTCATCGAGCTGAGCGATGTGCGAACTCGGAGGTGCCAGACGTTCGGTACTTGGATCGGTCGGATCGTGAAGACGTGCGACTACATCAACCGCGTTGTTATAACGCTTCCGCTTACGGTCTCACGAGTGCGTGGACAAACACTCTCCCCTCTCGTTGCTATGCCATCACCATGGTCTTGCGTGTGCGTAGGAAAATTTCTGAAATTACTACGTTCCCCAACATGATTATCCTCATCAATGTGAGACTTTCTTCTTTTTTGTCTTCTCCACACAATCCCCATCATCATATTCTATTCCACCCATAGTGCTATATCCATGGCTCACGCTCATGTATTGCGTGAAGGTTGAAAAAGTTTGAGATTATTTAAGTATGAAACAATTGCTTGGCTTGTCATCGGGGGTATAGAAGTTGGGAACATCTTTGTGTGACGAAAATGAAGTATAGCCTAACTATATGATTTTGGAGGGATGAACTTTCTTTTGCCATGCTATTTTGAGAAGACATGATTACTTTGATTAGTATGCTTGAAGTATTACTATTTCTTTTATCAATATGAACTTTTGTCTTGAATCTTTCAGATCTGAATATTCATATCACAAGTAAGAAGAATTACATTGAAATTATGCCAAAGTATCACTCCGCATCAAAAATTCTTTTTTATCATTTACCTACTCGAGGACGAGCAGGAATTAAGCTTGGGGATGCTTGATACGTCTCCAACGTATCTATAATTTTTGATTGTTCCATGCTACTTTATCTACTGTTTTAGGCAATATTGGGCTTTATTATCCACTTTTATATTATTTTTGGGACTAACCTATTAACCGAAGGCCCAACCCAGATTTGTTGTTTTATGCCTATTTCAGTGTTTCGAGGAAAAGGAATATCAGACGGAGTCAAAACGGAACGAAATCAACTGGAGAAGTTATTTTTGGAAGGAAACCCACCTGATGGACTTGGACCCCATGTCAGAAGATATGGGAGGTGCTCACGAGGGTGGGGGGCGCGCCCTCCCCCCTGGGCGCGCCCCTGCCTCATGGGCCCCCCGTAGCTCCACCGACGTACTCCTTTCACCCATATATATCTACGTACCCTAAAACTTCCAGAACAGAAGATAGATCGGGAGTTCCGCCGCCGCAAGCCTCTAGAGCCACGAAAAACCAATCGGGACCCCTTTTCCGGTACCCTGCCGAAGGGGGGATCCATCTCCGGTGGACATCTTCATCATCCCGGCGCTCTCCATGACGAGGAGGGAGTAGTTCACCCTCGGGGCTGAGGGTATGTACCAGTAGCTATGTGTTTGATCTCTCTCTCTCTCGTGTTCTCGACTTCACATGATCTTGATGTATCATGAGCTTTGCTATTATAGCTGGATCTTATGTTGCTTCTCCCCCTCTACTCTCTTGTGATGAATTGAGTTTCCCCTTTGAAGTTATCTTATCGGATTGAGTCTTTTATGAGAACACTTGATGTATGTCTTGCCGTTATTATCTGTGGTGACAATGGAATATCACGTGCCACTTGATGTATGTTTTGGTGATCAACTTGTGGGTTTCGTGACATTGGGAACCTATGCATAGGGGTTGGCACACGTTTTCTTGATTCTCCGGTAGAGACTTTGGGGCACTCTTTGAAGTACTTTTATGTTGGTTGGATGAATCTGAGATTGTGTGATGCATATCGTATAATCATGCCCACGGATACTTGAGGTGACAATGGAGTATCTAGGTGACATTAGGGTTTTGGTTGATTTGTATCTTAAGGTGTTATTCTAGTACGAACTCTTTTATAGATCGATCCAAAGAATAGCTTTGTGGTGGTTTCGCACCCGACCATAATCTCTACATTTGTTCTCCGCTATTAGTGTCTTGGAGTGACTCTTTGTTGCATGTTGAGGGCTTGTTATATGATCTATCTATGTTATTATTGTTGAGAGAACTTGCACTAGTGAAAGTATGAACCCTAGGCCTTGTTTCCTATCATTGCAATACCGTTTACGCTCACTTTTACCGCTTTCATAACCTTGCTGTTTTTATATTTTCAGATTACAAAACCTATATCTACCATCCATATTGCACTTGTATCACCATCTCTTCACGAACTAGTGCACCTATACAATTTGCTATTGTATTGGGTGTGTTGGGGACACAAGAGACTTTTTGTTATTTGGTTGCAGGGTTGTTTGAGAGAGACCATCTTCCTCCTATGCCTCTCGCGGATTGATAAACCTTAGGTCATCCACTTGAGGGAAATTTGCTACTGTCCTACAAACCTGTGCACTTGCAGGCCCAACAACGTCTACAAGAAGAAGGTTGTGTAGTAGACATCAGGTATCAGCTCCGGCATGGTGGAGGAGGACGGCGGTGGATGGAGTGGCGGACGGCGGCGGACGGAGGAGGGTGAGGGTGGAGAGGGTGTTTTGGCGCCCACGGAGTACGGATGGGGAAAAGGGAGGTAGAGAGGAAGGGGAACCATGTAGTCGAGGCGCTTGTCTCAAATGCGAGGAAATTTACAAACTTAGCCCCCGTTTCAAATTTCTACTACATCACAGCAACATTAGTCGGTTGGGGATAGGACGCTAATCTCGCATACACCGAATATTTGCCGACGAGAGTTTGTTTTTGGCGCTCACCGTGTATGAATATGAATCAGGGAGGGAGTCGATTTTGGTCGAGGGCACACTGTGTTTTGGCGCCCACCGTGTATGAATCCGGGTGAGAGGCGGTTACGTCACGTTTGGGTGAAATTACAAACCTACCCCTATCAAAACCTATAGAAATCCAGTAGATAGGCTTTGCGCAGCAGGGATAGGCAGTAGTGATTTCCATCTCACAGATTTTGGTTTGATGATTCTGCGACTTTCCCCGCTTCGTTCAAATTTTGCACAAAGGCATCGCCATGCGTGCCAACTCAATCGAATCCGCTTTGTATTCTACTATTTTTTCTAAGGCGGGATCCATTTTCAATTGGAATTACATTCTATATACATCATTTTATTACATATATACTTTCAAAAGCACAACACCATTTATACATGAATATGGTTTACAAATGGCATGATCTCAGATTCATAAGGTTGTATCCATCAATTTGGATTTTCAAATATTTGAAACCACTTTATGTTGAAATCCAATGTTTGCATTCCTCGCTAACTGTCTCCAATTAATGTGTGTTTCATGCGGTTTTTTTTTACTTCTCAAACATGTATAATGTGTTTCACACACGCAACATATAGTGTAATCCCGTTTAGACACTAATTGCATATAAACCATGCATTGTTTGTTGAAGAATCTATGGATCACCAATATTGATAAACTATATAACATTACACGTGTGCCCAAATTCAAATGAATATGCATGTTTGATAAACCAATTTGCATTATGATATTATCGATGTCGTGATCTCCAGTTTAAATATTTGAATCCCCTTTAATCCAGATATTCGTCTCATATAGCTATCACTCATGCTTATATAGGACTATCTCTCTGGACCTATACACGTTCATCGTCTCTCGGGTATCTCTCGTGCTACCTGTATGTCGACAATGATCTTTTATCTTCATAACACACCGACGGTACTCTCTCCATCGACCTTCATCACTCTATCTCTCTCTAAGTATATCTCGCTCCTGCTATGTTTCTCTAGCTATGATTCTCCATGTGGAATCTCTTTCTCTCACACAAACACAAAACTTTGTCTCCGGAGTCTCATTTCTCTCAACTATTCCCATGTGTGCCACTCGCACACCCCTCATCTGAGAGATGTCTTTCGCTCCTTCGATATGAGAACCTACGACTCTTCCTCTTCAATATCTCTTTCTCACACACAAACACAAACTCTGTCTCCTGTGGTCTCATATTTCTCCATTGTTCTCTTGTATGTCGCTCAAACACACCCTCTCTCCCTAGAGATATCTTGCGTTCCCTCATATGTCTCTCTAGCTAGCACTCTCATTGTGAAATATCTTTCTCTCTCATGAGACACAAAACTCCGTCTCTCTGGATCTCATTTCTCTCGATATTTGTTTGTATGTGACTCACATGCACCCTCTCTCTATCTCTCTCACACCCACACACATAACCCAGCCGATCCACTCGACTCCTATCTCTAGCGCACACTAGCTAGCATCTTTATCTTTTATTTATCTGTTTCTCCATCAACCTTCTTTCTCGCCCTCACTCTTGATTCCTATCACACACTACATATGTTTCTCTCTACATGCATGCAGTCAAGTGCCCTCTCACACATATATAACTTCACCATTTGAACCACCCGACGGTCATCTCCGACACCCAAACTAACGGATGTCTCTCTAGCTAGCATCTCCATCTCTGTATCTATCTGTAGTTTCTCCGTCAACATTTCTTTCTACGGAGTCTTGCTTCCTATCACCCACACTATATATGTCTATCCATACATATGCATTTATAGGTTGATCTCTTTTGCACAATCGTTGCGCCTCACCCCTCTCGCCGCCATAGATGCATGCTCCAGCCCACACCACTATCTCTTAAAGACAAAAACACATGCTCAATTGTGGGCCTTCTTCCTGCATTCTCACATGCATGCATATTGTCATACCGATTCGTCTCTCCCATGTCGTTGATCTTAGGACTTATGTATTCTTTCTTTTATCTCGATCATCTTGGCCACAAGACACACACACATCCCACGTATACATGTATACCTCTCACACATGCACGTTCAAGGTCTCTATGTCTCCATAGTAGTTAATTACCCTCAATCCTAACGCCACACCGAATCGTTCTCCTTTTTGTGCACATAACTTCCGCCTGGATGGGCAAAACACACTCACACTTAACAATCTCCTTCTCGCTACCCCCCCCGGCCCCGCGCCTCTCACTCTTCCCTATATCCCGAAACCAATAAGACCATCCCTTTGTTTAATTCCCGCCTACATGCACCATCGATATATACTAGTCTTCCGTGGTGTCTCTCGAACAAACACGTTCTCTCGATGTCGACTCCTCTCACGCGCACGCACCTTCTCTTCCCTCCTACGGGCATTTTCTCTCTCACACCCCATCGTTGATGGCCTCTGCCATACACATCACCTATCTATGATGAAGCCATGCACACTTAAATTACATCCGCCACAAAGGACCCCGGGACACACACACACGCGCGCGCACGCGCGCACACACACACACACACACACGCACGCACACACGCACCCCCCCACACACTAAGACTCCATCTCTCTCTCTCACACACACACACACACAAACACACACACACACACCCCACACACACTTAGACTCCATCTCTCTCTCTCTCTCTCACACACACACACACACAAACTAAGACTCCATCTCTCTCTCTCTCTCACTCTCTCTCTCTCTCTCTCACACACACACACACACACCACACTAAGACTCCATCTCACACACACATGCTCTAGGCGGAGCATTTGTTCCTACCACCCTTCATCCAACCTTACCCGTATGATAAACAATCACCTTTATTTACTTGCATAACATGGACAGATTCCACTTTACTTTAGTAGTCAACAAACTTATCATCCTGTATACCCTTATAAAAAAGCAGAGTTGGCGATGATGGTGTGCCCGCCATCTTGTAATGTCTGAGACCGTATGATCTATATCCAGCGGATATGAAGCAAACTATGATAATTTTACAAAAGATACCCGCACCTCTCTCCACATCATTATCTCCCGCAACCTCATTGCTCAACAATTAAAAAGGAATAAGTCTCTGAAACAATCTAGCATGCATGGTGGCGGCCGCTTTCTTTGGCGCCAATCCATCCCATGCCTCCGCCCATTCCACCACTAGTCACCACCACGCTCCACTCCTCCTCGCCTTATCTCTCATCTTTCATTTTTTCGATGACATTCTCGAGATACCAGTTTTTCGATAAAATTCTCGGGATATCATTAGTTTTTACACATGGGATTACTCCTGCATGGGTCAATCACAACAGGTGTTTTGTAAAAAAAAATGCATATTGATGTTCCGTGCAATGCAGGAGAATCTTGCTTGTAATTATATAACGCAAATCACGAGCAGGAAGTGACATTTTTTTGACACAACCACGTTAACATGGCCACGTAAATCACGAGCAGGAAGGAGAAGGGAAGCGGGCTGTGGATTTACATTTTTTACCACAATTTCTTAGGAAGCGAGTGCAATAATTGAGTAGTTTTGCAAACTACCATTACTACTACACAAACGGTTCAAAACCTATACTCCCTTGCCGGTAGCGCTTCCCGCGTGAAACGGTCAGCGTCGCCCTGGAGCGTCAGTGCCGCATTAATGCCCGGCCAGAGCGGAGGCGACCTCTCATTGGCGCCGGCTTTGAAGTGGCGCGACGGCCGAGAGAGCGCCGCTTCCCCAGGCACGCGACTGCTCCGCGTCGAGACTGGCCATAGGCCCTGTTTGGATCCATGGGTTAGAGTTAGTTTGAGCTAGTTGGGGCTCAAATAGCCCTAAAGTATCCAAGCATGAGGGTTTAAATTGGAGCAAGTTGCACCGAACCCACCAAAAAAAATTATCCCATCGAAGAGGTGCTAACTGGAGATAGTTCTCATTGGGACCACTGAAAAATCACTTTTCTCTCTCCATGAAGTGCATTTATTGTCAATCTAACCCTGTCACCCAAACACCTCTTTGGCTACAATTAGTTCAGGGTTAGTCATGAGTTAGTCTAACCTCTAGCTAAGTTAGAGTATCAAACAGGAGCAGTATAGGACATGCAAGTTGCTCAAAGCATACAGGCAAATTAAATGCGTGAAAGGATTTTTTCTTTTTGAAAACGGAACATGAAAGGAATTTTTTAGAATGCTCTTGGCATGTCGCTAACATGTGATAGTTAACCGACCTCAATAGACGGCAGTAAACGCCAGCCGCCGCACTTTGATAAAGACGAGGAGGGAGAAGCGATACAGGTTCTCGGATTACTAGAGATAGGTGTCGCACGGAAGCCAAGAAATATGGTGATAGCGTGGGTTAGCCATGTACTAGTATGATGTAACTACACTTTGGGCTGCCGTGTTTCGTACTCTTCGATCCATCGTGGAGATGATTGGTTAATTTTATATCACTGAATAATATTAAATATTATGAGTGCAGACGCTCCACCACGAGGTTCCTTGCTCCACCACGAAATATGTAATGAATATCGTCCAGTTTGTAGGAAAAGTTTTCGAAATGTAATTAATTTCATCCGGTTAATTTGAAATTTGCTTTGTTTGCACGAATTTCGTCCGGTTAGTTCATATAGTTGTCGAAAGGTATGCGGGCATAATCGGATGGAATACATCATTGTCCTCTGGCAGATGCCGGTGTAAATTTGTGGGCCAGCGCTGGAGATGCCCTAACTATCATGCTATAATCGCTAACAATCCTCCATTATTTGGCAGGGAACAGTTATCCCTCGATCAAAATCAGATCACTAAATCACTACTATTAGGCCCTTCCTATCATTCCACAATCCGGCGGTGTTTCGCACTCCTCCCGCGTACGAGTGTAAACTCTTGCTTACATAAAAATGGAGCAAGTGGACGGCACTGTAGCACGTCATATCACTCGAACTAGCCCGCCTAACGAGCGGGAAAGCACCGCCTCGTCATTTTGTTACGGATTTCTATCGATCGATCGCGCGAAAATGTTACGCCGCAAGTTCTAAAGGAAAAGGCGGCACACTTACGACTCAGACGCTGCCGCAACCCCGACGATCCAGCTGCACGCCGCTCACCAAAGGGGACACGCGTTGTCTTGCAATTTCACTGACATGTGGGGACCGTAATTGAATAAACCGTCGATAGCCGAAATCTAATCGCTCGGCGGGCGTCGGCTGAGAAGAGAGAAACGGGGGAGGGAGAAGAGATCGCCCGCCCTGTCAGGACCCCGATTCTAAGTCACACCGATCTAGCATGTAACACATCATATCACTTTGCGGCCTCACGCACGGTATTCCCACGGGTGTCGCCTTACCATGGCCCGGGACCGTTTGCACCTTTTGGCTCACGTATATGATAGTGTCGCTAGCATCCATATGACAAAGAACCCGGGCCGACATGGCTAGTCGTGAACCCAAAGCGGCGCTAACCCATGGGGACAGCATACATGAATCACATCGAGCATGTCGGTCATCAACGTATAAATTCGGGCTGTAGCACTGGGCTAACAGGACTCGGTATCCCGGCTGTAGCGAGCTAAGCGGGACTCGAATAACAAAGCGTGACATTTCCCGAAGAACGGACATATAGGAACGAAGTGAAACACATGCCGGCCAGTCAAGTGTTCAAGCAGTAGTGCTGGGCTAGCAGGACTCCGGTGAACCGGGCTGTAGCGGACTACTATCACTCAGAAGCACGAGACTACACTAGTTTGTCGGATCCCACACATACCAAGCATTTCAAACATACACACAATATGCTCAATATGTGTAGATACAACATGGCATCACAACATAACTCTACGACTCAAATATTTATTCATTAGGCTCCGAGGAGCGAGATATTACAAACATGGGTCTCATGACCCAACACTCGAGCATACAAGTCGAAGCACAAGCGGAAGCTAAACATGTCCGAGTACTGCATAACTATAAATGAAGAAGGCCGAGAAGCGACTATCTACAGATCTGCCGAGGGCACAAGATCGTAGCTGAGGTAACAAGCTAACCGTCGAAGTCCAAGCGGAACTACTAGCGAGACCGAAGTCTCTCTGCAAAACATAAAATAAGCAAACGTGAGTACAAACGTACTCAGCAAGACGTACTCAGCAAGACTTACATCAGTACTCCTTCTCCGTGGACACGGCTATTCGAATAGATCATATTAACTCTGCAGGGGTGTACTTCTTCACACACGCTCTCACCACTTACCGCCGTTTACACGACATGTACTCGGCAACCTTCAAGCGGAAGCCCAACGTGGGTGTCGGCCACAGCCTACCTAAACACTCAAGTCCCAAATCCAGGTTTATCGCCTATTCGGGTTCCATCCGCAGGGAGTCCGGCCGAGGTTTCCCATACAGCCCCGAACGATGTGTGCAGGGTTCCCGAGACACCAATCGGGCGAATCGGTACACCGGACCACGGTGCCTACCGCAACACAACCCACCCCTATGGTCAGCGTTGCGTGCGGCCCCCAGTATACTACAAACACCAGAAACTACTTGCAACTCCTGGACTGAGGACAAGGGTGATTAAGAAGCCGAGAGGGTCAATTAAGGATCCCAATGCGTGGTAGTAACTGTTTCGTGGATCACAAACACAGAACTCAGTTCACGAGGGCGGCTGCAATGAGACAACCCACCATGTACTCCTACATGGCCTCTCACCGCTACCTTTACCAAATCGTGTTCACACACTTAGCTCACACAGTAGGACATGTTCACACAACCATTCCAATTCATTCCCGATGAATCGGACTGACTCAACTCTAAGCGATGGCGAGCATGACAACAAGCATGAATGAGTAGGCACAACATGGCTCAAACAACTCCTACTCATGCTAGTGGGTTTCATCTAATTCTTGTGGAATGACAGGTCATGCAGAGGATAAAGGGGTTCAGCTACCGCAGCAAGTAACACATGAGTCGTTGTTGTCCTAATGCAGTAAAATAGAGCAGGAGGCGAGAGAGTGGGATTATATCGGAATGGACAAGGGGGTTTTGCTTGCACGGCACTACGAAGATAATATAGTTCTTCATCGGTGTCATCGAACAATCGTCGAACGTCGTCTCTTGAGAGAGGGGGCAAACACCGCAAGCGAGAAGGAACACATTCAATGCTATGCACAATCACATGAATGACATGTCATGTTAAGGTACTGAATTCACCTAATGCAAAATCTAGCCAAGTTAATTGAAGTGGAATTCAAACAAGAACAAATTCCAACTCCAAATGTTATTTCATAAATTGCCCTAATCATGATTCATCCTATTCAGTGAGGTTAACTTGTTCAATCATGCATGAAAGTGCCATAAACAGATTCTTCATATTTTTCGACCATTTTTCATATATAAATTATTTAATTTGGAGTTACTGATTAAAAGTTATGAATATTTGAAGTTTGGGGTATTTTCTGAAATTTCCTGAATTAAATTAAATCCGAAAAGGGTTTATCACACAAGATGACGTTGGCATGACGTCAGCAGGTCAACAGGGCTGGTCCGGGTCAAACCTGACGGTGGGTCCTGCGTGTCAGCATAATTAGCCTAACTAAAAATTAATTAAAACTAATCCTAAATAGTTAACAGGGCTGGGCCCCACCTGTCATTGACTTAGGAGAGTCAACCAGGGCCCACAGTCAAAGTCAAAATCATTGTCTTTGGCGTCTAGTCAGCCGGGCGAGCCCGACAGCGGCGAGAGTGGTTTGGCCACTCCGTGACCAAATGGCTCATGGAGGGCATCTAGGAGGAGCCGAGGACGAGCCAAGCTCTTGGTGGAGTTAGCCGGGTCGGGGCGGTGCTGAGCCAAGCAGATCGAGGCGACAGCGACCGTGAGGTCCAAGGAGGGGAAAAGCGGGGCGGCGCCTGGGGCTTCTCGGTCGCGTGTGATGGCGGGAGGGCAGGATGGAGTGGCGGAGCTTGTGGGCTAGTCGGGGAAGCGAGGAGGGCCTGTGGTCATGGTGGTGGCGTGGCGGCGGCGACGCGCTCCGCTCGGTGGGCGAGGGAGGGAGCCGGAGGAGGGGACGAGGCCGCGGTGAGGGAGAGAGAGGTCAGGGGGGTGCGTGGCGATGCATGGAGGCGTCCAGGGGGGAGGAGGAGGCAGCCAGGCAGGGAGGAGGTGGCCGGCGTGTGGCCACGCGCGCCGGGCACGCGCCCCTGCCTACTGGCGTGAGGAGGAAGGCGACAGGGAGCCAGGCGGTGGTGGGCTGGGCCGCTGGAGCTGGGCCGGTTGGTGGGCGCCAGGTAAGTCCAGGTAAGTTCTCTCTCTTTCTCTTTATTTCTGTTTTCTATTATTCTGAAAACTCTGCGGCTTTATTAAAAATATCCAGGCACTTTTAAAAATCACCAAACTATGCATGCCCAATGTATAGAATATATCTAACATGGAACATTTCAGTTTAGGAGTATTTGGACATTTAAAATATTTTATAGAATTTAAATGTCCAAATTCAAATACTTATGATTTAATTCAAAGATCCAAATGTCATGGAAAAATGTGCAACATCTCTTGTTCTTGTTTCAAGATTTTTCCAAAAATGGTGAACATTTTTGAAGGCCATTTGGGTTACTGAAAATATTTTGAAGTTGAACCTATTTGCATTATTTTGGTGCTAGGGGTTTAAGCAATCCCCATTTCAATTTCTTAGAAATTTAAACATGATGCATGGATGCAATGCCACTAGCTACAAGCAAGCTCTAGGGCTGTGACAACTCACCCCCACTAAACAAGAATCTCGCCCCGAGATTCAAGACGTGAGGTAAGAGGAATAGGGGAGTCACAGAACTATCACAATCTTCATGATCCAGTTGCCCTTCTCGAAGATGTTGATTCATTCCATCATCTTGGTCTTGACGTCTTTGCTTTCGAGATCTTCACTCGACACAACAACAGAAAGAGGGGGGAAAACCCTACAGGATTTAATCTTCTTGAAGATCGAGCAACTCAAGATCAGTTCATGGAGAGATGTAAGAACAACTTTTGAGTTGAGACACCAAACACACATTAGGAATGATGGAGAAGCAATGGATGACGAAGGTTCAAATTGGTAGGCAACCATTACACGCTTAAGTAAAATGGTGCATGTTTCAAAGTAACAAGGAGATGATTGCCATGATTCCATAACGGACACCTTAGGAAAGGTGACGCAAAGAGCTATTCCCTTAAGTGGCAAAAAGAATTACTTTTGATCCATAGATCATTGGAACTCTTTATACCAGCCTAAGGCAATCACAAACGATCGTTTGGTGGGGTGCGAAGGAATGGTACACCCGAACTAGAATGGATGATGTGGACTACCTTGTTGAAGACAACGCAATGGATGATTTGCTTATCATTGGAGGTGGAGGGGACCCTTGGTAGGACCACTTTTGAGGAAGATCCTAGACATCAAGTACTGAGAAGGACATCCCATGGAAAAATTGGCACAATGGGGTGCAAGCTGGGAACAACATGCAAATGTTGGGAAGGTTCCAACCATCACATCTGCCTGAGATTCAGATCTGGTTGGTGTTAGGATATTCCAGACTCATCGAGTCTAGAAAAAAAATGAAAGTTTGCAACACAAATCGACGAGAGGATGTTGCGAGATTCTCGGGAATGAACTACGATAGCAAGCTCCAAAACATGAGCTGGTTCTGCTACAAACAAGTGAACACGTTGTCCAAGACAAGCATGACCACGTAGTAGTCTTATCATAAAACAATACCGAGTTCAGGTGGGGAGCCATCATCGAGGATATCGAAGTCCTTGCATAAGTCATATGATTAGCTCTTATGAAGAAACTTCTTGTCCTTGAACCAATCAGCCAGTGGCTTGGTGTGCTAGGAAACACATATGGAGTGGAGGCGGCCAACCTATCAAACCATAGAGCACTTCGCACGTGCATGACTGACTTGGGATGGTACCATAGGAAACAAAACAAACCTTTCTCAAATTCATGGCGGCAACTTACACCTAAAGCACATGAATTAGAGGAAGTCACTACTTTCATCCAAACATATGCTTCATGAACGAAACATGAAGAAATGCTTACACAAGTTTTCAATACTAGGTTGATGTTCAACATGACTCATGGGGGAGACAAAATGCAGCTGATGGGCTCAACAACAACTCATCAGAATTCCCATATCACTGGACTTCCACCATCATGTGAACACGGTGATAGTATTGGTCAGACCAAAAGATGTAATGGTATATGCTCGAGGGGTCAACCACGAGTAAGACAACATTACGAGCATCGTTGGTACTGATTTGATTTGACGATAGCCCACACTCAAATCAAAGGATTGATGAGACAATAGGTCCAAAGAATCGATCACAGGGGACCAATCGATGAGGATATCATCTTTCTTCAACACACACTACACAGGAATATCCCTTTGGAATGAACTAAATTAGGCAAACTTTTATCTTCCAACTCTCCAAGTTGTTGTCTAGCTTAACCAACTAGCTCAGGGATATCCAACACAGATTCTTGGAGAAAGGGTGGTTTACAAGAAACCAACTTGATCACGAGCTCAACATAACAATCAGGAAAACAACCCGGTAACACTTCCAAGAAGATATTTGGAAAGTCACGAACCACCGGTATGTTACTAAGCTCGAGATCAATCTTGCTTTTGAGGGCAAGGCGATATGATCAAATAAGCAAGGGATTGAATAATCCTATCTCATTGATCGAAGGGTGCACCAGAAATAAGGACTAGGTAGCACGATCAATCTTAGTATGATGATTTAATAACCAACACGCTAAGAGTGAAAATATTGAACATTAACTACCAAGCAACGAGGTTGCTAGGAGTATCGATTTCACACATCACAATTCACTTGTCGATATTCCGGTTGCATCAACACGGGACCGAGGAATGAATAATGATAGCGAGAAGTATCACTACGTCAAGAATTCATAAGATAAGGTGCAATTCTCATGACATTCTTGACATAAAGATGGTAACACTCCAGGTGGAACAGCATCAAAAGCTGAATTGGCATTTTGATCTGCGGGATACAACTACTTTGACCCAATCACGGAAATGGATGAGGCCTCGGAGTTTGTTTCTCCTAGTCATTCGAGCGAGTAATGGCTTGACGGACCACAAGGATAATAGGCATCGATAAACGAATGCACACATACTCTTGATTATCAATTGATGGAGGAGGGTGGAATACAACTAAAGAGAGCAACTCAAAGGAACATATAATTTTTCGAGTTGTGGAGGCATGGATTAGTATATCGAGCAAAGCTCAACATTTCTCCCGAATAACCCATGCGAGAGAAGGTAAGACCGGCAGAGTCACAATTATGAATGGAGAACTCCTCAAGAGTACTCTGATTGTGATCTTTTAATTCAAAGAATTTCTGCCTTAAGCAGTTCATGATATTTGGAAGAAGGAAGTACCACGGACCTCGAGGACTATCGTAAAGCTACTAATATCCTAAAGGAACTAGCAAACACTATCAACATGAAGTAAGGTGAATCTCGGGTTCAAGAACCCAGGAATAGAATGGCTACTAACTAATAACATCACGGGATGCTTTCGAGAATAATGGCCAGAATCATCACACTGGGGATACAAAAGCATTGCTAAATTGCTAGGTGACTTCCTAAACAACTAGGGTCATAATAATAGCTCCAACATCTATGCCGAGGCAACAAAGTACCTCAACTTACCGATTAGTGTGCTTATTCTGACCAAAAAGGACATCGGGAACGGAAAAAGACTTGCAAATGCATCAGACTATTTAGAGACCTGGGATGACTCGGATAGCATAACGGCTGTAAATGTTCAAAAGGATTGGAGACATCCTGCAAAATGGTGGCATAGCCACTCAACATCACAATATCAGGGTTCCGAGATCAACAATTATCATACAGAAATAGTAGGAACTGAACTGGGGCTTAAAACCAACAATCTTAAAGGTCTATGGATTAGTAACACGTCATCCTAATAGATAGATGAGAAGGCCAAGTTCTTAACCCCGTAGAAGAGAAGAAGATGACTCAGATCAGAAGGCCATGGGGTATAAGGAGTAAAAAGAGTCTTACGTTCCCTTCCACAATCAATTCCCTTACATAACTAAAGCATTTCTAGACACAACTTCGACCAGTTTGGCTTGGTAATCCCACAGCAACAAAGCTCGATACCAACGCTGTCAGACCCCGATCCTAAGTCACACCGATCTAGCATGTAACACATCATATCACTTTGCGGCCTCACGCACGGTATTCCCACGGTGTCGCCTTACCATGGCCCAGACCGTTTACGCCTTTTGGCTCACGTATATGATAGTGTCGCTAGCATCCATATGACAAAGAACCCGGGCCGACATGGCTAGTCGTGGAACCCAAAGCGGCGCTAACCCATGGGAACAGGCATACATGAATCACATCGAGCATGTCGGTCATCAACGTATAAATTCGGGCTGTAGCCGGGCTAACAGGACTCCGGTATCCCGGGCTGTAGCAGGCTAGGCAGGACTCGAATAACACCGCGTGACATTTCCCGAAGAACGGACATAGGAACGAAGTGAAACACATGCCGCCAGTCAAGTGTTCAAGCGGTAGTGCTGGGCTAGCAGGACTCCGGTGAACCGGGCTGTAGCGGACTACTATCGCCGGAAGCACGAGACTACATTTCCCCATACGAGAGGCTGCCAAGGATAAACAACTAGTTTGTCGGATCCCACACATACCAAGCATTTCAAACATACACACAATATGCTCAATATGTGTAGATACAACATGGCATCACAACATAACTCTACGACTCAAATATTTATTCATTAGGCTCCGAGGAGCGAGATATTACAAACATGGGTCTCATGACCCAAAACTTCGTGAGCATACAAGTCGAAGCACAAGCGAGAAGCTAAACATGTCCGAGTACGAGACAACTATAAATGAAGAAGGCCGAGAAGCCCGACTATCTACCAGATCTGCCGAGGGCACAAGATCGTAGCTGAGGTAACAAGCTAACCGTCAAGTCCAAGCGGAACTACTAGCGAGACCGAAGTCTCTCTCGCAAAACATAAAATAAGCAAACGTGAGTACAAACGTACTCAAAGAAGACTTACATCGAACTAGCTACATATGCATCATTATCAAAAGAGGGTGGTGGAGTTTGACTGCAGCAAGCCAGCTTTGACTCGGTGGCTATCCCGAACTACATTGCAAGTAACTCTTTTGAGGTGGCGCACGAGTCCACATATTCACCATATCAATACACCACTATGGACCCGCTCCCGTCTCCCTACGAGAACGCCATCCATAGCACTCACGCTTATCTTGTGCATTTTAGAGTATCCAATTTCACTTGTCTATGAACTGATATAGGCAACCCAGAAGTCCTTCTCCGTGGACACGGCTATTCGAATAGATCATATTAACCCTGCAGGGGTGTACTTCTTCACACACGCTCTCACCACTTACCGCCGTTTACACGACATGTACTCTGCAACCATCAAGCGGAAGCCCAACGTGGGTGTCGGCACAGCCTACCTAAACACTCAAGTCCCAAATCCAGGTTTATCGCCTATACGGGTTCCATCCGCAGGGAGTCCGGCCGAGGTTTCACATACAGACCCGAACGATGTGTACAGGGGTTCCGAGACACCAAGCAGGCGAATCGGTACATCAGACACGGTGCCTACCGCAACACAACCCACCCCTATGGTCGGCGTTGTGCGGCCCCCAAAGATACTACAAACACCGTAAACTACTTGCAACTCCCGGATGAGGACAAGGGTGGTTAAGAAGCGAAAGGGTCAATTAAGGATCCCAATGCGTGGTAGTAACTGCTTTCATGGATCACAAACACAGAACTCAGTTCACGAGGACGGCTGCAATGAGACAACCCACCATGTACTCCTACATGGCCTCTCACCGCTACCTTTACCAAATCGTGTTCACACACTTAGCTCACACAAGAGGGACATGTTCACACAACCATTCCAATTCATTCCCGATGAATCGGACTGACTCAACTCTAAGCAAGAGGTGCATGACAACAAGCATGAATGAGTAGGCACAACATGGCTCAAACAACTCCTACTCATGCTAGTGGGTTTCATCTAATTCTTGTGGAATGACAGGTCATGCGAGAGGATAAAGGGGTTCAGCTACATGACAAGTAACACATGAGTCGTTGTTGTCCTAATGCAATAAAATAGAGCAGGAGCGAGAGAGTGGGATTATATCGGAATGGACAAGGGGTTTTGCTTGCACGGCACTTCGAAGATAATATAGTTCTTCATCGTGTCATCGAACAATCGTTCTAACATCGTCTCTTGAGAGGGGCAAACACCGCAATCGAGAAGGAACACAATCAATGCAATGCACAATCACATGAATGACATGTCATGTTAAGGTACTGAATTCACCTAATGCAAAATCTAGCCAAGTTAATTGAAGTGGAATTCAAACAAGAACAAATTCCAACTCCAAATGTTATTTCATAAATTGCCCTAATCATGATTCATCCTATTCAGTGAGGTTAACTTGTTCAATCATGCATGAAAGTGCCATAAACAGATTCTTCATATTTTCGACCATTTTTCATATATAAATTATTTAATTTGGAGTTACTGATTAAAAGTTATGAATATTTGAAGTTTGGGGTATTTTCTGAAATTTCCTGAATTAAATTAAATCCAGAAAAGGGTTTACTGCGTCAGCATGACGTTGGCATGACGTCAGCAGGTCAACAGGGCTGGTCCGGGTCAAACCTGACAGTGGGTCTCGCGTGTCAGCATAATTAGCTTAACTAAAATTAATTAAAACTAATCCTAAATAGTTAACAGGGCTGGGCCCCAAGTCATCGTGACTCGGGAGAGTCGGCAGGGCCCACCAGTCAAAGTCAAAGTCGGCTGCTGGCGTCTAGCCTGGCGAGCCAGCGGCGGCGAGAGTGGTTTGGCCACTCCGGCGACCAAATAACCCATGTGGAGGCATCTAGGAGGAGCCGAGGACGAGCCAAAGCTCTTGGTGGAGTTAGGCCGGGGTCGGGACGGTCGGGAGCCGACAAATCGGCAACAGCGACCAGCGGAGTCCGAGGAGGAAAGCGGCGGGCGGCGCCTCGGGGCTTCTCCGGTCGCGTGTGTGGCGGGGAGGCGAGGATGGAGTGGCGGAGCTTGTGGGCTAGTCGGGAAGCGAGGAGGGCCTGTGGCGCGGTGGTGGCGGCGGCGTGACGAGCTCCGCTCGGTGGGAGAGGGAGCAGAGGAGGGGACGAGGCCGCGGTGAGGGAGAGAGAGGTCAGGGGGGTGCGTGGCGACGCATGGAGGCGTCCAGGGGGAGGAGGAGGCAGCCAGGCAGGGAGGAGGTGGCCGGCGTGTGGCCACGCGCGCCGGGCACGCGCCCCTGCCTACTGGCGCGAGGAGGAAGGCGACAGGGAGCCAGGCGGTGGTGGGCTGGGCCGCTGGAGCTGGGCCGGTTGGTGGGCGCTGTAAGTCCAGGTAAGTTTCTCTCTCTTTCTCTTTATTTCTGTTTTCTATTATTACGAAAACTCTGCGGCTTTATTAAAAATATCCAGGCACTTTTAAAATCACTAAACTGTGCATGCCCAATGTATAGAATATATCTAACATGGAACATTTCAGTTTAGGAGTATTTGGACATTTAAAATATTTTATAGAATTTAAATGTCCAAATTCAAATACTTATGATTTAATTCAAAGATCCAAATGTCATGGAAAAATGTGCAACATCTCTGGTTCTTGTTTCGGCATTTTTCCAAAAATGGTGAACATTTTTGAAGGCCATTTGGGTTACTGAAAATATTTTGAAGTTGAACCTATTTGCATTATTTTGGTGCTAGGGGTTTAGGCAATCCCCATTTCAATTTCTTAGAAATTTAAACATGATGCATGGATGCAATGCCACTAGCTACAAGCAAGCTCTAGGGCTGTGACACGCCCGCCGCGCATGGACTCCGAGAAATATATGGTGATAATGTGAGGTGGGCCATGCTGGAGTCCGGAAAGCTTCCGGAGCCCGCTCTCACCGGCCTGGCCCCTCAAGACGCCAGCTGCCCGCTGCATGCATAACAAGTAGTCCCCGCTTATGTGGAGGAGAGAGAGGCATTGACAAAGTCAAGGAGTAACAGTGGAGACAATAGCTTTCATCAAAAATAAACAATGAATACTCGTTGCTCATCCTCTATATCAGAAAGAATACTTTCATTCACCGACATGTGGGACGTCGACCATCCTGGTCCACCTGCCATGCAGAAAATTATCCTGGTCTACCCCGATCTTATCGCAGGCCCAACCTTTCCCACCGTAAGTTGTTCGGACGAAGGAACCATCATGACTTCGTTGAATTCCGCTTCTTCAAGAAAACTTATTGTACCTACAATATTGCTACCACACGCGAAGACCGGACGGCACTGTACCACGTAATATCACTGAAACCCACTAGGCCAAACTAGCCCGCCTAGGTCATCTATTTTGGAACGGAGGGAGTACGTCTCTGCACTGCTATGATTTTGTGTTGCACGTTCTCTGTACTTTTGCTACGATTTTCCTACCCAATGAACCAAATGAGGCCTGAATGTATGTTGACTATTGTCTAATCGATTGCTAAGCCTACAATTTAGGAGCTAGGGCTATTGGTCGATTGACGAGGGATAAGTATAAGCGTACCACGAGCTCATCAGCCCCAACGTTTCTCTTCGGTGAGTGTTTTGCAAGTACTATAGCTCGCATAAAGAGCTAGCCTACTAACACCAAGAATCATCAAACAAGCCCTGGCTGATATGATATCTGATTCAAACTTACATCTAAGCATGTCATATATTACATCAAAAGCTGGTCAGGATACATCTGTTTCCATAACTGGGAGAGGGTTCGCATGATTCATCGCATGATTCACTATCAAACAAAAGTTGCAAGATCCGCCCACACAAGACAGTGCACTAGCCCTAAGATGGTTTGATAACACGCATCATTCTGGTAATTAAACATAGGGCAATGCAAACTACCACGAAGGATTAAGCGCGACCAACTATTTCTTGTCATCGATCTCTCGGGAAATGACCACAAAGACGGACAAATGGCATGGGAATCAATTTCTGGGCGATGTCCACAGATCTGACCGCGACATCGGAATCGATCTTCGGGCGATGTCCACAGGATGGACAGTGGTATCGAATCGATCTCCGGGCGATGCCAACAGACGGGCCACGACATCGGAATCATCAAGGACAACCACGGCACTGCACAACACTAACATATTAGCAAGCACATTGCAAATAATAAAAAGCAAGCACATTGCAAATAATCAAAACCACAACTATGGTAATAAGTCATTATTTTTGACCTTGTGCAGCTCAATTGGGATCTCATCCCTCCGGGGCCATCTCCTCGTCCTCGATGGGGGCCATCACCTTGCCAGGGGAATACTGCTTCTTAACGGCGACTATCTCCTCAAACTCGGTCTTGAGCCTCACATAGGTGGCAATCAGAGCTCATGGGGTAGGCAAGGTGGGGCCCTTGCTGTTCTTCCAACTTTCTTTGAGGAGTTCGTCCGCCAACGTCCTCAACTCTTTGGCCAGTGCTTGTTTCTTGGAGTTCTTCGTCTCCATGGGTTGGCCCGCCAACATGGTCAACTCGTTGGTCGGTGCTCGCTTCCTGGAGATCGCTGTCTCCAGTGGGTTGTCCGCCGGCAACTCTTTGCCTAGTGCTCCATGATCCATCAATGAACTGACAAACAAAAAGCAATCGAAAGGAAACCACAATCGCAATGAAAACGGGAAAAGAATAGGATGTGAGAATCGGTCGGTGCTTCACAAAAGAAGATTATTGGAATGAAAATATAGCAGCATAACTGATTCGCCCACCTTTCCTTCGTCGGTAGAGAAGAAAAATGGCAGAAGTGAGTAGCCTGGAGTGAGGTTTTCTTCAAGAAAGGGAAGAAAGGGCTTGAACGAGCGTTCCAATTAAATGATGGTTGCTTCGTCCAGTCCAACTTGGAGGCCACCTTACCACTGCTGGTAAAGGTGTGGGTTTTGTGATATGACAGGTCATGACGGCCACACCGGGGTGACAGGTGCGTCTTGACTATAGCACCTCGCTGTGATTTGGTGGATGGCACGCGGGCCCGGATGCTTTGAAATGTCATTAACTTGATTTTAGTCTCTTTAGTATTTGGATCCAAGCATGGATGAGGCTAACAAGTTTTAGTCCCACTACTTTTAGTCATGAGACTAAAACGTATCAAAGCACTCTCTCAGGCTGGTCATAGTGGGGAGTAACTTAGACTAGTGTCATGCATATGACACTAGTGTAAGTTACTACTCCTACCTCCATAGTGCAAAGTAACATAATAGTAGTATCATAGATTGCTTCATTTATTATCTCATAGACTCATTTTGCCTCGGAAAGCGCTATGTTACAAAGAATATATTATGTTACCACAAGCACCTCTTTCCTCATTAAATACTTGCCACATAAGCAAAATTGTCTTGGGATGTGTTAAGTTACTACCTAAGTTACTCCCACTATGGCTAGCCTCAATATTGTGCACCGCGACCAAGGCGGAGAGGAAAACGAGAGAACTACGTAATTAATGCATGAGTTTAGTTAGGGTAGTTTTGTAAAGTACGAGATACATTCCTCCAATCGCAAAATGCCTTGGTTCATGAGATTTGAGATTTGAGCCCTATAAACCGGAGGGGAGGGGGTACTGCACACTGTGTAGTCTAGTCACTTGTTTTTTTGAGCCAAGTCTAGTCACTTGTTGAAATCTCTAGAAAGGCAAATACTCCTTTCCGGTTTATGTGTCTATACTACTCCCTCCGCCTAGGTGTGTAAGTCATCTTCTGAAAACCGAATAGTCCCAAAACACTTAGGCGCGGTGCATTAACTTCTACCTTGTTTCTTGTTTCTTGACATACGTATCAACCAATAAGAGATGAGAGGTGTGCATGCTTTTAATGACTTGCAATGGCTAGTTCATTGCATGGAATGCTATTAATTAGCAAATAAACATTGGTGACCCCAGGAGGAAATGGTGCTAAGCGCGTGGACCTATGCGTAATGAGTATCAACCAATGGATAATGGAGTTTAATTGTTAAACAATAGCAATTTTGTCTCATGCAAGAGCCCGGCTAGTACTCCAAGGAACCGCACCACTGAAGGCGTTCAAGAATCGCCACGTTCGGTTTGCACTTGGCTCTTCGCCTCTTCGAGAAGACGAACAATGATGTTACCCCTACTTCTACAAAGATTTAATCCACCGCTGCATGTCCGTCCACCTCGTATGCGGAGGGATAGCGTGTAGCGAAGCTTCTACTATCGCTTCCTGCCTTTGTGTCCATGATGTGGGCCCAACAGTGGTTGGCCCACCTATCATGCAGCCAAAGGCAGGTGCGGTCAAACACCGAGCTCAGTCCGTGAGGGAGAGGGCGTCGTAGTAATCAAATTTCTCGGGCTTGTACGAGTTGGCGCGACACATCAAAGCACTGCATTCGATAAAACTCTTTTTACACATTTCAAATGGGCTACTTCGTATGTAGGAGTAGACATATTCTGCTTCGTATGTACTCCCTCTGTTCCAAAATATAAGTCTTTTTAGAGATTTCACTATGAACTGGAGTACATACGAAACAAAATGAGTGAATCTACACTCTAAAATATGTCTATATACATCCGTATGTAGTTTGTAGTGGAATCCCTAAAAGACTTACATTTAGGAGCGGAGGAGTAGTCACTTGTTGCAATCTCTAAAAAGACTTATATTTGGAAGCGGAGGGAGTACAACGCATGCATGCATGCCGTGACTTTCCTTTTGATACTTGCATGTGTTGATTTGATGCACCTTGCCAAATTTTGACTATAAATTTAACTAACCAAATTTTCATGCATGTCACAAAAAATCACGGGCTGTTTGGATTGTGACTATGTTTGTCTTATGTTGCCACATTATTTTTCCCACACTTGCCACACTTGCCTAACCTGAGTTGCTCAAATTGTTAGACACACTTTGGCTTGCCTAAGGGAATCTTGCCACAATTTTTGTGTCTATGACATGTGGGGTTCACTGCTAATAAAAAAATTCTTGTCTTAGGTGTGGCTAATAAAAAGACATATATTTAGGAGCGGAGGGAGTAGAAAATATAAATAATAATGCATGTTGGGGCAACCCACGTTTCCGCTAATTTTAGCCGTGGGCTTGTTCACAATTTTTACGAGGGGTGGTTGTTCATTTAATGGAGGGACTTGTAGTACTACCAGACTTGAACGATACAAAGTGCGACCTGGCACACCGTAACACCACTTGGAACAAGCGGGTAGCTATCTCAAAAAACAATCAACAACTAAAAAAAACAGCGACCTGTCAGGTAAGTATAGTACACAATTTTAAACGATTGTTTTGATGGAGTGAAAAAGGAAAACTAACCCACTACTTATATATAGGTCGGAGCCTCCGCGCTTGCTTGCTAGGGCTGCTCTATTCACACACTCTCATCCTCTCCAGATCTAAACAAGATAGGGGTAGTAACCCTGTCTTTCTCCCTTCAAAAACACTGGCTTTCTATCCTCACCGCTGGTTACAGATCCGGACGTATCCCTCCGCCGGTGAAGGGAGGAGGGGCAGCGTTTGGGCTGTCGTCGACAATGAGGGAGGAGACCCACCGCCGGCCGCACTGCTATCTCTCGGCCGAGCGCCGGGCGCGGAGATCCTCCGATCCCTTCGTTGCTGTCAGGCGGATCCGGCCTCCCGCCGCCCACCTATCCACATCCCGACGACCTTCAGGTATATCTTCGTTCGAGACCGCCTTAGCTCTACTTCCCCAGCTCGCTATGTCGCTGCAAGTGCATCATTTTCTACCTCTTAGCCCCTCTCGATCGGATGGTCCAACGTCACCTATTTTTTTTTCTATTGTTAGAGGTAAAGCTACTTCATGGAGTCGAATCTTGTACTCCCTCCGTCCGAAAATACTTGTCATTGAAATAAAGTGGGGTGGGGAATTTAGTATGTACATCGGACTTGGTACAAACAAGAAGGAAAGGGGATGAAAGTAGTACAGACCGGTCATCCAACCGGTCTCTTGGTCGAAAAGGAAATATAGGGGTAACACTGCATACGGTGGTATGACCAGGACTAGATTTGCTATCCACACATAGGAGTAGGTGGCTAGAGTGAACAAAATGGGACCAACCCAGATATGTTTCTTGGATGTTTGTTTCTCGGGGCAACAAACTATGAATCACCACTTTATGCCCCTGTTTACGTTACATGGTGCTTTGTCTTCTGGTGCACCCACTGTCCCATGCCCTTATACCAAATATTTAGGCTCCGGCCGGAATAAAGGGGCAGAAAACATAGAGTCTTGATGAAAATAGAGGAATAGGATAGGAATGTAGGTATAAAACTATGGAACAACGAACCGGAGGAAACTCTCAAGAAAATGTGTTCGGATGGACTACGAAATGTACAGATTTGTTTTTTTAGAGTAGCATGCTTGGCAGTATGAGATGCTATTTGTTTATTCAGCTGCACAGTGACTACTCTTGTCCTCACCTCACGTACCACACATAGGTTGATTTTTTTATTCCGGCAAACACAGCACAACAACCTGTCTAACGCATGGCAGCGAGCGCCTGCCTCGGGCTTCCGCCCAAAAAATGAGTAGCGCGTGGATGTTTCTAATCCGATGGAATCAGTACTACCAGTCCAGCTTTCCTATGAAACACTATTCACCTTTCTCGTGTTCGGAACGGTTGGAAGGGAAATAATACGGTAGGAATTGTGTTCCTACGAAAATCCTACACCAAACCTGTGAACGAACGCAGCCTTAGTTGTTCTTAATATAATGTCCCTGGTAAAAATGAAGCCATGCCACTGTTTTTGCCCGTAATTGTTTGAGACTCTGACAAGTTTAGCCAAATGTTTTTGCCTATAATTGTTTGAGACTCTGACTGTTTCCTCTGTGCCTTTTTGTGCAAACAGGGATATCCAATTCACCTGGTTGCTGTTGTGACTTTGGTGCCTTTGCACAAAACTCTTCTTAAAAGAAGTGACTTTTGTGCTGTTTAACTGGAATGTCAGATGGAACAGTTGGTTCATTTTGGTGGAACTGCACAAAGGGAGATCTGTGTTCCAATCCTCATCATCCATATTGGAGCAATAACCTTCCTTTAGGTAAGAATGATATTTAATGCATGTGTTCATCTCTATTTTCCGAATGCCATGAGAAAATAATGCTGTTTTTACTAGTACACTTGTACTCCCTCACTGACAAAACCAATTTTGAATTAGAAGGCCAATCATGTACTTGGTTTCACCAACTGGTGAGGAGAAAGAGAAACATAGCATGAAGAGGAAGAAGAAGAAGAATAAACGGTGCCAAGGCGATCTTCTTTGAAGCCATAGGCCTCGGGCCGAGGCTATTCAAGGGCTCCCAAGAACGACTACCTTACATGTGAGACGATCCTCCAGGGAGCCCTTTCACTTTTGCTGTCTCACTTAATTAATTAGGACCACTTAAGTACCACTAATTTATTACTGCCTAATTTTCCTGTTGGAATTAAACAAATCTTTAGTAGGACCCTATGCTGAATCATGTACGTGTGAATGTTTGTCTATGGAGGTGAATCATGTGGTGGAGCAGGGAGGAATATTATTAGTGTCATGACATAATAGTGCTATTGTTTTGCATGTCAATTTATTGCCATTGGTTCAATGAGGCAATGTTTTGCGTATTGTCCATCATGAATTTGATGCTCTTGTTTGAGTAATATGCTAATGTCTTCCTATCCTTTCTCACTAAGCTAATGAACGCTTTCACCTTGTTCCTACTTGTGCAAACAGGGATCATGTTGTGCCAATCATACATTTTAGTGGAACTACACAAGACAATACAATGAACTGTATCCCAGCCCGATTGCTTTAACTCTGCTGGAAGTTCTTGATAATCTTTCGATATAATCTTAGTAATCGGTAAACAAGAGTGATTTCAACCATACATTTGAAGTGCACAAAATATATACTATTGTGTGATTCCGGTGAGTGCTTTATCATCTCTTATGGGACTACATGAATAAGCTTTTTTCTCAGGTTGGTACGGGCCTAAGGCCTTCATCCATATTAGTTTGTTGTCATCTCTATTTGTATCGTTACTCTTGTCATGAGAAACTCCTTTATCTTTGCATTTTTAAGTTTTGCAACCTATGATAAATGGCAATGCTTTGAGTGTTGAGTTGAGCTAATTGGCACCGATTAAATAAACTAATACCTCTCTTTAAGCAAGACTACTATGTTGCTAACTTTACCCATTAAGATAATGAGGGTGCTTCTATTTGTTAGTGTATGTTTCATCAACTAGTCCCACTATTACAGTAATCTCACTCTCTCAATATATGTGCCAACAGGGATGCTCGATTTTGGTGGAACTGCACAAAAACTTTGGGTGCTTCATTGCCTCGATAGCTTCCGCCCTTTCCTGTCAGTCGCTAATATCTGCTTGCTTTCTTCCTTTGCTGTCAGTCGCTTGGCTTATCCCGGCTTCTAGTCAAAGGAAATAGTAATTGATATGCTACCTCACACAGGTTGGTACTGGTCTTTATCCTGATTATTGTGTCTGTCATATGTATTGGTAATTTGGTATTGTGCTACTGTTTGCCGATTTCATAAAGGAGTAATTTGGAGCCTGAACTCGTAGGCAAATCATTACATCGGGTGATTTCAGTAGAACTGCACAAAATGATCCGATGGACAGGTACTTATGCTGCAGCTATGTACTCCAAAGTTCACTCAGACAAGCATCGATGTTGACAAGAAGTGCCTCTATTCATTCGTGTATCAACCGGCGTCAACCAATTGTTAAACTCCAAGTATTAGGAGAGTGAACGCCAAAAATATTGCTTGGTGCATAGCCTAGAAAAACACAGTCTAGTCTTTGGTCCCAACTTGTGCCTTTTGGTTATCGGCACATATGGTAGCGAACTATATGGCATGGAGTCTAAAGATTCCAAACAAGTTGGTTGACGCGTATATTCATCTGGGACTTAATCGATCACGCATGCCAAGGATGCTCCATTTCAGCTTGAACCGCACAAAAATTTGGGTGGTTCATTTTCTCAACCGCCTCCTTTCTCGCTCCGCAATGTAGAATTTTGGCGTAGATACTGTGACCAAGATGAGCCAAGAAACTAGTTGGATGAAAGTAGTGGCGAAGTTGCTCAAACCTCCGTTCAAGACGAGGCCACTATTTGAGGATAAACCTACAAGCAAAGTTCAGATTGTCTGCCTCTTATGTACTCGAAAGTTTACTCGTACAAGAACTAATTTTAGAAAGAAGTACCTCCATTGAACACCATTTACCAGTCTGTACCCTTGGTAACTAAAGTTCGTCCATGGATCATATTGGCTGTGATCTCAATCATTTGGATGCATAAACATACTGAACATGTGTATATCTGAATATTTTTGTGAATTATGTATGAATATTGTCGTGTGATCTATCAATCATTTGGATGCATAGATATGCTGAGTTTGTGTATATATGAATCTTTTGAGTTGTTGATAGTGAATGTTGGCTATGAATATGAACGTGTCATGTGAACCTGAGTTTGATATGAATTGCAACAGAACCAGTTATAACCCTTCTCCTCCTCTCAATCTGCGACTCCACTGCCGCGTTTTCCCATCTCAGAGTCGTTCCGGTCCGGGGCCTCGCCTCGTCCACCGCCTCGCTGTGTTCGGTGCGGCGTGGTCAACAAACAAGAGTCATCGGAAGAGGACTGTACGTGGAGAGCCTGACGGCTGGGACCCACGAGGTCCATGATCGCACGCAAGGAAAGTTCCTCCTTATTAAGCTGGAAAAAAATGTTTCCTCCACCTGACAGCTGGGACCCACTAGCTGTATCTTCACACGGAAGGAAGTGCCTCCTTGTTTTGCAAAAAAAATTATTCATCCTGCTGATACCGGGACCCGTCGATTTGGTGACCGACTTGTGGGCTCGCTAAGCGGACGGTACGCACGGCTTTGTCAACTTAATCAACAAATGATTCTAGCAGCTGGATCGTTGGATGTTAATCCAACAGCCGTGCTCCTTCTTCAACCTCTATTCTTGCTCCTGCCTCCCGTATGCACTGACCGGCCGTGCCACAAGACCAACCAAAGTGAAGTTTCCCACTCCTCTCCATCTGCGACTCCACGGCCCCATCTCCGGGTCGTTCCAGTCTGGGTGCGCTCGGCATGGTGTGGTCAACATGGTCAACAACCGAGAGTCATCGGAAGATGACTGTACGTGAGAGGCTGACAGTGGGGACGCACCACGCCCATGAACGCATGCATGCAACGGAACGCAGCGAGGTCAACGTGGTCAAGGAACGACTTCCATCTAAGTATATCAGACGCGGAGAGTCTCACCGGGTCCACGGCCGCAGCAAGTAAGTGCCTCCTTATTACGCGGAAAATAATTATTCCTCCAATCGACAGCGAGGACCCACCGGACGGGCCACCGTATTTTGCGAAAAAACGCTTTGCCCTCGACTGCTGGGACCCACCGACGGGCCACCGATTTCGTGAAAAATGTCCCCATTGTCACCGAACCCACCGGAAGTGCCTCCTTATTACGCACAAAAATGAATACTCCCCGCTAGCTGGGACCCACCTTGGTGGGAGGCTGACTTAATGGGCCTACCGTTGACGGGACGAAGGGCTTTGTCAACTTAGTCAATATGAACGATTCTAGCTCCAAAGGACCGTGACGATGTCCATCCAATGGCCGTAGTGCTTCTTCAACCTCTGGTCTTCTTGCTCCAGCCGCCCAAACCAACGCCGATCGTGCCTCATGCTCCTGCCTCCCGTGGCCGGCTGTGCTGTCACGGAGGACTCACCGCCCCCTACTATTCCCACCGCTGGTAAGGCCCTGCGGCGACGGCAGCCTCACACCGCAGTCGAACCAGTGAACCCTCGTACTCCTCTTCGCGCGGGCTTCCACTGAAGCGTCTTCCCCGGCTCCGCGTTGTCCCCTTCCTAGGCCTCGCCGTCGTCCACCGCCGTGGTGCTCTCCGCGCGGCGTGGTCAACGTGGTCAAGGAACGACTTCCATCGGAAGAGTACTGTACGTGGAGAGGCTGACAGCTGGGTCCACGGCCACAACCCAGTTTTTTTGTGATTTGCCAAGTAAGTCGCTTTGTCAGGCCTGTTGGGCTGCAAATCTTTCAAGACGAGGAGAGCTTTCATTGTTGGTAGAAAATGGCCCATCAGTAATGAGAAATGGGTTGTACATTTTTAAAACACATCAAAGCGGCAATTAGTTTCAAATATCTTTTTTTTCATTTCGAGATTTTAAATTACATTAATTTTTATGCGTGGAGAATTTGTTGGATTTTATATTGATATACATTTAGTTTTAAAATCAGTTTGAATGTGAGTCGAAATTTCGGGATTAAAAACAGTTTGGACCGCACCGAAATATGCAAAATTTCGTATAATTTTTTAACCGTGGCCACAATATGAGCTGTAATGATAACAAAAAGAATATGGGCTCCAAAAAAACTTAAGAATTAGCAAATGGGCTGTAAATTATTAGAAATAATGGCAGATGGGTTGTATGCTGTTTTCCATGATTTGAGGCTTTCCTAAAAAAGGTTGACGACAAGCAAAGGATCGTTGGATGGCCATCCAACGGCCGTCGTCTTCTTCAATCTCTGCTCTTCCTGCTCCAGCCGGCCAAACAAGCGCCAGCGGACTGCTCGCTTCTCCTCCTCAAGGCCGCTATGCCGCCACAAGATACCTCACCGCCCCACCAGATTCCCATCGCTGGCCTAGCCATCCTCTACTCACCCACACCTGCTGTTATTCTCCGTGACGGCAAACGAACCAAGAAACCCTCGTTCAGATCGTACTCCCTCGTGGGAAACAAGCTGCTGAAGTCTTCCTCGCCTCCGTGTCGTTTCCTTCCTAGGCCTCGCCGCCGTCCACCGCCTGCGTGCTCTCGCTGCCTCGGTCAACATGGTCAACGACCGACATGCATCTGAAGTGGACTATACGTGGAGAGGCCGACAGCTGGGTCCACGGCCGCATGCAAGAAAATGCCTCCTTATTACGCGCAAAATAATGATTCGTCCACCTGACATCAGGGACCCACCGAAAGGGCCTCAGTATTTCGTGAAAAAAAACGTTACTGCCGCTAACAGCTCGGACCCACTAGCTATATCTTCACACGCAAGGAAGTGCCTTCTTATTACGCACAAAAAAAATGAATACTCCCCCTGTTAGCTGGGACCCAGTATAGTGGCAGGCTGACTTGTGGACCTACTAAGTTGACGGGGACGGAGGGCTTTGTCAACTTAGTCAATATGCACGATTCTAGCTCCAAAGGACCGTGACGATGTCCATCCAACGGCCGTAGTGCTTCTTCAACCTCTGGTCTTCTTGCTCCGGCCGCCCAAACCAGCGCCGGTCGTGCCTCGTGCTCCTGCCTCCCGTGGTCGGCTGCGATGCGGCGAGGCCTCACCGCCCCTACTACTCCCACCGCTGGCCGGTCATCCTCTACTCACCCACACCCCTGTTATTCTGCGGCGACGGCAACCTCACACCGCAGCAAACCAGTGAACCCTCGCATTTCACGCTGGGCAAGCACCGCTGCGTCTTCCCGGCTCCGCCGCCCCTTCCTAGGCCTCGCCGTCGTCCACCGCCTCGGTGCTCTCGGCGTGGCGTGGTCAACGTGGTCAAGGAACGGCTTCCATCGGACGTGGATCAGACGTGGAGAGGCCGATACCGGGTCCACGGCCGCAGCAAGGAAGTGCCTCCTTATTACGCGCAAAATAATTATTCCCCCACCTGACAGCGGGGACCCACCGGACGGGCCACCATATTTCGTGAAAAAAATGTTTCCCCCCTGACTGCTGGGACCCACCAGCTACACCTTCGTATGCAAGGAAGTGCGTCCGGGCAAAAAAAAAACGATTCGCCCCCTAACTGCTGGGCCCACCAGCTACATCTTCGCACGCACGGAAGTGCCTGACAGTCGGGACCCACCTGGTCGAAGCGTACGTAGCGTTGTCATTCTGGTCGCGAACGTGTACGTACATATATACTGGTGGATGTAGAGGTGCGCACGTGTCGTAGTAGAGGCGTGCACGTAGCATGTACACATACGTACAGCGGCGAGGGTGCAAGAAAGAAAATACGGCCACGTACATACATACGGGCAGGGTCTCTAACGCCTATCGCGCATACGTACATGGCTGGGTCGGAACGGAGAAACAACGTCGTCGTCGTGTTCATGGGGAGCCAACCGGTTGGGTCGGAACGGAATGTGTGGTCGTGTTCATCGGGAGGGCTTGGACGGAACAGGCGATGGGAACAAGGCTGGCGCATCAGCACAACGGAGGAAGCGGCCTTGTGTTCGACCAGCCATGTTCAAACGGGTCCTGTTGATCGGGAGGGCTCGGGCGCATCTTAAACGGAGGAAACACCTCCCACGGTCGAAACGGGGTCCTGTTGATCGGGAGGGTGTGGCGTACCGCCAAAACGGGATTAAACGGACCTCCTACGGTCGAAACGGGGTCCTGTTGATCGGGAGGGTGTGGCGTACCGCAAAAGCGGATTTAAACGGACTTGTGTTGGAGCGCCACGGTCAAAACCGGGGGAGGGGTGTGGCGTACCGCAAAACGGGACTCCACGGGATACTGTTCATCTCCACCGTCGACCTCCTCTAGCCTCCACGGGATATCGTCGACCTCCTCCAGCCTCCACGGGCTCCATCCTCCACCGCACGCTACTCCACCGGCTATTGTTCAACCATCCCTCCACACGGGCACCCTCCACCGTCTATTGTTCATCCAGCCCTCCACACCACGGGGTCCTGTTCAACCACCCCTCCACGGCCATCCCTCCACCGTCTCATCGCTCATCCAGCCCTCCACCCCACGGGTTCCTGTTCATCCAGAGGCAACGCCACCACTCACTGTTGATCCAAACCCTCCCCCCCCCCCCCCGCAACACTCACTGTACATCCCAGAGGCAGCATCGATCGGCTTCAGTTAGCAGCAGTAGCGAAGGAATCTCTCCATCGGGTTCGCTAATGTACCATCGATCGATCGCCGGGTTCAAGAACGCCAGAGTTCGCAAAGGTAATCGCCGAGTACAGTTAGAGCCCAACGCCTCGCTCGGGTTCAGTTAGAGCCAACGTGTTGGGGATATAACTACTGAGTGTGAACCGCCCCGGGAGGGCCGGTTTACCCTCGTTCATGATCCAGGCCCATGTGGACGCCGGAGCCCGTGAGGCGTAATTAAGGTCCATGTATGTAAACCGCCTTTAGCGTTGTAGCTTGTGTTGTAAGACAGAAAGGAGAGATCAAGCCGACTCTTGTATGAGCCGGATTGGGACTCTCAGTAAACCGACCAAGGCCAATCCGTGTATATAAGGGGACGACCCGGCGGCGAAGTTAGGGACAGAGATTTCGAGGCTAAGGCAAAGCTATTGTTCCCTAGTCGCCAAACCATATCAATCACATCACAACCGGACGTAGGTTTTTACCTTCATTCAAGGGGCGAACCAAAGTATAATTCCCGTGTCTTGTGTCCGCTTTAACCTCTCTAGGTAAACCCGCAACGATGGCCCTACGACTAAGTCCTTTCATGAGGACATCCGCCGTGACAAGTCCACGACGGCTTGGCGCCCACCGTGGGGCTATCGCACGATGGTTTGATGATCTTAGAGGGCAAGTTCGAAGGACTCGAAGGCTATGCAAAGGCGGATGACTAAGAGTCGTCGCGGCAAGCTCTACATCGACGATGCGGATCGGGCCCCGAGGCCGGCTCGATTGAGTACGGGTACCGGGTCCCCTTTGGCGGCATACACGTGTTCATTGGCAAGATCGGCGAGCGAGTTCGGGCCGAACGCTCAGACCGACCTCGTCGAGATGGCTCAACGGGCAAAGAAGAGTCCTGCCCTGGCTAAACCGGCGGTCAGGCATGTTTTCGTGGGAGTCGTTCACGGAGGCTACGAGGACGGATCAGCATCTGGTGACGGAACTGTTGTTTACTCTGGTGACGAATCGTCGGCCGGAGAAACTGAGTCTCTATACCAGCTACAAGATGGCCAGATCGGGGGCTGTTCCGACGGAGAGAGTATTCCGGACCCCTTCGATCTACCCAACCGGGTTGGGATCTTCATGGCCGGTATGCAGCGGCGCTTCACTCTTCGACCATGGCGCCCGGTCGCCCGGTTCAACAGCCGTGATGGCAGCCGGGAAGGAGGCCCTGCGCCCGCCGCTCAAGTTTTGTCGAGCTTTTCGACGTGCTGTGCTCATGGCGGAAGCTAATCCGCCGGATCAGGACCTTCACAACGCGGAGATTGCAAAGGTGAGGGAACAGATCACTAATGCTAAAGCGGACTGGCGGCAGCGGACGAAAGGATGGCAGCGGAACGGGCCGCTTTGGATGCGTGAGCTTATAGGCTCAGCCGGACCAGAGCGCCACAGAAGTCATGAAAAGGAAGTACAGTCCCGCTTACCTTCCTTTTTGAGGGAAGGGAGCTTTTCAATACCCTGTAAGGTGGACCAGTAATCCGCCGCCATTGGTAAACCGCCGGAAGCACTGGGACGGCCGCACCGGTTCAGCCTCGTATGATAGATCTATCTCGCCATCATACCGTGCGCCCAGCATCGTGCAGACACCTCCGGTCACTACTCCAACCCGATGGATAACCTCGTGGCGGCTGCGGCTGCGGTTGGAGGCGATTCCAATTGAAGGCGATTCACCGCAGCGGTGGAGACACGCCGGGTTAAGGAGCTCCTCAGACGGCCTTGGCTCAAAGAAGAAGCGTGCATACGGTCCGAGATCGGATCCACTCCACCCCGCCCGAGCCGGAGCTACAGCCGACGATCGATGAACCGCCAGACGAGCAATGCATGGCGTGGTCCGCCTTCGCGGCAACAATCCGGCAGCGGCTTTGAAGATGCTCAAGTGGTAGTGGACCGCGCCAGGCACGAGGGAGGCCGAGTTAGTAGCACAAGCGGAGGATCATCCGCCGCGCCGGTTCGACCGACCACCTTGAACCAGGGGTCACGTCCGCTCTTTGGGGGTGCCTTGCCTCGCCCCCGCTTTACGCAACGCGTGCGATTGCCCAAGGACTTCAAGGGCCACGCAAGGTGCCGAATTATACCGCCGACTTGGCTCCAGAGGCGTGGATAGAAAGCTACGAGATGGCCATGGAGATGCTAGACGTGGATGAAGCCGCATGTGCGAAGTACTTCACAATGATGCTTTGGAAGGTACGGCCGGACTTGGTTAAAAACTTGCCGCCCAACTCCATCAGCTCGTGGACCCAGTTTATGGACCCGTTCATCCAAAATTTCAAAGACACCGTAAGCAGCCCATGTCGGTGGTGGATCCGGCAGCTTGTGTCCAGCAGAGGGAGAGTCTACAACCCATTGGGTGCGCGCGTTTCGAAGTTTTACATTCTTCAGACCGGATCAACCCCGATTCCGCGATCTTGACCTTGGAAGCCAATTGCCGGTTCGAGCCATTGAAATTGAAGCTGGGTCGCATGAAGCGTTTTTGCCATGACATGGGCACTCTAATGGGCGTGTTGGTAAAGTACGCTGATTTTGATAGTACCAAGGATCCCGAATCTGATAATGATGAAGTGGGGAAGGGAAAGCGAACGGCAGCTCTGTGGTCCAAAGAAGCACCATTTGGCGTGCAATGGAGGAACAAGCGCAGTTTAACGGCAACACAGGTTTCAGAGCCAACACCAATGCGCAGGACAAGGGTCAGCGCGAGGGCAGCGATCAAACCGGGCGGTCACAATCCGGATCGTTTGAACTTCATATTAAATCAACCTTGTCAAAGCATCGGACGAAGGAGGTACCGTGAACCACCTTTGGAAGGATTGTTATATTATGCAGGAGTTTAAAACTCCAACTCTTTCCGGTATGATCAAGGGACCGCGGCGGTTCGTGGTCCGCCCGGTTACGGTGGAGGAAATTCCGGCCCGGATTCGGTGGTAATCCGGGCGGCAAGGCAATCGTAATAATCAAGGTAATCGTAACAGAGAACCAAGGGGCTACAATCAACAGCAGAGTAGTCGGGTTATCGAGCAACCCAAAGCAGCTTGAATGGGGGCGTACCACGCCTTTACCACCAGTTTGGACCGACGGGACCGAAAACTTCAGAGGCGGGCGGTCGTTGTTGTTGAACCGGGCCAGCATTACCTACGCTGGTCCGAGCAGCCGATTGTGTGGAGCAGAGAGGATCATCCTCCCCGGTTTACAATCCGGCCGATTAGCCTTGGTGGTGGCACCCCGTAGGAGGGTACAAGTTTACCAAGGTTCTTATGGATGGAGGAAGCGGCATCAACATCACGTACTACGAGACTTTCCGCGTATGGGGTTAACAGATAGGCATCTTAGGCCGCCCAAAGACGGTGTTTCACGGAGTGGTGCTCGTAAGTCGGCGCATTCGTCGGTAAGATAGTTCTCGAGGTGACCTTTGGGGACGAACATGACCTGCGTAATGTAAACGTTGACATTTGAGGTGGTAAAAATTCAAAGCCCTTACCACGCCCTCTTTGGGCGGCCGGCTTATGCTAAATTTATGGCACGGCCCTGTTATGTTTACTTACAGCTGAAAATGCCGGGTCACAAAGGAACGATAACGGTTCATGGAGCCGCCGGATCGCTTCTAGAGTGCGAGGAAGGTGATGCGGCTTACGCGAGTCGGTTTGTGCCACGGAAGAGTTAAAGTATTATAAAGATAATGTTGATCCCATGGATATGACCCCTTTGAAGAAGCCAACTACAGCATGATCCGGACTTGAAGTTCAAATCGGCGGTGAGACGAAGCTTGTTGATTTTGTGCCCGGCGATTCATCCAAACAGTTCACCATCGGTGCCAACCTAGATCCAAAATAGGAAAGCGCTACCATCGAAGTTCATCCGTGAGAATCGGGACATTTTGCATGGAAACCGTCGACATGCTGTGTACCGAGGGAACTCGCTGAGCACACTCTTAATGTTGACCCGAAATATGACCGGTAAAACAGTTTCTTCACGGTTTAATGAGGAAAGGCGCAAGGCCATCGGAGAAGAAGTTGCTAGGCTGTTGGCAGCAGGGTTTATCGTCAAGTCTTTCATCCAGAGTGGCTCGCTAACCCGGTTCTGGTCCTTAAAAAGAATGGCACTTGGCGCATGTGCGAGATTACACAGATCTTAACAAAGCTTGTCCAAGAGATCCTTTCGCCTCCCCCCGCATTGATCGATTATTGATGCGACGGCGGGTTGTGAGCGTTTGAGCTCGGATGCGTATTCCGGTTATCATCGATTAAGATGGCGGTTAAGGACCAGGAGAAAACGGCGTTTATCACCCCTTTTGAGCCTTCGCTATGTGTCCATGCCTTTTGGGCTCAAGAGCGCCTAAGCAACTTATCGGCGCTATGCATACATAATTGTTTGCATAAACAGATCGGCCGTAATGTGCACGCTTACGTGGATGATATCGTGGTGAAATCAAGGCAGAAGGAAACATTGATTGAGGATTTAAGGGAAACCTTCGACAACTTGCGGGTGTACAAGATGATGCTCAACCCTGCCAAGTGCGTCTTTGGTGTTCCAGCAGGCAAATTGTTGGGTTTTCTCGTGTCTAACCGGGGGATTGAGGCTAATCCGGAGAAAATTACAGCTATCACCTCCTTAGCTAAGCCAAAATGCATCAACGATGTCCAACGCTTGGCAGGCCGGATTGCGCTAAGCCGGTTTATCGATCGCCTAGGAGAGAAGGCCATCCCTTTGTACCAGATCTTTGAAGAAGACGGATCAATTAAATGCGGAGTTCAAATTACCGATGAGGCATTGAGGACTTAAAGCGGCAAATGCCAACCCGCTGTTCTTGCTGCCCCTATTGATGTGGAGCCGCTCTCGTTATATGTTGTCGCTAATGCCGTGGCAAGTGAGTGTGGCCATTGTGGTGGAGCGCAAGGAGGCAGGGAAGGAGTATCCGGTTCAATGCCGATGTACTACATCGGTGAGGTTCTCATTGAATCTAAACAAAGATATCCACATTGGCGTAAGCTGGTCTATGGGGTTTTATGGCAAGTCGGAAGTCAAGCAATATTTCCAAGGGCACCCCATCACAAAGTGGTCGATTCGGCTCCTTTAGGCGATATCACATCGAACCGGGAAGCAATCGGGCCGGATTGCTAAGTGGGCTATAGAGCTTGGGCATACGGTTTAAAGTATGTGCCTTGGACGGCCATAAAGTCTCGTGCACTTGTGGATTTCTATTAATGATTGGACGGAGTTGCAAGCACCGTAAGAGAAGCCGGATCACACCTATTGGACCATCCATTTTGATGGGTCCAGGCAATTGAGGGCTCGGGGTGGAGTCGTATTAACTTCCCCACGAGGTGATAAGTTACATTATGTTCTCCGCCTAATGTTCCCTTGTACTAACAATGCAGCTGAGTATGAAGCTTTGCTCCATGGCCTCCGGATGGCCAAAGAAATGAACCTCACCGGTTAAATGCTTTGGTGATTCGGACTTAGTGGCCCAAAGAGGTATCCCGGCACTTGGGACTCCAAAGATCCGCTCATGGCTGCATATCGTCGGAAGTGGATGTTGTTGCAGGACATTTTAAGGGATACCAGTGGACCATGTGGATCGTCGGAAGAACTAAGCGGCCGGTGCTTTGAGCCTACTGGGGTCCCAGCCAGAACCGTCCCGCCTAACGCTTTTTCCTTGACGTCTTTGCATAAGCCGCCGCTAAGCCGCTCGATGAAATTGATTTGGCTATCCCCGATCCGGAGGCTCAATTGGTGGTGGCCTTGCACATCATTCCGGATTGACGCCTCCTTATTTGGCGTGCATCGAATCGGGGCGAGTTACCAGAGGATGAGACGTTGGCCCGGCAGATAGTTCGGCGGTCTAAGTCTATGACCATTGTTAATGGCGAGTTGCACCGTCGCAGCGTGTCAGGGGCGTTTCAGCGTTGTGTGTCCCTTGAAGAGGGCCGTGAGATATTGCGAGAGATTCATGAAGGGATTGTGGTCACCACGCGGTTCAAAATCCCTCGGTGGCCAAAGCGTTCCGCCATGGCTTCTATTGGTTGATCGCCCATGCCGATGCGGAGGATCCGGTCGACGGTGTGATGGTTGCCAAAAGTTCTCCAGCGTGCTCATGTGCCAGCCCAAGAATTGAGGATGATTCCAATTACTTGGCCGTTTGCGACTTGGGGGCTGGATATGGTTGGACCTTTCAAACGATCCAAGGACAAAAAGACCCACCTGTTGGTGGCAGTGGATAAATTTACCAAGTGGGTCGAGGCAGAGCCTGTTAGCAAGTGTGATGCGGCCACGGCGGTTCAGTTCATCAAGCGGGTGATTTTCCGGTTTGGGTTTCCACAGTATCATCACGCATAATGGCACCAATTTGTCCAAAGGAGCTATGAAGGAATTTTGTGAACGAGAGCACATCCGCTTGATGTTTCTTCCGTAGCCCACCCGCAATCCAATGGTCAAGCGGAACGAGCTAATCAGGAAATTTTGAAAGGTATCAAACCCGGCTTATGGTCCCTTTAGAAAGGACGCCGGGTTGTTGGGTGGAAGAACTACCATCGGTGATATGGAGTATAAATACTACCCCAACCGATCCAATCGGATACACGCCGTTCTTTATGGTCTATGGAGCGGAGGCGGTCCTTCCTCGTGATATCCGTCCACGACTCGCCCAGTAGCAGCTTATGTTGAGGCAGAGAAGCGAGGCAGCACGGCAAGATGATTTGGATCGACCGGACGAAGAGCGCGATATGGCAGCAGAGCTCGCCGGCGGTCTACCGCCAGGATCTTCGTCGGTATCACACCTCAAGTGGTTAAAACCAGAACCTTTCGTGAAGGAGACTTAGTGCGGCGGCTCATTCAAGATCGTAAAGATATGCACAAGCTATCCCCACCTTGGGAGGGGCCTTTTGTGGTCGGGTAAGAATCTATACAACGGGTCCTACTATCCGATTGATGTTCGAGAGCGAAAAGACTCACGACGCCGAGGAGGAGACCAACGAGCCATGGAACATAGTTCATCTTCGCCTTATTATACTTGGAGCCATTGGCTCCACTTATGTACATATCAAGACGATGTATATATTATGAATAAAAGCAATAAACCGGATCCTCGGCTAAAGCGGGTATCTGCTCTGCATAAAGGACCGGTTTGGGTACATGGAGATGATAAATGAAAGCGGCCTCGGTTTAACCCTTGGCCTTGTTTTTAGAAATTTTTGTCATTTGGGGGCTTGGTCGTGTCCGAACCAATGCAACACCTCTTGGCGGTAAAGCCACCAGATCATTTGGGGGCATGGTCACGTCTCGAACCAGTCACACCTCTTGGTCGGCCTAAGGCCATAGAATCACTTGGGGCTTTGGTCGAACCCGAACCATCGCAATGCCATTTGATCGGCGTCATGCCACGAGTTCGGGCTTGGGGACCTGGCTGACTTGAACCACCGCTACACCGTATAGGGGGCTTGGTCATGTCCGACCATGGTAGCGCCATCTCGATCCGGTCAAGGCAGCCTTTTTCTTGCAAAGTGATTTTCCTCATTGATTTTGCTTCCATGGGGTCTTTATGCCACATTTGGTTTTTGTTGGCCTTCTTAAACCGACCAAATTCTTTAAACCGGATTTATGTTCCGCATTCAAGACCTTTTTAAGCTGGCGATTTTTGTTCCGGTTTGATTTTGTTAACATCCCATTATGGAGTAACAGGGGCTTATCATGTTCGACACGATTTACACGGTAAATCGGTTTTATACACGTATGACCGTTCTCTGTGATGTTGATGGTTTATAAGGCCTTTACTTGGGTTTGACTAAAGCCAACTGTGGTGCCTATCTTGGCGGTATGTTCGTATCACATAGTTTTGATCATATGCCTCGGTATTATCTCATATAAATATATTGGTATCAGTTTGGCTAGCGGCGTAAACCGCCACGGCGGTTTAAGAACTTGTGATTGCGGCAAAATATGTTGCAGGATTTACTACGAAAGCCAACGGATCCCATATCGCCATGCAAAAGTTTACTGTAATCGAGATTGTACCGCATTGTTCAAAAAAAGACACTTGCTATCCTATTACAAAGCCTTTTGAGGCCCGGCGTTTCACGCGGAGTTATGCCTTGAAAATTTGAATATGTCGCCCGGCTTGGCGGTTTACGCTGCCTCACCGGGTTGGCGCGAGGTGGAGGGCGCGGCGCCTGGCGTCGGTTCAGCTTCCTCTTCTTCTTCACCCAAAGCCCGGAAGTCATTGGTAGACCACCAATCCGGTTAAGGCACGAAAGATGCTTCTTCACTTATCACCACCCGGATCAACGCTGTGGGCGTAAGTGTGCTTACGGATTGGAGGAATCAGGCTCAGCACTTCCGGGATGACAAACTCCACCCGCTTGTTGTTTGCGTCATAAAAGATCGGTGAACTTCCAGATTGGCTTCAGCGGCCGCTTGACTCGCCAACGGACGCATCTCCTTTGTAATCCGTTTCAGGGCATCGTTATCAAAGGCTTCACCGTTCTCTTGAGCGCTGGGAAAACCTTTCGCTATGTCGGCCGGATCAAGATCCGCTATCCATGCCTTGGCACGAGTCAGAGCCAGCAGGGTGCCAGCCCGGGCTGCGGATCGCTTCATCTCTCCAAGCTGCCCCGGAATCATGGATAGTGGTCCGGCGCCTCTCTCGATCGTGGACGGCGCCGTGTTGTCATATGAAGTGGCGCATGGGTCTGGCCGGGCACCGTATATAGCTGTTCAATCAGGGTGTACGAAGCCTTGAGCTTTTTTCGCACGCCCGAGCTCAGATGAGCAATACGCTTGCCTACACCAGGTTTAGACAGTTCAAGTTAAACCGTGGAAGCGTTAAACACAGTGCATATTCAAGATAAATTTACTTACCAAAGACGGCAGAGGTCATGGCATGCACTTGGCGTTTGAGTCCGTAAGCTCTTGATCCACCGGTTTAAGGGCCGCCAGCTTCCTCCGCCTGCTTTTATTAAACTGCTTTCTCGGTGTCCCAGTTGACCCGGCCGGATTTGTACCGCTCCTTCACTGCTCCATGGTGGTCGTGGCAGTCTTTAGCTCACCCTTGGTTTTGGTGGCTTCGCTATTTGGGTTTCAGATTGGTTCGGAGGTCCTTGAGTTGCACTTCTTTGGTGTATTTCATTCGATGACAAAGAAAGCATGTTAGTGGTTTCATTATACAAGTCCCAAGCTTAATACAAGTATTCAACTTGGCACTTGGGGGCTAATGGCTAGTTGATCTCAATTTGCTAAGAGGAGATGCAATTTAAGTCCCGGTTTAACTTTGCAAAGTTAAACCGACCATTGGGGGCTACTATGCAGTGCAAAGATGAGAAAGGTCAACTTATTACCTCATAGCGGTCCTTCATGCGATTTACTAGACCGGCTTCAAGGTCACGGCTTGTGTAAAGCCGGTTGTAAAGCTTCGGAATGAAGTTCTTGGGCGGAGAAATTGTCGTAGGCAGACATGTCAGTCTTCCCTTGTCTTTGCCGATAGTAGTGGAACTTTCTTTGATGCTTTGTGCTTTGCTAAAGCGACCGGTTAGCTAGGAGCAGTGTAGCCGCACTGTCACAATAACATCGTCATTTTCAGCGGTCTTGTTTGGGCTTGATGTCGTCTTGCTTTGGCTCGGCGGTTCAGCGATCGCGATCCGCTTCGGTGGGCGGGTTTGATGGAGCGGTGTGAGGTTTCCACTTGGACCTCCGGTTCAACTTCCGCGGGTCAAGAAGATCGTCCTTGTACAGCTCGCCAGAGCTTTCCTTGGCGGCTTCATGATTTTCATGTGGCTGTTCTGGGGTTTTTTCCGGATCAACATTCGGAGTAGGATCAAGAGTTTTCGCTTTCTTGCTCAAGCGAGCCTTGGTACTGCAATGTTCAGAGTTGGATCAAGATAAATTGACCAAGGTAATAGGGAATCGAATTGAAAGACATGAATTACATACCCCGCGCGATGTTCAGCGGAGGCGGTTGTGTGGTGGATGAACCGCCAGACGAGTTGGAAGAGGCACGATAATTCGGTCGATGGATTGAGAGGACATCGGAAGAAACCTTTTAAGGGATAACGCCAGGAGAGCAAGTCACCTCTGGATGACGCTTCCGGATTGGGGTGTCACAGTAAACCGGTGAGGTAAGCCGTTGACCATCGTCTTGGGTTGTACGGCGCTCTTGATCTGCTGTGTCTTCAAGGAAAGATTGGGATTCAAATAAGCACAGGAATGGTATTTTTTCACTTTCCGGACGGGCGCGATTTAATTCTCTTAACAGCGCAAGCTCAGATTCGGAAGAAAGAAGGATTACCTCAACAGGATCGGCATGACTGGCTTCAAAGATCATCACAGGAAGAAAAAGTGTCGGTAAAAAGAAGGTAAAGAGGCCAAGCATATGCAAGAAGAAATACAAAGCGGAAAACCGGTTTATGGCGGCTCCCTCGTAAATGTCAAAGTTTTACCTCGGCCCGATTCTTCGTCCTCCGTGATTCAGAGGACTCGGTGGTCTTTTTCTTGCCAGCTTTCTTAGTGGCCTTGGACTTTGCACGCGGCGCCGGACCGGTCTGGTGCGTTTCGGAAGAGCTTTCACTGGGAAGCAGCAAGCATTAGCATATGTCAACAAAGGTTACGAGCACGAAAGACAAGAAGAAGAGCTTATCACCGGGCGGTTTGTTGGCGGCACAAAATGGAGCCAACCCGGTGAGGCTGCAGACGGATATTGGCTCATCGAGCATCTTCTTGACGATCTCGGTGGTCTCTCGTTCGGTTATAGGCAGCTCGTGACGCCTTTGAGGATCTTGGAGGCTGCCGTGTACTGCAGCATCAATCCGGGCCGGCGGCTTAGTGGCAAAACGCCTAAGAGACCCAAAGAACGCACAAGATCCACGCCGGTTAAGCCATTGGCCATTAAAGCCCGGAGCTTGATTATTTGTGGTGCGAAATTTTTCGTTCCACGGCGGTTAAGCGTGAAGGCGGTGGATGATGGTTGCTGAGCGGTGAGGACGGTAGCCCGCAAGGGGTTTTCGCTAAGGTGAGCGGTGTTAAGAAGAGAACTGTGTTTGGTTCCAACTTTGGATGGCTGTGGTGCTTGGCGTGAGGAAAATCGGCTTCCTTCCTCTTACGAATTGAAACGCCGCCCAGCTCCGTGTTGGGACCATCGAAAATTCTGTGCGACGGTTCAAATGGAAAAATCCGGAACAACTCCACAGATGGTTCTTCTTGAAGATAGACTTCACGTAAGACTTGAAAGTTGCATATGTTCAAACAGAATTGGGCCGATATCCTGCGGATGGAGTTGCAACCGCAAGGACGCCCGGAAAAACTTTGAACCGGCGGGCGTAACCCCGGTCCAGTGTCGCATAAACACAATTACTTCCCCGCTTTCGGCTCGGGAGGAAACTTCGCCCTCGGAACACGCCAATGGAGGACGTCTTTTGGAGCCAGACCGCCCGGTGGTAGCGTAGCCGTTGAGCTGCGTCTCGGTGATTTTGGACCGGACCCGATTGCAAGCGGCAAATTGAGGAGCCATTCCGGAAGATTAAGGCTGCGAAAGAAAGGAAAACGGTTCACCATTGAACAGGTCAGGAGTTACAAATAATGTTAAACCGGCAATCCAAAGAACCGGAAATTCCGCTTAACTAAGGACTAATGGAGTGACGGATTAGATATCAAGAGCTAAACCGCCAGAGGAGGCAGAGCTGAAAAGTTGCTAAGTGTAGATGAAACAGGTTTCCCATGCAAAAGGAAATAATCTAGATCTACCGGGTTCAAGAAGGAAAATTTCTGCGACCTATGCAGACCTCCTACAAGCAGAAGGTTCGGGCATGTTAAAGTGAAGGATCTGAACAAAGGGGAAGATGCCTAGAGTCGGGTAAACGCTAAAGCAGCCGCTTGCATATGAGGAGCGGTACGGCTGAGCCGCACGGCCATGGTGGAACTGGTATGAAGAATCGGCATGAACGCCACGAGCTATGAGACGAACCTAGTTTCCAGATGAGATCTAGGGTTTAAAGAAAACCTTACCCGACGGCGGAACCACGGAGGAGCGCTGAAACTCGTAAGATCAGGTTGATGCAATGGCCCGGGAAGCGTCGGTCGAAGGTTGAGGGCGACGGCAAGAGCTTCGTGGTCGGCGGTCGCGAGGAAGAAGAAGAGAGGAAGAAGAAGAAGAGAATGGCCCGACCGGTCTATTTATAAGGGACCGGAGCAATCAACGGGCGCGAGACATCGAGGAGTCAAAAGCGGCGGAAGGTGCGGCGCCGCCTCGATTTCGGAATGGCATTAAATGCGTGGAATCTTACTGCTTGGATTTCTTTATTAAGGATGACGTCAGACGCCTCGACACGCGAATCGGAAGATGACATCACGGGCGGTTCAAGCGGTGGCGGTTTATTTAAATGAGGAAAGAGATCAAGAGTTTCTTGAGGGTGTGAAGATTAACATGAACGGTTCAAGTCAACTGGGGCCTAATGTTGGGGATATAACTATCGAGTGTGAACCGCCTCGAGGGCCGGTTTACCTCGCTTCATGATCCAGGCCCATGTGGACGCTTGGAGCCCAGAGGCGAATTAAGGTCCATGTATGTAAACCGCCTTAGCGTTGTAGCTTGTGTTGTAAGACAGGAAAGGAGAGATCAAGCCGGACTCTTGTATGAGCCGGATTGGGACTCAGAAACCGACAAGGCGTCAATCCGTGTATATAAGGGGACGACCCGCGGCGAAGTTAGGGACAGAGATTTCGAGGCTAAGGCAAAGCTATTGCTCCCTAGTCGCCAAAACCATATCAATCACATCACAACCGGACGTAGGTTTTTACCTTCATTCAAGGGCCGAACCAGTATAATTCCCGTGTCTTGTGTCCGCTTTAACCTCTCTAGGTAAACCCGTACGATGGCCCTACGACTAAGTCCTTTCATGAGGACATCTGCCGTGACAAGTCCACGACACAACGCCTCGCACACACGCGCGTACATACGAGAGAAACACGCATCGCTCCGCCCCCGACCTCCCACCGTAACCGGCAACTCCCCAAAATTTTCCTCCCCCTCGCTTCTACCACGGGTTTTTCCGTCATGGACGGCCCAAAGAATGTCTTGCAGCTGCGTCTCCGGCCCGCCCAGGACGAAAAGCTCATTTTCTGTCATGATTTTTTTCATAGAAGTAGAAGCGCACCACATCTATGATGATACCGGGTTTTGTCACAATTATCGTCATAGAAGTGTCATATGTATGATAGAAAAAAATTTCGTTTGGCCCAACATGTCACGGATGTGTCTTTTTTTTGTAGTGATTACCCTTGCGAGGAGTGAAACGTTTTGGAGTTAAGGGAAAGTTAGCCCCGAGATTTGTAGGACCGTATCGTGTTCTGGAACGTATGGGAGAAGTTGCCTACAAGTTGGAGTTACCTGAAGGACTGTCAGGAGTTCATGATGTGTTTCACGCTTCACAGTTGAAGAAGTGTCATGCTGAAATGGCCGATATACCGTTAAGAGATACAGTACCCTTGGAGGCGATTCGGTTGGGCGGTGATTTGACCTATGAGGAGAAGCGGTCAGATTCTTGAGTTTGCCAAATGAGTCACCCGCAAAGAAGGTTATCAAGTTTTGCAAAGTTCAGTGGAGCCACCATACCGAGGATGAAGCCACCTGGGAACGAGAGGATGATCTTTGCAAAGACCACCCACACCTATTTTCTAGCCAACCCGAATCTCGAGGGCGAGATTCATCTTAATGGGGGTAGGTTTGTAACATCCCAAATTTTTAATTTGGAATGTTATATATAGGTCATCCATGCATATCATATTTTATTGCATTTTCGTTTCGCGATCCTCGAAATCCTAAGCAACTCAAGGACCCTATGCGAGAGTTGGGGATTTCCCAGTTTTCATATTTGATCTTATCAAATATCGAAATAAGGATTTTTGGTTTTAATTATTTTTCTCTCTAAAAATATTTCATAATAAAATATATGAGAGGAGATAACATGACTTCTCCAAAATAATTGAAATATTGGAGGAAAAATATTAAACTCAAATATTTGTTTTTTATTTGGATTTTATTTGCATTAGAAAAATTGCACGTTTTCAAAATTGCATTTTAGGGCCAAGAAAATGTTCATCTCGTTCTAAATATTTTATTTAGACGGTGAAAATTTATTTTGGCATTTTTTTGTTTTTTATTTTATTTTCTAGGATTTATTTTCTGTTCGGCGGAATTTTTTTTAAAAGAAAACTTCCAAGCGCGATTGGCCGAAACTCACCGGGCCCCATCTCCCACCGCCATTGCCTCCCGAGCGGAGATCACAGGCGTCTGGCCGCCGCCGCCGACTTCGGACAGAGTCCGAGCCGACTCCTCCACCGCCCCTCTTCCAAGCCACCCCGCCCGCCTTTATATACACCGCCCGAGCCCCGCCACCACCACAAACCCCGCCACCACCGCAACTCCGCTCCCGAGCCGAGCCACGCCGCCTCGCGCGCCTCGCCGCCGCCGCCAAGAAGCCACCGTCGCCGCCGCCTTGCCGCGCCACGCAGTCGCCGCCCCGCCGCCGAAGCCCCAGCCCGCCGGAGCCCCCGCGTCTCGCCGGATCCGACGAGGTAGCCGCCACCGTCGGTTTTCTCTAGAAAACCGATTTGGTTTTTTTTAAACCTAGTACATTTTTTAAATCGGTTCGCCGGTTTTTCCCGGTTCTTCTATTTAGCGGACGTTCGCTCGTACGTTCGTTTTAACAAACGGTTTTCGCTCGATAGTTACAGACAACGAATGCTCGTTCGCTAGTCTGTTCGTCCATTTCTTTTTATTGGATTTTTTCGTGATTATTTCAATCGCGATTTCTGATCCGATTTTCGTTTCAGTTTATCTTTTCGCTCGTTTCTCGGAATCAGGCGATTCAAGCGCCTAGATCTTCGTCTCGAGACCCTCTTTCTGTTTAACCAACTTAAACAAGATTTTGGTACTGTAAAATTTGACTCGAGTTCAGATTAGTAAACGGATCTTGTTTCTTTCGCCGTTTGAGTTTTGCTGCTCCGTTCGATTTGATTCTTTTTGCAAACCGGAGTTATTAAGTTGAAATTTCTGGTCAATCTCTCTTATTTGAGTTTTGCCCGTGTATCTTTGCTTGTTTTCTTATGTGTGCTATTGTTTGTTTGTGATAGAATTCCCGGAGTGCGAAGCGTGCTACTACGAGTCTCTAGGTTTCGCGGATCGTTAGCAAGGCAAGTAACACATTGATCATACTTTTTCATATCCAGTTTTTATGCATTAGTTACAATCCTTAAACTTTGCATGATTAGGATGTCATTAACATGTGGGTTGGGAAGTAGTTGATGAGGTAGAACCTATGCCCTGTTATATCAAACCCTTGGGAGTTACTTCTACGTGTTGCTTATATTGCTATGCTATGCTCGTAGACGTGGTTTGGGTGAGTGAAATTCATGACAGATGTGAAATTGTTAATCAATGGTTCAACTTAAGGTGGCAACTTAAATACACATCTGGGTGGATTGAGGCACCTGGAGTACCCAGTGTTGCCTGTATTTTTTGGAAATCCGGGGTTCCGTGTGATTTTCCTATGGACTGCCACCCAGGCTCAAAGGGAACTGAGATGATTCATGCTAGAAACTTCCGTGTGAAGCCACAAGCTATTATGGGCTCTAGCATAGTTGAGTAAGTTACATGAAGCTCTTGAAGAGGTAATCAGCAGGTAGTGGGTTTGTAGGTTTGGTATGGTCTGCCCGGAGTAGAGAGTTAATGTTTCTGAAAGACTGTGTCTCGGTCATCCGTTTCTCAAACACCATGTAGTGCGAGAAATCCAACGGAGGCGATCGAGTCTTGTGGGGAAAAGTGCGCAAACCTCTGCAGAGTGTACAATCTAATCATGGTTAGCCGTGTCCCCGGTTATGGATGATCTTGAGTATCTAGTACTTGGAGTATCTTAAGTATCTCATCACTCTTAAATTAATATTGTTGGGTTAATGATTACTTTAATTGGGATTGAGTTGGAGGAACCTTCTCAATGATGTTTCAACTACCATGATAGTTAAGTTAAAATCTATTCCTTTGTTGTAGGAAAAAATTGGCTTTTCGCAAAACTATAACCATACAGCTTTCCACCAGCCATATATGCATGTAGTGATAGCATTATTCTGTTCTTGCTCTCATCAGGTTATATTGCCAAAGATATTCCATGTGCTGACCTGTTTTCGGGCTGCAACGTATTATGTTGCAGACTTTTCAGACGAGGAGTAAGGTTCGTTAGGTCGTTTCCGTGCAGCTCAGCTATGCCGTTGGAGTTGATGGACTCACTTTATCTTCAAAGCCTTCCGCTGTTATCGTATTAGATGGCATTAAGCCATATTTATTGTAGTACGTTCTCTTTTGAGACATTCGATGTAATAAGTGTGTGATTGCTACTCTGTTATAAATCCTTCGAGTACTGTGTGTGTCGGCATTACCGATCCAGGGATGACACTGAAGCACAGAGACTTGACCGTTTGAGGTCGGGTTGCTACATCAATTTTCTGGCATTCTCTATGGTACTCATCTCCCCCTAATGCCAGAAAATGTTCTTACTGCAAAAGCAATCAGCGTATGGGCTGCAAATAACTCCCTTGCTAGGGTTAAGATATTCATGGATTAACGAACATACCACGCTTATTCCTCACATAGATCCCAACCATATGTGAAGGCCCATGATGTACGCTGGGGTGGTGATATCGGTATACAACCGAATTACCGCAGATGGGAAATACGTCACTTATTTCCACGTACAAACTGCAAGGGGGTGCAGTATCATTTGATCTTATTTAGAGCAAATATGCGGAGTGTGAGACCGCATGTTACCATCAACAAAATATTGGTAAATCACAATTCTGCAACATTGGCCAAGCAATATTGAATCTCTTCCATAAGAGATCAAGCCAAACCATTATGGTTATGTACTATATACTGAATATAACCATTGAATGCTCGTGAATCAACTTCAACGACTTTTGCATTACAATGGAATTATCCCATGTTAGGATAATTTGCTCTAAATTCATCAATTTGAGCAATTAATTTAGTAAACACATGGTTTTGTGTGGATGATATACATCTAAGGCCATCTTCTAGATGCGTCTATTAACACCATGAAGTACGATACATAACCCAGATAATGGTTGAATAATCCAAACATATCCTTGAATGCAATAAAAAATATTGGTTGGCTCATTTCAAATTTTAAGGTGAGAGTGCCTTAAAATTAATTCCCCAATGTCACATGTAGTGCATAAAACAATCTGATGATTGTTGGGAATACTGCAACTTGTCAAGTTGTGGCCAACAAAATTGTCAATAATTTCTCTAATCGTCCAATACCATGATGATAACGGAGGAAAAATCATTATGTATGCAACAAGATTGAGTATGAACTGATTCATACACTCAATTATCTCAACTATCATGTCGGAGGGACAAGATGTTGCAATTTATACTATATGTAGTAGTATAATTATAGGCTAATGATATTTAGGGATAACTAGGAGACTACACGAGATCTCCAAAATATCTTGGGAATATCATTCCACAAGCATATCATCTATGTAGAGGAGTCCATTCTCCTTCTACCATGCCAGAACATTTTCTGGTTGTTCCTTTTGAAGTAGAACTTCAAACATATCCCATTAAAATCATTTGCCTCCAGTGAGTCGGTGGTATGATTCAACCCAATACATGACCAATTGGTAATCATTGGTACGACATTTCGTACAACCACCACTTTGACAAACTTCAAAGTTGTCATTATGATCATTTAGATTCAATTATACATTCCCTTTTGAGATATACACTCTATTTCTGTTTGTCATCCTTCACTTTACATTCAAATCCTCATGGTTTTGTAACCACTATTGCTTAGTACTAAGAGCACTAGCATGAATTTTAGGCATTGCGGCCTAAAACAAAGATGATATTTTTGGTTACCATCCTAGGAGAATGTAAAATTCAGTAAGGACTTATAGTCATATATGCATCTGAAATTGCCTTATCACAAAATCTCAACTTGATGTTGATTTATAGACATGAGAAGTATAAGCCTCAACGGACTTGAAGTCCTGACACCGAATGAATAATCATTCATGTGATGCTTATAACAGTATATCTCGCCTCAATGAAGCCTCAGAGGGAAAATGGATATTCATTATCGTTTGAAAGTCGAGTCATTGCGATGACACACAAATGCAAATATGCATATTCTTAGCTATTTATAAATAGCCATGACATTTTCTGCAGGTGGAGTTTCTGTGGCAACAAGGCTCCAGGTCGACAAAATCTTTTAATGTCCATGACCCATCTTAAATAGTTACTCCCACCAAATGTCATCTCATCGCATTTCCTTTCCAAAAAGGTCAGCCATATGTTGCATGAAATTCTCATGCATTAATTTACCTTCGGTAAATTAAGTAGGATGAAAATGCTATGGCTAAGCATAATCATGGTGATGGTGATTCATAGTGACCCATAGGGCAAGCCTTCCAGAAGAACACCATAGTGGGGTGTGGATCTTCCAAGTAAAGGTAGTCACCTCAAAAGGGACAAACCTTTAATTTCCTTAAAACACATAAAGGTAGTCGACCATCTAGTGGTGCCTTACTCTTATGGACAGTTTCCATTGATCATAGCCTCCACAACCTTATGTTATTTATAAACATGAAGGTAATCACCATAAAATGGCGTAAACCTCTCAGCTGTGCATAAACTTAATTCATAGCTATGATGGCGTCTCATAAGTTGTGTATGCATGGAAGGTAATCACCAAATAATGCAAGTGTTTTGCATAATTCTTTTCATAGCATAATATGCATCATAGTCACCAATGCCTTGGATTCATCTCCTGGTGGAGTATGTGACACTATAGTCACAACCAATGACAAATGCTATGAAATTGACAAGTATTTAGAAAAAAAACATCATGAAGGTAGTTACAACGGTGTAGGCATCATAATGGCTATGTCATAAGTTTTGTGCCTTCATTTTGCTTTGAATAAACAGAGATAATCACTAAGTAGTGTTGATCTCACTCTTATGCAGCTTCTCATAATCTTGTGTTAATTAAAAACACATTGAAGGTAATCACCACATGGTAGTGTAGACCTCGCAGTTGTGAACGAAATTAATTCGTTGACATAATGCAATCCATAAGTTGCATGCAAAATTGAAGGTAGTCAATAATTATGTCGAAATGACATAATATAGATCTCACAATTACATTGGATAATCTGCAATTAAGCAGTAGGTACCATTTGTCGATTCCTTGTGACAAATGTAAATTGACGTAGTCAGCCAGTGTCATACACTTCACTATCTTATGTTTCCCAAATTTGCAAGCAAGTTTCATATTTGATGCAAATAATGGAATCAAGGTATTGCTTTGCAACAGTATTACACATGTAATACAAATAAATGCAGAAGTATAAACATACTTGTTCAACATATACGAGGACTTCGCGCCTCAAACGGTCATTTTACATGATGTAAAATGATGCATAATCAATTATTATGCATTTTAGCAAGACCTAATGGTCTATCATTTATATTTGCTTTGAAGCCTAGGGCATAAAACGCAAATAACAATAACCTTATGGTTAAGGTGCTGAAAATAACAAGCCCAATGGCTTGATAAAGTCCAACAAGCGCGACCGCTCTACTGTAATTTTGAATAAGCCAAAAAGGCTAAACCGCAAGTCTCAGTAAGCTTGAGGCTAAATATAAAATTACAGGGAATTTTACAGGATTATCAAATAATTCAGAAGCTGATTTGTAAAATCGTTAAAGAGATAGGATTTCTCATCCTTCCCCGTGCGGATACAAATTCGTGAGGGGAATTTTCCCCTAACCATCGCCGGTGGCCTAGAGAAGGAGGCCATCTGGCCGAAGGGAGCCAACCGACGGGGTTCCGGCCGTTCGCCACCATGAGAGGCCACGGCCACGAGCGTCCGCTTCTGCGCCGAAGCGCGTCGACTTGCACAACTAACTTCGCATGGTCGCTTGTCTTGGCGCAGTCGTGTCGGGATGCAGACGCCGTTGCGCTGCGACGGAACCGAAGGTCGTGGCCGGAGGACGCCACTACGAATCCATAGTTGTTGTCACGTACGAGTACCAAGTAGTCCACTGCTCTGGATTGTTCCGTACCACGCCTTTCATGATTGATTAGATGAAGCAGTTCTCGTAGAAAAGCACAGCGGATCAGAGAGAGTCTTCTTGATTCTTAATCACAAGAAGACAACAAATTTGTATTGATTTCCTGCTGCATGCATGCATGCCTTTGCCGTTGTCCACAGCCGGCAAATTTAACAAATTTGACCTATGAACGAAATCAAATCACAGAATGAACTATCCGTAAAACTATTTCACGCGGCTAACTTTTTTATGTGACGCCCGATACGAAGGCGCCACACTACATTGTGCAACGCCTCATAGATAGGCGCTACATGCCTGGCCAGTGTTGCATCCCAAACTGTCTAAAAATTGCTAAGTCATTGTGCAGAGCCTACGAGCTAGGCGCTGCACTGTATAGTGTGACGCCTACCTCTCAAACGCTACTAGTGGTTGCACTACAAAATGAAGCAACCACTAGTGCAACGCCTAGAAGCTAGGCGCTACATTGTGTGGTAGGCTACCAAAGCCGCGACACCGACTTAGTAATTTTCGGATCACACGCAGCGACGTTGGCGGGCGTGTAGCGCCTATCTGCGGCGTTGCACGGTGTAATGGCGCGCCAGATCGGGCGTCACACAAAAAGATCAGCCGCGTGAAATAGTTTCACGAGTAGTTCATTCTGTGATTTGATTTCATTTATAGGTTAAATTTGTCAATTTTACCGCCACAGCCAGCCTCACTGCCGTCACTCCGCGCACCGGATGAAGCCGCACTGCGCCTCGCTGCAGTCGACGGAGTATGCAGAGAACCGCACCAGGATGCCGTGCGTCCCGTCGTCGAGGATTATACGAGTGATTCCGAACGATCGCTGATTCAAGGAAAAAATATCAGTCGAAGGATCTTAATCACAAAGAGACAATGGAAGTTGGCTTTCTCCTTGATTGATTTCTTATAGGGATAAATGCATGCAGCATGCTCGTTTCCTCCCAGGAATCGTGGTTGCTGATTAATTTCTCCAGCGCCGAAGAAGCAACCGTAAGATCCATAATTTTCTTCGTTGCAATTTGGGATTAACCGCCGATGTCGTTGCTTGTTGTGGCGGTCGTGTGCCATGCCCCAAGACGGTTGCGTCTAAGGGTGTGTTTGGTTTGGGAACGAAGTGGAATGGAATGTCATGATTCCGTTTCACTAGAATGGATCGGTTTCGTGCTTATGTTTGGTATGAGCAGTTTCGAAGAATGGAATAGTTATATTTTGGTGTTTGGTTCGAAAGATGAAATGTAATGAAATTGTTCATCTCACTTTATTACATGAATTAGATTTTGATAGAAACCTAAATAGATGTACTTCACCCGCAAAAAAGGAAAAGATGTACTTGACATTGCAGTACAGAAGAACACCCACGGAACATTTAATCTGAATACAGAACATATGTACTTAACGCTGCAGTATATTGATCTAGAGTTCAGTGCCTGCAAAAACCACCACGGCGATTGTCACTGCAAACCACATGCTCCTTAGTGCGGCGGCCAAAGCTCCCCGACGGTGGTGCCTTAATTAGATGCGCCCAGTCTCCAAGCCCGACTGAAGAATACGAGTGAGAGGGCTGCCGGTCTCCATGCTCGGCTGAAGAAGATGATTGAGAGGGCCGCCCGACCTCCCTGCTCGGTGAGCGTGTCAAGTACGACCGCCTGGGACGTGGCCGGCGCGACGGCAAGCAGCGCCAACGCGAGGATGCGGCGGTGGCAAGTCATGGCCGCACGCCGTCGGGCTGTCGGCGGCAGCACACACAAAGATGCGGAGGGATCTGCGGCCCAGGGGAGGGGGAGACGCGGGGGTGACCGGGGCTGCTACGAGCGCGACGGATGCTGCGGTGGCCATCCATGGCGGCGCGCGATGAGGCTGCTGGCGGCGGCATGCGCAAGGTTGGGGAGGGAGATGCGGCGCCGTGAAGGGAAAGAAGAGCAGTCGAGCGAAGCGAGCGGTTCCCTGTCGTGCGCTTGATTTGGAGGTATCACTTGGTTCCGCATAAACAAGGAATATGCCATTTCATGAAATCGATGTGTTCTGGTTCCTTCGACAAACTAAACACTAGAATGAGCTCTGGAGACGGAACCGACCCATTACATTCTATATGGTGACACCAACCAAACACATCCTAAGGGGCCGCCGTCTCGGGCAGCCACGCCAGAGACCACCGAGAATCCAACGCCCGCTCGTGAGTCTTGCCTGGTCGATGAAATCGCTCCGTCAACAAGTGAAGGAATCAACCGTCACCCTATTGCTCTCTTAGCAGAGTCTATGTGCTGATAACATGTTGTTGTATTAAAGTAAATGAGACAAAGAAGAGACACAAATGATCCTTTTAGTTTCATTGCAATGTGGGAGACCTACTTATATATATGATGAAGGGGTGTGTTGGGGAGACATCTCTTCCTCCAACAGACACCTTCTGGAAAGCATCCCTCCCATAATTGATCACATGTTTTATTTCTCAACAGAAATGCCACATTTTTTCTGGGACTTTACTCCTATAGCACACTTTTTTTATTGAAGTAAATAGCACACTTTTCATTGCTAGCTGGATAAAACACCACATATTGATTTTTTTCCATACTTTTCCACGTCCAAGCCCATAAGTCGTACTTTTTAGGACGGATTTGCCCTTAATCATTTCAAGTTCTAGTTGAGCTGGTTCGATCGTGATCAGCGCAGGACACACGAAGCACCACGGCGCCGCCTACGCGTGCACCCTGCCTGGCATGTACATCGACCACTTCAACAGCCAGCCAGCCAGCGAGTAGAACAACGAGGAGCTACACATAGACATGGGACACGCTGCAGGGGACACTTGAAGGGTCGGCGCAGTGTCTTTTCTGCCAAGACGGAGGGAGTGGCTTTATCCAGAAAAAAAAATACGAGGGAGTTACTGGAGCGTGGCCGAGGGCGCAGCTTCATGCATAGGAACGGGAGGCTAGGCACGGCGAGGCGGCTGCTCGCTGGACAGAAGGTACGGCGAGGCAGCGACGTCGGGGAGAAGGCACGATGAGGCAGCAGCTCACCGGGGTGGAGGTACGGCGACGCGGCGATGTGGAGAGAAGGCACGACACGACACACTGCTTTGTCTCTCTGTTTGCTGTGCGTTCATAATAAATGAAAGAAAGATTTGATTGATTGAACGGGAACGAAGTGAAACGAACCGAAGGGCAAATCTGTCCTAGAATGTATGACGTCTGGGCTTGAGCATGAAGAAGTAGGAAAAACTCAATATGTGGTGTTTTATCTAGATATCGATGAAAAGTGTGCTATTTAGTATAACTAGTAGAAAACCTGTGCGTTGCTACGGGCTATAATGCATATATATTTAATTGAGTTGACAACCATGGTCATGTAAACCTTCCCTCTCTACATGATAGATGCTTTGAAGGCAGGTTGCTTCAACACTATATTAATGTTGTACTCGTTCAACCTTGAGCTATCACTCTTACATTAATATTTCCCTATGTGAACCTTATAGAGTACAGAAAGTATGTAAATCACGATCAAATTAACCTCACTGAGGCATTATTCCGTACTCACAAAACAACATCTGCTCACTTTGCTAAGTAGGTCCATGATGTATATTCTGCCGTCTATTTGTCCAACAAACCAACATTTTAAACACCATTTCCACAATATAACCTTTCTTCTTCTCGAGATATTACTTATCGAAAAAGGCTTTCGCCCCGTTTTTAATATAAAGCACCGAACCACAAGGACCATGATACAAACTCATGCCACCACCACACACAACACACACTCAAAGCAAGATACAAAGGTGCAGGGCACCACCACATCACCCCAATGACTACCAAGCCACTACAAATGCGCGAGGACGAACTACTTGGAGCCACCGGAGACCTCCTCCTCCGAGGGGAGGTAAGATGGAAACGACGGACCCAGGACTCCAAGACGGTGCCTCCAAAAAGGGAACGACCACGGTAGCCGCCACCATCTGATCCCAAAGATCGGGTCTTCACCCGGAGCAACTCAAAGGAGAAAGGTCACCGCGACGGAGCCTACAAGAAGGATACGGTGTCGACGGACGCCACCGCCATCGGCCAATACAAGATTGGGCAGGTGATGTACCCCAGCACGCCCACCCCTCCGATGCACCTAGCTCCATCAACCACCAGCGAACACCCACCCATGTGGCCATGGCCGCTTGCCCGCACCCGAGGCACAAGTCCCGCCCACGAACGTCGAGCCTCCCGCAACCGGGGCTGCCGCCCTGCATCCCTGCATCCCTACATCCAGACACCCCCAAGACCGACCAAAGTGATCGGCTTTGGGCCAAAGGACGCACCCGACCGAATAAATCGCGGCATACGTCTCGCCTCGAACAACGCCGGAGTAGCGTCAACCCACATATGGTCGGGCAACGGGGGAGGAGGGGAAGCGGACGTATCCGGGCCGGCACACCCCTGTGCCAGCGATATGGGTGGCCCGGGCTCATAGGCGCCTCCCGTCCCTCCAGCCTGCCTCCCCACCAGACAACTTGATGTCACCCCACCTCGGCGGCGACCGCAGCTTCACGCGAGGCCACGAACATACACCCGTTCGCCGGCAAGGTGAGCTCCCAAGGGCCGCCACCAATCGCGAAGGAAGCTCACTGAGGAGCCGATCTGCGCGGCATGCCGTCGTCCAGCCGCTGATGTTTCGGATCCCGGCCAGCCCGCCCACCGGCCAACCGTTGCCGCGTCGCACCACCACCCGCCGTGGCCATGGTAGGGGCAGAGACCAGCATCCCGTGCCGCCCTCGGCCCGCGCCGTCAGGCCCCAGATCCGGCCTCGATTCCGCTGACTCTGGCGACCAAGGCACGCCCGCCACCGCCGCATCGGTCACGCTGCCGCCGCAAGCCGCCCTTGAGGGCTCCAGCTTCGCCGCTTGCTGCCCCGCCGCCATTGTCGCATCGGTAAGCCGCCTCGACCTGCGTCGAAGGCCCCCGCCGAGGAGACAAGGCAGCCCCGCCGCAGCCGGCGCCTACCAGGCTTCGCCCGATGCGCTCTCGCTGGCGACGGCGAGGGAGGAGGGGAAGCCCATCAGCGGCGCTAGGGTTTCTCCCGTGATGCGCGCGCTTGCATGCGACTCGGCTTCCTATTAACACAACTTGTCACATGGTTTATGATCTCTGCTATTTTAAAGTTAGAAATGCCACCGACATACTAAATTTGCAAAGTTACGTACAACTGATTTGTCTAATTTTATTAGGTTAACATTCTTCAAAAGATACAAGAAAATTAGACAATCATCAAGAACTGCAATCGAATTCACGATTTTACAAAGACACAAATTTTCAAAGTCAATATTGTGAACTATTTTCGCATCTATCAACACATCAAGACACCAAACCCTTTGTACTTTAAATAAGCAGATATGAAGGTAAACTAAAATTGTGAATTTACCTTGGATAGCCTGTCTGCAAAGTGCAGATAATTGAGAGAAGGTGACATGGCCGCATGAACGTAAGTTGTAAGCTGCTACTTGAAAAGCAGAGCAGGACGTTTGGCTTCAACTTGCTGAAGGTCACCTTTTCCTCTGGTTAAGAGGTGGCCACCAACAACTCGATTTCACTAATATTTTCAGAAGCAATGAGTTAAGCAATTTTAACACTAAAATAAGCAAAAGTAAGAACTGGAGAGCTAGGTATGTACAAAGGCGATCGACTGGCTGGACTTCTCCAAGTGCACATTGATAGATTGAGATATTGGAGAAGTAATTGTTGTATTGATCGGGGCTTCAAGGGCTGTTTATATAGATTACAAAGCTTGGGCTCCAAGACTAGACTAATAGAGATAGATTATAATACGAATAGACTTATACTCTAAGATCCCCCCGCAGTCTCAACGTCAAGTGAAACAATGTTGAGACTGGAGCGTATGTCGGTGAATGATGAAGTCGGGAGTCCTTTGGTAAAAATGTCAGCAAATTGGGCACTTGTAGGAACATGAAGAACGCCAACCTCACCAGGAGCCACCTTTTCACGAACAAAGTGAATGTCAATCTCAATGTGCTTTGTGCGACGATGTTGAACTGGATTGGAAGCCATGTAGACTGCAGAGATGTTATCACGATGAAACAATGGTAGCACGTGGGAGCGGACGATGAAGTTCAACGAGAAGCTGCCGTAGCCACATCGCCTCGGCCACAGGCGTGAGCAACCTCCCTATACTCAGCCTCAGCAGAAGACACTGGAAACTGTTACCTGCCTTTTAGAACACCAAGAAACAAGATTATCACCCAAATAAACGCATAAAATCCGGATGTAGATCGTCGAGTATCCGGACAACCTGCCCAGTCTGCATCGAATAAACATCAAGCTTGTAGGTGAAGAATATTTAATAAGGAGACCGTTATGAAGAGTGCCTTTTAAATAGTGGAGATTGCGTTTGACATGAGCCAGATGAGGAGCACGAGGATCATGCATAAAGAGACATGCTTGCCGAGCAGAATAGGAGATTTCGGACGAGTAAGAGTGGCATATTGAAGAGCGCCAGTGATGCTACGATATAAAGTAGGATCAGAAGAGGATCACCATCACCGACGGTTTAGCACCAACGCCGGCCGGAGTACGAGAGGGTTGACAACCGGACATACCGAGCGAGAAAGCAAGTCCAAAATGTATGATCGTTGAGAAAGGAAGAGGGAAGATGTTGTGCGAGAAACATGAATACCTAGAAAATGATGAAGAGGACCAAGATCTGTCATGGAAAACTCCCGATTGAGAGAAGAGATGGTATGTTGAAGAAAAGAATCAGAACTAGCCGTGAGAATGATATCATCAACATAAAGCAAGAGGTAGGCGGTGTGAGTAGGAGACCGATAAACAAAGAGAGAAGAATCAGATTTGGAGGAATAAAGCCTATGGTTTGAATAAAAGTAGCAAAGCATTGAAACCATGCACGAGGAGCTTGTTTAAGGCCATAAAGAGATTTGTGGAGGAGACAAACAAAATTTGGAGAGGAGGGATTCTCAAAACGGAGGGTTCTTGCGACAATAAACAGTTTCATTGAGAGTGCCATGAAGAAAAGCATTTTTAACATCAAGTTGATGAATAGGCCAAGAAGAGGAAACAACAAGACTAAGAACAACACGAATAGTGCTTGGTTTAACAACATGAGAAAAAGTCTCATCAAAGTCAATACCATCTTCTTTGGGAGAAACCACGACACACCCAACGAGCTTTGTAACGGCGAGAGTGCCATCGGAATGAAATTTATGACGAAAAACCCATTTGCCGAAACAATGTTAACACCAGAAGGTTTGGGAACAAGAGTCCATGTATTATTTTCTTTGAAGAGCTTCAAATTCATCACGCATAGCGTAAAGCCGAGAGGGTCAAGAAGAGCTCGCTTATAAGCTGGTTGGAATAGGAGAGATGGTTGGGGTGGCGGTAAGATTGAGGCGTTTGGTGGGGACAAGAAATCCTCGTTTTCCACGGGTGCACATGACATGATCATTGGTGAGCGGTGGTATAAGAACGGCATTGGGTGGCGGTGGGTTTCGGTTGAAGAAGACGGTGAGGAAGAAGAATCGGAGGTGGTGGGTGTCGAGGTGGTTGCCGTGGTAGGATGTGGTGAGGGAAAGACGGCTGGGGTAGAGGATGCGATATCGCGGGAGAGGTGGGGGACGGGCAGGAGGGTGGGCGATTGGGCGATTCCGTGGAGAGGCGGAACAAGATTCCATGGCAGCAGAGATGACTAAAGGACGAACTAGGGAAGGGGTTTTGGTGGTGGCGGATTGTGGTGGAATTGGTTTTGTGGTTGTAGTGACAGAAAAAGGAAAAGTATTTTCATCGAATGTGACATGACGAGAGAGAATGATACGACCAGAAGATGGATCGAAACAACGATATCCTTTGTGATCATCAGAAAGACCAAGGTGAATGCAAGGTAGTGAGCGTGGTTCTAGTTTGTTGGAGACGGTAGAGGCGATGTTGGGAAAGCATAGACAATCAAAAACACGCAGAAAAGAATAGTCAGGGTGGGAGAGAAAAAGAGATTGGAAAGGCGAATAAAGAGGGCAAGTTTTAGTTGGTCGAATATTAAGAAGTAGTGTGGCGGTGCGAAGGGCTTCAACCCAAAGGCGGGACGGGAGAGAAGCTTGTAAAAAGCAATGTGCGAAGAACATCATTAATAGAGCGAAGACAGCGTTCAGCTTTACCATTTTGAGAAGATGTATAAGGGCATGAAAAACGAAGAATGATGCCTTGAGAGAGAAAGAAGGTGCGGTTTTGGGTGTTATCAAATTCACGACCGTTATCACATTGAATAAATCGAATTGGCAAGCCAAAGTGTGTGATTACATATTGTCAAAAGTTGAGAAAGATTGCAGGTAGTTCAGATTTAAGCGAAGAGGAAAGGTCCAAGTATAGTGAGAATAATCATCCAAGATCACAAGATAATATTTATAACCGTAAACACTTTGGACTGGAGAGGTCCATAAATCACAGTGAAGTAACTCAAAAGGAGAAGTACTAATGGTAGTAGAGGTTCCAAAAGGTAATCTAACATGTTTGCCACATTGACATGCATTACCGAGAGAGGGATTATGAGGACTGCTAGAACTAGGGATACAAAATTCTTGGAGTAAAGGCGTCAAAGTGTTTTGCTTTGGGGTGACCGAGACGACGATGCCATAGATCAACAGAGGCGAGCATGGCACGAGAGGTGGATGTGGGCGGCGCCATGAAGAGGATAAAGATCGCCCGTGCTATTGTACCGGCGAGGACCGCCCCGTTGTTAGATCTTTCACGAGACAAACCAAAAGGGTCAAAGGCAGGATAACTTTGTTGTCAATGCAAAATTGTCTAATGAGATAAGATTTTTGATGATGGAAGGAACCACAAGAATATTGCGTGAGAAGAAAATTGGCATAAGAGGAAGGGATGTAAGAGTGACCAGTGCATGAAACATGGATGGTGGAGCCATCGCGAATGGTGATAGTGGAAAAGCAGAAGGAAAACAAAGCCGACAATAAATTCATATTTGAAGACATATGCATTGATGCACCAGAATCGAAAATCCAATCCATTACTGCGTTGTTGAGGACAAAATTGTTCATGGCGTTGATGAAGGCGGCTTGGTCCCAAGCCATTTGTTGAGGAGGAGCAGAGGGCCAGGAACTTGCATGTTGGCGTAGGGGATAGCGGATGAATAGTATGCGATTGGGGCCTGCATGTTGCCATAGAAGGCGGCATGGTCTTTGTAGAGGCGACGGTGGTCTGGCGTCTTGGTAGGTGGAGTAGGAGTGGCGGTGTAGGCGTGCGCACGGCTGACACAGGTCCAAGGAGTCCCGGAGAGCCTGTGGGCGGACGAAGAAGGGGCTCCACGTGCCTGCACGCAGGAGGAGCACCATACGGCGAGGGGGCCGACCATGGCATCGACCAAGCTTGGACGAGGCCAGTCCAAGGATCATGCTGAGGAGGCCATGGCGACGGAGCTGGTGGCGCAGGAGCGGTGGATGACGAGGCTGGTGCAGGTCCGGCAGGACGAGATGTAGGAGGCCGGTAGACGGGATTCTTGCCCTTGTAGTTGTGGATGCCGAGGTCTAATGAGATTGGTATGAAGGGAGAGACGTCGGCAATGGTGTCGGCTAGGGAGAACATAGGGTTTGGAGGGGGAGGTGTTTGAGTAGTTGTAGAGGAGGAGGTAGGGGATGGGGCACCGGCGGCGCGGAACTCGGCCATGGAGAAGAGGGGCTGAATCGGCCGGGGCGGCAGCGCAGATGGCGGAGCCATACCAGGTGCGGAAAACCTAGGCGTCGGATACCATGATAGATTGAGATATTGAAGAAGTAATTGTTGTATTGATCGGGGCCTCAAGGACTGTTTATATAGATTATAAAGCTTGGGCTCTAAGACTAGACTAATAGAGATAGATTACAATACGAATAGACTTATACTCTAAGACACATCTTCCATCCTATGGAAGGTGATAATCGGTAAGTAGCCTCTGCCCTAGGGGTGTCAAATCCCTTTGCTAACAATGTAATTTCTATATAAAAAAAAGAAAGAAACATGAGATGAAGACAATAGAATATAGGGAGGTACCATACGGTAAGTCTTTACTGTCTTTCTTCTTCATGTAATAGAGGGAACTTCACAATGCATCATGTACTTCTTAGCACCCTCACATTCAGAGTCATCACCAACAAATCAACATCCTGCAGAAACATCGGAAGTAGAACTGCCAGCATGTAAAGAAACTTTGATCTATTGATTCAAACACATAATGGTGCTCTTGGAACTACATAACTATCTGTATGTCTTGAAGTCTCACATTCTGCATACCCAGCATTCAGAAACACAACAATAAATCATGTATCACCTTCTTGGAACCATTACATGTCAGGTTTTTCTTATGACAAGCTTTATAACACGGCTTTGTGTTTGAGCTAGTTACAACCAGATTTCTAGTGTGTGATAAGCTATTAATTCCAAGATTTTTCCAAATACACTGACGGAAAAACATTGTGAGACAGGCTTGAAATTTCTAGCATGATAAGCCATTACTCCAAGGTTTTATCTAAAAGTTTCACAAACCGAAAATTAACCCGCTGAAAATTGGTACTTCGTGTGGTGCACGGGTGGAAACTGGAGAAATATCTAAAACTGAAGAAACCAGGTTTCAAATTTCTCTAGGAAAAAAAAATGCACACCAATATATAACTAAAGCTAAATTGTAAAATGTTGGCAGCAAATGTAGAACATTGATATTCTAAACTTCATATGACAATAAGAAAAATAAGCCAGGATGAATGAACCAAAATAATTGGACAAAATCATCTTCATTATTGTTCAAAGGAGAGATAGAAAATAGAAAGCATTTAATCAAAATTTGGTCGTGGACAGCCACTGCACAAATTTCAATTTTATAAAGTACAATAGTTAATTTTGCATATGGCAAGATGGCAACATTCTAGGAACAGAGATGTGTCCGAGTTCATCTAAAATCCAGTTGTCCCACGATGAAACTACATGAAAATCAATGTTTCAGAAGCAACATTACTAACTCCACAAGCTGCTAGATACAACGCCACCAGCCAGCCCAATCCTCTGGTATCTGCCACCTTTGGTCCAACTGCTCAGATGATTACGATGACTCAAAACAGAGGAGGAGGCGGGTTTGCATTACCAGATTGTAGCGGAGTTGTGTTGCTGCCCGGCGGCTTCGGCCCATCATATGGCATCGGTGCAAAGTCGGTCGTCGGTGCACCGGCGGCGTCCTTCAGCACGGGATGGCAGTGAGGATTGGGGGTGTAGGTGTTAGTCGTGGCCTCTAGGTTGTCCCGTCCGTCGGTGATGGTGCGGCGTCGGCCCTGGCAGTCAGCGCCTCGACGCGCGCCATATTCTTCGCAGTGGGCGGCAGACGGCCTCACGTCGGTAGTTAGTACCCCCATGGCGCACTGTGGAGAGGCGTGGAGGGGAAAGCGAAGGAGTGAGATGGCGGCACGCGTGGGGTGGCGGAAGAGCAGAGGTGCACCATGGAGGGCCGGCTTCGGCGGCGAGGGGATGCATGGAGGCGAAGGCTACCGCGTGAGGCGGAGGCAGAGGCGCGGTGTGCTCTCATGGAAGAATAGAGGAGGTGTAGCGCGGCCCTGCCGGTCCAGCGGGAGACTTGAGGAGACGACACGATGTCTCGCGGGAGGCAGCCCCTCTCCTCAATCAGATTGACCCATGCGTTGTAACGGGGAACACTCATATACTATATGTACTAGAAGAACGCCCGTGCATTGTAACGGACCACATTAACTTTAAGAGTTCAATATTACGACATTAACGACTTTTTTTATCATCAAATCCTCACACCCACACTCTCCCTCCCTATTCCTCACTCTCTATCCCCCTCTCCCTCTCTCTCTAACACACACACATATCCATCTTATCGGGTACGAGATCATAATCCATCTATTTCACACATACACGCTAGTGTATAACAATATTGATTATGTGTATTATATTTGCCACCAGAACTGAGGGAATTAATTTCATGTAAATCGGCCAGCCACAGCTCTAAGAATACGCGGACGAGGTGGCTCGGATCTGCGTCGGCGCCGTCCGGCGTGGGCCACGGGCCCGCTTCCAAGTGCACGTGCAATGCACGTCTTCACAATATTATAACCAGATGTGAGAAATCACATGCATAAAAAAGACATTCTGATAGCAATCCAAATACCATAAATCAACTTTTTTTATTAGAAGATGTATTAGAAGGTTTGCATGCTGATGTATTAGAAGAAGAAATAGACATTACATAGAGTCGGGCCGCCATGCCGCGGTTACAAAGACGACGTGACTACACCTGGCAGGCAACCATAATGTCGCGGAAAGGAAAACAACCCACATACAGTTGAAATGAAACTATCTCCGGATATCAGCCAACCCTTTGGGCTTTGGCCCCGGAGAGCTTCCGCAATCCGACTTCGTCCTCGATACGCCGGCAAAGCTCCTGGGCCAATCAACTTATGATTCAAATGTCCAAGAAATGCTATAATTTATCATTCTATGCATAGTGTAAAGAGTGAAGACACAAGCAATTATCTCAGTAATTCGTAAATTAGATTATGCAATTCTCATGAATGTTGTCTCCAATTTCATTCTCGGTGTATAGGTGAGAAGTGCACCAAAAATCGTGTTATGAGAATCAACATTCGTGCCATGTAATCGGCATTGTACATAGTAAACAAAGTTGCTGGAAGTTGTCAATAAGTACCATTCCCAACATCATGCACAAAATTATACATGGCCAAGACTAAATAAATACGTAAATCTGCAATTAAACAAATTAAACACAATTAAGGTAAATCTGCTTGGATTGTGCATCATTTGGGTAAATAAAGTAGAATACAAAATTGTGATACATGGAAGCAGTGCCGTGGGCAGGATTTCGCCACGCCCAGGGACACGCACTCGTTGGAACAGTATCTACTGTATCTACTGTGCGCTACTTTATCTACTGTGCGATAAATTTGTGTGTTATTTTTCTTGTGGAATGGAAAGTAGAAGGGTCCTCAAAACTCAGGCAGGCCTAGCATTGTAATGTGGTAGTCAACCATTAGCATTTACATAAAATTCATCATTTTCATACTCATAATCTAATGCAGGCAGAGTAACAATGATGTGATTAGGGGCAAAACAAATCCCCGAAAACAATAAATCAATAATGAATAAATAGATACATGTTGTTCTTAAAACCAACCATTTTTGTTGCCTGGCTCTAGGATTAGAGAGAGACCCTGAGAAGATGGTCAGAGGGGGAAGGTGCACATCTACAAGGACTTGTTAGGGAATACGATTAAATTATCTGATTCCATTGAGTTAAACAAGGATAGCGGGATCTGCAAAAATGTAGACAACATGTAGGCTTGTTATGCACTTATTATGGCTAGTATCAACTTCAAATATTTTTCTGGATGACCATCGCTTAAGTTAACAGACCATTAAAACGTCCTCTGAATTTCCTAGGCACTGTAGCGGATAATCCCTTAAGAAGATGAAGACTTGCTTCCAAGCAGTGAAGAAGCAAGGCTTGAATCTATTATAATTCACATTTGGTTACATATTGTATGCACACACAGCTTCATGCAATAATTCTATCATAATTATCAAACGGATAAAAAGGAAAACAATACAACCTTATTTATTTATTTATACTACCATACTACTTCCGTTCCTTTGCAGCAGAACTGAAACGATATCCCTCGAGTTCTCTTAAGATCCATAAGAGAAGTAGTCGCATAACTGAAATGAACAACCCACAAAGCTTTGACATCCAAATGCAAAAGGGGTGAGAGGGCAATCGTAAAGAAACAGAAGTTAAATATAAAAGATAGCAATCTCACATCAGGATATGACTCGAGAGCATTATCGCCAGTTAAAAGTGAACCATGCTTGAAACCTTTATTTTCAAAAACATCGCACCTACACGCAGCAAAAATCCATAAGTCAATGATCAATAAAATAGTGTCCATGAGCGGGACAAACTAACAAATTTATGTGTATTGATTAACCATACATCCAAATCATGTAATAACCCGCATTGGTCCTTCTTCGAACATTTCTTCTTTACTGAGCATAGACAGAAACAATAGAGAGATAACAGAGAGAAGGATGTCAGCTACTCAAACAAAAATGACAGACAATACACAAAATGACGGACAATAACCAACCAACACCACTTCCCTTTCCCAGCACTAGCTCCTACCATCATTGCAAACTTCGTCCTACGCCATCCCTGCAATCACTACCAGAGCATAGCCCATCTGCCGCCACATCGTTCAGCGTATCGCCCCCAATCACATATTCCACCTAAACTTACAGCTTTACCAATCAAAATTTATCAATGCAGATCGTTAAATTTTATCAGTGTTCAGGGGCACCTTTGTGTATCGCCGGCAATCACATATTCCACCTAGAAGCAACCATATGCTGGGAGGTCCAGAAAATTTTGCTCCAAAGAAATTTGTGCCAAATATAAAAAGTTCGGTACACGTAGCTCCCGCTTGTGCAGTGTCCGGAGAAGGGCCCGACCACTTAAATTTATGCCAAATATGAAAAAAAAATCCAAATTGAAATGGTATGATATTTTTAGAGTATTTTCCGCTAAAAATAGTTAGGTACCATACTGCACATAATGGGAAGAATATAATCTCTAGTCGTCTTTCTAAGTAAAAGAAAATTAAGGTGGAGTGTATCAAACATAGAGAACAAAGCAGTTATCATATAAATATCATAGATGTTGATTTTAATTGGAACGAAAAAAAGGCGGATCCAAATTTAATAGCATGGCAATGAAAATGAGAAGATGGACAATCTAATCTAATGCAAGAACTGATACGGAAGAAAATTTCTATGCAAGAAAATTTTACTTGTTCACTTTTTACTCAATTGAATACCTAACCTGGACAATACTCTTATTTCTATGCGCCAGAAAAAACGGAATAGTAAAGCTAAGTATGCATACGTACGCTCAGATTATATATAAGAATCTTGGGTGAACAATTGCAACAAAGCACTAAGCAGCGATAAATTTAAATAAAAAATCCATGAACTATGCAGGCAGCAGGCTTGTTACAACATAGAGAGATAGGAAAATGTCACCTCCAGTAATGTAGCGCAAAAGGAGTGGAACGAAGCATGAATGAGCGGTTGTCTGTTCTTCTCCATGTACATGGATCAGCAGTAGAGGCCAAGTATATAAGTACTTGACTGAACTCCACTCTTCGTGTACGGAGAGCCATGTCACCTTCTCGCCGCTGCAGCATGGGAGGACGGCTGGTTCACGTGACCCTCCAGCTGGGAGATCCATGGTGGCTGACCGTCGAGCTCGAGGCAGAGAAGTTGAGGGCAGCAGTGGCGAGATCCATGCCGGCCAACCGGGCGAAGAGGAGGTCGTCGGGGAGGGACACATCGACAAGATCCGGTCACCACGCGACCTGAAGAGCAACAATGATCTCCACAAGCTGTAGGCCGACGGCGTGCTCCATCCCCTGCGACGGGGTGACCATGGCGGTGGCCACAGCTCCTCATGCTCGCCTCGATCTCGGCGACACACCCTGAGTGCAGGAGGCAGCAACGACCACGACGAAATCATGGCCTCCATCCCGGAACGCATGAAGGACCTCGGCCCCGTCGCTTCCTCCCGCCGTAGCCCCACGCGGCAGCGGACCGTGGGTAGGAGGGCAGGCGGCGTCGCCTCGGCTGGCGGCAGGGAGCAGCGTTAATTTCGGGTAGGTGGCATCGCGAGGATGGCATGACATGGGAAGCACCCCGATCATGCTGCCAGGCCAATCCTTCTCATCCGATCCCCTATCCCCGAAGATTGCACCGCCGCCCCCGTCGTGTTGTTTCCATATATTATGCCACTTTTTCCTGTACCTAAACAAACGCGGTCGAGCGGATAGCAGAGTTTTGGTCCGCCCTCTAAAATTGCTAAACTCACTTTTGGTGAGGATTATTGTTAATAAATAGATTCAATCATGTGGCTCTAAATAAATGGATTCAATCATGTGACTCTAATTACTTCGGATTGTTATGTGCACACTAAGCGGGGTGCAGTTAGGAAAGAAAATGTTTTCTAATTAAAGTGATTGAGTGATTTAATGTAAGATTAATTAATTTAGATTTAACTTTTAGAGATTGTTAGTTAAGTATGATGCGTCTTTAAAATCTTTTATTTGTTTCCTTAAAATCTATTATTTGTTTCCTAAAGAAATTTGCAATAATGGGAGGTATCGGTTGATTTGAATAAGTTAGTAAAGTTAGATCCGTGATTGCGTGTTCGTTTGGAAAGTGCTGATTTGCAAGGAAAGAGCTGAGGGGTAAATAAACCGGTGAATAAGAAACCAGCGTCGATGGGGAGGTGGGAGGTGGGAGGAGGGACGAAAAAAAACCAGACGAAGGTGGGAGGAGAGACGAAATAAAACCAGCGAAAAATAACCGACGGACTATTCACCAACTGCTCCATTAGGAGTAGAGATAAGTGACATTTTTAAGTAATGCTATCAGTATGTCAACTCGATGAAAAACTTTACTCAGTTTCTCCTCTCCTTTTATTACAGTATTGTACATGCACAATGCATTTATTTGTTTAAATAAGTGAGTGCCACAATATGCATATTGCAAAAAATACTAAAAGTTCACACATCTCAGAAACCTCTTGTAAAATGCTTACCTGCCTTTTTTTCAAATCTGGCATGTACTCTAGTACTCCCTCCGTCCCAAAATAAATGTCTCAACTCTAATATAACTTTATACTAAAGTTAGTACAAAGTTAAGACACATACTTTGGGATGGAGGCCGTAATACTCACCGAAAGCTTTCTCCACTATTACCTTGATGTTTCCTGATAAACAATAAGTGAGGAAATAATAAAATTACAATTAAAAGACCGACCTCAAATTAAGAAACCTCTCTCTTGGATTCAGTCATTTACCCTAGCTAGAAAGGAATGAAAAAGATGGGCTGAGGGAGGCGTAAGCGGAACCTGCAGACCGGGGTGCTCTCTCCCGTCTCTTTCATTGCCGAACCTATTTGATATGTTTGAAATCCATTTTCATGTACGGGATCAGCTTAATACTGGGAGGTACGTTTATAAAATTAAACTTGTTTAGAGACAGGAAATTTAAGCAGAATATAATTGCATGTAGATGTACATAGTACTCTCTTGGAGCCCAAAAACTTTGATACGTTATTATCATATACTCCATAGATTGATTTTCATATTGACAACAATACATTGCACCGAGGATGCACGACCATGTTGCAGGTGCGCGCAGAGCTGCAGGTGCTGTGGCGGCAGGTGCGACGTTCCTGCGGTTGTGCAAGCAGCACCGTACATGCAATATCAAAGAGTGCGGAACCGTGCATGCCAGCTACATGGTCATTATCTTCTCTGAATGATGCTTAACTCACAAAAGGAATGCTCACTATTCACCATTTACTTATTACTAGAAAGGAGATAAAATCTTGTGCGTAAAGAAACATGACAGCAAATTAGATGTCAATTGTTTCAGTAACTACCTATAAATTGCAAAGGACATAAACATGCCAGCCAAAATCAATATGCAACTGCATAGGAGCTCAGGAAATCCAAGATCTGCATGCATTACCATGGACGTCATTGAGGGGCATGAGCAGCTCGTGGATAGGAGCCCACGCCGCTCTAAAGGACGTCCCTCGCGGACCCAAGGCCGACCAATGCATGCTCACGTTCTCACCTTGTTCTTGCTGTCTGCAGTCGCTGTGCGAGCATGTGCATTGTCGGAGTCATTGTGCGTTGCCTGCGTCATCATGTTCAAGGAGGAGAGCCACACGGCAGAGACTGGCAGAGGGTGTTGTCAGGGTGCCCATTAGGCGGTCGTGTCATCGGCGCCGCCCAGAACACCGCACCCGGACCAGGCACTTCATTGCACAGGCGCCAACGCTGTTGGCGCGCACACAATGGCTGAACCAGAGGCCTTGTATGGTAGATGTAGTCCCAGATGCAATGCTCATATGACTGCAGCGTACGCTCCTACAGTCGAGGATTCATCGGTGCTTACGGCGGCCGATTGGAAGATGGGCAGAGCGGAGGTATATCGTGGTGGACGCACGGCGGCGGAGGCCACCAGAGTGCGCTGGAAAAGAGCGGCGGCGGCGGCGACGGGAGGCGACGCTATCCGGGCAAAGCAGACTCGATGTTGCTGTTACAATTCAATCAGGACTTTGGTATGTGACGGGCACCGAGGGCGTGGTCTTCGTATGGTATCGTGCATGATTGACGTTGTCTGTTACTCCCTCCGTTCCTAAGTATTTGTCTTTCTAGACATTTAAATAGACTACAACATACGGATGTATGTAGACATATTTTAACATATAGATTCATTCATTTTATTTCGTATGTAGTTATTTGTTAAAATCTCTAGAAAGACAAATATTTAGAAATGGAGGGAGTAGTTATGACTCATTTTTACGTTTTGATATAAACTGTGGGGAAGTGGGGACGTGGCGGAGATAGAGGGAAGACTGGGGAGGTTCGACGAAGGCGGAGCGAATGCTGGAAGGGAAACACGGAAGGTTACTCATTTTTTAGAAAAAAAAGAGATAGACTGAAAGAAAAAGGAGATTGATCACCGCCATTGAGTTTATTGCATTATCAAAAAGATATCTGTCACCATACATAAATTGATTGCGTCTGTATTAATTGCATTTGTATTACCAATTATTAAGAGATCGATTGTTTACCATACATGATTATCTGGTTCCAAGTATAGATTAGGAAAGTGAAGGAGAAAAAACCTGTGGACCTAAGTACCAAGGCAATCATAAGGCTGGTCACGATGGGCAAGAACATAAGCTAGTAACTTACACACTTCCCTAGACTATGTTACTACCTCCATAGTGGGTAGGAACATCTATGTAGTGTCATGCAACAATGTATTTATTAGGTTATAGACTCATTATTTCTTGAAGTGTGTGATGTTTCGGTAACTTAGCTAGTTACCACAAGCACCCCTCTCTTCATTAAATATGTGCCACATAAGCAAAGTTGTATTGGAGTGTGTGATGTTATTCCTAAGTTCCTCTCCATTATGACCAGCCTAAGGAAAGTGAAAGGAGAGAAAACCGCCGACATTATTAGGAGTAGGGATTAGGATTTAGAATTGATTGTCATAAAATTAAAATTTATTAATTTGTAATGTGTTATTGATTCCTGCCCGTTTATGACGTGTCTAGTTAGGAAACTTTGGAAAAGTTAGGAAAGTTTTTATTGTGAGGGTAAAAAAATCAAGGTGAGAAGATATGATGGTGGGATGTGAGACGAAAATAAATCGGACGAAAATAAACCAGACGAAATATAACCAGACGAAAATAAACCGTACTATTTAACCAACTCATCCATTGGGAGTAGAGATAAAAAAAGATGTGCTATAGAAGCAAAGTTCCAGAAAAAGTGTGGCATTTCCTCAAATTGCCCATTTTCATGCGTGAGTCACGCTGATAGTGAGAAAAATAATAAAATACTACTCTCTCTGGCCCTAATTATTTATCGTTGAAATAGATAAAAATGAATGTATATAGATTTTAGAATTAAAGTACGTTTAGATACATTTATTTTCGTGACAAATAACCCCAGACGAAGTACATAGCAATCTAAGCTTGTTTTCTCGTTCCAACACATTGGTATTCAATAGTGTTTTAGGGCATCTTCAAATCCGACCTCAAACCTCTAGGAAACGTCCCGATCAAGCTATTTGGATGCAATTTGTCATCCAATATCGTCCTGCATCATTTCATGGATCAGTCTGCTTGTCTGTTTCCCCGCAAACCGAAAGCAAACTAGGAAAGCTTTGCGGGAGTCCAGATTGCCGCCACGTAGGACTCCGACACCCCCGACTCACCCAAGACCCCTTCCGGACCCCGCGCTTTCATCCTTCCCTCCTTCTTGCATTCACATCCTCCCTCATTGACATCGCCGCTCTACCACCCCGGTCGCCCCGTCAGACCCTTTCCGGACCTCCGTGGTCTCCACCGCCACACCCAGTCGCCATGTCGCTAGTCCTCCGTCGCGCAGGTACCATCCGCCCCTACAGGGGTCACCACGCTCGACAAGTGTTTGGTGAAATGTTCGTGCTAATTTTTTTTGTCCTTCTTTTGAAGCAATGGATTCGAACATGGAGTACATATACGAGCACTTGAGTCGTCTGACAAGGAGGACTACGAGGATGAAACGGCGATGATGCAGGCGGTCCTTGTAGACACGGAGCATGCAGAAGAGCATGTTCTCAATTTCAATAGATCAAATCAAGGGCCATCGAGTGTAGAATCAGAGCAGCGCACGGGGCATTTGACGTTGATGGATGACTACTTCTCCTCTGATTCCCTATTCGCGGACAATTTTGGTCGATGCTTTTGGATGCGAAAAAATATCTTCAATCGCCTATACAATGGTGTCTGATCCTACGATGACTATTTCATCTTGAAGAAGGATGCCATAGGAATGATTACATTCTCTGGTTACCAGAAGTACATGGTTGCATTGTGGACGCTTGCATATAACATGGCCGCGGATTCGTAGGACGAGTACCTTCGGATGTCTGGGAGCACATGCGGAGGCGTCATCGTCAGATTTGCTACTGCGGTGGTCGAGATGTTTGTCCCTCAGTACTTGAGAGAACCAAATGTTGCAGACACCAAGAGGTTCTTGGCAATGTCCAAAGTACGAGGGTGGTCAGGTTTGCTCGGATCTCTTGATTGCATGCATCAGAGATGGAAGAACTGTCCAAAAGCTCTACAAGGGCAATATCATGTTAACAAGCCCACCATCATTCTTGAAATAGTTGCGTCAGAGAACCTCTGAATTTGCTACGCTCGGATCTCACAATGACATTAATGTGCCGGTCTCCATTGTTTGTTAGGCTAACTTAAGGGCAAGATCCTCTTTGCAACTATACTATCAATGACCATCTCTGAGCTAGTTGGTCAGAAAATATTTCACTTTACCCAAAGGCAAGAATGAGCTAGAAAAGATGTGGAGAGGGCATTCAGAGTGCTCGAGGCCCATTGCAATTGTTCGTAGACCTACTAAACAATGGGATCCAGAGACCAAGGAAATATGCCCTAGAGGCAATGATAAAGTTGTTATTTATATTTCCTTATATCATGATAAATGTTTATTATTCATGCTAGAATTGTATTAACCGGAAACTTGATACATGTGTGGATACATAGACAAAACACAGTGTCCCTAGTAAGCCTCTACTAGACTAGCTCGTTAATCAAAGATGGTTAAGTTTCCTAACCATAGACATGTGTTGTCATTTGATGAACGGGATCACATCATTAGGAGAATGATGTGATGGACAAGACCCATCCGTTAGCTTAGCATAATGAACGTTAAGTTTTATTGCTATTGCTTTCTTCATGACTTATACATATTCCTTTGACTATGAGATTGTGCAACTCCCGAATACGGAGGAATACCTTGTGTGCTATCAAACGTCGCAACGTAACTGGGTGATTATAAAGATGCTCTATAGGTATCTCCGAAGGTATTTGTTGGGTTGGCATATATCAAGATTAGAATTTGTCACTCTGAGTATCAGAGAGGTATCTCTGGGCCCTCTCGGTAATGCACTTCATGATAAGCCTTGCGATCAATGTGACTAATGAGTTAGTTGCGGGATGATGCATTACGGAACAAGTAAAGAGACTTGTCGGTAACGAGATTGAACTAGGTATGAAGATACCGACGATCGAATCTCGGGCTGAAAGCACAAGTGCTCCCTAGGTGGTTTTGGTAATTAATGTCAACATATCTCTTGTTGGACTAACACCTTTACCTAGTATGTTTCAGATAAGTTCAACAATGAAGTGGCATGGACTAAAGGATCTGGAACCCCTTCAAGATGCTAAGGACAAAGGATTGGCTCAAGCTTCAAGCACAAGACTCTACATTTTGTATTTTAGTGATCCAAGATCACATTGAGTCCATAGGAAAAGCCAATACTATCAAGGAGGGATGAGGTGTTGCTTAATGGATTACTTGCTCAAAGTGCTTAGTGATATGCTCCAAAGCCCTCAACTACTTTCTCACATCCACATATGACCTAAACCCAAAGTCTAACTCGGCCCTACCGATTATTTCTATCCGGCGCCACCGAGTTCAGATGTCATAGCCACTGCCACAAACCCTAGGCAAATCGGTCTCACCGAGATGGGGTTGTAATCTCTCTGTGTATATACATTACCAAAATCGGTCTAACCGAATTTGAGTAATCGGTACTACCGAGATTACAATGCAAACTCTCTGGTTAGCTTATTACTAAAATCGGTCCCACCGAGTTTGTGTAATCGGTATCACCGAGTTTGCCTGACCAACTCTCTGGTTAGCTTTTTACCAAAATTGGTCTCACCGAGTTTTTGTAATCAGTCTCACCGAGATTACGTTATGCTCTAACCCTAACCATATCGGTCCTACCGAGTTGCATGTCGGTCCCACCGAAAATCCTAACGGTCACTAGATTTGCTGAATCGGTCCGACCGAGTTTGTCAATTCGGTCCCAACGAGATTGGTAAGTTGTGTGTAACGGTTAGATTTTGTGTGGAGGCTATATATACCCCTCCACCTCCTCTTCATTCGTGGAGAGAGCCATCAGAACGAACCTAACTTCCAATACACATTTTCTGAGAGAGAACCACCTACACTTGTGTTGAGGCCAAGATATTCCATTCCTACCATATGAATCTTGATCTCTAGCCTTCCCCAAGTTGCTTTCCACTCAAATCTTCTTTCCACCAAATCCAAATCGAGTGAGAGAGAGTTGAGTGTTGGGGAGACTATCATTTGAAGCACAAGAGCAAGGAGTTCATCATCAACACACCATTTGTTACTTCTTGGAGAGTGGTGTCTCCTAGATTGGCTAGGTGTCACTTGGGAGCCTCCGACAAGATTGTGGAGTTGAACCAAGGAGTTTGTAAGGGCAAGGAGATCGCCTACTTCATGAAGATCTACCGCTAGTGAGGCAAGTCCTTCGTGGGCGACGGCCATGGTGGGATAGACAAGGTTGCTTCTTCGTGGACCCTTCGTGGGTGGAGCCCTTTGTTGCGCGCGCGCAACCGTTACCCTTCGTGGGTTGAAGTCTCCATCAACGTGGATGTACGACAAAAACATCCGTGTCTCCAATTGCGTTTGAATCTTCCAAACCCTTCCCTTTACATGCTTGCAAGTTGCATGCTTTACTTTCCGCTGCTCATATACTCGTTGCATGCTTGCTTGTTATGTATTATGATTATTAAACTTGTGCCAAAAACTCCACTTGAACTTAAAGAAGTTAAAAACTGCAACTTTTGGTACTTAGTGTCTAATCACCCCCCCTCTAGACACCTCTTCTCGATCCTTTCAATTGGTATCAAAGCTTTGGTCTCCATTGCCTTGGTTTAATCACCATTGGAGGAAGATGGATGTGTCTACTTTAGGGAGTCTTAGACATAGAGTGCCTATCCTTGATGGAGAATATTTTCATGAGTGGAAAAATGAAATGCTTGAGATTTTCAATGAATATCATTTGAACAAGTACATTACTAGCCCTTGTGCACCTCATATTGATCCCTTGCATCCCACACCCGAAGAGGATCTTGACATGATTCGCAATCTTAGAACCATCAATCTTATCATAAGAGGATTGCCCAAAAATTTGATTGCTAGTTTGCCTACTCTTGATTGTGCCTATACTATATGGACATTTCTTGAGGAACGATTTCAGATTATTCCTTGAAAAATTTAGATGAAATTCTCCATAAGTCTATTGCCTTGAGTAAGATGAATTCTAGTGATCCTAGCTTTGGTGATTGTCTATTTGAGCTTACAAATCTCATGCGTGCCATAGGAGATGTTGAAATCATTAGCAATATCATTTCCGAAGCTATTAGAATTCATAAAGATAATCATAGAAATGATCATTTGTCTAATGAATTACCCTCTCTAGGAATTGATCAATCACAAGATGATGTTGAACATGGATACTATGATGAGGATGATGATAGTGAATATGATCTTGATGATGCAAAGAGACACTTTGGTCTTATGGCAATTCTTCGCGGCTACATGGCTGGAGGAAAGGAACGGGTCCTTGATAGTGGATGTACTGATCATATGACCGGAGATAAAGATATGTTCCGTGAGCTTGCTGAAAACGACGGCCCTCGAAAATATGTCACTTTTGGTGATAATTCAAAGGGTAAGGTGGTTGGCCTTGGTAAGGTGGCCATCTCACACGATAGCTCCATACAAAATGTCATGCTCGTTGAATCTCTTGGCTACAACTTACTTTCAGTATCTAGACTTGCTGATTTCGGTTTCAATGTCCTATTTATGAAGTAGATTGCCAAGTGTTTCGTAGAGATAATCATAAAATGGTCTTTACCGGTGTACGTAGAGGTGATATATACATTGTTGATTTCACTAAAAAGGCTCAACCTAGAACTTGCTTTATTGCTAAATCTTCTAAAGGTTGGTTATGGCATAGACGATTAGGTCATGTTGGCATGCGAAACCTTGACAAGCTTATTAAAGGAAATCATATCCTTGGCGTTAACAATGTCATATTTGATAAGGATAAACTTTGCAGCGCTTGTCAAGCAGGTAAACAGGTTGGAGGAAGGCATCCCGTGAAGAACATCGTGACCACAAGGAGGCCACTCGAGCTACTTCACATGGATCTTTTTGGTCCCAACGCTTATAAAAGTCTCGGTGGAAATTCTTTTGGTCTAGTTATAGTTGATGATTTTTCAAGATTTACGTGGGTGTTCTTTCTCGATGATAAATCGCAGGTCCAAAAGATCTTCAAAAACTTCGCTAGGAAGGCCCAAAATCAATTTGACATGAAGATCAAGAAGGTTCGAAGCGACAACGGAACGGAGTTCAAGAACGCAAATGTGGATACCTTTCTTGACGAAGAAGGGATTTCACATGAGTTCTCGGCTACGTACACACCTCAACAAAATGGAGTCATTGAGAGGAAGAACCGGACTCTTATTGAGATGGCAAGAACGATGCTTGATGAGTACAAGACGCCAAAGCACTTTTGGGCGGAAGCGGTTGAGACGACTTGTCATGCAACAAATCGCTTGTATCTTCACAAGCTACTCGGCAAGACGGCATCTGAGCTTCTCACTGGTAACAAACCCCAAGTTGGATACTTTCAAGTATTCGGCTCAAAGTGCTACATTCTTGATAAGCATCGTCGTTCTAAATTTGCTCCTAAGTCTCATGAAGGTTTCCTACTTGGTTATGGCTCAAACTCTCACACATACCATGTCTACAACAATTTCACCCGAAAGGTTGAAGAAATGGTAGATGTGAAGTTTGATGAATCTAACAGCTCGCAAGTAGAGCAATTGCCAATTGATGTAGGAGACAAAAACCCCTCGGAAGCAATCCAAGACTTCTCTATTGGCAAGATTTGTCCAACGGAGGTGAAGGAGAGTACCTCGTCCGTCCAAGTGGAAGCTTCTACCTCAAGACAAGGTGAACCAAGAGCTGATATGGAAGCATCCACGAGTGGGACACACCAAGATGAAGGAAACGAGGAAGTGCATCAAGATGAACGCCAATAACCTCCTTCTCCACCACGACAAGACAATGACAACGTCAACAACGAAGAAGGCCAAGAAGAAGAACAAGATGAAGAAGATGTTCAACCAAGACCCAAGCAAAAGCTTTCATGAGTTCGAGCAAGAATTTCTAAACATCATCCCGTCGAGCAAATCTACAATGGTATCCAAACCGGGAGAATCACTCGCTCTAAAACTCGTTTAGGTAACTTTTGTGAACAATATTCATTCATCTCTAGCATTGAACCTATGAAGGTTGAAGAAGCATTGGAAGATCCGGATTGGATAAACGCCATGCATGAAGAGCTACACAACTTTGAGAGAAATCAAGTGTGGACATTGGTTGAGAAGCCCGACAACAACCACAACACCATTGGTACCGAATGGGTGTTTCGCAATAAGGAAGATGACGATGGACAAGTAGTTCGCAACAAAGCATGTCTGGTCGCCCAAGGCTACACTTAAGTCGAAGGTATGGACTATGGTGAGACATATGCTCCCGTTGCTAGACTTGAGTCCATTCGCATCTTACTTGCTTATGCTAATCACCATGATATCACCTTGTACCAAATGGACATTAAAACTGCTTTTCTAAATGGTGAAATTGAGGAGGAAGTTTATGTTAAGCAACCTCCCGGCTTTGTCAATCCTAAGAAACCTGATCATGTCTAAAAACTTCACAAAGCCCTTTATGGTCTTAAACAAGATCCTAGAGCATGGTATAAATGCTTGACCAAGTTCCTTATTGAAAAAGGCTTTGAAATTGGTAAAATTGATTCTACTCTTTTTACTAAAAGGGTTAATGGCGAACTATTTGTGTGCCAAATTTATGTTGATGATATTATATTTGGTTCGACTAACCCTCATTTTAGTGAAAAGTTTGGAAAGCTAATGTCAGAGAAGTTTGAGATGTCTATGATGAGTGAACTCAAATTATTTCTCGGTTTGCAAATCAAGAAAACTAAGGAAGGTACCTTTGTCTCTCAAACAAAGTACACCAAGGACTTATTCAAGAAGTTCATTATGCAAGAATGCAAAGGTATGACTACACCCATGCCTACTAGTGGACATCTTGATTTGACCAAAGATGGTGAACCGGTTGATCAAAAAGTTTACCACTCTATGATTGGTTCGTTGTTATATCTATGTGCTTCACGTCCCGATATCATGCTTAAGTGTGTGCATGTGTGCACGATATCAAGCTGCTCCTAAAGAATGTCATCTTAAGGCCGTGAAAGGATAGTGAGATACTTAATCCATACACCAAATTTTGGCATTTGGTATCCAAAGAGGGCTTATTTCGATCTTGTTGGCTACTCCGACTCGGACTATGCCGGTGACAAGGTTGATAGAAAGTCCACTTCGGGTACTTGTCAATTTCTTGGTAGATCTCTTGTATCTTGGTCTTCCAAGAAACAAAACTCGGTATCCTTATCCACCGCCAAAGCGGAATACATTGTCGCTGGTTCATGTTGTGCTCAATTATTTTGGATGACCCAAACTCTTAAAGATTATGGGATATATGTGAAACATGTTCCATTACTTTGTGACAATGAAAGTGCTATCAAGATTGCTCACAATCCCGTGCAACACTCTCGAACTAAGCACACTGAAGTTCGTCATCATTTCATTCGAGATCATGTTGCCAAAGGGGACATTAATCTTAAGCATGTTCGCACCGAAAAGCAATTAGCGGATATATTCACTAAACCACTTGATAAGAAAGTGTTTTGCAGGTTAAGAGGTGAATTGAACATCATTGATGCTTCAAACTTGGAGTAGGAACTCCATTGGATACATGCAAGACATGAGCTTATGACTAATCCTTGATATTTCTCTTATGATGACTATCTTATGTCTTGGATATATTTGCACCTTGCGTGTTATCAAACCCTTGTAGGTACTTGGATGAATCCAAATCTATGAGATTGCAACTCACTCACATCTTGAGCAATCTCTACATCACCAAGTCTCTACACAATGGTGGTTGAAGACAAGGAAGCACGAAACTATTCGAACATATCCTTTGACAAATTTATTATTGAGCTTCATGATTGTCATTTTGGATACACAAGTGCTCTTCCTCGCAAAAACTAACCCATGTAGGTAGATGAACTCCAATTCCAAGTGGTGCTCCTAACTCTTGATGAGCTACATCAACCTTGAGCAATCCACACAAGTTCAACTACATGATCATGATCAACACCATCACCCAAGGTATGTTATTCCATCTTAGAGAAGCTTTACTCCATGTCATGGGTCAAAGGAACTCGACAAGATGTGAATACATCAAGATGCTTTAACGAAAAATGGCAACCCCATTTTGAGCTTAAACGATGAGTATGACCTATGATCAAGTGATCTCACTTGACTCCTAAGTCAATATACTCTAACATAGGTGACTTTGTCACAGCCCAATTCTAGATGAAGTTCTCTTGTGTTTCCTTTTGCATTTGTCTCTTGCATATTTGCTTCCACTTCAAAAAAAACTTCATCTAGATTTCTTTTCTTTTCTGTTTGTTCTGCGTTCCCTGCATCCAATTCATTGCAAATCTTTCAGTTAATTCCTTGCAAATCCTTGTGAGATCTTACTTATCTAGTGAGCTGAGGTGACAAGTGTTTTCTCTGTGATGAACTCGGTCACACCGGTCACTTGTTTTTGTTCCAACCGAATTCTTTCGGTGCAACCGAAGCATACCACTCGGTGCCACCGATTTCACTACAGGAAAGACATTTTGCCATTCGTTCCTGCATTACTTTTGATCCAGCTCCACTCAATGAATCTTGTCCTCTACAAGCAACACATTTACCTTAGTGCTTTGTGCTGTGACTCAAGGACCAAACCCATTCACGACAAATTCCAGAAGACCCTTCTTGGAAATTGATGTCAAAGGGGGGAGAGAGATCACATCAAAGCTTAATCATATCTCTAGGGGGAGAGAATACTCAAGGAGAGAGTAATCTTCAAGGATCCTAGATGCTTGGTGTTCAAGAGGAGAGATGCTACATGTCTTCTTGAGGGGAAAGACATGTTCATATGTGCTTATTTGCATTAGCTCTGTTTATTTTCTTCGAGCTCTGATTTTCTGTTCCCTATCTTCTCCCAGTATCCCATGCTAGATTCAGGGGGAGCAAGACATCTAAGGGAAGGAAATCCTTAAATTCATTGCATATCTTTACCTTTGGGGACATGTCTATATACAATGTGGTACTCAGTACTCACTCTCTACATGTCATCCCAGTCTTGGTACACCTGTGGTTTCTTTTGTTTGCTCTAGCTAGTAGGTGTATCTGTGTTATCTAACCTTGTTTACGCAGGTTCATCCCATCCTTAGCCAACTCAAGACCACACGGTAAGTATATGCATCATAATCATGTGTATGAGGAATTATTGCTGATGTACATACTGTTTGCAAGAAGGACTCATGAGCATGAAGGTACATTTCCCACATTCACATCTTTTGCTCTGATGCATATAGCCAGGATACATGTAACACATGCTTACTCTGTCATGTTTATGCATTCACATGTTCTTATATTCCATATTTACATGATTGCATACATGTAGGGGGAGTCTATGCATGTTAAATGTCTTTCCAAAGCTTTACCTGCTATTCTCTATATCCTTATCTAAAGCTTTGATGTATGTTGTCATCAATTACCAAAAAGGGGAGATTGAAAGCACAAGTGCTCCTTGGGTGATTTTGGTAATTAATGTCAACATATCTCTTATTGGACTAACACCTTTACCTAGTATGTTTCAGATAAATTCAACAATGAAGTGGCATGGACTAAAGGATGTGGAACCCCTTCAAGATGCTAAGTACAAAGGATTGGCTCAAGCTTCAAGCACAAGACTCTACATTTTGTATTTTAGTGATCCAAGATCACATTGAGTCTATAGGAAAAGCCAATACTATCAAGGAGGGATGAGGTGTTGCTTAATGGCTTACTTGCTCAAAGTGCTTAGTGATATGCTCCAAAGCCCTCAACTACTTTCTCACATCCACATATGACCTAAACCCAAAGTCTAACTCGGCCCTACCAATTCTTTCTATCCGGCGCCACCGAGTTCAGATGTCATAGCCACTGCCACAAACCCTAGGCAAATCGGTCTAACCGAGATGGGGTTGTAATCTCTCTGTGTATATCTACCAAAATCGGTCTAACCAAATTTGAGTAATCGGTACTACCAAGATTACAATGCAAACTCTCTGGTTAGCTTATTACCAAAATCGGTCCCACCGAGTTTGTGTAATCGGTATCACTGAGTTTGCCTGACCAACTCTCTGGTTAGCTTATTACCAAAATCGGTCTCACCAAGTTTGTGTAATCGGTCTCACCGAGATTACGTTATGCCCTAACCCTAACCATATCGGTCCTACCGAGTTGCATGTCGGTCCCAATCAAAATCCTAACGGTCACTAGATTTGCTGCATCGGTCCGACCGAGTTTGTCAATTCGGTCCCACCGAGATTGGTAAGTTGTGTGTAACAGTTAGATTTTGTGTGGAGGCTATATATACCCCTCCACCTCCTCTTCATTCGTGGAGAGAGCCATCAGAACGAACCTACACTTCCAATACACATTTTCTGAGAGAGAACCACCTACACTTGTGTTGAGGCCAAGATATTCCATTCCTACCATATGAATCTTGATCTCTAGCCTTCCCCAAGTTGCTTTCCACTCAAATCTTCTTTCCATCAAATCCAAATCCAGTGAGAGAGTTGAGTGTTGGGGAGACTATCATTTGAAGCACAAGAGCAAGGAGTTCATCATCAACACACCATTTGTTACTTCTTGGAGAGTGGTGTCTCCTAGATTGGCTAGGTGTCACTTGGGAGCCTCCAACAAGATTGTGGAGTTGAACCAAGGAGTTTGTAAGGGCAAGGAGATCGCCTACTTCGTGAAGATCTACCTCTAGTGAGGCAAGTCCTTCGTGGGCGACGGCCATGGTGGGATAGACAAGGTTGCTTCTTCGTGGACCCTTCGTGGGTGGAGCCCTTCGTTGCGCGCGCGCAACCATTACCCTTCGTGGGTTGAAGTCTCCATCAACGTGGATGTACGATAGCACCACCTATCGGAACCACGACAAAAACATCCGTGTCTCCAATTGCATTTGAATCTTCCAAACCCTTCCATTTACATTCTTGCAAGTTGCATGCTTTACTTTCTGCTGCTCATATACTCATTGCATGCTTGCTTGTTATGTATTGTGATTGTTAAACTTGTGCCAAAAACTCCACTTGAACTTAAAGAAGTTAAAAACTGCAACTTTTGGTGCTTAGTGTCTAATCGCCCCCCTCTAGACACCTCTTCTCGATCCTTTCACGGGCAAGTAACATACCGATGACAAAGAGAATTACGTATGTTGTCATTACTGTTTGACCGATAAAGATCTTCATAGAATATGTAGGAACCAATATGAGCATCTTGGTTCCACTGTTGGTTATGACCGGAGATGTGTCTCGGTCATGTCTACATAGTTCTCGAACCCTTAGGGTCCGCACGCTTAACGTTCGATGACGATTTGTATTATGAGTTATGTGATTTGGTGACCAAATGTTGTTCGGAGTCCCAGATGAGATCGCGGACATGACGAGGAGTCTCGAAATGGTCGAGAGGTAAAGACTGATATATTTGATGATAGTATTCAGACACCAGAAGTGTTTCGGAATGTATAGGGTACATGTCAGAGTAGCAGGGGGGGGGGTACCGGACCCCCCGGGGAAGATATGGGCCATAGGAGGGAGGCAAGCCAGCCCACAAGGGGTGGCGGCCTCCCTCCCCCAAGTGAGGAGTCCGAATTGGACAACGGCAGGGGGTGGCGCTCCCCTTTCCTTCTCCTCCTCTCTCCCCTCCCCCTTTCCTCCTCCGATAAAAGGAGGGGGGGCGAATCCTACTAGGAGCCCAAGTGGGACTCCTCCCACTTGGGGCGCGCCTAGGGCCGGTCTCCTCCCCTCTCCCTCCTTTATATACGGGGTTGGGGGCGCCTCTAACACACATCAATTATTCCAAGCCGTGTGTGGCGCCCCCCTCCACAGTTTATGCCTCCGGTCATATTCACGTAGTTCTTAGGCGAAGCCTGATACGTCTGCGTCGCATTTACTTTTCCAAACACTTTTGCCCTTGTTTTGGACTCTAACTTGTATGATTTGAATGGAACTAACCCGGACTGACGCTGCTTTTAGCAGAATTGCCATGATGTTGTTTTATGTGCATAAAACAAAAGTTCTCGGAATGACCTGAAACTCCACGGAACACCTTATAAAAAATAATATAAAATCCTCGCCAAAGATGAAGACCAGGGGGCCCACACCCTGTCCACGAGGATGGGGGGCGTGCCCCCCAGGACGCGCTCCCCTACCTCGTGGGCCCCCTGGAGCTCCTCGGACGCAACCTCCAACTCTATATATTTGCTTTCAGAGAGAAAAAAATCAGAGAGAAGAAATCATCGCGTTTTACGATACGGAGCCGCCGCCAAGCCCTAAAACCTCTCGGGAGGGCTGATCTGGAGTCCGTTCGGGCTCCGGAGAGGGGGATTCGTCGATGTCGTCATCATCAACCATCCTCCATCACCAATTTCATGATGCTCACCGCCATGTGTGAGTAATTCCATCATAGGCTTGCTGGACGGTGATTGGTTGGATGAGATCTATCATGTAATCGAGTTAGTTTTGTTAGGGTTTGATCCCTAGTATCCACTATGTTACGAGATTGATGTTGCTATGACTTTGCTATGCTTAATGCTTGTCACTAGGGCCCAAGTGCCATGATTTCAGATCTGAACCTATTATGTTTTCATGAATATATGTGTGTTCTTGATCCTATCTTGCAAGTCTATAGTCACCTATTATGTGTTATGATCCGACAACCCCAAGTGACAATAATTGGGATACTTCTCGATTGATGACCATAGTTTGAGGAGTTCATGTATTCTCTATGTGCTAATGCTTTGTTCGGTTCTCTATTAAAAGGAGGCCTTAGTATCCCTTAGTTTCCATTAGGACCCGCTGCCACGGGAGGGTAGGACAAAAGATGTCATGCAAGTTCTTTTCCATAAGCACGTATGACTATATTCGAAATACATGCCTACATTACATTGATGAATTGGAGCTAGTTCTGTGTCACCCTATGTTATGACTGTTACATGATGAACTGCATCCGACATAATTATCCATCACCGATCCAATGCCTACGAGCTTTCCATATACTGGTTTACGCTTATTTACTTTCCCGTTGCTACTATTACAATCATTACAAAACACCAAAAATATTACTTTTTCTTTCATTACTCTTTTGTTACCGTTACCACTGCTATCATACTACTTTGCTATTAAATACCTTGCTGCAGATATTAAGTTATCCAGGTGTGGCTGAATTGACAACTCAGTTGCTAATACTTGAGAATATTCTTTGGCTCCCCTTGTGTCGAATCAATAAATTTGGGTTGAATACTTTACCCTCGAAATCTGTTGCGATCCCCTACACTTGTGGGTTATCAAAGCCCTGCGTGGATCAATTCACCATCACCGTCACCACGCTATCATGCTAACGGAACTCTCCCTCGATACTTTGCTGGATCAAGAGTTCGAGGGACGTCATCGAGCTGAACGTGTGCATAACTCGGAGGTGCCGTACGTTCGGTGCTTGATCGGTTGAATCGAGAAGACGTTCAACTACATCAACCGCGTTAAGCTAACTCTTCCGCTTTCGGTCTACGAGGGTACGTGGACACACTCTTCCCTCTCGTTGCTATGCATCTCCTAGATAGATCTTGCATGAGCGTAGGGAGTTCTTAAGTAATATGATTGATTGAACTTAATTTATCATGAACTTAGTCCTGATAGTTTTTGCATATCTATGTTGTAGATCAAGGGCCTGTGCTACCGTTCCCTTGAATTTTAATGCGTTCCTGGAGAAAGCTAAGTTGGAAGATGATGGTAGCAACTACACGGACTGGGTCCGTAACTTGAGGATTATCCTCATTGCTGCACAGAAGAATTATGTCCTTGATGCACTGCTAGGTGACAAGCCCCCTCCCACTAATGTAGACGCTTTGAATGTCTGGCAGACGCGGTCTGATGACTACTCCATAATTCAGTGTGCCATGCTTTACGGCTTAGAATCGGGACTTCAAAGACATTTTGAACGTCATGGACCATATGAGATGTTCCAGGAGTTGAATTTAATATTCCAAGCAAATGCCCGAGTTGAGAGATATGAAGGCTCCAACAAGTTCTATAGCTGCAAGATGGAGGAGAACAGTTCTGTCTGTGAACACATACTCAGAATGTCTGGGTTCCATAACCAGTTGACTTAGCTGGGAGTTAATCTTCCAGATGATAGTGTTATTGACAGAGTTATTCAATCACTGCCATCAAGCTACGAAGGCTTCGTGATGAACTATAACATGCAAGGGATGGATAAGACAATTCCCGAGATCTTCCCTATGCTCAAAGCTGCGGAGGTAGAAATCAAGAAAGAGCATCAAGTGTTGAAACAAGACCACTAGTTTCAAGAAAAAGGGCAAGGGAAAGAAGGGGAACTTCAAGAAGAATGGCAAGCAAGTTGTCACTCCCGTGAAGAAGCCCAAGTCTGGACCTAAGTGTGAAACTGAGTGCTTCTACTGCAAAGGGACTGGTCACTGGAAGCGGAAGTGCCCCAAGTATTTGGCGGATAAGAAGGGTGGCAAAGTGAACAAAGGTATATTTGGTATACATGTTATTGACGTGTACCTTACTAATGCTCGTAGTAGTGTCTGGGTATTTGATACTGGTTCCGTTGCTCATATTTGCAACTCGAAAAAGGAGCTACGGATTAAACGAAGATTGGCTAAGGATGAGGTGACGATGCGCGTCGGGAATGGTTCCAAGGTCGATGTGATCGCCGTCGCCACGCTTGAAGGAAAATATGCCCTAGAGGCAATAATAAAGTTGTTATTTATATTTCCTTATATCATGATAAATGTTTATTATTCATGCTAGAATTGTATTAACCAGAAACTTAGTACATGTGTGAATACATAGACAAAACAGAGTGTCCCTAGTATGCCTCTACTTGACTAGCTCGTTAATCAAAGATGGTTAAGTTTCGGATCACATCATTAGAGAATGATGTGATGGACAAGACCCATCCGTTAGCTTAGCATAATGATCGTTTAGTTTTATTGCTATTGCTTTCTTCATGACTTGTACATATTCCTCTGACTATGAGATTATGAAACTCCCGAATACCGGAGGAACACTTTGTGTGCTACCAAACGTCACAACGTAACTGGGTGATTATAAAGATGCTCTATAGGTGTCTCTGAAGGTGTTTGTTGAGTTGTCATAGATCGAGATTAGGATTTTTCACTCAGTGTATCAGAGAGGTATCTCTGGGCCCTCTCGGTAATGCATCACTATAAGCCTTGCAAGCAATGTGACTAATGAGTTAGTTACGGGATGATGCATTACGGAACGAGTAAAGCGACTTGCGGGTAACGAGATTGAACTAGGTATGATGATACCAACGATCGAATCTCGGGCAAGTAACATACCGATGACAAAGGGAATGACATATGTTGTTATGCGGGTTGACCGATAAAGATCTTCTTAGAATATGTAGGAGCCAATATGAGCATCCAGGTTCCGCTATTGGTTATTGACCGGAGATGTGTCTCAGTCATGTCTACATAGTTTTCGAACCCGTAGGGTCCGCACGCTTAACGTTTGATAATGATTTGTATTATGAGTCATGTGTTTTGGTGACCTAAGTTTGTTCGAAGTCCCGGATGAGATTACAAACACAACGAGGAGTCTCGAAATGGTCGAGAGGTAAAGATTGATATATTCGAAGGTTATATACGGACACCGGAATGGTTCCGATAAGGTTCAGGGATTTATCAAAGTACCAGGAGGCTACCGGAACCCCTCGGGAAAGTTAATGGGCCTATTGGGCCATAGTGGAGAGAGGGAGGCTGCCACAGGAGGTGGCACCCCCCCCCCCAAGCCCAAACCGAGTTGGGCAAGGGGTGGGGGTGCGGCCCCCCTTTCCTTCTCCCTCTCCCCCCTTTCCCCTCACTATTGGAAGGAAGGGGGGCGAATCCTACCCCCCCCCCCTTGGCGCCCCCCCCCCTTGGGCCGGCCACCTCCTCCTCCCCTCCTTTATATACATGGGCAGGGGACACCCCAAAGGCACACCAAGATTTCTCTTAGCCGTATGCGGTGCCCCCTCCACGGTTTACTCCTCCGGTCATAGCGTCATAGTGCTTAGGTGAGCCCTACGCGGATCACATCACCGTCGCCACGCCGTCGTGCTGATGGAACTCTCCCTCAACCCTCTACTGGATCAAGAGCTCAAGGGACGCCATCGAGCTGAACATGTGTTGAACACAGAGGTGTCGTACGTTCGGTACTTGGATCGGTTGGATCGTGAAGACGTTCGACTCCATCAACCGCGTTAATATAATGCTTCCGCTCTCGGTCTACGAGGGTACGTGGACATGCTCTCCCTGTCTCGTTGCTATGCATCTCCTAGATAGATCTTGCGTGATTGTCGGGGATTGGGTGCGACATATGCCAAAGGATGGCTTATCATGGTGGGGGCGAGTAGGACGTCGTCGGTGCCTGGAAATGGGATGAGGTGAAGACATGCACGCCGGCGATTCTTACCCAGCTTCAGGGCTCTCGGTGGAGATAATACCCCTACTGCTGCTCTGCGGGGTCTCCGCATGATCACTATGGTCAAAGTGGGTACAAGGTTGCTCCTTGAGCTGTTCGGGGTGAGGAAGGAGAAGGGCACGGCTAGCTCTCCTCTTCCCTCTATGTGTGTCTAAAACTATTAGCGTCCAACCCCTTGCATGGGTGCCCCGGGGGGTTTATATAGGCCTACCCGGGGTACAATGGTAATCCGCTCGGGCGCTGGGTCCCAGCCTGCCTATCTCTTAGGTCGCCGCCTTCTTCGGCCGACTAGTGGGCCTCACGACGGGCCCAAAGATGGGGCCGACAGGCCTTGTCCGCCGCTGGCGAGTCTTGCCGCAGCGGATTCTTTGTATCCGCTCGATCACGCCGGCTTTGCGTGGTCATGGCAATAGCCTTGCCGCCTAAACGGCGATCACTGTTGCCATTCCCAGTCTTGTCTGGTTAATGGCGTGCGGGACTCGTGGTGGGGCCGGCCGACTCCTGGGGGCCGACTCCCATTGGGTCCGTCTTGTGGCGCTCTCGCCGTCTTACGCACCCGCCGACAAAGCGGTCCCGCTGCTCTCGGGTCGCATGAGACAGCCGTCGTGGGCTTAGGGCGCCGCCCACGGGTTGATGTCGTGGCCAGATGGCATAAATGCAAGGCCGGACGAAGATCTCCGTCAGTATGGCGCACGGTGGCCACACCTGCCATTTATGAACGGGGCAGGGATGGGCCGCGCGGCGGCCCCACCCCATCCCGTTCGTAGTTGCGTAGGCAGGAGGTGGGTGGAGTCGCGGGCTGACTCCCCATAGCCGGCTTCTCTGGAAGCCGCCAGTTGGGAGTCGGCTTATCTCGAAGCCGTCTCTGGGACTCATTTGGGAGGCGGTCGGCGGCTCTGCGTGACTCTCGGCGGCTCTTCGTCTTGGGGTCTTGAGGGGCGCAGCCTGCCCTGATGTCTTGAAAGGTCTAGGGGCTCGGGTTTGCCTACCCGTGGCCCATTACTCCGACAGTAGTCCCCGAAGGTGGTGAGGCACCGAGGGCAACATGTCGAGGAGCCTCAACAGTTTCATCCCTCTGGTGGAAGAATCTGGGCCTTGCTCGCCGTCTTCCTCTAGGCCGACTAGCTGGAGTCGGACTCGCAGGAGGCCGTCTTGCTCCTCAAAGGGTTTGAAGGTCGTGGTGGGATCCAGGCAGCGTGCCTAATAAGCTTCCAGGCAGCTGCCCGTTGCGGGCCCGTCGCGTGACGCCACTTGGCAGGTGATCTGCCCACCCAGCGCGTGGCGAGACAGCTGTCGGGGGACCCGCCACTACCACGCCTCGACGCGAACGGATCCGCTATGCGGCCGTGCGGGCGGTTGAGCTTCCACGTCGTTATCGCGTGCGATAACTTCGTGGTTAAATCGTGGGGCGTGGGGTTACGGGCCGCGATTAATCCCACGCCCGCCCCATCGGCTTCTCAACCCATGAGCCTATAAGTAGGCGGGAGGAGGGGGGGCGGCGAAGCACGCGCACCCATCTCCCTACTTCCCCCGCTTCCTTTCCTTCTTGCTTCTTCTTCCTCTTGTCGCCGCCGCGCCGAACCACAGCACGCCGCGGCGATGAGCTCTTCCTCCGCCGCTGCACCTCCTGCCGCACGCTCCGGCGTGTGGGACGGCTCCGAGGTGGACGATGACCACATCGAGTTCCTCCGCCAGACGCGCCGCCTCCCTGGCAAGAGCCTAGTGCAGACCCGCGCCGCGCCGGCGGGTGAAATAACCCCGGCTCCGGAGGAGGGCGAGCCGGTCGTATTCCGCTCGCACCTCATGCGCGGCCTAGGGCTGCCGGCGAGCGGCTTCTTCCGCGCCTTCTTGGAGTTCCACGGGCTCCAGCCGCACCACCTCACTCCGAATACAGTGGTGTTGCTGGCTGCCTTCGCCACCTTGTGCAAAGGCTTCCTCGGTGTTCTCCCCACCATCGAGCTGTGGGGGGAATTCTTCCAGTCCAAGCTCGGCACGCACGTCGCCGGCGTGCCGGCTCTGTGCGGCACCTTCATCGCGATGCGGAGGCCGGTGGCCGACAACCCGTTTCCCGCCATTCCGCTGATCAAGTCGGTGAAGATGTGGCAGCGATCCTACTTCTATGTGAAGAACGTCGCCTGTATGAGCGGCGGGTCAATCTGCCCGCTTCTGAAGCCGGGCGTCTTTGGCGAGGAGGCTCTCTACCTGGTCCCACCGCCAGACGCCGACCCTCGCCGCCGTTGCACGACTCGAAAGTCTTGGCCGACGGTCGGAGGGCTTGGCTGGGCCGACCTGCTGGCGCCGCCGTGGCGTGCCGAGTCCTTCCGCTCCAAGGCCGACCTCATCTCGATCCGCCGATGAGCGCCACCGACCCCAATCGGGCCGTGCTCCAAGGACATGCCCCACGCGGAGGTGGCGGACACGGTGAACTACATTGCGAATCGCAAACTCACGGTGGATTGGCAGTTTGGCAAGGAGCCGATTTCGCCGCCAACCCCGCCTGCGTGGTAAGTCGTCTCTCTTCCTCTTCTGTTTTTCTTTTTTCAAATTAATCCAACCTCTGATCTTTTTTGTTTTTTCGAGTTAGAACCCCCTCATGCAGCCCTCAGCCGGCACCACGGGGCCGGCCCGTGAGTTCGTCCCCGACCGGGCGGAGAGCGACGTCGACGACCCTGACTTGGGGGCGTTTGCGATGGAGGCCGACGCCGAGGGAGGAGGAGGAGGGGCTGACGACTTCAGGCCCTTGGCTACCTTCGCCGATTGGCCTGAAGATGATGGCGAGGGGGAAGTCGTCCCACGCCGCCAACCGAAGGTCGGCCAGCTGGGCGCGAGTTCCTCCGCCGGCTTGGGTGGTCGAGGCGGCGCGAAGAAGCGCCGGGCCGGGCCGAGCTCGCTTGGCGGCCGGTCGAAGAAGTTTAAGGGGACGACCGCCGCGACCAAGCGGGAAGAGGCGGTCGCAAAGGCTAACCGCTTCCGCAAGGAAGTGAAAAAGCCGCCGCTGGTTTCCGCGTAAGTGCTTCTGTTTTTGTCTTGTTTTCTTTTGGTGAATCTTGTCCAAAAAATTTTTACACGTCTTCTTCACATCAGGGCTCCCCTTACTTTAGAGAGGGTCTCCGCCGCCTCCGTCATGGGGTAGGCAGAGACGTCCGCTAATACTCGGCGGATTGACCCCGCCACCGACCTCCGGGAGGCGACGGAGCGGAACACGGAAGAGAAGCGCGACAAGGAAGAAGCCGCCCGCCTGGAGAAGGCGGAGGCTGAGAAGGCGGCGGCTTCCGCCTGAGGAAGCTGGAGGAGGTCAAGCCGCCGTCGCGGCTAAGCGGCAAGCCGAGGAGGCCGCGCGCCTCCAATCAGCGTTGCTCGTCACCCCGCTGAGCTCTGCGCCGCCGCCGCCGGAGTTCACAGGGCAGACGGAGGGAGCCGGCAGCGAGTTCCCCATCATGGAGAGGGAAGGCGGTGAGACTTCCATGTCGGGCACGGCCGCGCCGCCACCGCCGCCTCCGCCGCCGTCTGAGAGCGCGCGAGGTAAACAGTAGGCGGACCCGCTGGTGCCGCCTACTGAAGACGAGGCCGTGGCGAAGCTGCTCCTTCAAGTCGCCTCGCCAGCGCGCCGCTGTCTTGGGAAGGCGACTTGGCGCCACGCCTTGAGACCGGTGCCGCCCGGCTTATCCATCAGACGCCGAGGCGACAAGCGCCGCGCTGTTGGGTGGGTGCGAGGCGGCCTGAGCCCGCTGAACCAGCGCTCGGGCGTTCAGCGATGCGGGCAAGGCGACGCCATCGAATCGCACCAAGGCGCACTTGGCGTCGCGAACCGCCATTCGGGTATGTTTCTTCTTTGAGTTTTTCTTGTTCTTCTTCGTGGGGCGGCCAACAGCACTCCACTGCTGGGTGTAGTCCCGAGTTTCGGGCCGGCCGAAAGCGGTGCTCGGAACTCTATCTGGCAATTTCCAAATATTTACCTTTGTCTGAAATGCTTATCACAGGAGTATCACAACCTCCGCGCCACTGCCTTCAACCGCAATGTTGAGGAGCTGAGCAAGCAGACCGCCGACTTGTCGAGGAGCCGGGGTAAGTTTTCTTTCTTCTTGGTATGCGGCTGGCGCACCATGGGCTGTAGTCCTCGAGATTCGGGCCGATCACTGAGCGCCGGGCCGGATCTTCCTGGCGACCTTCCTAGTTGACGACTTAATGTCCTTTTCTTTTTATTCTTCAGAGGCCAACGCCACTCTCCGACGGCAGCTGGTGGCGGCCGACACCGCCTTTGCGGGGCCAAGGGGAGGAGTGCAGCAAGCTTCGCATGAGGCGACCTGCGGCTATGCTGTTGGCGGAGCAAAGGGAGCTGCTTAAGACGGGCGCAGACGAGGCAGAGAAGAGAGGCTGCTCTCTGGCCGAAGTTCAAAAGCGGCGCCTCCTCCCGGACCGGCAAGGAGGCACAGCTTGACCTCCGGCTTCCATGAAATCGAGGACATCATCGACGGTGAGTTTCTTTACTTTCCTTCTTTGAGCAGCTGACTATAGGTCGGGCCGACTCGGTTTTTTGACTTGCTTTTTTTCGTCTTGGCAGACTTCTTCCCGCCACACGCAGCGCCAATCAAGCCATCGAGGCTGATCGCGAGGCGCTGGAGGGCAAATGGTGCAGTAGATTGCTGCCAACGCCCGGACCCTTGACGCAGCAGCCGAGCATCGAGGCTCGCCTACAACCGCCCATCGGATGTTGCGCCGGCTTCGGCCAGCGGTCGGCGCCAGCGACGCTCGCTGCCCTATGGCCGACATGCCGGTTCTGCAGTATTCGGGCCGGATCGCCGGCTGGCCGGAGGTCGCGGCTTGCCATCTTGAGGCTGGAAGGGTTCCGCGCCCGGCCGGAGCTGCCGGGCCTTGGAGTTTGTCAAGGCGTGGTATCTGTGGCTGGATCTCGACCGGCCGCTGCGTCCGGCCGAGGCCCAGGCGGAGCTGGTTGCTGCGGAAGACGCCCTCGCCGAAGCGCAAGGGCGGCGATCGCCGACTACACGGACACCAGCGTCTTCGTCCCTGAGTGGGCTGAGGACGGCGGTGAGGCGCCGCCGGAGTGGTTCGGGATGAACCCGAATTATGACGAGGACTCGGCGGAGATGATCGGCTCCAGCGCCGAGGAGGAAGGCGAGGCGGAGGACGGAGATGAGACGGAGGCGCCAGAAGACGAAGCGGGCGACCAGCCTCGGCCGATCAGCGCCTCCAAAGAACGAGTCAGCGCCGTCTGGGCCGGGCCGCCGAGAGATGATCAAGCCGAGATCGCCTTGACCCGGCCGCCCGGCGCCTCGACACCGCCGTCCTCCGCCCTCCAAACCCGTCTGCCGCTTCCTAGGCTCTTTGTCTTGCCTTTTATTTTATCTGCTTTGATAGTCTTTGAAAAACTTGTTAATTCACACAATTCCACCCGCTGGGTGTATTTTTGAACTTCGTCAAGATTCGCCAAGGGCCTATGCTGTGTAAATATTATCCTAATTCTATCTTTCCTTGCTCATTGCTCTTATGGCTTTTTTCCTTTGCCGCCTTCCCTTAGTCGCCTTGCCTGGCTTGGACAACCGCTCCATGGATCGCCGCTTTGGATCAAGTGCTTGGCTACTCTTGGGAAGGCAAGTACTTGGCTATTTCTTAGAGTCTTTTAACAAGTTGGATAGAAAGCGGCAATGTCGACTACTCAAGAGTCGGCTTTGCGAAGAGGGGCCGAAGTCGCTTAAGCTATGTTTATGCTTTGGGTCCTTAGCCATTTTTCATGTGGGCGCCCATTCTTCCTTACTCTGCCCACCAAATGATCGCTTCTGCGAGCTGCGTCTTTTGACAGGAGACGGCTTAGGCACCGCACACTACTTGTCCGACTGCAGGAAGCATTTCAGAGCGCATATGGCGAGTCCCCGGGCCGACTAGTCTAACCCGGTGCCAAGCGGCATAACAAAGACTAACATACTCGAAGGCATAATTCTTATCATACAGATAACAAAAAAGGGCAGTCCCCGAGCTCGTCTCGGGGGGCCCGAAGTCTTGGTACTTTAACACAAAAGGTAGCGTGGTACATACTGCATTAACTGTAAAATCTTCGGAGAAGATTTGCATTCCATGGCCGTTCCGTCTCTTTGCCGGAGTCGTCCCTCTTGCGTGCTCGGGGCTTCTGAGCGTCGATCAGGTAGTAGGAGTCGTTGCCCACCACTTTGCTGATAATGAAGGGGCCTTCCCAAGGCGCCGACAGCAGGCCGGGCTACATTCGCTGATCAGCCGGAGCACAAGGTCGCCTCTTGGAAAGATCTTGGCTTGACCTTCCTATTGTAGTAGCGGCGCAGCTCTGCCGGTAGATGCCGGACCGGCCGAAAGTGCCAACAATGGCCCTCTTCTAGCAGATCGACGCCGTCTTGACGTGCTTCTTCTGCTTCCTCCTTGGTGTAGATGGTGACTCGCGGGGAGTCGAACTCTATGTCCGTTGGAATGATGGCTTCAGCACCGTAGACGAGGAAGAAAGGTGTGAAGCTGGTTGACTTGTTTGGATTCATGCGCAAACTCCAGAGGACGGCTGGCAACTCCTCAAGCCAACAGCCGGCCGAACGCTCCAATGGTTCGACCAGTCGAGGCTTGATGCCGTATGTGATGAGGCCGTTTGCTCGCTTCCACCGGCCGCTTGACTGCAGATGGGCAACGGACGCTAAGTCCGGTCAGTTCCTTGCGTCCGTGCGTAAACAGGCTGGCGCCTTTGGCAAAATTTGTGCCATTGTCGGTGATGATGTGGTACGCCGTGCATCGAGTCATGATGTCGGAGTTGAAAGTCACTGCAGTTGGACCATTCAACTTCTTGATGGGATTTACTTCTATCCACTTGGTGAACTTGTCCACCGCGACAAGTAAGTGAGTTAGGCCGCCTAGTGCTGCTTTGAATGGTCCCACCATGTCCAGGCCCCAAACAGCAAAGGGCCAGGCGATGGGGATAGTCATGAGCGCGGAAGCCGGCTGATACGGCTTGGAGCGGAACATCTGGCACCCCTTGCATTTTTGGACTAATTCCTTGGCCTCTTTTAGGGCAGTTGGCCAGAAGAAACCGTGTCGGAAGGCTTTGGCGACGAGTGCTCTTGAGGCCGCATGGTGGCCGTGACCGCCTTTGATGAATGTCTTCGAGAATCGCTTGGCCTTGCTCGCTCGACGCAACGCTGGTAGACACCAAGAACGCCGCTACCGACCAGCTCTCTCGCTGACTATGGTGTAGGCTGCCGCCGGGCGTTGTACTTGCCGAGCCAAGATTTCGCCGGTTGGTAGCTCTCCGCTTAGTAGGAACTTCAGGATGGGCTGGGCCCATGAGGGTGCTGCTATTTCTTCAACCGCCAAGATCGCTACTTGGAGGTGGGGGGCTGGGCGGGGTGGCGGCGGGCTGGAGTCCGCGACCGCTTGCTGGGTTGATGAAGTCCCCGGGCCGACTGGTGCAGTCCCCGGGTTGAGCTCTGGAGTCTTCACAATGGTCGCCGCAGTCCCCGGGCCGGGTTCTGAAGTCCCCGGGCCGGCTTCGACTGCGGTATTCTTGGGGCCATCTGTAAGAATTCTCGTGCCATCTGTTGAGGCTTTTGAGTCGGATCCGACTTCTTCAGGGGGAGCCGGCACAAAAATGGAATCTGATTCTGGTGAAGGCTTGACAGATGGCTTGAGGAGGCGCTGAAGGGCGACGCCGGATGGTATTGCCTGGCGGGTGGAGCCGATTCGTGCCAGGGTATCTGTTTGGTCATTGTCGTTTCTTGGCACGTGAAGGAACTCGCACCCCTCAAAATATCCACTAAGTTGCTGTACCAGGAAGCGGTAGCTCGCCATGTTTGCATCTTTGGCGTCCCAATCGCCAGATGACTGTTGGACCACCAAGTCGGAGTCGCCATAACACAGGATCCGGCGAATGCCAAGTTCTTTGGCAAGCCGGAGCCGTGAATGAGCGCCAGATTCGGGACGTTGTTGGAGGCAGCGAAATGGATCTCGCAAGATACTTGAGCTTGTCGCCTTTGGGGAAGTGAGGACAACGCCGGCTCCCAAGCCGGTGCGCATCTTTGGAGACATCGAAATGCATCCGCCAATGGGTGCGGTCGGTCAAGGCGTATCGAGTCTCGGCCCAGTCGACGAGGAAGTCGGCCAGTGCTTGCGACTTGATGGCGGTGAGGGGCTGGTAATAGATGGTGTAGGGGGCCAGCTCTATGGCCCATTTGGCCACTCGGCCAGAAGCATCTTGGCTTTCGATGATCTCGGCTAGTGGGGTTGTGCAAACCACAGTGATTGGATGCTCTTGAAAGTAAGGCTTCAACTTCTTGGCGGCAAAGTGCACGCCGTAGCACATCTTCTAGTAGTGGGGGTAGTTCTGCTTGGAGGTCGACAAAGATTTCGGAGTAATATATCGGTCTCTGGACAGTAGCGCCTTGCCTTCCTCCTTGCGCCAACTACAATGATCTGTTGACCACCCGGCCGGTGGCGGCAATGTACAGGAGCATGGGCTCTTTAGGAGTCGGGGCCAAAGACAGGGGAGTGGTCAGCATTTTCTTCAACTGGAGAAAAGCTTCGTCCGCTTTTGTGGTTCCATTCAAGAAGGTGGTCTTCTTCATGAGCTGGTATAAAGGAAGAGCTTTCTACCAAATGGCCGATGAATCGGCCGATGGACGCCAAGCACCGGTGAACTTTTGCACATCTAGCAGTCGGCGGGTACTTCCATCCTCTCGATGGCCTTGATCTTCGCTGTGGTTGCACTCTATGCCGCGTTGAGAGACCAGGAAACCAAGGAGCTGGCCGGTTGGTACTCAAGACGCACTTCTCGTGGTTGAGCTTGATCCGGAATTGGCGCTTGAGTTCTCAAAGGTTTCTTAAGGTCTTCCAGCAGTGTTCCTCGCTTTTCCGTCTTTACCACCACATCGTTCATGTAGACGTGGGCGTTTCTGCCGAGCTGCTTGAGGAGGCACTTCTCCATGCAACACTGAAAGGTGGCGCCGGCATTCCTTAAGCCAAACATCATGGTCGCAGCGTGAAGGCTCCAAACGGCGTGATGAAGGCGATCTTCAAATTGTCACCGGTTCAGCTTGATCTGGTGATATCCTGAATATGCATCTAAGAAGCTCAACAGCTCGCATCCGGCCGTGTGGAGTCTATCACCGATCAATTCTCGGCAGAGCTTAATGGGTCCTTGGGGCAAGCTTTGTTGAGGCTTGTGTAGTCAATACACATCCGCCACCGCTTGTTCTTCTTCAGCACCAGGACCGGGTTTGCTAACCATTCTGGAAAAAACACTTCCATAATGAAGCCGGCTGCTAGGAGTCGGGCTATCTCTTCTCCAACAACTCTTCTCTTCTCTTCTGACAGGCGGCGCAAGGGCTGCCTGACGGGCTTCACATCAGATCGGACATGTAACTTGTGCTCGGCGAATTCTGGCCGATACACCTGGCATGTCTTTAGGGGACCATGTGAAAATGTCCCGATTCTCACGGAGGAAATCGACGAGCTCGCTTTTCCTATTTGCTGTCAAGGTTTGCACCTATGATAACAGTACTTCTCCGGCTGCTCCGGGTCCAAGGGTATCTTCTTTGTTTCTTTGGCCGGCTTGAATGAGCCCTCAGCTTCCGACTCCTTGGGGTTGGGCGATATCTCGGGCTGCTTGCCGGCCATCACCACAACCCGATCAAGGAGCCGCTTCACCAAGCGATCACCAGGACTCGGCTAGCCGACCGCTTTCAGCCACGCAAGCGGACGGCTTTCTCAGTCGCCGGCCACGGTCAATCCCTTGAACTTGGCATCTTCATCTTGAGGAAGGCGAGTGGGGATCGCCATGAACTTGGCCAAAGCAAAGTTGGCCAAGGTGAGCGTGGTACGGACTTTCGAGGTCCACAACTTCGAACCAAACCGGCTCTCGGCGGAAATGATCTTTGTCCCCAAAGAGGACATCTATCGTGATCTTGCCGATCGGTGAGCAGGAAAGGCCGTGTACAATGCCGTGGAACACAGTCCGACCGCTTCAAGCTGTCTTTGCTTGATTCCTAACTTCTCCATCGTGGTCCTTATGCAGGTGATGTTGATGCTGCCTTCGTCTATCAAGACTCGCGAGAAGCAAGCGGCCCGCCTATCCGCTGCAAGGGTAGCTCCCAAGACCAGGCGAGGAGCCGGATTCGCATCACCTCTGGGTGATCAGCTCTGCTCAACCGATAGGCCTCTCGGACCGATTGCATGAACTCGAGTATCCGACGCCATCTGCATTCACCTCTTCTTGCTGCCGCTTTCTTTGCATCGATCGTCGGCCACACCGGTGAACACCACATAGGCTCCATGCTCTTCGGGTACTTGTCTTGCATCACCGACCGGCTCGATACCGGGCCGCTTTGGGCGGCGGCGGAGGCGGCCCAAAGAAAGGTGGGGAGGCAGGAGGCCGCCTCCCTTGGCGATCTGGTGAGCGGTGGCACTTCCGGTGGTGTGGTTTGACGGCTTCTCACCGCTATGGAACTTGCAGGGACCATCTAGAGTCTGCTTTCAGAAGAGAAGGCCGGCAACCGATTGGACTTGCCGCCTTTCTGTTTGCTTGCTGAGGCTGCCCCTCCGCTTGCCGGTCTTCGACCGTCGCAACCTGCCGGGCTTGGAAGCCGGCTGCGGGCCTTGCGCTTGTGATCGTTCTGTTGCCGCCGACCGGGTGTCTCCACCAAGTTCGGGAGCCCGAGGAGCCACCTTGCCAACAGACCGACTTCAATCTCCGTCTTCATGGAGGAGTCGGCTGTGGCGATTTGTCTGCTATGATCAGCAGCTCGTCGAGGGTCTCGGCTCGCCGCAAAGGAGCTTGTGCTTGAGGAGGGTGCCTTCTCTGCACCCGGCGGTGAAGTATTCGATAGCTTGCACCTCGTGCACGCCCTCGCAGGAGTTCCGGAGCTCGGCCCAGCGCGTGAGGTAGTCGCGAGTTGACTCATTGGGGCCTTGCACGCACAAGGAAAGTTGGCGAGGCTTGGGAGGTCGCTTGTACGTGCTTGTGAAGTTGCGGACGAAGGCCTTGGTGAAGTCGACCCAGCTGTTGATGCTGCGGGGCTTCAGGTTGTTCAACCATGTCCGGGCCGTGCCCTGGAGCATGAGGGGAACATACTTTGCGGCAACACGCTTCTTGCCGTTCGCTATGTTGACGACCGTGGAGTAGTCAACTAGCCTATCTTCCGGCTTTACGGAGCCGGTGTACTTGGACGTATCTCGGGGGAGTGTGAACCCTCTGGGAAAGGGCCCGTCTTGGATGCGAGGTCCGAAACAGGGCGGACCCAACTCGTCTTCTTCTTCCAGCGCCAGGGATCGGTGGAGTCGGTTGATCCGGTGGCGGCATCGTTTTCTCTGACTCCCTCTCGGCGGCCAAGGCGGTCGCCGAGAGTCGGATGCTCGACGGGTGGCGGGGAGACTCGCCTTTCTCTGCGAGGAGGAGGAGGCAGATAGTCGTCCCGCCGCTCCACTGCTCTTAGGCGGCCGTCTTGGTCGCGCTCGATGGAGATGTGAGTCCGACTGTGGCTGACAGCCGGATCCTTGTTTTTTCTTCCGCGGACACCGCCAGTCGGTGTTTGAGACGTCGCGCCTTGATCTCGGCGGGGAGGCAAGTCGTCGTTTTGTCGTTGCGGCGCCTCCGTGCGGCAGACGGCCTTGTTCTGCGCGGCAGCCACGTCGAGGAGATGCTGGACTCGCTCCGTCATCAGGCGGCGCTCCTCGCCCTCGAAGTTGTCCAGCTCGTCCGCCGCCGCCTGGGCAGCGCGGATATTCTCCGCAGGCGTGGCGTACACAGGGCGATTGGCCCCGAACAGGTTGGCGATGGCTACGCCGCGCTGTTGGACCGCGCCTAGGCGGCTAGGCCCAGTCGGGGCCGGCGAGCCGCCCACAACGCGATCCATCTCTTGCTGGTAGGCTTCTGACAAGCGTCTCATGCTTGCCAGCTTCCTCGCGCCTTCGACGAGCTGAAGGCGGCGTGCCTCCAGCATCTCGGCGTCAGCGTCTTCCGGAATAGGCGCGGTCAGGTCTTGTAGAGCCGCGTCGAGAGGGTCATGAGCTCCTTCGCCGGAATGCTCGCCATGACCGATGACGAGCATTTCTGTGACGGTGCTTCCGCCGCTCTCCGCACGAGGGAGCGACACGTCGTAGACCACCACGTTGGTGGGGAACGCGTCGAGCGACGCGGTGTCGGAGTCGACCAGCATCGGGTCGGTGGAGCCTACGGACTCCAAATCCACGGCAGGCTCGCCGGCGACGTGGAGTTGGTCGAGGAGGCCCACGAGGAGGCTCTCGGGGCCGCCCGTGCCTGCAACGGATGCAGGCTCGTCGGAGAGGCGAACCTCGCCGACAAGTTCGGCAAGGCAGTTGGCCGCGCAGGCAACCTTAGCGTCGTGCAGTGCGTCGGCGCAGACTCCATCTGGCGTGTCGGGCTGGCTGCGCTCGCCAGGGAGGAAAAGGGTTCCCGTCCAGAGCAGTTCTCCAAACGACGGTGCACCTAGCCCCATGGTGGGCGCCAAATGTCGGGGGTTGGGTGCGACATATGCCAAAGGATGGCTTATCATGGTGGGGGCGACTAGGACGTCGCCGGGTGTTCGAAACGGGATGAGGCGAAGGCATGCACGCCGGCGGATCTTACCCAGCTTCGTGGCTCTCGGTGGAGATAATACCCTCATCGCTGCTCTGCAGGTCTCCGCATGATCACTATGGTCAAAGTGGGTACAAGGTTGCTCCTTGAGCTGTTCGGGTGAGGAAGGAGAAGGGCACGGCTAGCTCTCCTCTTCCCTCTATGTGTGTCTAAAACTATTAGCGTCCAACCCCTTGCATGGGTGCCCCGGGGGGTTTATATAGGCCTACCCCCCGGGGGTACAATGGTAATCCGCCTGGGCGCTGGTCCTAGCCGTCAGTCTCTTAGGTCGCCGTCTTCTCCGCCGACTGCTGGAGCCCGCCAACTAGTGGGCCCCGCCGACGGGCCCAGCGTGGGGCCGACAGGCCTTGTCCGCCGCGGGCGGGTCTTGCCGGCAGCGGATTACTGTAGCCGCTTCGATGACGCTGGCTTGTCGGTAGTCATGGCAGTGCCGCTACCGACGGGCGATCACTGTTGCCATTCCCTGTCCTATCTGGTTAATGGCGTGCGGGACTCGTGGTGGGGCCGGCCGACTCCTGGGGGTCGACTCCCATTGGGTCCGTCTTGTGGCGCTCTCGCCGTCTTCTGCACCCCCGCCGACAGGCGGGTCCCGCTGTCTCCGGGTCGTACAGACAGGCCGTCGTGGGCTTAGGGCGCCGCCCACGGGGCTGATGTCAGGGCCGGCATGGCAACAGTGCCGCGCCGGACGGAGATCTCCGTAAGTACGGCACACGATGGCCACGCCTGCCATTTATGAACGGGGCAGGGATGGGCCGTGCGGCGGCCCCATCCCGTCCCGTCCGTAGTTGCATAGGCAGGAGGTGGTTGGAGTCACGGGCCGACTCCCCATAGCCGGCTTCTCTGGAAGCCGCCAGTTGGGAGTCGGCTTATCTCGAAGCCGTCTCTGGGACTCGGCTGGGAGGGGCAGTCAGCGGCTCTGCCGCCGACTCTTAGAAGGTGGCTCTTCGTCTTGGGGTCTTGAGGGGCGCAGCCTGCCTTGATGTCTTGAAAGGTCCAGGGGCTCGGGTTTGCCTACCCGTGGCCCATCACTCCGACAGTGATCATAGGAAAAAATTTCAAATTGCATGCTACGTTCCCCAACAGTGGCATCCTAGCTAGGTCTATGCGTACATGATATGCACGAGTAGAACACAAAGAGTTGTGGGCGATAATGGTTTACTGCTTACCACCAATGTCTTACTTTGATTCGACGGTATTTTTGGATGAAGCAGCCCAGACCGACATTACATGACCGCGTTCATGAGACTGGTTCTACCGACGTGCTTCGCACACAGGTGGCTGGTGGGTGTCTGTTTCTCCAACTTTAGTTGAATCGAGTTTGACTACGGCCAGTCCTTGTTGAAGGTTAAAATAGCACACTTGACGAAAAATTTGTGCTTTTGATGCGTAGGTAAGAACGGTTCTTGCTAGAAGCCCGTCGCAGCCACGTAAAACTTGCAACAACAAAGTAGTGGACGTCTAACTTGTTTTTGCAAGGCATGTTGTGATGTGATATGGTCAAGACGTGATGAGATATAAATTGTTGTATGAGATGATCATTTTTGTAACAGTTATCGGCAACTGGCAGGAGCCTTATGGTTGTCGCTTTATTGCATGAAATGCAATCGCCATGTAATTGCTTTACTTTATCACTAAGCGGTAACGATAGTCGTGGAAGCAATAGTTGGCGAGACAACAACGACGCTACGATGGAGATCAAGGTGTCAAGCCGATGACGATGGAGATCATGATGTGACACCGTCTTTGGAGAAGAGGGTTGATACGTCTCCAACGTATCTATAATTTATGAAGTATTCATGCCATGTTTACAATAGTTTTATACGATTTTGGTATGATTTGATTAGAACTAACCCGGACTGACGCCGTTTTCAGCAAAACTACCGTGGTGTTGTTTTTTTTGCAGAAATAAAAGTTCTCGGAATGCGATGAAAATCAACGGAGAATTTTTCTGGAAAATATAAAAAATACTGGAACGAAGAGTTACCGGAGGGGAGGCCCGTGGGCCCCACGAGGGTGGAGGGCATGTCCACCCCCCTAGGGCACGCCCCTGTGCCTCGTGGACTTCCCGTGGGGCCCCCTGACTTGTTCTCAACGCCAACCTCTCTTATAAATACCCAAACCTTGAGAAAATAACCTAGATCGGAAGTTTCGCCGCCGCAAGCCTCTGTAGCCACGAGAAATCAATCTAGGCCCTCTTTGGCACCCTGTCGGAGGGGGCCATCATCACCGGAGGCCATGGAGGAGGATCCCAGAGGGGCCATCATCTCCATGAAGGCCAAGATCCAGAGGAAGAACCTCTCCCCATCCAGGGGGGAGGCCATGGAGGAGGAAGCACAAGGGGGAGAACCTCCCCTCCTCTCTCTCGGTGGCGCTGGAGTGCCATCGGGAGGGGAATCATCGCCGTGGTGATCGTCTTCATCAAAATCACCATCATCATCACCATCCTTATCTCTTTTACGTGGTACACTTTCCCGCACCCCGCTGTAATCCCTACTTGAAAATGATGCTTTATGCCACATATTATGATCCAATGATGTATTGCCATCCTATGATGTTTTGAGAAGATATCCTTTGTCTTTGGGTTGATTGATGATCTAGATTGGTATGAGTTGTATGTTTTATTTTGGTGCTGTCCTATTGTGCCCTCTGTGTCGCGCAAGCGTGAGGGATTCCCACTGTAGGGTGTTGGAATACGTTCATGATTCGCTTATAGTGGGTTGCTTGAGTGCCAGAAGGCATAAACCCGAGTAAGGGGGTTGTTGCATATGGGATAAAGGGGACTTGATATGTTAATGCTATGGTTGGGTTTTACCTTAATGATCTTTAGTAGTTGCGAATGCTCGCTAGAGTTCCAATCATAAGTGCATATGATCCAAGAAGAGAAAGTATGTTAGCTTATGCCTCTCCCTCATATGAAATTGCAATGACGACTACCGGTCTTGTTAACAATTGCCTAGGACAATTCTGCACACCGACCCATCATTATTCCACACTCGCTATTTATAATACTTAAGTAATATATTCTAACTCTATGATAACAGCACCTACTTTTATATTTTAGCTCTCCGATACCATGCAAAGTTATCCTCTTCATACCCACAACGTAGTTTTATTTCTCATTTCTAGTTAGAAGCAAACGTTCGGTGTATGTAGAGTCGTATCAGTGGCAGATAGAACTTGAGAGAATATGGAGCTTGCCTTTATCTCCTTGTGGGTTTGACACTCCATACTTATCACTTCCACCTTTGGGAATTGCTACGATGATTCCCTGCACTTGAGGATTATCAAGCTCTTTTCTGGCGCCGTTGCCGGGGAGCAATAGCGTGGGGTTGATATTCTCGTGTGTGTTTGTTTGCTTTCTTCACTAATTAGATTTTGTTTTTCCTTTTTGTTTCTGTTTAGTTGTGGGTGAAACATACAAAAAAATTAAAAGAATGAAAATACAAAAAAAATTACTTGCCTCTCATGCCTAAAAGGTTTTTCAATAAGAGAAGTGATTGGAAGGTTATGCATTTGAGAAGTGAGGGTCGACCTTGAACACTTGTGTTCATGATCATGGAAATAATGTAAAAAAATTCATGGAAGTTTCTCTGAAAATAATTATCCCCTTGTATATATCCATTGTATTATTAAAATAATGTCCCCAGCTTTGGTTTTAGGATGATTAGATTGCTTGTTTACTTTGTGCAGTACAAAAACAGAAACTTTGGCTGTAGCGCGTGAATTTACATTTTTTACTGGAAAGTCAAATGGGTCTGAAACTTCTTGCACATTACTTCTGTACAATTTTTTTAAATTGTCAACTTTTTTTGGAATTTTTGGAGTTATGTAAGCATACTAAACTTCCAGATTACTACAGACTATCCTGTTTTTGACAGATTATGTTTTCTATGTGTTATTCACTTATTTTGATGAATCTATGGGTAGTATCGGGGGGTATGAACCTTGGTGAAGTTGGAATACAGTAGATATAGTTCTAATATGAAATTGGAATGAGTTTGCAACAGTACCTAAAGGTAGTGATTGCTTTATTATACTAACGGATCTCACAAAGTTTTTGTTAAAGTTTTGTGTGGATGAAGTGTTCGAAGATCGAGGAGCTATCAATATGAGAAGAATAAAGAGAGGCAAGAGTTCAAGCTTGGGGATGCCCAAGGCACCCCAAGTAAATATTTCAAGGATACTCAAGCATCTAAGCTTGGGGATGCCCCGGTTGGCATCCCATCTTTCTTCTTCAACAATAATCGGTATACCTCGGTTTTTATTTTGTTCACATGATTTGTGTATTTTGTGTTTTTATTTTTCTTTAAGAACCATGCTAGTATGAGATATCCCTTCATCGATTTATTGAATGATTCATGTGCTTCACTTATATCTTTTGAGTATGACCTTATAGAATGCTCTTTGCGCTTCACTTAAATCTTTTGAGTATGGTTTTATAGAATGCTTTGTGTGCTTCACTTATATATTTTGAGCTTGGATATTGGTTAATCTATATTAATTGTAGAATGCTCCATGAACTTCACTTATATATTTTGGAGTATGAATAATACTATCATCTAAAGCGGATTTGAAGAGTGTCGACTTTAGTTAGTAATGATTCCACTATTTCGGAAGAGGTTCCAATTGATTATGAGAACAAAGTTGCTATCTATGATGATTATTGTCATGACATGTATGCTATAAATAATAATGATAACCATGAAACTTGTTATCATGATTTTAATTTTCAATTGGATTATGCCTCACATGACAGTTATTTTGTTGAGTTTGCTCCCACTATTCCGAATGAGAAGAATTTTGCTTATGTGGAGAGTAGTAAAATTTCTATGCTTGTAGATCATGAAAAAGAATGCTTTATGTGATGGTTATATTGTTGAACTCATTCATGATGCTACTGAAAATTATTATTATGGAGGAATACATGCTTGTAGGAGTTGCAATAATATCAAGTTTCCTCTCTATGTGCTTAAAGTTTTGAAGTTATACTTGTTTTTTCTTCCTGTGCTAGTTGATTCTTGTTCCTATAAATTATGTGCTCAAAAAATCCCTAGGCATAGGAAGTGGGTTAGATTTAAATGTGCTAGTCATATTCTTCATGATGCTCTCTTTATGTTTCAATTCTTATCTTTTATGTGAGCATCATTGAAATCATCATGCTTAGCTAAAAGGCATTAAAGAAAAGCGCTTGTTGGGAGATAACCCAATATTTAATCTTACTGTTTTTGTGTGTTTACATGATTAAGCTACTGTAGTAATCATGTTTTATAGATTTTGTTTCAATAAAGTGCCAAGTAAGACCTTTGGGAAGACTTGGGTGAAAGTTAATGTAATCTTGCTGTAAAAAACAGAAACTTTGCGCTCACGAGATTAGCTGTCATTTTTTTAAAAGAAGAGTGCTTTTGACTTTTGCAGAAGATTAATAGAAAAATTCCTCACGTCCACCAATTTATTTCATAATTATTGAAGTAGCAGAAGTATGGTTGCCGTTCAGATCATTACAGACTGTTCTGTTTCTGATAGATTCTGTTTTCATTGCATAGTTTGCTTGTTTTCTAGTTTCTATGGCTTATATTTCTCAATATAAATTGTAGAAATGATATGGTACAGTAGGCATTGTGTGAGAACAATTATAAACCTTGTATTTGACAGTACCAAAGTGAATGGTTTACTCTTTATCATACTGACCTATCTCACGAAGTTCCATTAAGTTTTGTGTGATTGAAGTTTTCAAGCTTTGGGTGAGATATCGATATGAGGAGAATAAGGAGTGGAAAGACCCTAAGCTTGGGGATGCCCAAGGCACCCCAAGGTAATATTCAAGGAAGACTCAAGCGCCTAAGCTTGAGGATGCCCCGGAAGGCACCCCCTCTTTCGTCTTCAAAACTATCGGTGTACCTTACTCGGAGCTATATTTTTATTCATCACATGATATGTGTTTTGCTTGGAGCGTATTTTCAATTTTACTTGCTGTTTGAATAAAATCATTGGAACTGAAATCTTGAATGAAAAAGAATCCTCCCATGGCTAGTTAATTATTTGATTACTCAGTGTTCTTCACTTATATCTTTTGGAGTAGTTTGTCATTTACTCACGCGCTTGACGTATATCCTATGAGTAAATGGTTGAATGAACTGAATATCATAAATCTGAATTTATATACGTTTCATATGCTTATAACATGGGGAGTAATAAATTCACACATAATAAGTATAGGTAGTAAACTTATTGAAAGTTAGCAAACGCAGAATTGGTCACTTGAACAATTCATGAAAGAATATTGAAGGAAGAGAGATTTCACATATAAATATACTATCCTGGACATATTTTGTAATTGTGAGCACTCATTAAAATATGACATGCTAAAAAGTTGATGTTGGACAAGGAAGACAACTTAATGGCTTATGTTTTCCTATATCCGAAATGTTATATTGCCTTGGATCATCCAACATGTTGAGCTTGCCTTTCCCTCTCATGCTATCCAAATTCTTTGCACCAAGTAGAGATACTACTTGTGCTTCCAAACATTCCTTAACCCAGTTTTGCCATGAGAGTCCACCAAACCTACCTATGGATTGAGTAAGATCCTTCAAGTAAGTTGTCATCGGTGCATGCAATAAAAAATTGCTCCTTAAATATGTATGATCTATTAGTGCAAAAAATATAAGCTTTATGCGAACTTGTGATAGGGAAGAAATAAAAGCGATGGACTGCATAATAAAGGTCTTTATCACAAGCGGCAATATAAAGTGACATTCTTTTGCATTAAGATTTTGTGCATCCAACCATAAAAGCGCATGACAACCTCTGCTTCCCTCTGCGAAGGGCCTATATTTTACTTTTGTCTTCTACCCTTATACAAGAGTCAAGGTGATCATCACCTTTCCTTTTTACACTTATTCCTTTGGCAAGCACTTTGTGTTGGAGCGATCCGGATATATATATATATATATATCCACTTGGATGTAGGTTTTCATAAATTATTATTGTTGACATTACCCTTGAGGTAAGAGGTTGGGAGGCGAAACTATAAGCCCCTATCTTTCTCTGTGTCCAATTAAAACTTTGAACCCATAAATATCACATGAGTGTTAGCCATTCTGAAAGATTAAATGATAGTTGAGTATGTGGAGTTTGTTGAATCAAAGCTCTTACATAGATCCTTCCCGAAAATAAGATGAATTGCAATTGTTTGATGACTAAAAGCACGGTTTTTTAGTTTTGAAGAAAGTTTATGATCTATACTTTAACATGTGAATAGCTTGTTACTTGATCATGAGAAGTTTCATGAGTTGAGCTACTGCTATGATATATAATGATGCTAGAAAAAGTGATTGGAACTATCATTGATCAAACTTATGCACTTGCTAGCATTCACACTTCATAAATTATTTCTTTTATCATTTACCTACTCGAGGACGATCAGGAATTAAGCTTGGGGATGCTGATACGTCTCCAACGTATCTATAATTTATGAAGTATTCATGCCATGTTTACAATAGTTTTATATAATTTTGGTATGATTTGATTAGAACTAACCCGGACTGACACTGTTTTCAGCAGAACTATCATGGTGTTGTTTTTGTGCAGAAATAAAAGTTCTCGGAATGCGATGAAAATCAACGGAGAATTTTTCTAGAAAATAAAAAAAAATACTGGAACGAAGAGTTACCGGAGGGGATGCCCGTGGGCCCCATGAGGATGGAGGGCGTGCCCACCCCCCTAGGGCGCGCCCCTGTGCCTCGTGGACTTCCCGTGGGGCCCCCTGACTTGTTCTCGACGCCAACCTCTTCTATAAATACCCAAACCTCCAGAAAATAACCTAGATCGGAAGTTCCGCCGCCGCAAGCCTCTGTAGCCATGAGAAATCAATCTAGGCCCTCTCTGGCACCCTGCCGGAGGGGGCCATCATCTCCGGAGGACATGGAGGAGGATCCCGGAGGGACCATCATCTCCGGAGGCCATGGAGGAGGAAGCACAAGGGGAGAACCTCCCCTCCTCTCTCTCGGTGGCGCCGGAGTGCCACCAGGAGGGGAATCATTGTCACGGTGATCGTCTTCATCAACATCACCATCATCATCACCATCCTCATCTCTTTTACACGGTCCACTCTCCCACACCCCGCTGTAATCCCTACTTGAACATGGTGCTTTATGCCACATATTATGGTCCAATGACGTGTTGCCATCCTATGATATTTTTAGTAGATATCCTTTGTCTTTGGGTTGATTGATGATCTAGATTGGTATGAGTTGTATGTTTTATTTTGGTGCTGTCCTATTGTGCCCTCCGTGTCGCGCAAGCGTGAGGGATTCCCGCTATAGGGTGTTGCAATACGTTCATGATTCGCTTATAGTGGGTTGCTTGAGTGACAGAAGCATAAACCCGAGTAAGGGGGTTGTTAAGTATGGGATAAAGGGGACTTGATATGTTAACACTATGGTTGGGTTTTACCTTAATGATCTTTAGTAGTTGCGGATGCTTGCTAGAGTTCCAATCATAAGTGCATATGATCCAAGAAGAGAAAGTATGTTAGCTTATGCCTCTCGCTCATATGAAATTGCAATGACGACTACCAGTCTTGTTAACAATTGCCTAGGACAATTCCGCACACCGATCCAACATTATTCCACACTCGCTATTTATAATACTTAAGTAATATATTCTAACTTTATGATAACAACACCTACTTTTATATTTTAGCTCTCCGATACCATGCAAATTATCCTCTTCATACCCACAACGTAGTTTTATTCCTCATTTCTAGTTGGAAGCAAACGTTCGGTGTACGTAGAGTCGTATCAGTGGCAGATAGGACTTGAGATAATATTGATCTTGCCTTTAGCTCCTTGTGGGTTCGACACTCCATACTTATCACTTCCACCTTTGGGAATTTCTATGATGATTCCCTGCACTTGGGGAGTATCAAGGGTGTTCAAGGGGAGGTCCGATCTTCATGGCGTAGGATCGATAAATGGATGGGGATAACTAGTTGCAAGTAGTCGGGAAATGGAAAATAAGAGATTATGACCCGACAAAGAGGAGGCTCACCGAAGCTTGCAATCCCAACATTCGCTGATCCACAACCCGCAATACTACCCCACACAACCATGCTTAAGTCGTGGAGCACGGGATAGGTGCAATCCGCAAGGGAAACCATGAACTCTAATCCACACAACACGATCTAGTCGTGGATCATGAATTAGGAGCAATTTCTCAAGGAATCACGAGAATAAGGATAACAAGAGCTCTCCAATCTCCGGAGGAGTCTATGTCTTTGGTCTTTGATAGAAATGGCAAAAGTCTAGCCTATTTATAATCGGGACAACCCCCTGGATAGGTGTGAAAGAGAACTAGCTTCTGGAACCAGCTTAGATGTGAAAGGGAACCAACTTTGTTTGAATAAATGGCTTCAAGACTTAATGAGGTAGCTTCTGGAATACTCTCGTTGGAGGTGGTTGGCAGTTCCCGACCAAACATTGGTCACTGGAGTCGAACAATGTTTCCTTCAGCAGCAAACTTGAGTTCTGGGAACCTTTCGCAAGTTGGAATATGCAAACTCATACAAAACATTGTTTCGTCAGAATCGGAATAATGTTTCTTCAGCAGACAACTCATTCTTCATGAATTCCTAACTTTGTTCCTTCGCCATAAAACATTGTTTTGCACAAACTGAAATGTGTTTGGCCTTCTTCGATATCGCACCTGAGTTCAGCCAACAACAAAGGAGGTGAAGGCATAACCATGTTTTCAAGGTCAAATGATATACTTAAGTTAGCGTTCACCTGATCATGTATTTGCATTGCGCGGCTTCTTGTGATTGGACCTTTGATGATTGGTGGTGTGTTGTCCATGGTTGGGATGTCCTCGTCATCCTCCCCCTCTTGAGAAGGAGTCGTTCTCGACTCTAAAGGACCAAAGTATGGGGAAAGATCGGAGACATTGAACGTTGGGCTAACACCATATTCTTCTGGAAGATCGATCTTGTAAGCATTGCCGTTGATCCTTTTGAGCACCGCAAATGGTCCATCACCATGTGGATGCAAGTTGCACTTGCATTGCTGGGGAAAACAATCCTTCCGAAGGTGTACCCATACCAAATCGCCTTGCTCGAACACTAGCTTCTTCCTGGTCTTGTTTACCCGCTTCGTATATTGTTCAGTAATTTTCTCAATGTTCTCCTTTGCTTGGGCATGAAGTTTCTTGACGAAATCAGCACGCTTACTTGCACCAAGGCTGGTTTGTTCCTGTTGTGGCAAAGTCAAAAGATCGATGAGAGCAATAGGTTTGAGTACATCAACAAGTTCAAATGGGCAAAATTTAGTGGTTGAATGTACCGCCCTATTATACACGAACTCCACATGAGGTAGGCACTCTTCCCACATCTTCAAATTCTTCTTGAGGACTGCTCATAGCATCATGAACAATGTTCGCTTGACAACTTCAGTCTGTCCATCAGTTTGTGGGTGGCATGTCGTGGAAAATGGGAGCTTGGTGCCAAGTTTTCCCCACAAGGTCTTCCAAAAGTAGCTCAGAAATTTGGTGTCACGGTCTGACACAATCGTTCATGGTACTCCATGTAGCCGCACAACTTCCCTGAAAAATAGATCAACAATGTGTGAAGTATCATCGCTCTTATGACAAGGGATAAAATGTGCCATTCTGCTAAAACGATCAACTACCACAAACACCGAGTCGCTCCCCCTCTTAGTCCGTGGTAAACCAAGAACAAAATCCATAGAAATATCTTCCCACGGAGTATTCGGAATAGATAGAGAAATATATAAACCATGAGGATTCAAGCGGGACTTAGCTTTGTGACAAATCTCGCATCTCATCATGTTGCGTTCCACGTCATGTCTCATGCGCGGCCAAAAGAAGTGATCAACGAGCACACTTTCAGTTTTCTTGGCTCCAAAATGTCCCATGAGACCACCAGCGTGAGCCTCCTGCAAGAGCAACAAACGAACAGAACAATCTGGGATGCACAATTTGTTAGCTCGAAATAGAAATCCATCATGCAAGTGAAACTTCTCCCATCCCTTTCCCTTGTTGCACTTTGAAAATGGTTCAGAAAAGTATGAGTCGTTAGCATACAATTCTTTGATGCTTTATAAACCAAGGATTTTAACATCAAGTTGGGGAAGTAAAATGTGACGCCTAGACAATGCGTTGGCAACAACGTTATCCTTCCCTTTCTTGCACTTGACAATATAAGGAAAAGACTCTATGAACCCACTCCATTTTGTAGGTCGACGGTTCAGTTTCAGTTGGCCCTTTAGATGTTTTAAAGATTCATGGTCAGAATGTATTACAAACTCTTTTGGCCATAAGTAATGCTGCCATGTTTCCTAAGATCGAACAAGTGCATATAATTCTTTACATAGACGGAATAATTAAGAGTTGGAGCATTAAGCTTCTCACTAAATTAGGCAATGAGTTTACCTTCTTGCATTAGAACTCCACCAATGCCAACACCACTTGCATCACATTCAATCTCAAATGTCTTACCAAAGTCAGGAAGTGAAAGCAATGGGGCTGATGTCAATCTCATCTTCAGTTCTTGGAAGGACTTGTCTTGGGCATCACCCCATTGGAATGGAGTGTCTTTCTTCAGTAACTCATTCATGGGTGGAGCAATGGTGTTGAAATCCTTCACGAACCGGCGGTAGAAACATGCAAGTCCGAGGAAGCTACGTACTTCGCTCACATTTTGTGGAGGCATCCACTCACTAATAGCCTTGATCTTCTCTTCATCGACCTCCACACCTTTTGCTGAAACAACAAAGCCAAGAAACACAACCTTGTTTGTGCAAAATGTGCACTTTTCCACGTTAGCATACAACTTTTCCTCCCGTAGGACAGCAAGCACACATTTTATATGTCCAACATGTTCCTCCAAAGTTTTGCTATAAATCAATATGTCATCAAAGTAAACAACTACAAACTTGCCAATGAAGGATCTAAGCACATGATTCATCAATCTCATGAAAGTACTAGGTGCATTCGTTAATCCAAAAGGCATAACCAACCATTCATACAAGCCAATTTTTGTCTTAAATACAGTTTTCCATTCGTCACCCTCTTTCATTCTTATTTGGTGGTAACCACTTCGCAAATCAATTTTAGAAAATATGGTGGAGCCACAAAGTTCATCAAGCATGTCATCGAGCCTAGGAATAGGGTGTCGATATCTCACAGTTATATTGTTAATGGATCTACAAACAGTGCACATGCGCATGGTACCATCTTTCTTTGGAACTAAAAGTATAGGAACAACACAAGGAGAAAGACTTTCCCTTACATACCCTCTGTTAAGAAGATATTCTACTTGCCTCTGAATTTCCTTCGTCTCCTCTGGGTTTGCTCGGTAAGGTGGTCGGTTTGGTAGTGGGGTGCCCGGAACCAAGTCAATTTGGTGCTCAATGCCCCGCTTCGGTGGCAAACCAGGTGGGACCTCCTTGGGAAACACATCCTGATACTCCTGCAAAAGATTAAAAACAACACTAGGAAGAGTTGAGGGTAAATCGTTAGCAGCCAATAAAGTTTCCTTGTACATGAGTACAAAGAATGGAGTATTAGGTTCTCTCAATTCCCGCATATCCCTTTTCCTAGCCATCATAACTAATCCCTGTTTTTCCCAGGGCTTGGTCATATTTGGCTGTGGAGCTTTTGGCTGTGGAAACACTCCCTCACTATGTTGGTGGCTCACTCGTTGTGTATGATCACTCTCTCCCTTTTTCTTTCCTTTTATTTTCATCTCATCAAGATAGATTTCCTCGGGTGTCATGGGTGATACGTCTCCAACGTATCTATAATTTTTGATTGCTCCATGCTACTTTATCTATTGTTTTGGACTATAATGGGCTTTATTTTCCACTTTTATATTACTTTTGGGACTAACCTATTAACCGGAGGCCCAACCTGTAATTGCTGCTTTTTTGCCTATTTCGGTGTTTCAAGAAACGGAATATCAAACGGAGTCCAAACGGAATGAAACCTTCGAACGTGATCTTCTCACCGAACGTGATCCGTGAGACTTGGACCCTACTCCAAGAAGTGCGAGGCGGTCACGAGGGTGGGGCGCGCCTCCCCCGGGCGCGCCCCGCCTCGTGGGCCCCGATGCTCCACCGACGCATTCCTTCCTCCTATATATACCTATGTACCCCGACAGATCAAATACGGAGCCAAAACCTAATTCCACCGCCGCAACTTCCTGTATCCACGAGATCCTATCTTGGGGCCTGTTAGGAGCTTCACGGAGGGGCATCCACCATGGAGGGCTTCTACATCAACACCATAGCCCCTCCGATGAAGTGTGAGTAGTTTACTTGAGACCTTCGGTCAATAGCTAGTAGCTAGATGGCTTCTTCTCTCTTTTGGATCTCAATACAATGTTCTCCCCTCTCTCATGGAGATCTATTTGATGTAATCTTCTTTTGCGGTGTGTTTGTTGAGACCGATGAATTGTGGGTTTATGATCCAACTTATCTATGGAAAATATTTGATTCTTCTCTGAATTCTTTTATGTATGATTGAGTTATCTTTGCAAGTCTCTTGAATTATCCGTTTGGCTTGGCCAACTAGATTGGTAGTTCTTGCAATGGGAGAAGTGCTTAGCTTTGGGTTCAATCTTGCGGTGTCCTTACCCAAAGGATGTAAAGGGTTGCAAGGCACGTATTGTATTGTTGCCATCAAGGATAACAAGATGGGGTATTTATCATATTGCATGAATTTATTCCTCTACATCATGTCATCTTGCTTAAGGCGTTACTCTGTTTTAACTTAATACTCTAGATGCATCTTTGGATAGCGGTCGATGAGTGGAGTAATAGTAGTAGATGAAGAATCGTTTCGGTCTACTTGTCTCGGACGTGATGCCTATATACATGATCATCGCCTAGATATACTCATAACTATGCTCAATTCTGTCAATTGCTCAACAGTAATTTGTTCACCCACCGTAGAATATCTATGCTCTTGAGAGAAGCCACTAGTGAAACCTATGGCCCCCGGGTCTATTCTCATCATATCAATCTCCATCACTTTATTTACTTGCTTTGCTTTTACTTTTCACTTTGCATCTTTATACCAAAATACCAAAAATATTATCTCTATCAGATCTCACTCTCGTAAGTGACCGTGAAGGGATTTACAATCCCTAATCGCGTTGGTTGCGAGTAGCTATCGCTTTGTGCAGTACGAGGGACTTGCGCGTGGCCTCCTCTTGGATTGATACCTTGGTTCTCAAAAACTGAGGGAAATAATTACGCCATCTTGTCTTGCATCATCCTCTCCTCTTCGGGAAAACCAACGCAAGCTCAAGACGTAGCAAGAAGGATTTACGGTGCCGTTCTTGCCGGGAGGTCTACGCAAAAGTCAACATACCAAGTACCCATCACAATCCCTATCTCTCGCATTACATTATTTGCCATTTGCCTCTCGTTTTCCTCTCCCCCACTTCACCCTTGCCGTTTTATTCGCCCTCTCTTTCCCAATCTCCTTCTCTTTTTTCCTTTGCCTTTTGTTTGCTCGTGTGTTAGTTTGCTTGCTTGTCGTCATGACTAGTCTCATATCTTCTCCATTATCTCCCGAGAATGAAGTTCTAAATTTTAAGCAAAGGGAGGAAGAAAATCTAAAAGATGCTTGGTATAGAATTTGCAATGCTCAAAATAGATCTACCAGGAAGCAATCTACTTCAGTTCTCCTTCGTAATTTTTATGTAGGTGCTAATCCTTGGTATAGATATATCCTTGACACCATTACTGGAGGGAATTTCTTGGGTAGCCATACTTTTGATTCTTATAATGCTTTAATAGATTTATTTGGCTCACCTCCTCTTTTGGTTAATGGAACTATGTTAACTTTGGAGCATGTTATGCAAAGGCTTGAAATTATTGAAAACAAAGTTGGTACCATTGAATCCATTGAAAATCTAGACAAAAAGATTCATAATCAAATTACTCAATATGGATCTAAGGTAGGAATGACTTTGAAAAATATTAAGGAGAAGGAACCCATGGTTAATGAAAAAATAAATATAGACTCTACTCGAATCGATAAACTTGAGGGTGTCGCGACCAGACCCGAATGGATCTAGCGCTCTGTGCTCAGTGTCATCCCTGGATCAGTAATGCTGACACAAAGACAAGATTTCAAGGATTTATAGCAGAGTAGCAATCACACACTTATTACATCGTTGTCCACAAGGGAACTTAATACAATAATATGGCTTAAGGCCATCTAATAATAACAGCGGAAGGCTTGGAAAACGAGTGAGTCCATCAACTCCAACGGCATCACCGAGTATAGAACCACAACCTATCATCTTACTCGTCAATGCGAAAAGTCTGCAACATGAAAAGTTGCAGCCCGAAAACGGGTCAGCACATGGAATATGCTGGCAATGTAACACGTAAAGAGCAATGAAGCAATGAGCCTACACTACATGCATATTTGGCTGGTGGAAAGGCTCTACGGTTACATTTTTGCATAAAGCTGATTTTTCCCTACATCAAAGGAATAATTTTATTTAACTATCATGGTGGTTGTTAAACATTGAGAATGGTTGACGATCCTCAATCCCAATTAAAAGTACTCATTAAAAACCCAATAACTTTATTATTAGAAGTAACATGTTGAGATTCACATGATATTCAAGTACTAGATACTCAAGATGTCCATAACCGGGACACGGCTAATCATGATTAGTTTATACACTCTGCAGAGGTTTGGCACTTTTCCCCACAAGACTCGATCGCCTCCGCTTGGTTCTCGTGACTACATGGTGTTTGAGAAGCGGATGACCGAGACATAGTCTTTCGTAAGCGCTAGCACCTTACATGTGGGTAGACCGTACCAACCTACATCCCCTACATCAGCTAGCCTACCCGTAAGAGTTCGCACAACTTAGTCAACTACGCCAGAGCCCATAATTGGCTTGTGGCTGCACACGGAAGTTTCCAGTTTGAATAATCTTATGATCCCTTAGAGCACAGGTGGCGGTCCCAAGAAATACAGGCAAATCGATAGAAACCAGGTGCCTCAATCCACCCGGATGTGTGTTTAAGTTGCCACCTTAGATAAACCATTAATTAACAATCTCAAATCTGTCATTGATATTCACTCACCCAATCCACGTCTTCTAGCATAGCATTGCATAATCAAGCATAAGTAGAAGTAACTCCCAAGGTTTCATAAGTAAGCAGTGTAATAGGTACTACCTCAATCTACTTCCCAAACCCACAATTTGATTAGATCCTAATCATGCAAGTGTTTGAGGGTTTGATCTAATGCAATAAAACTGGGTAGTAGAAAAGGTATGATCAAAGTGTTACTTGCCTTGTTGATGATCCGCGAGTCCTAGAGATTCGAAATAACAAGCGGCGCACTCCGGGTGATCTAACGCAGACAAACAACAAGCATACAATAAGTACTCATCTAATGCACAGGAAATCTCGAATAAAAGATCTAACCAGATAGTTCAACTTAAGAACCACAGTTTGCAAAACAATCGAATCAAATAAACCATCGAAAGTCGGAACTCGAGAGAGAACGACTCGGTTTAGCAATCTGAAATTAGGTCAAAATTTCACAGTAGCAAAACTCTGTGAAAATAGGTTAGTCGGAACGGCGGTTTCGTTACGAAACTCCAGCGCTTGAATCACCTGATTCCGATAAACGAGCAAGAAATAAAACAGTTTTGAAAATCAGATCCGAAATCAAATCGTAAAATAACGGATTAATTCCGATTAAAAAGAAAACGACGAACGAGTTAAAAGTGAGCGTTCGTTATCTATCTAACGAGCAGCGTTCATCGGCGTTTAACGGTTCGGTGGACGTTCGTTAAATAAGAAAACCGAATAAAAATAAAACCAATCTAGGTTTTTTTTTAAAAAACCGAACATATTTTTTTAAATAAACCGGACCGGTTCGAGGATAAACCGAATCGGGCGAGGGCGGCGGTGGCTACCTCCGGTGATCGCGGAGGGCGCCCGGCTCGGGAGAGGGCGGCGGGTTGGCCGAGGGCGGCGGGTCCACGGCGGTCGGCTGGCGGCGGCGTCGGCCAAGGCGTCCACGGGCGGCGGGGGTTCGGTCAAAAGCGGAGGGGCGGGCGCTCCGGCGGGTTGGGGTGAGAGAGAGGGGCCGGGGTCCGGGGTTATAAAGGGAGGGGCGGCTGGCTTGGGGAGGGGCAGGGGAGCCGGGTCCGGGCGGACTCAGCCGGCGGGCGCGGCGACGGCGGGCTCTCCGCCGGGCGGCGGCCAAGGCGAGGGAGGAGGCGGAGGTGGGCCGGGGCGCTGGCCTGGGCCTGGCTGGCTTGGGCCGGCTGGGCCTCGGTCCAGGGGGGGGCGCGATTTTTTTTTTATAAAATTAAAACAAAACAAATAAAATAAATATCAAATGAACTCCAAATTAATTAAAACAAATTTTCCCCGACTCCTAAAAATGAGTCGAACGAAATGAACTTTAAAAACAATATACATGCATAAAATTTTTAAAATGCTCATTTTTGCCTAAGCAAAATAAATCTTCCAAAACCAAATTTGGTTTATTTATAATATCTTCATTTTTCCTAATTGCTTGGGAAAGTCATATTATTCCCTCTCGAAATATTTTTATAGGAAAAATGTTATGAAGATAATTTAAATAAATCCAATGATCCTATTTTCAAGATTTGGAAAAATCCCAAATATGAAAATAATGAAACTTCCAACTCTCTCCGAGGGTCCTTGAGTTGCGTGAAATTTCTAGGATTGGAAAAATGCGAGAAAATATGATATGCATGATGATCTAATGTATAACATTCCAAATTGAAAATTTGGGATGTTACAAACCTACCCCTTAAGATGAATCTCGCCTCGAGATTCGGGTTGGCTAGAAAATAGGTGAGGTGGTCCTTGAGCAAAACTTCCTCTCTTTCCTGGTGGCTTCATCCTCGGTGTGGTGGCCCCACCGAACTTTGCAAAACTTGATAACCTTGCTGCGGGTAACTCTGGCATAATCGAGAATCTTAACGGTTTTTCCTCATATGTCAAGTCATCCTTCAACTGAATTGCTTCCAATGGTACTGTGTCTCTTAACGGTACCTCTCGCTATCTCGGGTGACATTTCTTCAACTGAGAAACATGGAATACATCATGAACTCCTGACAGTCCTTCTGGTAATTCCAACTTATACGCAACTTCTCCCATGCGTTGCAAAATCTTATACGGTCCAACGAAACGGGGTGCTAACTTTCCTTTAACTCCAAAACGCTTAACTCCTCAAGCGGGATACTCGAGATATACTCATCTCCAACTTCATACTCAATCGCTGCGCTTTGAATCGGCATAGCTCTTTTATGCAGGACTGGGCTACCTTGAGCACATCTCGAATCAACTTAACTTTCGTTGAGACTCCTTAATCAAATCTGGTCCGAACAACCGGCGATCTCCATTTCGTCCCATAACAATGGTGTCCTGCACCTTCTTCCATACAAAGCCTCGAAAGGTGCCATCTTCAAACTGGTTTGGTAACTGTTGTTGTAGGAGAATTCTGCATACGGCAAATTATCATCCCAGCTAGATCCATAATCTAGGGCACAAGCTCTTAGCATGTCCTCCAAAATCTGATTGACTCTCTCGGTGCGCCCATCGATTACGTGGGTGGAAAGCTGTCTTTGAATTCCAATCTAGTTCCCAATGTTTCGTGCAACTGGTTCCAAAATTTCAAGTAAATTGGGTTCCTTCGTTCGATACAATGCTCCTCGGAACTCCGTGTAAGCATACAATTCTGGTCATGTATATCTTTGCCAACTTAGCACTGCTATAGGTAGTCTTGATCGGAATAAAATGGGCTACCTTGGTCAAACGGTCGACTATGACCCAAATCGAGTCATATCCGAACGAGTCTTTGGCAATCCTGTGATAAAATCCATGCCTAGTTTATCCCACTTCCATTCGGGTATCGGCAATGGTTGTAACAATCCTCGCCGCTTCTCGATGTTCCGCTTTTACCTTCGACATACGCCGCAAACTGCTACATACTCCGCAATATCCTTCTTCATTCCGGTCCACCGTAAAGTATTCTTCAAGTCCAAATACATCTTGGTATTTCCTGGTGAATCGAATAGGGTGAATCATGGGCTTCTTGTAAAATCAACTTCACGATCTCTCGGGTCATTGGGCACATAAACACGGTCTTCAAACCATAAGGTATCGTGCTCGTCCTCACGAAATCCTTTAGCTTTTCCTTTGCTCATTTTCTCCTTTATAGAGGCAACTTCCTTATCCGCCTTCCGGCTTCTCCGATTTTGTCCATCGGTGTCATTTGAATCTCCAATGCTGCTACATAGCCTCTCGAACTATTTCCAAACATAGCTCTCGAAGGTCCTCGGCTAACTCATTGGGTATTCCTCCCATCATTAGGGCATTGACGTGGCTCTTACGGCTCAATGCGTCAGCTACGACATTAGCCTTTCCGGGGTGATAATGCAATCTCATATCATAATCCTTGATTAGCTCTAACCATCTCCTTTGTCTGAGATTCAATTCCTTACGTGAAGATGTACTTCAAACTCTTGTGATCCGTATATACTTCACAATGATTTCCAATGAGAAAATGTCTCCACGTCTTCGTGGCATGCACAACGGCTGCTAACTCCAAATCATGAGTGGCATAATTCAACTCATGGGGCTTAAGTTGTCGTGAAGCATACGAAACAACTCTTCCTTCCTGCATAAGCACTGCTCCAAGTCCTCGGCGTGAAGCGCCGCAATATACCTCATAATCCTTAGTCCGATCCGGCAATATCAAACCTGGTGAGGTAACCAATCTTTTCTTCAATTCACGAAAACTTGCCTCACAGTCCTCAGTCCATATGAATTTATTTTCCTTCTTCAACAATTACATCATAGGCTTAGCAATCCTTGAGAAATTCTCAATGAATCTTCGGTAGTATCCTGCGAGTCCAAGGAAACTCCGAATCTCTCCAACGGTCGTTGGGGCTTCCCATTTGGTTACGGTCTCAACTTTCGTGGGGTCAACTGCTATCCCTTCTCCGGATATAACATGTCCGAGAAATCCAACTTCCTTTAGCCAAAACTCACATTTGCTGAACTTGGCATACAACTGGTGTTCCCTCAGTTTCTCCAAAACCAATCGCAATGTTCCTTGTGTTCCTCTTCATTCTTCGAGAAAATCAAAATGTCATCAATGAACACCACGACGAACTTATCCAAAACTCCATAAACACTTTGTTCATCGTGTTCATGAAATAGGCTGGTGCATTAGTCGATCCAAATGACATAACAAGTATACTCGATAGTCCATATCTCGTGGTAAATGCTGTCTTGGGTATGTCCTGCTCCCGAATCTTCAATCGATGGTACCACGATCGCAAGTCGATCTTGGAAAACACTTTGGCTCCTTGCAAGCGATCAAACAGATCATTTATCATAGGTAGTGGGTACTTGTTCTTGATTGTTACTTCATTCAATCCACGATAATCAACAACCATTCTTAACGATCCATCCTTCTTCTCCACTAGCAAAACGGGTGATCCCCAAGGTGAAGAGCTTGGGCGTATAAAACCTTTATCCAATAGTTCCTTAATCTGTTTCTTGATTTCCGACAAATCTGTCTTTGGCATCCTATACGGTCGCTTCGATATAGGGCATGTTCCTGGCAACAGCTCGATTAAAAACTCAATGTCTCTATCCGGTGGCATTCCTGGCAACTCTTCCGGAAATACATCAGGATAATCCTTCACCACTGGTACTTCTTCCTGTACCACTCCTGATAAGCAATTAACTTGTGCTCTCCTCGGCTCGTGCCGTGATACGTACTTAATCCTTCTTCCTTCTGGTGTGGTGAGCAAAATTGACCTTGTGGTACAATCTATGTTTCCTCCATACTTTGATAACCAATCCATACCTAATATCACATCCAATCCTTGGAATTCCGTAACTATTAGGTGCGAGGGGAAACATAGTGTCCAATCCTTAGTGGCGGTCGATCACACCATTTACTAGCCATGTACTGGCTCCGGGTGAGGTTACTAGCATGGGTGACCTAAGGGCTTGGGTTGGTAACTTGTACTTATCCACAAATCCCTTGATATGTATGAATGCGATGCACCAAAGATCGAAAAGAACAACTGCAGTAAATGACTTAACCAAAAACTTACCGATTACTGCATCGGGCTGATCTTCAACCTCCTCCACTTCAATGTGGTTCACCTGTCCCCTGTTGAAAGGGTTGGGCTTCTTTCCAGAGCTTCCATTGCCATTTCCATTCTGGCCTTCTGGACAGTCATTGGCATAATGCCCAGTCTTGCGGCACTTAAAGCAAGTAATATGACTTAGTCTACTTTGGATGGTGTAGACGGGTTGGTGCGATCCTGTCTGTTGCTTCCTCCATTCCCTGCTCCCATTCTTGGTGCTGTTATGGTTATGCGAATTACCTCCTCCATGGGTATGCTGAAACTGAATTCTGATTTAGGGGTATAACGAGGTTTCGCCGAGCTCCAGAGTTATACTTCCCTTGTCCATACTTCCGCTTATGCAGTTCTCAATTCTTCTTGCTTTCCTTCAATCATGAGGGCTCGGTCTACTAACTCCTGGTAGTTGTTGAAACTTGCTACCATCAACGGCATCTTGAACTCATCATTCAGTCCTTCTAGAAACTTCTCCCGCTTAGGCTGCATCCGTAGTAACGTCATCTGGGGCATAACGTGCTAGTTTACTAAAGTCATCCACGTACTGGCCAACAGTCCTTCCTCCTTGGCGTAAGTTGCGAAACTCACGCTTCTTCATGGCCATAGCTCCTGCTGAAACATGGGCTGTGCGAAAAGCTTGCTGAAACTGATCCCATGTGACAGTGTCTACAGGGTAAGTGGCTGTGAAATTCTCCCACCATGCTGCTGCGGGTCCTTCAAGCTGATGCGCTGCAAACTTCACTCTTTCTCCATCCGTGCATCCTGCAGTGGTCAGCTCCCTTCCTATCTTACGGAGCGGGTCATCTGCTACAATTGGCTCGGTGCTCTTGGAATACACCGGCGGATTTAGTCTAAGGAAACGAGTCGAGATGATCCGCGGTGGTGGTGGCGGTGGGTTGTTGTTGTTGTTGTTGCCACAGTTACGTACCAATGTTTGAATCAGGGTATTCTCTGCTGAATCAATTGGGTGATCTCTGGCGGGAAAACAAATCCGGGTCGCGTCTGGAGGCATCGATGGGTTTAGAAAAGATGAGAATTTAGAATAGAATGAGGTCTAAGGGGAATCACTACCCAAGTGCACATGAGCAAATACACACAAAATCACTTCATTCAATCAAACAAAGGCTTACAACGGTCTAACTATCGCAAAAGTGCGTGTACTATAATGTTTACATGGAGGGAAATACTACTAATATGTGGGGGACTTCTACTAATTTGAACCGTGGAAGACTCCATAATGTCCGCTCCGGCTTCGTCTTCAAAGTCGGGTTCACTTGGATCCGAATCGGTGTCGTCGATGTTGATGTAGTCGCTTGGGTGATTGACATACCGGTCTTCATTCCTGAGCGCCAACTTCTTCTTCAGTTCTTCAATCTCGTACTTAAGATCGTTATTGTGTCTTGCTAGAGCTACGATCTCGTCCATATAGTCTTTGCGTGTAGTCTTTAGTTCTTCTTCAAGCTCGATGATCCTTCCTTTTGCATTTTGCAACTCCAACATATCAATGCACATCTGATTCTCCTGGCGTCGAATATGCTGGTTTAACTCCTGGATAAATGCTGCAATGGATCTATCCTTCTTGGTGTTGACGACTTCCCATTTGTCGTCTCGGCGTCCGCAAATCTGGTAGATTGTGTCCTTGAGGTCTTCTTGGTAAACTTCTCCAATGCGTCCCATGGTGATGTGAGCTGCCATGCTCTTTCCCGGACTCCAAGTTGGTGCAATCGAAAACACTATCTATTGGCTTGGTGATTGGGGCGAATGTCCTTCTGGAACGTGAGCGTGAATCTTCCAAATAGCTCCTCTTCGTGCAAGAGTGGCGTTGAAAGTCCGGTGAAGCTTGGTAATCCAATGTTTAGGTACTTGGTAACTTCCTTCAAGTGAAATCCAAATGGTGTGCCTTCATCCGGTTGGGTGTACTTGATCTTCGCGTCCGTCATCCTAAAGAGAGTAGAAAAGATGAGGAGTTAGAAAATGAGAAGAGAGTAGTGATCTATGGCTTTATCTTAGTGGTCGTGTCCTATAGTCAGCGTGTGCTCTGATACCATTCTCTGTCGCGACTGCACCCGAATGGATCTAGCGCCTGTGCTCGATGTCATCCTGGATCAAGAATCTTGACACAAAGACAAGATTTCAAGGATTTATAGCAGAGTAGCAATCACACACTTATTACATCGTTGTCCACAAGGGAACTTAATACAATAATATGGCTTAAGGCCATCTAATAATAACAGCGGAAGGCTTGGAAAACGAGTGAGTCCATCAACTCCAACGGCATCACTGAGTATAGAACCACAACCTATCATCTTACTCGTAAATGCGAAAAGTCTGCAACATGAAAAGTTGCAGCCCAAAACGTGGTCAAGACATGGAATATGCCGGCAATGTAACACGTAAAGAGCAATGAAGCAATGAGCCTACACTACATGCATATTTGGCTGGTGGAAAGGCTCTACTGATTTACATTTTGCATAAAGCTGATTTTTCCCTACATCAAAGGAATAATTTTATTTAACTATCATGGTGGTTGTTAAACATTGAGAATGGTTGACGATCCTCAATCCCAATTAAAAGTACTCATTAAAACCCAATAACTTTATTATTAGAAGTAACATGTTGAGATTCACATGATATTCAAGTACTAGATACTCAAGATGTCCATAACCGGGACACGGCTAATCATGATTAGTTTATACACTCTGCAGAGGTTTGCGCACTTTTCCCCACAAGACTCGATCGCCTCCGCTTGGTTCTCGTGACTACATGGTGTTTGAGAAAGCGGATGACCGAGACATAGTCTTTCGAGCGCTTAGCACCTTACATGTGGGTAGACCGTACCAACCTACATCCCCTACATCAGCTAGCCTACCCGTAAGAGTTCGCACAACTTAGTCAACTACGCCAGAGCCCATAATTGGCTTGTGGCTGCACACGGAAGTTTCCAGTTTGAATAATCTTATGATCCCTTAGAGCACAGGTGGCGGTCCAAGAAATACAGCAAATCGATAGAAACCAGGTGCCTCAATCCACCCAGGATGTGTGTTTAAGTTGCCACCTTAGATAAACCATTAATTATCAATCTCACATCTGTCATGGATATTCACTCACCCAATCCACGTCTACTAGCATAGCATGGCATAATCAAGCAAACGTAGAAGTAACTCCCAAGGTTTCATAAGTAAACAGTAATAGGTACTACCTCAATCTACTTCCCATCCCACAATTTGATTAGATCCTAATCATGCAAGTGTTTGAGGGTTTGATCTAATGCAATAAAACCGGGTAGTAGAAAAGGTATGATCAAAGTGTTACTTGCCTTGCCGATGATCCATGAGTCCTAGAGATTCAAATAACAAGCGGCGACTCCGGGTGATCTAACGCAGACAAACAACAAGCATACAATAAGTACTCATCTAATGCACAGGAAATCTCGAATAAAAGATCTAACCAGATAGTTCAACTTAAGAACCACAGTTGCAAAAAGAATCGAATCAAATAAAGCATCGAAAGTCGGAACTCGAGAGAGAACGACTCGGTTTAGCAATCTGAAATTAGGTCAAAATTTCACAGTAGCAAAACTCTGTGAAAATAGGTTAGTCGAACGGCGGTTTCATTCTGAAACTCCGTGCGCTTGAATCACCGATTCCGATAAACGAGCAAGAAATAAAACAGTTTTGAAAATCAGATCTGAAATCAAATCAGAAAATAACGGATTAATTCCGATTAAAAAGAAAAACGACGAACGAGTTAAAAAGTGAGCGTTCGTTAACAGAACGAATCTAACGAACGCGTTCATCGAAGCGAACGGTTCGGTGGACGTTCGTTAAATAAGAAAACCGAATAAAATAAAACCAATCTAGGTTTTTTTTTAAAAAAACCGAACATATTTTTTTTAAATAAACCGGACCGGTTCGAGGGGATAAACCGAATCGGCGAGGGGCGGCGGTGGCTACCTCCGTGATCACGGAGGGCGCCCGGCTCGGGAGAGGGCGGCGGGTTCAAGGCCGAGGGCGGCGGGGTCCACGGGCGGTCGGACGGCGGCGGGCGGCAAGCAAGGCCCACGGGCGGCAAGGGGTTCTGGTGCGGGAGGGGCGGGCGGCTTCCCAAGGGTTGGGGGTGAGAGAGAGGGCCGGGGGTCCGGGGTTATAAAGGGAGGGGGGCGGCTGCTTGGGAGGGGGCAGGGGAGCCGGGTCCGGCGGACTCCGAGCGGGCGGGCGTGGCGGGCGGCGGGTCTCCGCCGGGCGGCGGCCGAGGGAGGAGGCGGAGGTGGGCCGGAGGCGCCGGGCCTGGGCCCGGCTGGCTTGGGCCTACCGGGCCTCGGCCTGTGGGGGGCGAATTTTTTTTTTTAATAAAATTAAAACAAAACAAATAAAATAAATGTCAAATGAACTCCAAATTAATTAAAACAAATTTTCCCCGACTCCTAAAAATGAGACGAAAGAAATGAACTTTAAAAACAATATACATGCATAAAAATTTTAAAATGCTCATTTTTGCCTAAGCAAAATAAATCTTCCAAAACCAAATTTGGTTTATTTATAATATCTTCATTTTTCCTAATTGCTTGGGAAAGTCATATTATTCCCTCTCGAAATATTTTTATAGGAAAAATATTATGAAGATAATTTAAATAAATCCAATGATCCTATTTTCAAGATTTGGAAAAATCCCAAATATGAAAATAATGAAACTTCCAACTCTCTCCGAGGGTCCTTGAGTTGCGTGAAATTTCTAGGATTGGAAAAATGCGAGAAAAATATGATATGCATGATGATCTAATGTATAACATTCCAAATTGAAAATTTGGGATGTTACAGAGGGTATCATTACCAACTTGGGAACCACTTTTTCTTCCGTAAAGAATACTCCTAGTCCTCCCACTAAAATTGCCAAGCTTATGTATGTTCCTAAAAATAAGGGTGAATCATACAGTAAGGAAAATGCAGATCTTAAATCTATAAGTATTCATCCCGATCTTTTTACTATCATAAAGGAACCATTTGCTACGAATGAATTTTTCGATCTTGTGCCTAAAAATTTGATAATTACTAGACAGAAAGAAAATTCTAAAGGAGGTAGATGCCTAATTGAAGAATTGCCTACCAAAGATGGCAATACCTAGATCTATCCTTGCTTTTATGCCTAGCTAGGGGCGTTAAACGATAGCGCCTGTTGGGAGGCAACCCAATTTTATTTTGTGTTTTTTGTTTTTGCTTCTGTTTAGGAATAAATAATCCATCTATCCTCTGTTTAGATGTGGTTTTATCATTTAATTAGTGTTTGTGCCAAGTTGAACCTATTGGATCTTCTTGGATGATAGTTATTTGATCTTGCTGTAATTTCCAGAATCTTTGTGCTCAGTGCCCGAATTGTTAAAAATCATCAGAATGTGATAAAATACTGATTCCAATTTCTGCTGATCAATAAACAAATTGTCCAGGTCGTCTAATTTTGGTAGAATTTTTTGGGGTTCCAGAAGTTTGCGTTAGTTACAGATTACTAAAGACTGTTCTGTTTTTGACAGATTCTGTTTTGCGTGTGTTATTTGCTTATTTTGATGAATCTATGGTTAGCAAAATAGTTTATAATCCATAGAGAAGTTGGAATACAGTAGGTTTAACACCAATATAAATAAAGAATGAGTTCATTACAGTACCTTAAAGTAGTCTTTTGTTTTCTTTCTCTAACGGAGCTCACGAGATTTCTATTGAGTTTTGTGTTGTGAAGTTTTCAAGTTTTGGGTGAATTCTTTTGATGGATTATGGAACTAGGAGTGGCAGAGCCTAATCTTGGGGATGCCCATGGCACCCCAAGATAATCCAAGGACACCAAAAGTCAAAGCTTGGGGATGCCGGAAGGCATCCCTCTTTAAATCCACTTCCATCGGTAATTTACTTGGAGCTATATTTTTATTCACCACATGATATGTGTTTTGCTTGGAGCGTCTTGCATTATTTGCGTCTTTGCTTGTTAGTTTACCACAATAATCCTTGCTGTACACACCTTTTGAGAGAGCCATACATGATTTGGAATTTGTTAGAATACTCTATGTGCTTCACTTATATCTTTTGAGCTTGATAGTTTTGCTCATAGTGCTTCACTTATATCTTTTGAGCGTGATGATTTTTGCTCTAGTGCTTCACTTATATCTTTTAGAGCACGGTGGTGGATTTGTTTTAAAGAAACTATTGATCTCTCATGCTTCACTTAGATTATTTTGAGAGTCGTTAATAGCATGGTAATTTGCTTAATGTTAATATACTTGGTATTCAAGATATGTGAAACTTTCTTTTGAGTGCGTTGAATACTAAGATAAGTTTGATGCTTGATAATTGTTTTGAGATATGAATATGGTGATATTAGAGTCATGCTAGTTGAGTAGTTGTGAATTTAAAGAATACTTGTGTTGAAGTTTATGATTCCCGTAGCATGCACGTATGGTGAACCGTTATGTGATGAACTCGGAGCATGATTTATTTATTGATTGTCTTCCTTATGAGTGGCGGTCGGGGACGAGCGATGGTCTTTTCCTACCAATCTATCCCCCTAGGATCATGCGCGTAGTACTTTGCTTTGGTAACTTCTAGATTTTTGCAATAAGTATATGAGTTCTTTATGACTAATGTTGAGTCCATGGATCATACGCACTTTTTCCCATCCTTCCACCATTGCTAGCCTCTCTAATACCGCACACTTTTCACCGGTATCGTACACCCACCATATACCTTCCTAAAAACATCCACCATACCTACCTATCATGGCATTTCCATAGCCATTCCGAGATATATTACCATGCAACTTTCCACCGCTTCATTTATTATGACACGCTCCATCATTGTCATATTGCTTAGCATGATCATGTAGTTGACATTGTATTTGTGGCAAAGCCACCGTTCATAATTCTTTCATACATGTCACTCATGAATCATTGCATATCCCGGTACACCGCCGGAGGCATTCATATAGAGTCATATTTTGTTCTAAGTATCGAGTTGTAATTGTTGAGTTGTAAGAAAAATAAAAGTGTGATGATCATCATTATTAGAACATTGTCCCAAGTGAGGAAAGGATGATGGAGACTATGATTCCCCACAAGTCGGGATGAGACTCGGACGACAATAAAAAAGAGGCCATAAAAAGGATAAAAGGCCCAAATAAAAAAAAAATGAGAGAAAAGAGAGAAGGGACAATGTTACTATCCTTTTACCACACTTGTGCTTCAAAATAGCACCTTGATCTTCATGATAGAGAGTCTCTCATTTTGTCACTTTCATATACTAGTGGGAATTTTTCATTATAGAAATTGGCTTGTATATTCCAATGATGGGCTTCCTCAAATGCCCTAGGTCTTTGTGAGCAAGCGAGTTGGATGCACACCCACTTAGTTTCTTTTGTTGAGCTTTCATATACTTATAGCTCTAGTGCATCTGTTGCATGGCAATCCCTACTCACTCACATTGATATTTATTGATGGGCATCTCCATAGCCCATTGATACGCCTAGTTGATGTCAGACTATGTTCCCTCCTTTTGTCTTCTCCACAGCCACCATTCTATTCCACATATAGTGCTATATCCATGGCTCACGTTCATGTATTGCGTGAAGATTGAAAAAGTTTCGAAAATGTTAAAGTATGAAACAATTGCTTGGCTTGTCATCGGGGTTGTGCATGATTTAAATACTTTGTGTGGGGAAGATGGAGCATAGCTGCACCATATGATTTTGTAGGGATAACTTTCTTTGGCCATGTTATTTTGAGAATACATAATTGCTTAGTTAGTATGCTTGAAGTATTATTATTTTTATGTCAATATGAACTTTTGTCTTGAATCTTTCGGATCTGAATATTCATATCACAATTAAGAAGATTTACATTGAAATTATGCCAAAGTATTACTCCGCATCAAAAATACTTTTTTATCATTTACCTACTCGAGGACGGCAGGAATTAAGCTTGGGGATGCACGATACGTCTCCAACATATCTATAATTTTTGATTGCTCCATGCTACTTTATCTATTGTTTTGGACTACAATGGGCTTTATTTTCCACTTTTATATTACTTTTGGGACTAACCTATTAACCGGAGGCCCAGTCCAGAATTGCTGTTTTTTTTCCTATTTTAGTGTTTCGAAGAAACGAAATATCAAACGGAGTCCAAACGGAATGAAACCTTTGGGAACGTGATCTTCTCACCGAATGTGATCCAGGAGACTTGGACCCTACTCCAAGAAGTGCCAGAGGCGGTCACGAGGGTGGGGGGGCCGCCCCCCTGCCTCGTGGGCCCCCTGACGCTCCACCGACGTACTCCTTCCTCCTATATATACCTACGTACCCCCGACAGATCAAATACGGAGCCAAAAACCTAATTCCACCTTCACAACTTCCTGTATCCACGAGATCCCATCTTGGGGCCTGTTCGGAGCTCCGCCCGAGGGGGCATCCACCACGGAGGGCTTCTACATCAACACCATAGCCCCTCCGATGAAATGTGAGTAGTTTACTTCAGACCTTCGGGTCCATAGCTAGTAGCTAGATGGCTTCTTCTCTCTTTTTGGATCTCAATACAATGTTCTCCCCCTCTCTCATGGAGTTCTATTTGATGTAATCTTCTTTTTGCGGTGTGTTTGTTGAGACCGATGAATTGTGGGTTTATGATCCAACTTATCTATGGAAAATATTTGATTCTTCTATGAATTCTTTTATGTATGATTGAGTTATCTTTGCAAGTCTCTTGAATTATCCGCTTGGTTTGGCCAACTAGATTGGTAGTTCTTGCAATGGGAGAAGTGCTTAGCTTTGGGTTCAATCTTGCGGTGTCCTTACCCCGTGACAGAAAGGGTTGCAAGGCACGTATTGTATTGTTGCCATCAAGGATAACAAGATGGGGTATTTATCATATTGCATGAATTTATTCCTCTACATCATGTCATCTTGCTTAAGGCGTTACTCTGTTTTTAACTTAATACTCTAGATGCATGCCGGATAGCGGTCGATGAGTGGAGTAATAGTAGTAGATGCGTAATCGTTTGGTCTACTTGTCTCGACGTGATGCCTATATACATGATCATCGCCTAGATATACTCATAACTATGCTCAATTACATCCAATTGCTCAAAAGTAATTTGTTCACCCACCGTAGAATATCTATGCTCTTGAGAGAAGCCACTAGTGAAACCTATGGCCCCCCGGTCTATTCTCATCATATCAATCTCCATCACTTTATTTACTTGCTTTGCTTTTACTTTTCACTTTGCATCTTTATACCAAAATACCAAAAATATTATCTCTATCAGATCTCACTCTCGTAAGTGACCGTGAAGGGGTTGACAACCCCTAATCGCGTTAGTTGCGAGTAGCTATCGTTTCGTGCAGGTATGAGGGACTTGCACGTGGCCTCCTACTGGATTGATACCTTGGTTCTCAAAAACTGAGGGAAATACTTATGCTACTGTGGTGCATCATCCTCTCCTCTTCGGGGAAACCCAACGCAAGCTCAAGGCGTAGCAATGGGCAGCCAAGTGAACTTTTCTCCTTTATGGACAAAACATAAGCGATTCGCACGCCCGCTGATTTGCACATCACGGTCATGCAACCATGGTCGTCCAAGAAGCAAGTGACAAGCGTGCATCGGCACCACATCACACTCAACATCATCTTGATATGTCCCAACTGAAATTGGTATTTGCACGCTGCTAATCACCTTAATTGCGCCACAATCATTCAACCATTGCATGCGGTATGGGTGTGGGTGACGTTTTGTTTGTAATTGAAGCTTCTCAACCATCTCTGTGCTTGCAATATTGTTGCAGCTGCCACTATCAACAATCACTCGACATATCTTTGAGTTGACAAGGCAATGGGTGTGGAAAAGATTATGCCACTGCCCCTTGTCCTCCTCCACAACCTGGGCGTTAAGTGAATGACATACAACCAAAGCTTCTCCATCAAGTTCCTCATGAGATAAAATAGTTCCTCCTACTTCCCAACCTTGCTCCTCTTCCACTTCATCATTGCCACCTTCAGGGTCACTTTCAAACTCCCATTCACCTCATTCGTTGATGATCATAGTTCTTTTGCTTGGACATTCCGAAGAGATATGACCTCTTCCTTTGCACTTGTGGCATTGAATGTCGGTGCTGCATGTATAACTCTTTTCTGGAGGTGGAGCAGAGGATACTCCGGCTGTAGGTGATGACCTCTTGCTACCTCTTGAGCATGCATTGGTTTTCCCTTGAAGAGGAAAGGGTGATGCAGCAAAGTAGCGTAAGTATTTCCCTCAGTTTTTGAGAACCAAGGTATCAATCCAGTAGGAGGTTACACACAAATCCCTAGTACCTGCACAAACAAATAAGAACCTTGCAACCAACGAGATAAAGGGGTTGTCAATCCCTTCACGACCACTTGCAAAAGTGAGATCTGATAAAGATAATAAGATAAATATTTTTTGTATTTTTGTTGTATAGATTGAAAAGTAAAGATTGCAGAATAAACGACAACAAAAATAGCTAGTTGACGGGAGATTAATATAATGGAAGATAGACCCGGGGCCATAGGTTTCACTAGTGTCTTCTCTCAAGATAGCATATTCTACGGTGGGTGAACAAATTGTTGTCGAGCAATTGATAGAAAAGCGCATAGTTATGAGAATATCTAGGCATGATCATTTATATAGGCATCATGTGTTGGGGAACGTCGTAATTTCAAAATTTTCCTACGCACACACAGGATCATGGTGATGCATAGCAACGAGAGGGGAGAGTGTGTCCACGTACCCTCGTAGATCGAAAGCAGAAGCGTTAGCACAACGCGGTTGATGTAGTCGTACGTCTTCACGATCCGACTGATCCGAGTACCGAACGTACAACACCTCCGAGTTCAGCATACGTTCAACTCGATGACGTCCCTCGAACTTCAAGCCAGCCGACCTTTGAGGGAGAGTTCCGTCAGCACGATGGCGTGGTGACGGTGATGATGATGCTACCGACGCAGGGCTTCGCCTAAGCACCAGTACGATATTATCGAGGTGGAATATGGTGGAGGGGGCACCGCACACGGCTAAGAGATCAAGAGATCAATTGTTGTGTCTCCAAGGGGTGCCCCCTCCCCGTATATAAAGTAGTGGAGGAAGGGGAGGGGGCCAGCCACCCTAGGTGCGCCCCATGAGGAGTCCTACTCCCACCGGGAGTAGGACTCCCCCTTCCAAGTGGGAGTAGGAGAGGAGAGGGAAGGAGAGATAGGGGGAAAGGAAAGGGGGGCGCTGATAACCCACAAGTATAGGGGATCGCAACAGTTTTCGAGGGTAGAGTATTCAACCCAAATTTATTGATTCGACACAAGGGGAGCCAAAGAATATTCTCAAGTATTAGCAGTTGAGTTGTCAATTCAACCACACCTGGATAACTTAGTATCTGCAGCAAAGTAATATGGAAGTAACGGTAACGATAGCAAAAGTAATATTTTTGGGTTTTGTAGTGATTGTAACAGTACCAATGGAAAAGTAAATAAGCGAAGAACAATATATGAAAAGCTCATAGGCATTGGACCGCTGATGGAGAATTATGCCGGATGCGGTTCATCATGTAACAGTCATAACATAGGGTGACATAGAACTAGCTCCAATTCATCAATGTAATGTAGGCATGTATTCCGAATATAGTGATACGTGCTTATGGAAAAGAACTTGCATGACATCTTTTGTCCTACCCACCCGTGGCAGCGGGGTCCTAACGGAAACTAAGGGATATTAAGGCCTCCTTTTAATAGAGTACCAGACCAAAGCATTAACACATAGTGAATACATGAACTCCTCAAACTACGATCATCACCGGGAGTGGTCCCGATTATTGTCACTTGAGGTTGCGGATCATAACACATAGTAGGTGACTATAGACTTGCAAGATAGGATCAAGAACTCACATATATTCATGAAAACATAATAGGTTCAGATCTGAAATCATGGCACTCGGGCCCTAGTGACAAGCATTAAGCATAGCAAAGTCATAGCAACATCAATCTCAGAACATAGTGGATACTAGGGATCAAACCCTAACAAAACTAACTCGATTACATGATAAATCTCATCCAACCCATCACCGTCCAGCAAACCTACGATGGAATTACTCACGCACGGCGGTGAGCATCATGAAATTGGTGATGGAGGATGGTTGATGATGACGATGGCGACGCATTCCCCTCTCCAGAGCCCTGAACGGACTCCCGATCAGCCCTCCCGAGAGAGTTTAGGGCTTGGCGGCGGCTCCGTATTGTAAAACGCGATGAATCTTTCTCTCTAACTTTTTTCTCCCCGAACACGAACATATGGAGTTGGAGTTGAGGTCGGTAGAGCTCCAGGGGGCCCACGAGGTAGGGGGGGCGCCCAGGGGGCAGGCGCACCCCCCACCCTCATGGAAAGGGTGTGGGCCCCCCTGGCCTTGATTCTTTCGCCAGTATTTTTTATTATTTCCAAAAAAAATCTCCGTGGAGTTTCAGGTCATTCCGAGGACTTTTGTTTCTGCACAAAGATAACACAATTGCAATTCTGCTGAAAACAGCGCCAGTCCGGGTTTGTTACATTAAAATCATGCAAGTTAGAGTCCAAAACAAGGGCAAAAGTGTTTGGAAAAGTAGATACGACGAAGACGTATCAACTCCCCCAAGCTTAAACCTTTGCTTGTCCTCAAGCAATTCAGTTGATAAACTGAAAGTGATAAAGAAAAACTTTTACAAACTCTGTTTGCTCTTGTTGTTGTAAATATGTAAAGCCAGCATTCAAGTTTTCAGAAAAAAAATATGAACTAACCATATTCACAATAACACTTAGGTCTCATGTTTACTCATGTCAATGGCATAATCAACTAGCGAGCAATAATAATAAATCTCGGATGACAACACTTTCTCAAAACAATCATAATATGATATAACAAGATGGTATCTCGCTAGCCATTTCTGAGACCGCAAAACATAAATGCAGAGCACCTTTAAAGATCATGGACTGACTAAACATTGTAATTCATGGTAAAAGAGATCCAATCATAGGCATACCCAATATAAATTAACAGTAATGAATGCAAATGACAGCGGTGCTCTCGAGCTGGTGCTTTTTAATAAGAGGGTGATGACTCAACATAAAAGTAAATGGATAGGCTCTTCACAGAGGGAAGCAGGGATTTGTAGAGGTGCCAGAGCTCGATTTTGAAATAGAGATAAATAATATTTTGAGTGGCATACTCTCATTGTCAACATAACAACCAAGAGATGGCGATATCTTCCATGCTACAGACATTATAGGCGGTTCCCAAATAGAATGGTAAAGTTTATACTCCCCCTTCACCAACAAGCATCAATCCATGGCTTGCTCGAAACAACGAGTGCCTCCAACTAACAAGAGTCCCGGGGGAGTTTTGTTTGCAATTATTTTGATTTGATTTGCATAAAGCATGGGGCTGGGCATCCCAGTGACCAGCCATTTTCTCGTGAGTGAGGAGCAGAGTCCACTCCTCTTGAGAACAACCCGCCTAACATGGAAGATACGGACAGCCCTAGTTGATACATGAGCTATTCGAGCATACAAATCAGAATTTCATTTGAAGGTTTAGAGTTTGGCACATACAAATTTACTTGGAACGGCAGGTAGATACCCCATATAGGAAGGTATGGTGGACTCATATGGAATAACTTTGGGGTTTAAGGGATTGGATGCACAAGCGTATTCCCGCTTAGTACAAGTGAAGGCTAGCAAAAGACTGAGAAGCGACCAACTAGAGAGCGACAACAGTCATGAACATGCATTAAAATTAATAAACATTGAGTGCAAGCATGAGTAGTATATAATCCACCATGAACATAAATATCGTGGAGTCTATGTTGATTTGTTTCAACTACATGTGTGAACATGTGCCAAGTCAAGTCACTTCAATCATTCAAAGGAGGATACCACCCTATTATACCACATCACAACCATTTTAATAGCATGTTGGCACGCAAGGTAAACCATTATAAACTCCTAGCTAATTAAGCATGGCATAAGTAACTATAATCTCTAATTGTCATTGCAAACATGTTTATTCATAATAGGCTGAATCAGGAATGATGAACTAATCATATTTAGAAAAACAAGAGAGGTCGAGTTCATACCATCTTCTCTCATCTCAATCAATCCATCATATATCATCATAATTGCCTTTCACTTGCATGACTGAACGATGTGAATAATAATAATAGTGCACGTGCATTGGACTAATCTGGAATCTGCAAGTATTCAATAAACAGGAGAAGACAAGGTAAGATGGGCTCTTGGTTAAATCAACAATAATGCATATAAGAGCCACTTCAACATTTCGTTATGGTCTTCTCCTATCGACCCCCAAAGAAAAGAAAAGAAATAAAACTATTTACACGGGAAAGCTCCCAACAAGCAAAAGAAGAACATGAAATCTTTTTGGATTTTCTTTTTAATTAATACTACTACAGCAAGAAAGTAAACTAGCTAAAAGCTACAATTTTTTTGTTTTTCTTAAAAGTTTTTCAAACACACAAGAAGAAAGCATAAAAAGGAAAATAAACTAGCATGGATGATACAATGAAAAAGTATGAGCACCGACAACTAGCAATGAGTGTGTGAACATGAATGTAATGTCGGTGAGAAATACGTACTCCCCCAAGCTTAGGCTTTTGGCCTAAGTTGGTCTATTGCCACGGCTGGCCTTGCGGATATCCAAAGTTGTAGTTGGGGTCGTACTTAGATGCAGCATTCATTGCATCGTGGGCTGCAGCTTGGAGGCGAGCTATCTCAGCCCTCCTCTTATAGTCATCCGCCTCCTCTCTGGTTATGTAGTATCTCCCTTTTGCCTGAAAGTCAAAGAAAGTAGAAGCAGGGAGAGCGACGTGATAGGTGCGTCATCTGTCAAAGATTAGTCGGTACTGATCGTTCCTCTCAACAAAACGATGACGAACCATAGCCTCATAATCTAAATAAGCAGGAGGCAACTCAATATCATCCTCACGTATAGTTATACCAAGAAAATTAGCTAAACGGGTTGCATAAATTTCACCAAAGAGATCTCCATTAAATCTATTATGATGCAACCTATGTGCAACAATAGCTCCCAAATTATAATGTTTATCTCCTAACACAGAACTCCTGAGAATACTGAGGTCAGGGACACACATGTGACATGCTTCATCCTTACCATTTATGCACCTACCTATGAAGAGAGCAAAATAATGTATAGCAGGAAAATGAATGCTCCCTATGGTTGCTTGTGCTATGTCTCTAGATTCCCCCACACTTATACTAGCAAGAAAATCTCTAATTTGCGAGGTTCACTAGTACTACCCCATTGTGGAAGTTTGCAAGCAGTGGTAAAATCCTCTAAGTCCATAGTATAAGAATTTTCATAAAGATCAAACAGGACAGTTTGAGAATTTCGTGAAGATGAAAATTCAAACCTCCTCACAAAGGAACTAGTGAGATAGTGGTACTGACGGCACTTATCAGCCTCGAAGCTCACAAGATCAGCGTTACGCATATATGCGCTAAATTCTTCCTTGATTCCTGCTTGATCCATGAAGTCCTCGGAAGGCCATTCACAAGGCCGCACTGGAGCGTCCCTTGGTGGTTCTTCATCAGCATCACGCATTGCAAGCCTGGGTCCTTGCTTCCTTGAATGGATATCAAGTCTCTGTGCTCCGGTGTCATCCCTGGATCAGTAATGCTGACACCACACAGTACTTCGAAGGATTTATAACAGTGTAGCAATCACACACTTACTACATCGTTGCCCAAAAGAGGACTTATTACAATAAATATGGCTTAAGGCCATCTAATAACGATAACAGCGGAAGACTTGGAAGATAAGTGAGTCCATCAACTCCAGCAGCATCACTGAGTATAGAACCACGACCTAAAGCACCTTACTCGTCGTCTAAAAAGTCTGCAACATGAAAGTTGCAGGGTCAGCACATGGAATATGCTGGCAATGTAACACATAGAGAATAATGAAAGAATTGGCTATACTACATGCATATATGGCTGGTGGAAAGCTCTATGGTCACAGTTTTTGCGAAAAGCCAATTTTTCCCTACTGCAAAGGAATAAATTTATTTAACTATCATGGTGGTTGTGAAACATTGAGAATGGTTGATGACATCCTCAATCCCAATTAAAAGTACTCATTAAAAACCCAACAATATTAATTAGAGTAACATGTTGAGATTCACATGATATTCAAGTACTAGATACTCAAGATGTCCATAACCGGGGACACGACTAATCATGATTAGTTTGTACACTCTGCAGAGGTTTGCGCACTTTCCCCACAAGACTCGACCGCCTCCGTTTGATTTCTCGTACTGCAGGGTGTTTGAGAAACGGATGACCGAGACATAGTCTTTCAGAAGCGTTTGCACCTTACGATGGGTAGACCGTACCACCTACAACCCCTACATCAGCTAGTCTACCACTGTAAGAGTTCACACGACTTAATCAACTATGCCAGAGCCCATAATGGCTTGTGGCTACACACGGAAGTTTCTAGCATGAATGATCTTATGATCCCTTTGAGCCTGGGTGGCGGTCCCAAAAAAACAGGCAATCACTGGATACCCCAGGTGCCTCAATCCACCCAGATGTGTGTTTAAGTTGCCACCTTAAATAAACCATTAATTTAACAATCTCACATCTGTCATGGATACACTCACCCAATCCACGTCTACTAGCATAGCATGGCAAATAAGCAAACGAGAAGTAACTCCCAAGGTTTCATAAGTAAAATAGGTAATAGGTACTACCTCAATCTACTTCCCATCCCACAATTTATTTAGATCCTAATCATGCAAGTGTTTGAGGAATAGATCTAATGCATAAAACTGGGTAGTAGAAAAAAGTATGATCAAGTGTTACTTGCCTTGCTGATGATCCGCGAAACCTAGAGATTCGAAATAACAAGCGGCGCACTCCGGGTAATCTATCGCAGACAAACAACAAGCATACAATAAGTACTCATCTAATGCACAGGTAAAACTCAAACGAAAGATCTAACCAGATTGTTCAATTTAAGAACTCCGGTTTGCAAAAAGAAGCAAAGCAATCAAAGCAACGGAGAACAAACGGCGAAAGAAAACAGCTCCGTTCTACAAATCTGGATCTAGGTCAAATTTTACTGTAGCAAAACTTTGTTTAAGTTGATTAATCTGAACGGCGGTTTCGAGATGAAACTCCAGGCGCTTGAATCACCTGATTCCAATAAACGAGCGAGAAGATAAACTAGAACGAAGATCAGATCTGAAATCGCTATCAGAAAAATAGCGGAAATAAATCCGTTAAAGAAAACGACGAACGGTTAAACGAACGGACGTTCATTAACCGGGAATAACCGGTGATCACGTTTGTTAAGACGAACGGTCCGGCGAACGCTCGCTAAACAACAAAACCGGAAAGTAAAACCGGCGAGAAAAACCAATCTAGGGTTTCGGAAAGAAAACCGAAACGAAAAACCGATCTAGAAACCGGAACGGAAACCGGAACGATTTACGAAAACCGAACCGAGGAAAAGAAAAGGTGACGCGGTGCGGGGCTAGTACCTCGAAGAAGCGAGGGGCTCCGGCGGCGGCGGCGTAGGGCGGCGGCGGCGGCGGTGTAGGGCGGCGGCAGCGGTGTGAGGCGGAGAGGAGAGGAGAGGTGTTGGTTTGATGTGTTAGAGGGGGGGGGGGTGCTTGGGTATTTATATTAGGGAGGGGAGGGTTTTTCTTGGGGTAGGGGACAAGAAATAGACTAGGATTAGGAAACAAGAGATAAAAGATCTAGAAACAGATACAGAATAAACGGAAATAGGACAAGAGTCCTACTAGGATTGGAAAAAGGAAGCGGCGGCTCCCTGGCTCCCTGTGCGGCGCGCGGTGGAGTTGGCCTCCTGGCCGGCCGGTGGCTGGCGGCTTGGGCCTTTGGCCCCAGCAGCTGAGTTTTTAAATCGGTTTGTGAGAAAAATACAGAGAAAAAAATCTAAATGAACTCCAAAATTAATAAAGTAAACTTTCCCCGACTCCTAAAAATGAGTCGAACAAAATGAACTTTACTCGGGCCAAAATGCAATTTTTGAAAACACGCATTTTTCCCTAAGGCAAATAAACTCCGAGAAAAATCCAAAATTTGATTTATTTATTAAATCGTCATTTTTCCTAAATTTTGGGAAAGTCATATTATTCCCTCTCTTATTTTTGATATTGGAAAAATATTTGAAGAATAAATAAATAAATCCAATGATCCTCTTTTCGTAGTTTTGAGAGAACTCAAATACGAAAATTTCGAAATCTCCAACTCTCTCCGAGGGTCCTTGAGTTGCGTGAAATTTCTAGGATCAACAAAATGCAAGAAAATATGATATGCATGATGACTTAATGTATAACATTCCAAATTGAAAATTTGGGATGTTACAACCACCTTGGTACATTTTCCTAAACATATTTCTTCCTCTGAAAAATTTCTGAAATTTTTAGTAACTTCAAATAAAAGTGAACCAAGCTCAACAAAATTGATAGCAACTACTCATACAAGTGCCTAGAGCTCAGATCATGCATTAGAACTACTTGGAACCATATAAATTTGACATGCAAGCTCAAGAACATGGTCACCTAGGCAGCACAAATTTGCAATGGATAAAGCACTAGAACAAAAACTAATTGGACCAATGGAGGAGTCACATACCAAGGAACAATCCCCCAAAGCAGTTTTGTGAGAGGTACTTCGAGCAAGGGGATCAAAAATCGCAGCAAAATGAGCTAGAACTCGTGCTTGAGCTGGTTGGTGATTCTTTTGGGAGGAAGAAGAAGTGTGTGGGTGTAGGAATAAGTGGAGGGGAGCCACCATGGGCCCACGAGGCAGGGGGCCGCGCCCAGGTGCTTGCTCCCCTGCTGTGTTCTCAGTGCCAAATATTCTCAAATATTCCAGAAAAAATCATATTAAATTGGCAGGGCATTTGGAGAACTTTTTTTTTCGGGGTATTTTTTATTGCACGGATAATTCAGAAAACAGACAGGAAAATACTATTTTTACTTTATTTCAACTAAATAACAGAAAGTAGAGAGAGGGTACAGAAGGTTGTGCCTTCTAAATTCATCCATCTCATACTCATCAAAAGGAATCCACTAACAAGGTTGATCAAGTCTTGTTAACAAACTCATTCCGAATAACATGGAACAGGAGAAATTTCGAATAGCACTATGTTACCTCAACGGGGATATGCACATCCCCAATAATAAGAATATCATATCTCTTTTTGGCAGTAGGAAGAGGAAATTCAAAACCTCCAAAAATAATCGATGGAATTTTTCCAATAGAATTGATATTGTGGACTTGAGGTTGTTTCCTTGGAAAGTGTACCATGTGCTCATTACCATTAACATGAAAGGTGACGTTGCCTTTGTTGCAATCAATAACAGCCCCTGCAGTATTCAAAAAAGGTCTTCCAAGAATAATAGACATACTATCGTCCTCGGGAATATCAAGAATAACAAAGTCCATTAAAATAGTAATGTTTGCAACCACAACAGGCACATCCTCACAAATAGCGATAGGTATAGCAGTTGATTTATCAGCCATTTGCACAGATATTTCAGTAGGTGTCAACTTATTCAAATCAAGTCTAAGATATAAAGAGAGAGGCATAACACTAACACCGGCTCCAAGATCACATAAAGCATTTCCAACATAATTTCTTTTAATGGAGATGGTATAGTGGGTACTCCGGGATCTCCAAGTTTCTTTGTTATTTCACCCTTAAAATTATAATTAGCATGCATGGTGGAAATTTCAGCTTCTGGTATCTTTCTTTTGTTTGTAACAATATCTTTCATATACTTAGCATAAGGATTCATTTTGAGCATATCGGTTAATCGCATACGCAAAAAGATAGGTCTAATCATTTCAGCAAAGCGCTCAAAATCCTCATCATCCTTTTTCTTGGATGGTTTGGGAGGAAAAGGCATGGGTTTCTGAACCCATGGTTCTCTTTATTTACCGTGCTTCCTAGCAACAAAGTCTGTCTTATCATAACTTTGATTCTTTGATTGTGGGTTATCAAGATCAACAACAGGTTCAATTTCTACATCATTGTCATTACTAGGTTGAGCATCATCATGAACATTATCATTAATATTATCACTAGGTTCATGTTCATTACCAGATTGTGTTTCAGCATCAGAGATAGAAATATTATTTGGATTCTTAGGTGGTTCAGCAATAGGTTCACTAGAAGCATGCAAAGTCCTGTCGTTTTTCTTTTTCTTCTTTTTAGAAGGACTAGGTGCATCTATATTATTTCTCTGAGAATCTTGCTCAATTCTCTTAGGGTGGCCTTCAGGGTACAAAGGTTCCTGAGTCATTTTACCAGTTCTAGTAGCCACTCTAACAGCATAATCATTATTCTTACTATTTAATTCATTGAGAAAATCATTTTGAGCTTTAAGTACTTGTTCTACTTGAGTGGTGACCATTGAAGCATGTTTACTAATGAGTTTAAGTTCACCTTTAACTCTAGACATATAATCACCCAAGTGTTCAATCATATAAGCATTTTGTTTTAATTGTCTACCAAAATAAGCATTGAAATCTTCTTGCTTAACCATAAATTTATCAAACTCATCCAGAGAATGGCTAGCAAACTTAGTAGGAGGGATTTCAGCTTTATCATATCTATAGAGAGAATTTACCTTTACTACCTGTGTTGGGTTATCAAGACCATGAGTTTCTTCAATAGGTAATGGATTAAGATCATATATTTCTTCAACAAGCGGTAAATTAAGACCATGTATTTCTTCAATAGGAGGTAAATTCTTAACATCTTCAGCTTTTATACCCTTTTCTTTCATAGTTTTCTTTGCTTCTTGCATATCTTCAGGACTGAGAAATAGAACACTGCTCTTCTTCGGAGTTGGTTTAGGAATAGGCTCAGGAGTTGGCTCAGGAAGTGTCCAATTATTTTCATTGGTCAACATATTATTCAATAGAATTTCAGCTTCATCTGGTGTTCTTTCCCTGAAAACAGAACCGGCACAACTATCCGGTGGTCTCTGGAAGCATCGGTTAGTCCATTATAAAAGATATCAAGTATTTCATTTTTCTTGAGAGGATGATCAGGCAAAGCATTAAGTAATTGGAGAAGCCTCCCCCAAGCTTGTGGGAGACTCTCTTCTTCAATTTGCATAAAATTATATATATCCCTTAGAGCAGCTTGTTTCTTATGAGCAGGGAAATATTTAGTAGAGAAGTAATAAATCATATCCTGGGGACTACGCACACAACCAGGATCAAGAGAGTTGAACCATATCTTAGCATCACCCTTTAATGAGAATGGAAATATTTTAAGGATATAAAAGTAGCGAGTTCTCTCATAATTAGTGAACAGGGTGGCTATATCATTTAATTTAGTAAGATGTGCCACAACAGTTTCAGATTCATGGCCATAAAAAGGATCAGACTCAACCAAAGTAATTATATCAGGATCAATAGAGAATTCATAATCCTTATCAGTAACAAAGTCTCTAGCATTGCAAGCAAGAAAGTCTCTAGCAGTTTCTTCATCCATAACATAGCCCTCAGGCACAACATGCAATTCATATTTATTGGGAGAGTCTTCATCATCACTTTCATCAATATTATCAGTTTCAACAATTTCATTCTCTCTAGCCCTAGCAAGTTGTTCATCAAGAAATTCACCAAGTGGCATAGTAGTATCAAGCATAGAAGTAGTTTCATCATAAGTATCATGCATAGCAGAAGTGGCATCATCAATAACATGCGACAAATCAGAATTAATAGCAGAAGCAGGTTTATGTGTCGCAACCTTACTCAAAACAGAAGGTGAATCAAGTGCAGACCTAGATGGCAGTTCCTTACCTCCCCTCGTAGTTGAGGGATAAATTTTTGTTTTCTCGTCTTTCAAGTTCTTCATAGCGACCGGCAGATATAAATCCCAAGTGACTCAAAGAATAGAGCTATGCTCCCCGGCAACGGCGCCGAAAATAGTCTTGATAGCCCACAAGTATAGGGGATCACAACAGTTTTCGAGGGTAGAGTATTCAACCCAAATTTATTGATTCAATACAAGGGGAGCCAAAGAATATTCTCAAGTATTAGCAGTTGGGTTGTCAATTCAACCACACCTGGATAACTTAGTATCTGCAACAAAGTATTTAGTAGCCAAGTAATATGGAAGTAACGGTAACGATAGCAAAAGTAATATTTTTGGGTTTTGTAGTGATTGTAACAGTAGCAACGGAAAGTAAATAAGCGAAGAAAAATATGTGAAAAGCTCGTAGGCATTGGATCGGTGATGGAGAATTAGGTCGGATGCGGTTCATCATGTAACAGTCATAACATAGGGTGACATAGAACTAGCTCTAATTCATCAATGTAATGGAGGCATGTATTCCGAATATAGCCATACATGCTTATGGAAAAGAACTTGCATGACATCTTTTGTCCTACCCACCCGTGGCAGCGGGGTCCTAACGGAAACTAAGGGATATTAAGGCCTCCTTTTAATAGAGTACCGGACCAAAGCATTAACACATAGTGAATACATGAACTCCTCAAACTACGGTCATCAACGGGAGTGGTCTGATTATTGTCACTTCGGGGTTGCCAGATCATAACACATAGTAGGTGACTATAGACTTGCAAGTTAGGATCAATGATGTCTACTACGCAACCTTCTTCTTGTAGACATTGTTGGGCCTCCAAGTGCAGAGGTTTGTAGGACAGTAGCAAATTTCCCTCAAGTGAATGACCTAAGGTTTATCAATACGCGAGAGGCGTAGGATGAAGATGGTCTCTCTCAAGCAACCCTGCAACCAAATAACAAAGAGTCTCTTGTGTCCCCAACACACCCAATACAATGGTAAAATTTATAGGTGCACTAGTTCGGCGAAGAGATGGTGATACAAGTGCAATATGGATGGTAGATATAGGTTTTTGTAATCTGAAAATATAAAAACAGCAAGGTAACTAAAGATAAAAGTAAGCTCAAACGGTATTGCAATGCTAGGAAACAAGGCCTAGGGTTCATACTTTCACTAGTGCAAGTTCTCTCAACAATAATAACATAATTGGATCATATAACTATCCCTCAACATGCAACAAAGAGTCACTCCAAAGTCACTAATAGCGAAGAACAAACGAAGAGATTATGGTAGGGTACAAAACCACCTCAAAGTTATTCTTTCCAATCAATCCGTTGGGCTATTCCTATAAGTGTCACAAACAGCCCTAGAGTTCGTACTAGAATAACACCTTAAGACACAAATAAACCAAAACCCTAATGTCACCTAGATACTCCAATGTCACCTCAAGTATCCGTGGGTATGATTATACGATATGCATCACACAATCTCAGATTCATCTATTCAACCAACACATAGAACCTCAAAGAGTGCCCTAAAGTTTCTACCGGAGAATCAAGACGAAAACGTGTGCCAACCCCTATACATAGGTTCATGGGCGGAACCCGCAAGTTGATCACCAAAACATAGATCAAGTGAATCACGTGATATCCCATTGTCACCACAGATACGCACGGCAAGACATACATCAAGTGTTCTCAAATCATTAAAGACTCAATCCGATAAAATTACTTCAAAGGGAAAACTCAATCCATTACAAGAGAGTAGAGGGGGAGAAGCAACATAAGATCCAACTATAATAGAAAAGCTCGCGATACATCAAGATCGTGCCAAATCAAGAACACGAGAGAGAGAGAGAGAGAGAGAGATCAAACACATAGCTACTGGTACATACCCTCAGCCCCGAGGGTGAACTACTCCCTCCTCGTCATGGAGAGCGTCGGGATGATGAAGATGGCCACCGGTGAGGGTTTCCCCTCCTCAGGTGAGTCTTAACAGTGGTCCCGAGATGTTTTTGGTGGCTACAGAGGCTTGCGGCGGCGGAACTCCAGATCTATTATGTTACCCGAAGTTTTTAGGGTATATGGGGATATATAGGCGGAAGAAGTACGTCAGGGGAGCCACGAGGGGCCAACGAGGGTGGAGGGCGCGCCCTAGGGGGGTGAGCGCGCCCCTACCTCATGGCTCCCTTGTTTCTTTGCTGACGTGCACTCCAAGTCTATCAAGTTGCTTTCCTTCCAAAAATTACTTCTCCAGAAGGTTTCATTCCGTTTCGACTCCATTTGATATTCCTTTTATTCGAAACACTGAAACAAGGGAAAAAACAGGAACTGGCACTAGGCTCTGGGGCAATAGGTTAGTCCCAAAAATGATATAAAAGTATAAAATAAAGCCCATAAACATCCAAGATGGATAATATAATAGAATGGAACAATCAAAAATTATAGATACGTTGGAGACGTATCAGCATCCCCAAGCTTAATTCCTGCTCGTTCTCGAGTAGGTAAATGATAAAAACAGAGTTTTTGATGTGGAATGCTACTTGGCATAATTTCAATGTAATTCTTCTTAATTGTGATATGAATATTCAGATCTGAAAGATTCAAGATAAAAGTTCATATTGACATAAAAGTAATAATACTTCAAGCATACTAACTAAGCAATTATGTCCTCTCAAAATAACATGGCCAAAGAAAGTTATCCCTACAAAATCATATAGTCTGGCTATGCTCTATCTTCACCACACAAAGTATTTAAATCATGCACAACCCGATGACAAGCCAAGCAATTGTTTCATACTTTTGATGTTCTCAAACTTTTTCAATCTTCACGCAATACATGAGCGTGAGCCATGGACATAGCACTATATGTGGAATAGAATGGTGGTTGTGGAGAAGACAAAAGGAGAAGATAGTCTCACATCAACTAGGCGTATCAACGGGCTATAGAGATGCCCATAAATAGATATCAATGTGAGTGAGTAGGGATTGCCATGCAACGGATGCATTAGAGCTATGAGTATATGAAAGTTCAACAAAAGAAACTAAGTGGTTGTGCATCCAACTCGCTTGCTCACGAAGACCTAGGGCATTTTGAGGAAGCCCGTCTTTGAAATATACAAGCCAAGTTTTATAATGGAAAATTCCCACTAGTATATGAAAGTGATATCATAGGAGACTCTCTATCATGAAGATCATGGTGCTAATTTGAAGCACAAGTGTGGTAAAAGGATAGTAGCATTGCCCCTTCTCTCTTTTTCTCTAAATTTTTTTTGGGCCTTCTCTTTTTTTGGCCTCTTTTTTTTCTCTCTTTTTTTTTGTCGGAGTCTCATCCCGACTTGTGGGGGAATCATAGTCTCCATCATCCTTTCCTCACTGGGACAATGCTCTAATAATGATAATCATCACACTTTTATTTACTTACAACTCAAGAATTACAACTCGATACTTAGAACAAGATATGACTCTATGAATGCCTCCGACGGTGTACAGGGATATGCAATGAAGCAAGAGTGACATTTATGAAAGAATTATAAACGGTGGCTTTTCCACAAATACAATGTCAACTACATGATCATGCAAAGCAATATGACAATGATGGAGCGTGTCATAGTAAACGGAACGGTGGTAAGTTGCATGGCAATATATCTCGGAATGACTATGGAATGCCATGATAGGTAGGTATGGTGGCTGTTTTGAGGAAGATTTATGGTGGGTGTATGATACCGGCGAAAAGTGCGCGGTATTAGAGAGGCTAACAATGGTGGAAGGATGAGAGTGCATATAATCCATGGACTCAACATTAGTCATAAATAACTCATATACTTATTGCAAAAATCTACAAGTTATCAAAGCAAAGTATTACGCGCATGCTCCTAGGGGGATAGATTGGTAGGAAAAGACCATCGCTCGTCCCCGACCGCCACTCATAAGGAAGACAATCAATAAATAAATCATGCTCCGGCTTCATCACATAACGGTTCACCATACATGCATGCTACGGGAATCACAAACTTTAACACAAGTATTTCTCAAATTCAAAACTACTCAACTAGCATGACTCTAATATCACCATCTTCATATCTCAAAACAATTATCAAGCATCAAACTTCTCATAGTATTCAACAAACTCGTAAGAATTTTTCTTTTACTAATCTTGTATGCCTATTATTGTTAAAGAAAACTACCATGCTGTTTTGTAGGACTCCCAAAATAATCTAAGTGAAGCATGAGAGTTCATCTATTTCTTCAAAATAAAACCACCATTGTGCTCTAAAAGATATAAGTGAAGTACTAGAGCAAATGACAAACTACTCCAAAAAGATATAAGTGAAGATCAATGAGTAGTTAAATAATTATGTAGCTATGTGAGGACTCTCTCTCATATAAGAATTTCAGATCTTGGTATTTTATTCATACAGCAAGAAAAACAAAATAAAATAAAATGACGCTCCAAGCAAAACACATATCATGTGGTGAATAAAAATATAGCTCCAAGTAAAGTTACCATGAACGAAGACGAAAGAGGGGATGCCATCTGGGGCATCCCCAAGCTTAGGCTCTTGGTTGTCCTTGAATATTACCTTGGGGTGCCTTGGGCATCCCCAAGCTTAGGCTCTTTCCACTCCTTATTCCATAGTCCATCGAATCTTTACCAAAAAATTGAAAACTTCACAACACAAAACTTAACAGAAAATCTCGTGAGCTCCGTTAGCGAAAGAAAACAAAACACCACTTCATGGTACTGTAATGAACTCATTATTTATTTATATTGGTGTTAAACCTACTGTATTCCAACTTCTCTATGGTTTATAAACTATTTTACTATCCATAGAGTCATCAAAATAAGCAAACAACACACGAAAAACAGAATCTATCAAAAACAGAACAGTCTGTAGTAATCTGTAACTAACGCAAACTTCTGGAACTTCAAAAATTCTAAACTAAATTGCTGGACCTGAAGAATTTGTCTAGTAATCATTTGCAAAAATAATCAACTAAATATCACTCTCCAGTAAAAAGTTTTAGCTAATCTCGTGAGCGCTAAAGTTTCTGTTTTTTTTTTGCAGCATGATGACAAAGACTTCACCCAAGTCTTCCCAAAGGTTCTACTTGGCACAAACACTAATTAAAACATAAAACCACATCTAACCAGAGGCTAGATAGATTATTTATTACTAAACAGAACCAAAAAGCAAGAAACTAAAATAAATTTGGGTTGCCTCCCAACAAGCGCTATCGTTTAATGCCCCTAGCTAGGCATGATGATTTCAATGATGCTCACATAAAAGATAAGAATTGAAACATAAAGAGAGCATCATGAAGAATATGACTAGCACATTTAAGTCTAACCCACTTCCTATGCATAGGGATTTTGTGAGCAAACAACTTATCGGAACAACAATCAACTAGCATAGGAAGGCCAAACAAGCATAACTTCAAAACTTTAAGCACATAGAGAGGAAACTTGATACTATTGCAATATGTAGAAGAATATGATCCTCTCTCATAATAATTTTCAGTAGCATCAAGAATGAATTCAAACATATAACCAGCACATAAAGCATTCTTTTCATGAGCTACTAGCATAGAAATTTTACTACTCTCCACATAAGCAAAATTCCTCTCATTTGGAATAGTGGGAGTATCATAAGAGACTTGAATTATATAAATTGTTTCCACATTAAAAGAGTAATGTTCAGAAAAAGGGTAATCATAATCATGACAAGTTTTATAAATATAATCATCACTACCTTTTATAGCATAAGTTTCATGACAATAATCATCATAAGCAGCAACTTTTTTCTCATCATAATCGATTGAAACCTCTTCCGAAATAGTGGATACATCACTAAATAAAGTCATGACCTCTCAAAATCCACTTTCATAAATATTATAAGATTCATCATCCTCCAAAATATTGGGATCATTACTTCCTAAAGTTGACACTCTTCCAAACCCACTTTCATCAATATAATTATCATAAGTAGGAGGTATGCTATCATCATTATTAATTTGCATATCAAAACTTGGGAGACTAAAAATATCATCTTCATTAAACGTAGCATCCCCAAGCTTGGGACAAACATTAATTTCAGAAAATATATTCTCAAATATGTCATCCTCATCAAACATAGCTTCCCCAAGCTTGGGCCTTTTCATATCATAAGCATAATCACTCGCATCATTAATAGTATGGATAGCACCAATAGTATAGCAAATATCATATTCTTCCAAGCAAGTGCCAAAAAGATTTTCAAGATCATAAGAAGTATCATTATCTTCCCAATCATAATCATGACAACAAGCAATAGGCATAACGAGATCATCATCGAGTGCATCATCTTCCACAATCATTTTTGATTCATTTTCATGAGGCACAAAAATAATAGGAGCAACATTATTTGGGAGAGATATCTTTTTACCTCTCTTCCTTTTTATTTTCTTCTTCTTCACCACATCATGTGTGGTTTCAATCCCCTTTTTGGAGCTCCTTATTAATGATACTGGTTGAATAGAAGGCTCCTCCTCGTTACCTGATTCATCATAAGAAATAATAGGAGGATATTGGGAAGTCTCTTCCCTTTCATTAGTGTTCTCTTCATCTTCTATTTGTTTTCTTTTCTTTATGTAATTGGCAATATACGGATTTTCAATGCAATTCACTACACAATACATATAAATTTCCTCTAGATCAAAATCAAGAAATTTATCGAGATTAAATTTTGGAATACCCTCAGTTATACGTTTCATTTCTTCATAACCCAAAAGAAGACTAAGCTCTTTATGGTGCTCAAGGGTAATCAAGTTATCACAATTTTTGGACACGACTTGATCATGAAACAAATAGCATTGGAGCTTTAAATGACCATGTTCATTGCAAAGTTCACAAGGATGGCGATAAATATTTAATCTTTCAGCACAAACATCTAGCCTTTCTTGCAACAATTTAGTTTCTAAGTACTTGTGCCTCTTGCAATATCTATCTTCCCTATTTGGTGTGTACTTGCAAACCCAATGCACTCCACAAAAATTGACATGTTTATAGGAGACATTTTCATCATAACTAGTGCAATCATCATTAGTACTATGGATATTCAAGGAGTTCATACCAACAACATTGCAATCATGCTCATCATTCAAAGATTTAGTGCCAAACATTTTAATGCATTCTTATTCTAACATTTTGGCACAATTTTCCTTCCCATCATACTCACGAGAGATATTAAAAAGATGAAGCGTATGAGACAAACTCAATTCCATTTTTTTTGTAATTTTCTTTTATAGACTATACTAGTGATAAAACAAGAAACAAAAAGACTCGATTGCAAGATCTAAAGATATACCTTCAAGCACTCACCTCCCCGGCAACGGCGCCAGAAAAGAGCTTAGTTGACGCGGTGTGAGTGCCGCTTATGTAGCCTCCCCGGCAACGGCGCCAGAAAAGAGCTTGATGTCTACTACGCAACCTTCTTCTTGTAGACGTTGTTGGGCCTCCAAGCGCAGAGGTTTGTAGGACAGTAGCAAATTTCCCTCAAGTGGATGACCTAAGGTTTATCAATCCGCAGGAGGCGTAGGATGAAGATGGTCTCTCTCAAGCAACCCTGCAACCAAATAACAAAGAGTCTCTTGTGTCCCCAACACACCCAATACAATGGTAAAATTTATAGGTGCACTAGTTCGGCGAAGAGATGGTGATACAAGTGCAATATGGATGGTAGATATAGTTTTTTGTAATCTGAAAATATTAAAACAGCAAGGTAACTAAAGATAAAAGTGAGCACAAACGGTATTGCAATGCTAGGAAACAAGGCCTAGGGTTCATACTTTCACTAGTGCAAGTTCTCTCAACAATAATAACATAATTGGATCATATAACTATCCCTAAACATGCAACAAAGAGTCACTCCAAAGTCGCTAATAGCGGAGAATGACGAAGAGATTATGGTAGGGTACGAAACCACCTCAAAGTTATTCTTTCCAATCAATCCGTTGGGCTATTCCTATAAGTGTCACAAACAGCCCTGGAGTTCGTACTAGAATAATACCTTAAGACACGAATAAACCAAAACCCTAATGTCACCTAGATACTCCAATGTCACCTCAAGTATCCGTGGGTATGATTATATGATATGCATCACACAATCTCAGATTCATCTATTCAACCAACACATAGAACCTCAAAGAGTGCCCTAAAGTTTCTACCGGAGAATCAAGACGAAAACGTGTGCCAACCCCTATACATAGGTTCATGGGCGGAACCCGCAAGTTGATCACCAAAACATACATCAAGTGAATCACGTGATATCCCATTGTCACCACAAATACGCACGGCAAGACATACATCAAGTGTTCTCAAATCATTAAAGACTCAATCCGATAAAATTACTTCAAAGGGAAAACTCAATCCATTACAAGAGAGTAGAGGGGGAGAAGCAACATAAGATCCGACTATAATAACAAAGCTCGCGATACATCAAGATCGTGCCAAATCAAGAAAACGAGAGAGAGATCAAACCTCTGTTGGAAAAGGCAGTGCCTAGGAGGCGCTTAAGCACGCCTAGGCGCTAGGCAATGGCCAATCGCCTCGCCTAGGGCATAAGCAGAAGTCTAGGCAGAGCAAGTAAGAAATTGTCTACCCAAGCGAGAAATCATTCCATATTGCACTGATATGCCAAAAGGGCCATATTACAATCATAGTAGCTGGTAGTTAACATACTTATATGCCCTGAATTAATAAAATACACATCTAATAACCACATATACACCCTGATAGTAAAAATCATATTATCACCAAGGTTGCGCCTAGGGCGCTTAAGCACCGCCTAGGCACTTGGCGAAGGCCAACCGCCTCGCCTACGCCTACCGCCTTTTCCAACCTTCATCAAACACATAGCTACTGGTACATACCCTCAGCCCCGAGGGTGAACTACTCCCTCCTCGTCATGGAGAGCGCCGGGATGATGAAGATGGCCACCGGTGAGGGTTCCCCCCTCCGACAGGTGGAGCAACAGGGTCCCGAGAGGTTTTTGGTGGCTCACGGAGGCTTATGGCGGAACTCCAGATCTATTATGTTCCCCGAAGTTTTTAGGGTATATGGAGATATATAGGCGGAAGAAGTACGTCAGGGGAGCCACGAGGGGCCCACGAGGGTGGAGGGCGTGCCCTATGGGGGTGGGCGCGCCCCCTACCTCGTGGCTCCCTCGTTTCTTTCCTGACGTGCACTCCAAGTCTATCAGGTTGCTTTCCTTCCAAAAATTACTTCTCCATAAGGTTTCATTCCGTTTCGACTCCGTTTGATATTCCTTTTCTTGAAAGCTCTTTGAAACAAGGGAAAAAAGCGAGGCGGCTTTGGGCTCTGGGTCAATAGGTTTGTCCTAAAAATAATATAAAAGTGTAAAATAAAGCCCATAAACATCCAAGATGGATAATATAATAGCATGGAACAATAAAAAATTATAGATACGTTGGAGACGTATCAATCAAGAACTCACATATATTCATGAAAACATAATAGGTTCAGATCTGAAATCATGTCACTCGGGCCCTAGTGACAAGCATTAAGCATAGAAAAGTCATAGCAACATCAATCTCAGAACATAGTGGATACTAGGGATCAAACCCTAACAAAACTAACTTGATTACATGATAAATCTCATCCAACCCATCACCGTCCAGCAGGCCTACGATGGAATTACTCACACATGGCGGTGAGTATCATGAAATTGGTGATGGAGGATGGTTGATGATGACGATGGCGACGAATTCCCCTCTTCGAAGCCCCGAACGGACTCTAGATCGGCCCTCCTGAGAGAGTTTAGGGCTTGGCGGCGGCTCTGTATCGTAAAACGCAATGGATCTTTCTCTCTGATTTTTTTTCTCCCCGAACACGAATATATGGAGTTGGAGTTGAGGTCGGTGGAGCTCCAGGGGGCGCACGAGGCAGGGGGGCGCGCCCCCCACCCTCGTAGAAAGGGTGTGGGCCCCCTGGCCTTGATTCTTTCGCCAGTATTTTTATTATTTCCAAAAATAATCTCCGTGGAGTTTCAGGTCAATTCGAGAACTTTTGTTTCTGCACAAAGATAACACCATGGCAATTCTGCTGAAAACAACATCAGTCTGGGTTAGTTCCATTCAAATCATGCAAGTTAGAGTCCAAAACAAGGGCAAAAGTGTTTGGAAAAGTAGATACGACGGAGACGTATCAGGCGCCGCCCCCCTCCTTGTCCAATTCGGACTGGGGGTGAAGGGGGCGTGCGGCTGCCCTTGGACGCCCCTCCCGTTCTCCACTAGGGCCCAATAGGCCCATTAGTCTCCTGGGGGGATTCGGTAACCCCCGGTACTCCGGTATGTGTCCGAAACTCCGTGAAATCATTCCGGTGTCCGAACATAGTCGTCCAATATATCAATCTTTATGTCTCGACCATTTCGAGACTCCTCATCATGTCTGTGATCATATCCGGGACTCCGAACTACCTTCGGTATATCAAAACACAAAACTCATAATATCGATCGTCATCTAACTTTAAGCGTGCGGACCCTATGGGTTTGAGAACTATGTAGACATGACCGAGACACGTCTCCGGTCAATAACCAATAGCGGAACCTGGATGCTCATATTGGCTCCTACATATTCTACGAAGATCTTTATCGGTCAAACCGCATAACAACATACGTTGTTCCCTTTGTCATCGGTATGTTACTTGCCTGAGATTCGATCATCGATATCTCAATACCTAGTTCAATCTCGTTGCCTGCCAGTCTCTTTACTCGTTCCGTAATACATCATCTCGCAACTAACTCATTAGTCACAATGCTTGCAAGGCTTATAGTGATGTGCATTACCGAGTGGGCCCAAAGATACCTCTCCGACAATCGGAGTGACAAATCCTAATCTCAAAATACGCCAACCCAACAAGTACCTTCGGAGACACCTCTAGAGCACCTTTATAATCACCCAGTTACGTTGTGACGTTTGGTAGCACATAAAGTGTTCCTCCGGTAAACGGGAGTTGCATAATCTCATAGTCATAGGAACATGTATAAGTCATGAAGAAAGCAATAGCAATATACTAAACGATCAAGTGCTAAGCTAACAGAATGGGTCAAGTCAATCACATCATTCTCCTAATGATGTGACCCGTTACCCGTTAATCAAATGACAACTCATGTCCTTGGCTAGGAAACTTAACCATCTTCAATTAACGAGCTAGTCAAGTAGAGGGATACTAGTGACACTATGTTTTTCTATGTATTCACATATGTATTATGTTTCCGACTAATACAATTCTAGCATGAATAATAAACATTTATCATGATATGAGGAAATAAATAATAACTTTATTATTGCCTCTAGGGCATATTTCCTTCAGTCTCCCACTTGCGCTAGAGTCAATAATCTAGATTACATAGTAATGATTCTAACACCCATGGAGTTTTGTGCTGATCATGTTTTGCTCGTGGAAGAGGCTTAGTCAACGGGTCTGCAACATTCAGATCCGTATGTATCTTGCAAATCTCTATGTCTCCCACCTGGACTTGGTCCCGGATGGAATTGAAGCGTCTCTTGATGTGCTTGGTCCTCTTGTGAAATCTGGATTCCTTTGCCAAGGAAATTGCACTAGTATTGTCACAAAAGATTTTCATTGGACCCGATGCACTAGGTATGACACCTAGATCGGATATGAACTCCTTCGTCCAGACTCCTTCATTTGCTGCTTCTGAAGTAGCTATGTACTCCGCTTCACACGTAGATCCCGCCACGACGCTTTGTCTAGAACTGCACCAACTGACAACTCCACCGTTCAATGTAAACACGTATCCGGTTTGCGATTTAGAATCATCCGGATCAGTGTCAAAGCTTGCATCGACATAACCATTTACGACTAGCTCTTTGTCACCTCCATAAACAAGAAACATATCCTTAGTCCTTTTCAGGTATTTCATGATGTTCTTGACCGCTGTCCAATGATCCACTCCTGGATTACTTTGGTACCTCCCTGCTAGGCTAATAGCAAGGCACACATCAGGTCTGGTACACATCATTGCATACATGATAGAGCCTATGGCCGAAGCATAGGGAACATATTTCATTTTCTCTCTATCTTCTGCAAAGGTCGGGCATTGAGTCTGACTCAACTTCACACCTTGTAACACAGGCAAGAACCCTTTCTTTGCTTGATCCATTTTGAACTTCTTCAAAACTTTGTCAAGGTATGTGCTTTGTGAAAGTCCTATCAAGCGTCTTGATCTATCTCTATAGATCTTGATGCCTAATATGTAAGCAGCTTCACCGAGGTCTTTTATTGAAAAACTTTTATTCAAGTATCCTTTTATGCTATCCAGAAATTCTAGGTCATTCCAATCAGCAATATGTCATCCACATATAATATCAAAAATGCTACAGAGCTCCCACTCACTTTCTTGTAAATACAGGCTTCTCCAAAAGTATGTATAAAACCATATGCTTTGATCACACTATCAAAACATTTATTCCAACTCCGAGAGGCTTGCACCAGTCCATAAATGGATCACTGGAGCTTGCACACTTTGTTAGCTCCCTTTGGATCGACAAAACCTTCTGTTTGCATCATATACATCTCTTCTTCCAGCAATCCATTCAGGAATGCAGTTTTGACATCCATTTGCCAAATTTCATAATGATGAAATGCAGCAATTGCTAACATGATTCGGACAGACTTAAGCATCGCTACGGGTGGGAAAGTCTCATCATAGTCAATCCCTTGAACTTGTCGAAAACCTTTTGCAACAAGTCGAGCTTTATAGACAGTAACATTACCGTCAGTGTCAGTCTTCTTCTTGAATATCCATTTATTCTCAATAGCTTGCCAATCATCGGGCAAGTCAACCAAAGTCCACACTTTGTTCTCATACATGGATCCCATCTCAGATTTCATGGCCTCAAGCCATTTTTTGGAATCTGGGCTCACCATCGCTTCTTCATAGTTCGTAGGTTCTCCTTGGTCGAGTAACATGACCTCCAGAATAGGATTACCGTACCACTCAGTGCGGATCTTACTCTGGTTGACCCACGAGGTTCAAGAGTAACTTGATCTGAAGTTTCATGATCGATATCATTAGCTTCCTCACTAATTGGTGTAGGTGTCACAGAACCGGTTTACGTGATGAACTACTTTCCAATAAGGGAGCAGTACGATTACCTCATCAAGTTCTACTTTCCTCCCACTCACTTCTTTCGAGAGAAACTCCTTCTCTAGAAAGGATCCATTCTTGGCAATGAATGTCTTGCCTTCGGATCTGTGATAGAAGGTGTACCCAACAGTTTCCTTCGGGTATCCTATGAAGACACATTTCTTCGATTTGGGTTCGAGCTTATCAGGTTGAAGCTTTTTCACATAAGCATCACAGCCCCAAACTTTAAGAAACGACAACTTTGGTTTCTTGCCAAACCACAGTTCATAAGGCGTCGTCTCAACGGATTTCGATGGTGTCCTATTTAACGTGAATGCAGCCGTCTCTAAAGCATAACCCCAAAACGATAGCGGTAAATCAGTAAGAGACATCATAGATCGCACCATATCTAGTAAAGTACGATTACGATGTTCGGACACACCATTACGATGTGGTGTTCTGGCTGGCGTGAGTTGCGAAAGTATTCCGCATTGTTTCAAATGTAGACCAAACTCGTAAGTCAAATATTCTCCTCCACGATCAGATCGTAGAAACTTTATTTTCTTGTTACGATGATTTTCAACTTCACTCTAAAATTCTTTGAACTTTTCAAATGTTTCAAACTTATGTTTCATTAAGTAGATATACCCATATCTGCTTAAATCATCTGTGAAGGTGAGAAAATAACGATACCCGCCGCGAGCGTCAACATTCATTGGACCACATACATCAGTATGTATGATCTCCAACAAATCAGTTGCTCGCTCCATAGTTCCGGAGAACGGTGTTTTAGTCATCTTGCCCATGAGGCACGGTTCGCAAGTACCAAGTGATTCATAATCAAGTGATTCCAAAAGTCCATCAGTATGGAGTTTCTTCATGCGCTTTACACCAATATGACCCAAACGGCAGTGCCACAAATAAGTTGCACTATCATTATCAACTCTGCATCTTTTGGTTTCAACATTGTGAATATGTGTATCACTACTTTCGATATTCAACAAAAATAGACCACTCTTCAAGGGTGCATGACCATAAAAGATATTACTCATATAAATAGAACAACCATTATTCTCAGATTTAAATGAATAACCGTCCCGCATCAAACAAGATCCAGATATAATGTTCATGCTCAATGCAGGCACCAAATAACATTTATTCTGGTCTAAAACTAATCCCGAAGGTAGATGTAGAGGTAGAGGGCCAAGGGCGATCCCATCGACTTTGGAACCATTTCCCACGCGCATCGTCACCTCGTCCTTAGCCAGTCTTCACTTAATCCGTAGTCCCTGTTTCGAGTTGCAAATATTAGCAACAGAACCAGTATCAAATACCCAGGTGCTACTGTGAGCTCTAGTAAGGTACACATCAATAACATGTATATCACATATACCTTTGTTCACCTTGCCATCCTTCTTATCCGCCAAATACTTGGGGCAGTTCCGCATCCAGTGTCGATGCGCTTGCGGTAGAAGCACTCGATCTCGGGCTTAGGTCCAGACTTGGGTTTCTTCTCTTGAGCGACAACTTGTTTGTTGTTCTTCTTGAAGTTCCCCTTCTTCTTCCTTTTGCCCTTTTTCTTGAAATCGGTGGTCTTGTTGACCATCAACACTTGATGCTCCTTTTTGATTTCTACCTCCGCAGCCTTTAGCGGTCACGAAGAGCTCGGGAATTGTCTTATCCATCCCTTGCATATTATAGTTCATCATGAAGCTCTTGTAGCTTGGTGGCAGTGATTGAAGAATTCTGTCAATGACACTATCATCAGGAAGATTAACTCCCAGTTGAATCAAGTGATTGTTATACCCAGACATTTTGAGTATATGTTCACTGATAGAACTATTCTCCTCCATCTTGCAGCTGTAGAACTTATTGGAGACTTCATATCTCTCAATCCGGGCATTTGCTTGAAATATTAACTTCAACTCCTAGAACATCTCATATGCTCCATGACATTCAAAATGTCGTTGAAGTCACGGTTCTAAGCCGTAAAGCATGGCACACTGAACTATTGAGTAGTCATTAGCTTTGCTCTGCCAGACGTTCTTAACATCGTCAGTTGCATCTGCAGCAGGCCTGGCACCCAGCGGTGCTTCTAGGACGTAATTCTTCTGTGCAGCAATGAGGATAATCCTCAAGTTACGGACCCAGTCCGTGTAATTGCTACCATCATCTTTCAACTTTGCTTTCTCAAGGAACGCATTAAAATTCAACGAAACAACAAAGACGGGCCATCTATCTACAATCAACATAGACAAGCAAAATACTATCGGTACTAAGTTCATGATAAATTTAAGTTCAATTAATCATATTACTTAAGAACTCCCACTTAGATAGACATCCCTCTAATCATCTAAGTGATCACGTGATCCAAATCAACTAAACCATGTCCGATCATCACGTGAGATGGAGTAGTTTTCAATGGTGAACATCACTATGTTGATCATATCTACTATATGATTCACGCTCGACCTTCCGGTCTCAGTGTTCCGTGGCCATATTGATACGTCTCCAACGTATCTATAATTTTTGATTGCTTCATACTATATTATCTACTGTTTTGGACATTATTGGGCTTTATTATTCACTTTTATATTATTTTTGGGACTAACCTATTAACTGGAGGCCCGGCCCAGAATTGCTGTTTTTTTGCCTATTTCAGAGTTCCACAGAAAAGGAATATCAAACGGAGTCCAAACGGAATGAAACCTTCGGGAACGTGATTTTTAGGAAGATTATGATCTGGGAGACATGGAACCTACATCAAGAAACAAAAGAGGAGGCCACGAGGTAGGGGGGCGTGCCCACCCCCCAGGGCGCGCCCTCCACCCTCGTGGGCCCCCTGTTGCTCCACCGACGTACTCGTTCCTCCTATATATACCTACGTACCACCAAACGATCAGATACAGAGCCAAAAACCTAATTCCACCGCCGCAACCTTCTGTACCCACGAGATCCCATCTTGGGGCCTATTAGGAGCTTCACGGAGGGGCATCCATCACGGAGGGCTTCTACATCAACACCATAGCCTCTCCAACGAAGTGTGAGTAGTTTACTTCAGACCTTCGGGTCCATAGTTAGTAGCAAGATGGCTTCTTCTCTCTTTTTGGATCTCAATACAATGTTCTCCCCCTCTCTCGTGGAGATCTATTCGTTGTAATCTTCTTTTTGCGGTGTGTTTGTTGAGATCGATGAATTGTGGGTTTATGATCAAGATTATCTTTGAACAATATTTGAATCTTCTCTGAATTATTTTATGTATGATTGGTTATCTTTGCAAGTCTCTTCGAATTACCAGTTTGGTTTGGCCTACTAGATTGATCTTTCTTGCAATGGGAGAAGTGCTTAGCTTTGGGTTCAATCTTGCGGTGTCCTTTCCCAAAGGATGAGGGGCGGCAAGGCACGTATTGTATTGTTGCCATAGAGGATAACAAGATGGGGTTTTTATCATACTGCATGAATTTATCCCTCTACATCATGTCATCTTGCTTAAGGCGTGTAGCGACCCGACCTCAGATGGTCAAGTCTCTGTGTTCCAGTGTCATCCCTGGATCAGTAATGCTGACACACACAGTACTCGAAGGATTTATAACAGAGTAGCAATCACACACTTATTACATCGAATATCTCCAAAAGAAAACTTATTACAATAATATGACTTAAGGCCATCTAATGCGATAACAGCGGAAGGCTTGGAAGATAAAGTGAGTCCATCAACTCCAACGGCATAGCTGAGCTGCACGGCAACGACCTAACGAACCTTAATCCTCGTCCGAAAATTCTGCAACATAATACGTTGCAGCCCGAGAACGGGTCAGCACATGGAATATGCTGGCAATATAACACAATAGAGCAGGAACAGAATAATGCTATCACTACATGCATATTTGGCTGGTGGAAAGCTCTATGGTTATAGTTTTGCGAAAAGCCAATTGTTTCCTACAACAAAGGAATATATTTTTATTTAACTATCATGGTGGTTGAAACATTGAGAAGGTATAACCCCAACTCAATCCCAATTAAACTAGTTAACAACCCAACAATATTATTTAAGAGTATTGAGATACATGTAATAACTCAAGTACTAGATACTCAAAATTATCCATAACCGGGGACACAGCTAACCATGATTAGATTGTACACTCTGCAGAGGTTTGCGCACTTTTCCCCACAAGACTCGATCGCCTCCGTTGATTTCTCGCACTACATGGTGTTTGAGAAACGGATGACCGAGACATAGTCTTTGAAACATTAACTCGCTACTCCGGTAGACCATACCAAACCTACAAAACCCACTACCTTTGATCTACCTCTTCAAGAGCTTCACGAAACCTACTCAACTATGCTAGAGCCCATAGTAGCTTGTGGCTGCACACGGAAGTTTCTAGCATGAATAATCTCAGTTCCCTTTGAGCCTGGTGGCGGTCCATAGGAAGATCACACGGGTACCCGGGATTTCCAAAAATAAAATAGACAAGACCTTTGGGTTCCCAGTGCCTCAATCCACCAGATGTGTATTAAAGTTGCCACCTTAAATTAAACCAATAATTAACAATCTCACATCTGTCATGGATTCACTCAAACCCAACCACGTCTCTGAGCATAGCATAGCAATATAAGCAACACGTAGAAGTAACTCCCAAGGGTTTGATAGTAACAGGCAATAGGTTCTACCTCAACTACTACTTCGCAACCCACAAGTTAATGACATCCTAACCATGCAATGTTTGAGGATTGAGCTAATGCATAAAAACTGGGTATGAAAAGAGTATGATCAAAGTGTTACTTGCCTTGCTGACGATCCGCGAATCCTAGAGACTCGTAGTAACACGCTTCGTACTCCGGGAATTCTATCGCAAGCAAAAAATAACATACATAAGCAACAAGCAATGATGCACAAGCAAAACTCAACTAAAAGAGGCTGACCAGAAAGTTCAACTTAAGAACTCCGGTTCCCAAAAAGAATCAAACCAAATGGAACAACGAAACTCAAACGGCGAAAGAAACAAGATCCGTTTACTAATCTGAACTAGGGTCAAATTTTTCAGTATCAAAATCTTGTTTAAGTTGTTTAAGCGGAAAGAGGGTCTCGAGACGAAGATCTGGGCGCTTGAATCGCCTGATTCCAACTAACGAGCGAAAAGATAAACAGAAACTAAGATCGGATCAGAAGTAGCGATCAGAGAAATCGCGTAATAAATCCGAGAAAAAGAAAGCTGACGAACAGACTAACGAACGAACGTTCGTTATCTGGATCTAAACAAAGAATGCGTTCGTTAAAACGAACGAACGAGCGAACGCTCGCTAAATAAATAAACCGGAGAAAACCCGATCTATTTAGAAAAAAAACAAAAACTAGGGTTTTCTAAAAAAACAAACGATTTTTCTCAAAAAACCGGGGCGGCGCGGCGGCTACCTCGGCTCGGCTCCGGCGGGGCTCCAGCGGGTTCCGACGCGATGGCGGGGCAGCATGGGGTGGGGGGGTGGCGGCGGCGACGACGGAGGCGGCGGCGGCGGCTCTGGCGGGCGGCGGGAGGCGTGGCTCGGGCGGCCTCGGTTCGGGCGGCGGCGGGTGGTGGTGGTGGTGTGGCGGCAGGTGGCGGGGTATTTAAGAGAGGCGACTTGGAGGAGGGGGCAAGGAGGCGGCGGAGCGAGTCCGGCTCGGACTCGGTCGAGTCGGCGGCGGCGCTTCAGCCTTGAGGAGGCGGCGGGCTTTGGGCCCGGCTGGCTCGGCTGGGCCCTAGGCCTAGTCGGGCGCGGGGAACTTTTTTCTTTAAATAATGTCGCCGACAGAAAAATAAATCATATAAAATAAAATAAAAATCTAAAAATGCCAAAAACAAATTTTCACCGTCTAAATAAAATATTTAGAACGAGATGAATATTTTTCTTGGCCCTAAAATGCAATTTTTTTGAAAACGTGCAATTTTTTCTAATGCAAATAAAATCCAAATAAAATAAAATAAAATCCAACAAATGATTTTAACATTTTTCCTCCAATATTTCAATTGTTTTGAAGAAGTCATATTATCTCCTCTCATTTATTTTATTATGAAATATTTTTTGGAGAGAAAAATAATTAAAATCAAAAATCCTTATTCTCGCTATTTGATAAAAATCAAATATGAAAACCGGAAAATCCCCAACTCTCTCCAGGGTCCTTGAGTTGCTTAGGATTTCGAGGATTGCGGAACAAAGATGCAATAAAATATGATATGCATGGATGACTTATGTATAACATTCCAAATTGAAAATTTGGGATGTTACAAACCTACCCCCCTTAAGATGAATCTCGTCCTCGAGATTCGGGTTGGCTAGAAAATAGGTGCGGGTGGTCCTTGCGAATATCATCCTCTCGTTCCCAGTGGCTTCCTCCTCGGTATGGTGGCTCCACCGAACTTTGCAAAACTTGATAACCTTGTCATGAAAGTGACTTACCGGCAAAGTCAAGAATCTTTACTGGCTTCTCCTCATAAGTCAAATTACTGTCCAACTGAATCGCCTCGAGGGGTACTGTATCTCTTAATGGTATATCGGCCATCTCAGCATGACACTTCTTCAACTGTGAGACGTGGAACACATCGTGAACTCCTGACAATCCTTCAGGTAACTCCAGCTTGTAGGCAACTTCTCCCATCCGTTCCGAAACACAGTACGGTCCTATGAATCTCGGAGTTAATTTTCCCTTAACTCCAAAACGTTTCACTCCTCGCAAGGGCGATACTCGCAGATATGCTCTGTCTCCACTTTCATAGGTTACCTCCTTGCGTTTTGTGTCTGCATAACTCTTCTGCCTGGACTGAGCAATCTTCAATCTGTCACGGATCAGTTTAACCTTCTCCTCCGACTCTTTGATCAAATCTGGTCCAAACAACTGACGGTCTCCTACCTCATCCCACATCAGGGGTGTTCTACATCTGCGTCCATACAGAGCTTCGAAGCTGCCATCTTCAAACCGGCCCGGTAGCTATTGTTGTATGAGAACTTCTGCGTAAGGCAAATTGTCATCCCAACTAGATCCATAATCTAGCGCACATGCTCTCAACATGTCCTCCGTAATCTGGTCGACTCTCTGTCTGTCCATCCATCTGCGGGTGAAATGATGTCTTGAACTCCAATCTCGTACCTGTGGTCCGTGTAACTGATGCCAAAACTTTGAAGTAAACTGTGTTCCTCTATCTGATACAATGGTCCTCGGAACTCCATGCAAACATACGATCCTGGACATATATATCTTGGCCAACTTTGCACTTGTATAAGTTGTTTTCACTGGGATGAAGTGAGCCACTTTGGTCAAGCGATCCACTACTACCCATATTGAGTCATATCCTGCTTTGGTCTTGGGCAATCCGGTGATAAAGTCCATGCCAAGTTTATCCCACTTCCATTTGGGTATCGGCATAGGCTGTAACGGTCCTGCTGGCTTCTGATGCTCTGCCTTCACTCTCTGACATACATCACATACAGCTACATACTCGACAATGTCCTTCTTCATACCAGTCCACCAGAAACGTTCTTTCAAATCCAAATACATCTTGGTGTTTCCGGGTTGTATCAAGTATGGTGAGTCATGAGCTTCCTGAAGTATTAACTTCCTGGTCTCTGGGTTATTAGGCACATAAACTCGATCCTCAAACCATAAGGTATCGTGCTCATCCTCGCGAAAACCTTTGGCCTTTCCTTTGCTCATCTTCTCCTTTATCTCAGGAATCTCTTTGTCTTCCTTCTGAGCTTCTTGAACCTTGTCCAACAATGTAGACTGAACTTCCATTGTTGCAATGAAACCTCTTGGAACAATCTCCAACCGAAGTTCCATGATATCCTCAGCTAACTCCTTCGGCAATCCTTTACTTTCAAGGATATTGGCATAACTCTTCCGGCTCAAAGGGTCTGCTACGACATTGGCCTTTCCTGGATGATAGTGTAGCTTCATATCGTAATCCTTTATAAGTTCCAACCATCTCCTCTATCTAAGGTTCAACTCCTTCTGTGTGAAAATGTACTTCAAACTCTTATGATCTGTGTACACATCACAACGGTTTCCAATAAGATAATGTCTCCAAGTCTTCAATGCATGCACTACCACTGCTAGCTCCAAATCATGCATGGCATAGTTCAACTCATGGAGCTTCAGTTGTCGTGAGGCATACGAAACAACCTTTCTGTCCTGCATAAGCACACATCCAAGTCCCAAGCGTGAGGCATCACAATACACTTGAAACTCCTTATGTATATCTGGCAATGTTAGCACTCGGGCTGTAGTCAAACATTTCTTCAACTCCTGAAAACTTGCCTCGCAATCCTTTGTCCATTTAAACATAGTATCCTTCTTCAGCAATTCAGTCATTGGCTTAGCAATCTTGGAAAAATTCTCAATGAATCTCCGATAATATCCTCATGAGTCCAAGGAAATCATGGATCTCGCCAAGCTGAAGTGGGTGCCAACCATTCAAAGGATCGTTGAACCTTACTGGGATCTACTGCTATACCTTCTCCTAATATAACATGTCCAAGAAATCCAACTTCCTTCAACCAAAACTCGCACTTGCTGAATTTGGCGTATAACTGGTGTTCCCTGAGTTTCTCGAGAACTAATGCAAATGCTCCTTGTGCTCCTCTTCGTTCTTTGAGTATACCATAATATCATCAATAAACACCACAACAAACTTGTCCAAATACTCCATGAACACCTTGTTCATCATACTCATGAAATAGGCAGGGGCGTTAGTCACCCAAACGACATGACCGTATACTCAGATAATCCATACCGCGTGGTGAACGCTGTCTTTGGTATATCCTTCTCTTGAATCTTCAACTGATGGTACCACGATCAGAGATCGGTCTAAAAACACCTTAGCTCCTTGCAATGATCAAACAGATCATTGATCATTGGCAGCGGGTACTTATTCTTAATCGTTACTTCATCCAAGGCTCTATAATCAACAACCATCCTTAGGGATTTATCCTTCTTCTCCACCAAAAGCACTGGAGCTCCCCAAGGCGATGCACTCCTTCGAATGTATCCTTTCTCCAATAATTCCTTGATCTGTTTCTTAATTTCCTCCAGATCATTTGCGGGCATCCGATAGGGTCTCTTGGATACTGGCCCTATAACTGGCAATAGCTCTATCAGGAACTCGATGTATCTATCTGGTGGCATGCCTGGTAACTCTTCTGGGAAAACATCCGGGTAATCCTTTACTGCAGGCACTTCCTCCTGAACAACTCCCGTGAGGGCATTCACTTGGATCCTCCTAGGCACATGCCTAGATACATACTTAATCCTTTTTCCCTCCGGGGTGGTAAGATAAATTGATTTGCTAGCACAGTCAATGCTTCCTCCATACTTTGACATCCAGTCCATACCTAATATCACATCCAATCCTTGCGACTCCAAGATAATTAGGTCGACGAAAAAACATGTGTGCCAATGGTTAGGGGTATCTGGTTGCACCATCGGCTAGCCATCTACTCGCCTCCAAAGTAGCTCACTAAAAGAGGGGTCCTAAGGGTTTGGGTTGGTAGCTTAAACTTATCCACAAATCCCTTTATATGTATGAATGCGATGCACCAAGATCGAAAAGAACAAGAGCGGTAAATGACTTAACCAAAAACTTACCTATTACCGCGTCCGGCTGCTCTTCAACTTCCTCCACGTTAACGTGGTTCACTTGTCCTTTGTTGAATGGATTGGGCTTATTCCCAGCGCTCCCATTTCTGTTTCCATTACTTCCTTCAGGGCAATAATTGGCATAGTGCCCTGTCTTCCCGCACTTAAAGCAAGTAACTTGACTTAGGTCCCTTTTGGCGGGTGTAGCTGGGTTGGAGCGGTTCTGATTGTTATTAACTCCGTTCCCATTTCCATTCTTAGCACCATTGTGGTTATGCGATCCTCCTCCAAAGGTGGTTGTGACCTCCATGATTATGAACAAGTCCTCCCGAAGTTTGGGGTTAAGCGGGCGCTTCTGTTGAGCTCTGAATTATACTTCCCTTGTCCATACTTCCTCTTACGGCTCTCAATTTGCTGCTGCTTTCCTTCAATCATAAGGGCCTTGTCTACCAACTCCTGGTAGTTGTTGAAAGTTGCCACCATCAACTGCATGCTCATCTCATCATTCAGCCCTTCCATAAACTTCTCCTGCTTCGCGGCATCTGTGGCCACATCATCAGGGGCATAGCGTGATAACTTGCTAAAATCATCCACGACCGAGCTCTGAAGACGGTTTCCTGGCGTAAGTTGCGAAACTTCGCGCTTCTTCATCTGCATGACTCGGTTGAGACATGGGCCGTGCGAAAAGCTTGCTGAAACTGGTCCCAAGTGACATTGGCTATAGGAAAAGTAGCCGTGTAATTCTCCCACCATGCGGCTGCTGGTCCATCCAATTGATGTGCGGCAAAGCGCACCTTCTCAGCATCTGTGCATCCTGCGGTGGTTAACTCCCTTCAGATACGACGTAACCAATCATCAGCAACTATTGGCTCGGTGCTACTGGAAAAGACCGGCGGCTGTAACCTCAGGAAACGGGCTAAATTGTCCACTGGCAGCGGGCTATGGTTGTTGTTCTTGCCCTGGTTCTGAACTAGCAATTGCATCAAGGCATTCTGCTGATGGATCAACTGGGTGAGCTCCGGTGGGAAAGCAAAACCAGTGTCACGTCTCGGAGGCATCTGATGGGTTTAGATGGAAGAGATTAGAATAGAAAAAGGTCTAATGAGCACTACACATATGCACATGAGGCAAACTCAAACATTTCACTCAATCAATCAAGCAAGGGCATACAACGGTCCAGGACTATCGCAAAAGTGCTCAACTACTATTAGATACATGGGGGAGATACTACTAATATATGGTGGTCATCTAGAAATTTTGATCGGTGGAAGACTCCATGATGTTTGTTCCAGCTTCGTCTTCGTAGTCATCATCACTTGGATCGGAATCGGTGTCGTCGATGATGATGTAGTTGTCCGGGCAAGTGGGGTCACTGTTTTCTTCTTCCGGTGTCCCATGAATACTCCGATCTTCTTAACTAGGTCGTCGTTCTTCTCTAGTAGTGTCTTGATTTCCACCTCATATCCGTCGCGTGTAAACTTGAGTTCTTCCTCCAGCTTGATGATCCTGGTCTTCGCCTTCTTCAACTCCATCATGTCTGCGCACGTCTGGTTCTCCTGACATCGAATGTGCTGGTTTAGCTCCTGGATGAAAGCTCCAATGGATCTATCCTTCTTGGTGCTGATTACTTCCCATTGCTCGTCATGGCGCCCACATATTTGATAGATGGTGTCCTTAAGCTCCATGTTGTAGACTTCTCCAATACGTCCCATGGTAATGTGAGCTGCCATGCTCTTGCCTAGACTCCAGGTGGGTGCTTCGAAAGAAAATTCTATGGGTTTAGAAGTTGGCGAGAACGTCCTTCCTGGAACTTGTACTTGAATCATCCAGCGCTCTTCTTATGGTAAGGTGGCGTTATGCGTCCCGATGAAGCTTGGTATTCCAATGTTCAAGTACCTAGTGACTTCCTTCAAGTGGCGTCCAAAAGGTGTGTCTTCATCCGGTTGTGCAAACTTGTTCTTCATCTCCATCATCCTAAAGAGTGGAAAAATAGAGAGGAGTCAGGAATGAGTAGAGAAGAGTGACCTATGGTTTATCTTAGTGGTTGTGTCCTACACTCAGCGTGTGCTCTGATACCATCTTGTAGCGACCCGACCTCAGATGGTCAAGTCTCTGTGTTCCAGTGTCATCCCTGGATCAGTAATGCTGACACACACAGTACTCGAAGGATTTATAACAGAGTAGCAATCACACACTTATTACATCGAATGTCTCTGAAAGAAAACTTATTACAATAATATGACTCAAGGCCATCTAATGCGATAACAGCGGAAGACTTGGAAGATAAAGTGAGTCCATCAACTCCAACGGCATAGCTGAGCTACATGGCAACGACCTAACGAACCTTACTCCTCGTCTGAAAAGTCTGCAACATAATACGTTGCAGCCCGAGAACGGGTCAGCACATGGAATATGCTAGCAATATAACACAATAGACAGGAACAGAATAATGCTATCACTACATGCATATTTGGCTGGTGGAAAGCTCTATGGTTATAGTTTTGGAAAAGCCAATTTTTCCCTACAACAAAGGAATATATTTTTATTTAACTATCATGGTGGTTGAAACATTGAGAAGGTATAACCCCAACTCAATCCCAATTAAAGTAGTTAACAACCCAACAATATTAGTTAAGAGTGATGAGATACATGTGATAACTCAAGTACTAGATACTCAAAATTGTCCATAACCGGGGACACGGCTAACCATGATTAGATTGCACTCTGCAGAGGTTTGCGCACTTCTCCCCACAAGACTCGATCTCCTCCGTTGATTTCTCGCACTACATGGTGTTTGAGAAACGGATGACTGAGACATAGTCTTTCAGAAACATTAACTCTCTACTCCGGGTAGACCATACCAAACCTACAAAACCCGCTACCTGCTGATCTACCTCTTCAAGAGCTTCACGAAACCTACTCAACTATGCTAGAGCCCATAGTAGCTTGTGGCTGCACACGGAAGTTTCTAGCATGAATAATCTCAGTTCCCTTAGAGCCTGGGTGGCGGTCCATAGGAAGATCACACGGGTACCCCGGGATTTCCAAAAATAAAAAAAAACAACACTGGGTTCCCCAGATGCCTCGATCCACCCGGATGTGTATTAAAGTTGCCACCTTAAATTAAACCATTAATTAACAATCTCACATCTGTCATGGATTCACTCAAACCCAACCACGTCTACGAGCATAGCATAGCAATATAAGCAACACGTAGAAGTAACTCCCAAGGGTTTGATAGTAACAGGGCAATAGGTTCTACCTCAACTACTACTTCCCAACCCACAAGTTAATGACATCCTAACCATGCAATGTTTGAGGATTGAGTTAATGCATAAAAACTGGGTATGAAAAGAGTATGATCAAAGTGTTACTTGCCTTGCTGACGATCCGCGAATCCTAGAGACTCGTAGTAACACGCTTCGCACTCCGGGAATTCTATCGCAAGCGAACAATAACATACATAAGCAACAAGCAATGATGCACAAGCAAAACTCAACTAAAAGAGGCTGACCAGAAAGTTCAACTTAAGAACTCCGGTTCGCAAAAAGAATCTAACCAAACGGAACAACGAAACTCAAACGGCGAAAGAAACAAGATCCGTTTACTAATCTGAACTAGGGTCAAAATTTTCAGTATCAAAATCTTGTTTAAGTTGTTTAAGCGGAAAGAGGGTCTCGAGACGAAGATCTGGGCGCTTGAATCGCCTGATTCCGACTAACGAGCGAAAAGATAAACAGAAACTAAGATCGGATCAGAAATCACGATCAGAAAAATCACGTAATAAATCCGAGAAAAAGAAAACTGCCGAACAGACTAACGAACGAACGTTCGTTATCTGGATCTAAACGTAGAACGCGTTCGTTAAAACGAACGAACGAGCGAACACTCGCTAAATAAATAAACCGGAGAAAAACCGATCTATTTAGAAAAAAACGAAAACTAGGGTTTTCTAACAAACGAACGGTTTTTCACAGAAAACCGGGGCGGCTACCTCGCCGCTCCGGCGAAACTTCGACAGGTTCTAGCGGCCAGGCGGTGTGGGCGGCGGCGGGAGGCGGCGGCGGCGGCGGCTCGGGCGGCAGCTCCGGCTCGGGTTCAGGGCGGCGGCGGCGGGTGGTGGTGGTGGTGTGGCGGCGGGGTGGCGGGCTATTTGAGAAAGGGGGGCGACTTGGAGGAGGGGGCAAGGCGCTGAGGCGGAGTCCGGCTCGGACTCAGTCCGAGTCGGCGGCGGCGGCGGCCAGCTGGAGGCGGTGGCGGCTCTTTGGCCGACTTTGGCTCAGTGGGCCCTAGGCCCGGTGGGAACTTTTCTTTAAATAATGCCGACGGCAGAAAAATAAATCCTATAAAATAAAATAAAAATCTAAAAATGCCAAAAACAAATTTTCACCGTCTAAATAAAATATTTGGAACGAGGTGAATATTTTTCTTGGCCCTAAAATGCAATTTTTTTGAAAAATTGCAATTTTTTCTAATGCAAATAAAATCCAAATAAAATCAAATAAAATCCAACAAATGATCTTAACATTTTTACTCCAATATTTCAATTGTTTTGAAGAAGTCATATTATCTCCTCTCATTTATTTTATTATGAAATATTTTTCGGAGAGAAAAATAATTAAAATAAAAAATCCTTGTTTTCGCTATTTGATAAAAATCAAATATGAAAACTGGAAAATCCTCAACTCTCTCCGAGGGTCCTTGAGTTGCTTAGGATTTCGAGGATTGCGGAACAAAGATGCAATAAAATATGATATGCATGGATGACCTATGTATAACATTCCAAATTGAAAATTTGGGATGTTACAAGGCGTTACTCTATTTTCATGAACTTAATACTCTAGATGCATGATGTATAGCGGTCGATGAGTGGAGTAATAGTAGTACATGCAGGCAGGAGTCGGTCTACTTGTCTCGGACGTGATGCCTATATACATGATCATACCTAGATATTCTAATGACTATGCTCAATTCTGTCAATTGCTCAACAGTAATTTGTTCACCCACCGTAAAATACTTATGCTCATGAGAGAAGCCACTAGTGAAACCTATGGCCCCCGGGTTTATTTTCCATCATATTAATCTCCCTACAACAAGCTATTTCTTTCGCCGTCTTTATTTTGCTTTCTTTACTTTGCATCTTTATCATAAAAATACCAAAAATATTATCCTATCATATCTATCAGATCTCACTCTCGTAAGTGACCGTGAAGGGATTGACAACCCCTTATCGCGTTGGTTGCGAGAATTTATTTGTATTATGTAGGTGCGAGGGACTCGCGCATAGCCTCCTACTGGATTGATACCTTGGTTCTCAAAAACCAAGGGAAATACTTGCGCTACTTTGCTGTATCACCCTTTCCTCTTCAAGGGAAAACCAACGCAGTGCTCAAGAGGTAGCACATATCTGCATATGCAAGGCTCGTCAAGTTTAACCCGAGTATTCTGCGTGTGCAAAACTGGCTTTCACCCGTTGTATATGAACATAGAGCTTATGACACCCAATCATCACGTGGTGTCTCAGCACGACGAACTTTGGCAACGGTGCATACTCAGGGAGAACACTTTTATCTTGAAATTTAGTGAGAGATCATCTTATAATGCTACCGTCAATCAAAGCAAAATAAGATGCATAAAGGATAAACATCACATGCAATTAATATAAGTGATATGATATGGTCATTGTCGGTGTCAAAACCGGCGGATCTCGGGTAGGGGGTCACGAACTGTGCGTCTAGGCGGATGGTAACAGGAGACAAGGGACACGATGTTTTTACCCAGGTTCGGGCCCTCTCGATGGAGGTAATACCCTACTCCTGCTTGATTAATATTCATGATATGGGTAGTACAAGAGTAGATCTACCACGAGATCAAGGAGGCTAAACCCTAGAAGCTAGCCTATGCTATGATTGTTGTTAGATCCTACGGACTAAAACCCTCCGGTTTATATAGACACCAGATAGGTTAGGGTTACACGTAGTCGGTTACAAGGGTAGGAGATCTACATATCCGTATCGCCAAGCTTGCCTTCCACGCCAAGGAAAGTCCCATCCGGACACGGGACGAAGTCTTCAACCTTGTATCTTCATAGTCTTGGAGTCCGGCCGTGACGATAGTCCGGCTATCCGGACACCCCCTAGTCCGGGACTCCCTCAGTAGCCCCCGAACCTGGCTTCAATGACGATGAGTCCGGCGCGTTGATTGTCTTCGGCATTGCGAGGCGGGTTCTTCTCCAAATTCCATATACTTGTCGAATAGTGTCCGGCTTCTGATAAATGCTGCACTCCTCGGATTCTACGCCCAATAATGGCCATCTTCCATGTGTTTGAATGAATGCGAAAAGCCAGGGTATTTTTACAATTACCCCCTAGTCGCATAAATGAGCCGCCTATAAAAGGGGCAAGGATCTAGATCTGAGTCACACCATCCCCTTTGCAAGCTTTCATCGGGCGCCTCTAACCAAAGCCCATTCCATCATGGACAATGACGGCTCCTCCTCTCGCGCTCCAGCCCTCGGCCAGAAATTGGGAGAGATGCTCACCCCGCATAGCGAGCTAGTTATACTCCAAGCCAAGGGATTTCTCCCCCCGGCCTTCATGGTTCTGGTTCGAGCTGGACTTGCCACCTACAAGGGCGGAAAGCAAGCGGAGAGCATCCCCGATCCCTCTAAAGGAGAGCGGGTATGCTTCATCTCTTATCTAGTAAGAGGACTCGGATTTCCAATCCATCCGTTTCTCCGGGGGCTCCTGGAGTTCTACGGCCTCCAGTTGCACCATCTTACTCCTGCCTCCATCTTGCACATCGCGGGCTTCGTGGCCCTTTGCGAACTATTCTTGGGCATCGAGGCTCATTTCGGGCTGTGGAAGAGAATATTCTGCCTAGTACCCCGTTCTCATGAGGGGTCAATATATCAAGTGGGCGGAGCCGAGCTATGGCGCATCACCGGGACCGGATACCTATCCGGAACCCCAAAGAAGGCGTTCAAGACCGGCCTTGAATGGTTTTACTTGGAGGACGTCCGCTGCCGGATCCTGTTCGGATCGGCCTCCGGAGTTCAGCAATGCTCCTCTGAAGAAGCGCCTAAGCTGGCGCCCTCGAGCCTCCGGAGAGAAGATGACCGGATGTCCTTTATTTGATGAGCCGGATAAGGTTACTGGCTCATGCCGGACTGACCATGACAGGAGTCATGGCAATCTGCATTATGAGGGGAGTGCAACCGCTCCAATACAGGGCCACCCCATGTGGGACTTCAACGGGGAGGACGATGCCACCCGCCATGCTCATAAAGGGCCAAGATCGGTCACCGAACTGGTGAAGATCTTATGCGCCATGTATAAAGGGGAGGAGGAGGATTTCCTCCGCGTCAATCCACTGAAGGGGTTTTCTTCGAATAATCCTCGAAGCTGGGTAAGCAAACATCTTTGTGACCTGTCCGATCCATGTTCCCATGGTTAAATATATCATTTCGCGGTTTTACTGCAGAGGCGCTGCATCGTGGAGAAGATACACAGCCCGCCCCCACAACCCGAGGATCCGGAACGGTCCCTTGATCCGACCTCCGAAGAGGATCCGGATATAAAGGTGGAGTTGATTGACGGGGTATTCCACCAGCTTAGCATCGACAATGCTTTGGTTGCCATTACGGCCGATTACCCCGGAATACTTCCAGCCTCACAGGTAACTGAGACCAAGATCCCAAAACCCTGATAATGACCCATCCATGCTTATTTTTGATCACCGTATACCAATGGTGCTTTGCGGTGGGTACCTTCGAGGCAGGAAGCGAGCTGCGGCTGGCCTACAAAGGGCGGCGGCCTCATGAGGTTAAAAAGAAGTGCGGTCCGGATAGAAACTCCGCCGCAGCGGTATGGCGTGTCACCATACCCCTGTGATTGATTTCGGAAGGCGTACTAACGCCGATGCTCTTTTCAGAAAAAGAGCGCCACGGACCGAGTCCGGAGAGGTTATAATCGAACCTTCACCGGCCAAGCTTCAAAGCCGGGTCCGGAGGCTGGGGCGAGCACGAGACGTGCGTCGGATGCTCCTCCGACAGAGGATGCCGACAGGTTGTCCGCCACCAACTCCAAGGTGGAGAGCGCCTTGAATCACAGGCGCCCCGGACAGTTCTCCGCGACACATGTTTCTCCCAAGAGGCCTTGAATTCCTTTGATTCGGGAGATGCGCACCTCCGTGCCGCTCAAGATGGTCTAGCCAGAGCCATGGAGCAGTATGTAAAGGACATACGGGTAAGAAAATTTGTGATTATATATGCCAAGAGGCCCCGAGACTTAAAATAGTTAGAATAACTGATTTAAGGATCATTTGTTATGAGGATCTTCTGAGAAAAGAATACCCGATTGTCCCAGGAGCTTGAAGAGTGCAAGGCCCAACTAGAGGCCGCACTAGCCGCTACAGGGGGAGCCACAGAGACCCCCTCTGGTAATATACGCTTGTAAAAGATAAATAGTTAATGAAGTGCGGCGGGTGTGTAAATCGACAAAATATTGCAGATGGTGCGGACTAGATCCGGACAAGCAGCAGCTCTTGCGCCAGCTAAAGGCCGGCGAGAGCGTGCTGACAAGGGTGCGGCAGGAGAAAAATAACCTGCAAGACGCCAACACCAAGCTGGGTGAGGAACTAAAGGATGTTTGTGCCCAGCTGTCTAACTCCGTAAAGGAGAATTGGCGGCTTCGTCGCGTCATTTTCAATAAGTGCTTGAGCGAACTGTGAAAGAGTTCGGCGAGGAAGGCGACTAACATAAACATGTATGTAGGTTTGCTCACAGGTCGTCCTGAGGAGGAGATGCCCAGTTCTTCAGGAGATCTTCTTCCCGAACTGCATCAGCTGCACGAACGAGTCCGACAGGTGATGAAAGGCATCGGCCAGGACTTGTGGCCATCTATCTCCCTGCCCGAAGGCATTGGGGAGCTGGCAGAGCGACTTCAAGGTGCACGGCGGCGCTTCCGGCTATGGAAGATATCGGCCTGCCATCAAGGCGCCAGGGAGGCCTGGGCCATGGTAAAGACGCTGCACACGGTTGCTGACCCAAACCACATGGCCGAGGTCGGACATGTGGGGCGGATGGGATGGAGATCCTCAGAAGCTTAGTGTACGGCCAAGTAGAATTGGCCGCCAAGTATTCCCGGCAAGATTGTAAATTAGATAGCCTATTAGATGGCATTGAGGAGGAATACAATGAGTCGAGTTGACTATGTAAAAATATGACATGAAAGAATGTCTTCTAGCTGGATTGTAGATCGTTTGTCATAGCGGACCTTTTAAGCTTCAACCTCCGGACCCAACAAGACGGAGTGTACGAATACCTTCGTGCTAAAGTAAGAACCGTGGTATGCAAGGAGACAAGGCGTAGGGGTCATAGTTGCTGTATCAGACAAGTGCCCAACTAGTTATGTTATATTACATGGGTAGTAAGAAACATCTTCCAGTGAGAATAGTTCCGTTAAGGGTTCCTTTCGCTGGGATGCATGCCCTAAAGTGCATGTCAAAGCTGCTATGAAAGCAGAAAATCATCTGGGGGCAGATGGGTAAATAGTTAAAAATCATCTTTCAGTTCACCGACCGAATATTCCCTTAAGAACGCTAGCTTTCGGCTTCACCCAGTCTGAGGTACACATCCGGCTGACCCGGCAGTAACAATCGCAGAGGTGCTCCCTTTACCACCTAGCCGAACAATCGGGAACGTAGGGGTAAGCACAGGAGCTAGGCAACCCAGCTTGTCCAAAACATAAGTCATATCGATGCATAAAATGGTGAATAAAAGGTACATGCGGAAGTTTAACGCATGTGTTGGGCATGAAGCCCGTATAAACAAGCTTCTGTTAAAGAAGCCCCCAGGTATAATGAACACGGACAACGCGTTAAGTGTGTGCGACAAAAGCCCAAACGAGCCTCTAGAGGCTACAAGAAGAAGAAGGAGGAAGGAGAGAAATAAAAGACAGCAAAAAACAAAAAATAAAAAATGCGGACGGAGGAAGGAGACGAACTTGGAGTCCGGCACTTAGGCGTAGAATCTTTGTAGACGGGCTGCGTTCCATGGGTTCGGCTCGAGTCGGTTATCCGATGCATTTCGCAGACGGTATGTTGGTCAGGACCTGGTCGATGATGAAGGGACCTTCCCATTTGGGCTTGAGTTTGTCCTTTTTCTTGTCCGGCAGGCGTAGAACTAGTTCGCCAACGTTATAAGCTTTGGCCCGTACTTCCCTGCTTTGGTATCTTCGAGCCTGCTGTTGATAGAATGCGGAACGAGCTTTTGCCACGTCGCGCTCCTCCTCCAATGCGTCCAAACTATCCCGCCGATCAAGCTCGGCTTCTCTTTCTTCATACATGCGCACGCGAGGTGAGTCATGTATTATGTCGCAGGGCAAGACTGCCTCTGCGCCGTACACCATGAAGAATGGTGTGAATCCGGTAGTACGATTCGGCGTGGTCCGCAGCCCCAGTCTGAGTAGTCGAGCTCCTCAACCCAAAGGCGTGTTAGATTCCTTGAGGGACCGCACTAGTCCGGGTTTAATGCCGCTCATGATTAGACCATTTGCCCGCTCGACTTGGCCGTTGGTTTGAGGGTGATAGGCGAGGCATAATCGAGCTTGATGCCCATGTTTTTGCACCATAATTTGACCTCATCGGCCGTGAAGTTGGTGCCATTATCGCGATGATATCATGGGGACACCGTAACGGTGCACTACCCCTGATATGAATTCTGTCACCGGTCCGGATTCGGCCGTTTTAACAGGTTTGGCCTCTATCCATTTGGTGAATTTATCCACCATGACCAATAGGTATTTTTGCTTGTGGGTTCCTCCCTTAAGGGGTCCAACCATGTCAAGCCCCAGACCATGACGGCCAGGTGATGGGTATAGTTTTAAGGCGGTGGGTGGCATGTGGCTTTGGTTAGCAAAAAGCTGGCAACCGACGCATCGTTGGACTAAGTCCTGCGCATCTGCCCGGGCCGTCGGCCAATAAAATCATGTACGAAAGGCCTTGCCTACAAGGGCCCGGGCTGCGGCGTGGTGCCCACCCAGTCCGGCATGAATTTCAGCCACGAGGTTTCGCCCTTCCTCTTCGGAGATACACCTTTGAAGGACTCCGGTAGTGCTTTTCTTATAAAGCTCTCCCTCATGGACTTTATAGGCTTTAGAGCGCCTGCATTACTATGCAGCGAGCCTCATTTTGGTCTTTCCGGAGTTCTGCCTAGTTAGGTAGGCTAGGAATGGTTCCGCCCACGGGCGATAACCGCCATTATTTCGTGAGCAAGAGGGTGTTATCTCGGGGGTAGAGCCTCCGGTTATGTCAGAGTGTTCGGCGTCAGGCAGTGCGGTTGGGTCCGGATTGATATTGCCGGACTCCCCTTCCCATAGTACGAATGGCTTGAACAGCCATTCCAGAAAGATATTGGGTGGGACGGCATCGCGTTTTCCACCGATGCGTGCCAATATATCCGCCGCCTGGTTGTTATCCCGGGCTATATGATGAAATTCGAGCCCTTGAACCGTCTTGACATTTTTAGGACCGCATTGCGGTATGCTGCCATTTTCGGATCTTTGGCATCAAAGTCTCCGTTTATTGGAGATATTGCGAGGTTCGAATCCCGTGCACCTCTAGGCGTTGAATGCCCATGGAGATCGCCATCCGGAGGCCGTGCGAAGGGCCTCGTATTCGGCTGCGTTGTTGGAGTCCGTATACATTATCTCAAGGACGTATTGGACTGTGTCCCGGTTGGGGACGTCGGACGACGCTGACCCAGTGCCGCCAACATTTTGGAGCCGTCAAAGTGCATGATCCAATTGGAGTATCGCCCGTACTCTTTAGGGAGTTCGGCGGTCCATTCGCCACGAAGTCGGCCAAAACCTGCGACTTAATAGCTCGTCGTGGCTTATAAGTTATATCGAATGGAAGGAGCTCTATGGCCCATTTAGCAATCCGCCCGTCGGCGTCGCGGTTGTTTATAATGTCCTTAAGAGGTACTTGAAGCTACCGTTATCGAACACTCTTGAAAGTATTGTCGCAGCTTCCGGATGCCATGAACACCGCATATGCTATCTTTTGATAGTGTGGGTACCGGACTTGCATGGAGTTAGGACGGTGGACACATAATAAAGCGGTTTTTGAATAGGGAACCGGTGTCCGCTTCGCTTTCGCTCGACAACGAGCACCGCTACCGACAACTTGATGTGTTGCGGCGACATATAATAGCATTGGTTCGCCTACGCTATGGGCCAGGACCGGATTTGTTGCCAAAATGGCCTTTATTTCTTCGAGTCCGGCCGTGGCGGCATCCGTCCACTCGAAGTGTTCGGTGCGGCGGAGGAGGCGGTAAAGGGTAATGCCTTTTCTCCTAAACGGGAGATAAAGCGGCTTAGAGCCGCTACGCATCCCGTCAATTTTTTTATTTGTTTGAGGTCTTTTGGAATATCCAATTGTGACAGAGCTCGAATCTTGGCTGGGTTTGCTTCAATTCCTCTACCGGATACAATGAAGCCCAGGAGCTTTCCGGCTGGAACGCCGAAGACGCATTTTTCCGGATTGAGCTTGATGTCATATTTTCGAAGATTGTCGAATGTGAGCCTCAAGTCGTCTACTAGAGTTTCGACGTGCTTGGTTTTGATGACCATGTCATCTACATATGCTTCCACCGTTTTTCCGATCTGGTTTGCCAGACATGTCTGAATCATGCGCTGATATGTTGCGCCGGCGTTTTTGAGCCCAAAGGGCATTGTGTTGAAGCAGAACGGGCCGTATGGAGTGATGAATCTTTGTTGCAGCTTGGTCTGCTCCGCCATCTTGATTTGGTGGTAGCCGAATGCAGCGTCGAGGAAGCACAATGAGTCGTGTCCTGTCAGAAGCGTCAATGATTTGATCAATTCGAGGGAGGAAGGGATCCTTTGGGCAAGCCTTATTAAGGTCTTTGAAATCAACACATATAGGCGCCAGATTTATCCTTCTTTGGTACCATCACCAGGTTTGCTATCCAGTCCGGATGTTTTATATCTCTCGATGAATCCGGCTTCCAAAAGTTTGGCTAGCTCCTCTCCCATGGCCTGTCTCTTGGAGTACGGAAGCGCCGAAGATCCTGTTTGACTGGCTTGAATCCTTTTAGGATATTTAGGCTGTGCTCACCGGTGACATGGGATTCTGGCATGTCTGAAGGGTGCCATGCAAAGATGTCCCAGTTTTCTTGTAGAAATTCTCGTAGTGCGGCGTCTAAATCAGGGTTTAATTGGGCCCCAATGGAGGCCGTCTTTGCAGGGTTCGTTGGGTGGACTTGGAATTTGACTATTTCATCCGCTGGTTTAAAAGAGGTGGACTTGGATCTTTTATCAAGTATCACATCGTCCCTGTTCACCGTGGAGCGCATCGCGGTGAGTTCTTCGGCCGCTAGGGCTTGGATAGTGCCTCGAGGGCTAGTGCGGCTGTCTTGTTTTTTGTGAGTGCAATGTTCGGATCACTAGCGAGAGTGATGATTCCGTTAGGTCCGGGCATTTTAAGCTTCATGTACCCATAATGGGGTATAGCTTGAAAGATTGTGAATGCTTCTCGTCCTAATAAAGCATGATATCTGCTGTTGAACGGGGCCACTTGAAATGTGACCTCCTCAGACCTGTAATTGTCCGGCGAGCCGAACACTATGTCCAGTGTAATTTTTCCTGTGCAGCATGCTTCCCGGCTAGGGATAATTCCTCTAAAGGTTGTGCTGCTTCGCTCAATGCGGTTCCAGTCTGCATGGGTTACGGAGTGTTTGTTTTCGCATGTTATTTGATGCGAAGGTCTCGAAGACTGTTAGCACCGTACTGGTGTTGCTGGGCTGGGATTCCGAAGCTAGAAGCTCTTCGCCACTTTTGGCCACCTGTCGTAGTATCCAACATGCTCGAAGGCTATGAGTTGGGGTGGCGCTCTCTGTGCTATGAATTTTGCAGGGTCCGTTTAGCCAACCCTCCAGTACGGTTCCGTACCCTTTAGGGCGTTTTGGTTTTTTGGTATACAACCCAGGTGCTTGATAATGATGCACCCTTTTGTTCCGAACTAGGGATGTATTCGGGGCCGGATTATCCCAAAATTTACTTTCGGTTTTCCAGGCGCTCTCCATCGCACAGTACTTTTGTACTATGGTCACCAAGTCAGCAAAGCGTGTAATTTCGTGACGACTTATGGCGTTTAGGATTCCCTTGTCCGTGCAATTATTGCAGAAAATTGGGATTGCGTCCTCCTCTCGGCAGTCCTTTATCCTGTTCATAACCAGGAGGAATCTTGCCCAGTAATGATGTACTGTTTCGGCGGGCTCTTGCCGAATTCGAGAGAGATCGCTAATGTTTGGGTTGGCGGGTGGCACTAAATCCGGAACCCCGTCCAATTTAGGACTCAAGGGCCGAGAAGTTTCCGAACTCGGAAGTTTGGATTTTTGAGTGCTATCCAATGAGTCCGACCCGCCGCCTGACTTTAAGTTCAGGGCTTGATCGACATCCGTCCCTCCGCGAGAATCCGGCATGGAGGGATCGGGAATCCGGACGTAGCTAGTCCTTAAGATAGAAGAAGAATCGCCGCATTGCTCCTCTATCACAGCAACATGATGGGTAGCCTGGGGAGAGTTGATCTCTCTCGGATCGGTTTTAGGCCCGATCCGGTCGTAGTCTGTGGCGACTCCCAGGGCGGCGATTCGGTCCAAGAACTCGTTTACGGAGGAGAGCTCGATTGGATCTAATTGTTCGGCAAGTTCCGAATTAACATGAAGATTGGTTTCGATGACTCGCGAGGTCATCGCTTGTGATGGCGGACCGGGCGGTCATAAGAAAACCACCTAGTCGAAGAATCGGCCAGCGGCCAAGGATCCTTGGCGATAGTATCGTCTTTAAAAGACGAGATGAGGCATCCTACGATGGCGACGACACGCAGGAACTCTCAATGAAAGCACCAATGTCGGTGTCAAAACCGGCGGATCTCGTGTAGGGGTCCCGAACTGTGTGTCTAAGCGGATGGTAACAGGAGACAAGGGACACGATGTTTTACCTGTGTTCGGCCCCTCTCGATGGAGGTAATACCCTACTCCTGCTTGATTAATATTCATGATATGGGTAGTACAAGAGTAGATCTACCACGAGATCAAGGAGGCTAAACCCTAGAAGCTAGCCTATGGTATGATTGTTGTTCGTCCTATGGACTAAAACCCTCCGGTTTATATAGACCCCGGATAGGTTAGGGTTACACAGAGTCGGTTACAAGGGTAGGAGATCTACATATCCATATCGCCAAGCTTGCCTTCCACGCCAAGGAAAGTCCCATCCGGACACAGGACGAAGTCTTCAACCTTGTATCTTCATAGTCTTGGAGTCCGGCCGTGACGATAGTCCGGCTATCCGGACACCCCCTAGTTCGGGACTCCCTCAGTCATCATCATCTTGTGCTTGTGATCTCCATCTCCGAAGCACCGTCATGATCACCATCGTCACCGGCGCGACAGCTTGATCTCCGTCGTAGCATCGTTGTCGTCTCGCCAACTATTGCTTCTACGACTATCTCTACCGCTTAGTGATAAAGTAAAGCATTACAGGGCGATTGCATTGCATACAATAAAGCGATAACCATATGGCTTACGCGATTGTCGATAACTCGGTTACAAAACATGATCATCTCATACAATAAAATATAGCATCATGCCTTGACCATATCACATCACAACATGCCTTGCAAAAACAAGTTAGACGTCCTCTACTTTGTTGTTGCAAGTTTTACGTGGCTGCTACGGGCTGAGCAAGAACCGTTCTTACCTACGCATCAAAACCACAACGATAGTTCGTCAAGTTAGTGCTGTTTTAACCTTCTCAAGGACAGGGCGTAGCCACACTCGGTTCAACTAAAGTTGGAGAAACTGACACCCGCCACCAATTGTGTGCAAAGCATGTCGGTAGAACCAGGTCTCGTGTAAGCGACGCATAATGTCGGTCCGGCCGCTTCATCCAACAATACCGCCAACCAAAGTATGACATCTTTGGTAAGCGGTATGACTTGTATCGCCCACAACTCACTTGTGTTCTACTCGTGCATAAACATCAACGCATAAAACCTGGCTCGGATGCCACTGTTGGGGAACGTAGTAATTTCAAAATTTTCCTACGCACACACATGATCATGGTGATGCATAGCAACGAGAGGGGAGAGTGTAACATCCCAAATTTCCAATTTGGAATGTTATACATAGGTCATCCATGCATATCATATTTTATTGCATTTTCGTTTGCAATCCTCGAAATCCTAAGCAGCTCAAGGACCCTCGGAGAGAGTGGATTTTTCCAATTTTCATATTTGAATTTCATCAAATAATGAAGACGAGGGTTTTGATTTTAATTATTTTCTCTCCGGAAAATATTTCATTTTAAAATAATAAATGAGGGGAGATAATATGACTTCTCCAAAATAATTGAAATATCGGAGGAAAAATGTTAAAATCATTATTTGGTATTTATTTGATTTTTATTTGCCCTAGAATTTTTTTTGCATGTTTTAAAATTGCATTTTAGGGGCCAAGAAAAGTTCATCTTGTTCTAAATATTTCATTTAGACGGAGAAAACTTGTTTTGGTATTTTTAGATTTTTATTTATTTTTCTAGGATTTTTCTAGGTTTCGGCGGAACGTTTAAAAAAAAGAGAGACCATACCGACCGGGCCTAGGGCCCACTGAGCAGCGCCGCCCGCCGCGCCGCCGCCTCGTCGTGCAGCGCCAAGACGCCCGCCGCCGTCGACCCGGACTCGAGTCCGAGCGGACTCCGCCGCCGCCTTGCCCTCCTCCAAGTCGCCGCCCGCCCCTTTATATATGCCGCTACCCTCCTCTAGCCACCACCACCGCCGCCGCCTCCCGGAGCCCGAGCCGAGCCCCCGAGTTGCCGCCGCCGCCGCCTCTAGCCGCCCCCTCCCGCCGCCACCCGCACCCTCGCCGAGCCCGCCGCCTCACCGCCCGCTGTCGCCCGCCTCGCCGGACGACCTCGCCGGAGGTATCCGCCCCGCCGCCCGGTTTTTTTAAGAAAACCCCTTCGGGTTTTTTAGAAAAACCCTAGTTCGTTTTTTTATATTTTAGTTAGATCTGTTTTATTCTCCGGTTTATTTACTTATCGAGCGTTCGCTCATTCGTTCGTTTTAACGAACGTGTTCGTCGTTTAGTTTCTGCTAACGAACGTTCGTTCGTTAAGCCGTTCGTCGTTTTTCTTTTATCGGATTTATTCCGCGATTTTCCTGATCGCGATTTCTGATCCGATGTTCGTACTAGTATAACTTTTCGCTCGTTTATCGGAATCAGGCGATTCAAGCGCCTGGAGTTTAAGCTCGAAACCCTCTTTCCGAATAATCAACTCAAACAAGTTTTTGTCTCTGTAAAATTTGACCCTAGTTCAGATTAGTAAACGGATTTTCTTTCTTTCGCCGTTTGAGTTTCATTGCTCCGTTTGGTTTGATTCTTTTTGCGAACCGGAGTTCTTAATTTGAACTTTCTGGTCGGCCTCTTTCAGTTGAAGTTTTGGTTGTGCATCTTTGCTTGTTGCTTATGTATGTGTTGTTTGCTTGCGATAGAATTCCCGGAGTGCGAAGCGTGTTACTACGAGTCTCTAGGATTCACGGATCGTCGGCAAGGCAAGTAACACTTTGATCATACTCTTTTCATACCTAGTTTTTATGCATTAGTTTCAACCCTCAAACATTGCATGGTTAGGATGTCATTAATTTGTGGGTTGGGAAGTAGATGATGAGGTAGGAACCTATTGCCCTGTTACTATCAAACCCTTGGGAGTTACTTCTACGTATTGCTTATATTGCCATGCTATGCTCGTAGACGTGGATTGGGTTTGAGTGTATCCCATGACAGATGTGAGATTGTTAATTAATGGTTCAACTTAAGGTGGCAACTTTAATACACATCTGGGTGGATTGAGGCACCTGGGGAACCGAGTGTTGTCTGTTTTATTTTGGAAATCCCGGGGTACCCGTGTGATCTTCCTATGGACCGCCACCAGTGCTCAAACAGAATCGAGATTATTCATGCTAGAATCTTCCGTGTGCAGCCACAAGCTATTATGGGCTCTAGCATAGTTGAGTAAGTTACGTGAAGCTCTTGAAGAGGTAGATCAGCAGGTAGTGGGTTTTGTAGGTCTGGTATGGTCTACCCTGAGTAGAGAGTTAATGTTTACGAAGGCGTGTCTCGGTCATCCGTTTCTCAAACACCATGTAGTCACGAGAAATCAACGGTGGCGATCGAGTCTTGTGGGGAAAAGTCATAAACCTCTGCAGAGTGTACAATCTAATCATGGTTAGCCGTGTCCCGGTTATGGACAATTACGAGTATCTAGTACTTGAGTATTCACATGTATCTCATCACTCTTAACTGATATTGCTGGGATGTTAATTACCTTAATTGGGATTGAGTTGGGGTTATACCTTCTCAATGATGTTTCAACCACCATGATAGTTTAAAAATTTATTCCTTTGTTGTAGGGAAAAATTGGCTTTTCGCAAAAATTGTAACTGTAGAGCTTTCCACCAGCCAAATATGCATGTAGTGGTAGCATTATTCTGTTATTGCTCTATTGTGTTACATTGCCAAAGATATTCCATGTGTTGACCCGTTCTCGGGCTGCAACGTATTATGTTGCAGACTTTTCAGATGAGGAGTAAGGTTCGATAGGTCGTTGCCGTGCAGCTCAGCTATGCCGTTGGAGTTGATGGACTCACTTTATCTTCCAAGCCTTCCGTTGTTATCGTATTATATGGCCTTAAGCCATATTATTGTAATAAGTTCTCTTTTGAGACATTCGATGTAATAAGTGTGTGATTGCTACTCTGTTATAAATCCTTCGAGTACTGTGTGTGTCAGCATTACTGATCCAGGGATGACACTGAAACACAGAGACTTGACCATTTGAGGTCGGGTCGCTACAGAGAGTGTGTCCACGTACCCTCATAGACCGAAAGAGAAAGTGTTAGCACAACGCAGTTGATGTAGTCGTATGTCTTCACGATCCGACCGATCAGAGTACCGAACATACGGCACCTCCGAGTTCAGCACACGTTCAGCTTGATGACGTCCCTAGAACTCCGATCCAGTCGAGCTTTGAGGGAGAGTTCCCTCAGCACGACGGCGTGGTGACGGTGATGATGATGCTACCGACGCAGGGCTTCGCCTAAGCACCGCTACGATATTATCAAGGTGGAATATGGTGGAGGGGGCACCGCACACGGCTAAGAGATCAATAGATCAATTGTTGTGTCTCCAAGGGGTGCCCCGCTCCCCGAATATAAAGGAGTGGAGGAGGGGGAGGGGGCCGGCCACCCTAGGCGCGCCCCATGAGGAGTCCTACTCCCATCGGGAGTAGGTGTAACACCCCAAATTCTCTGGCCAAGTTTTTGATGTTAAAATTTTTGCCAGGAGTTTTAAAATTTTTATTTCTGTGGATTTTCAGAACTCCTCTTTTATGGTTAAGGAGTTTTGCATCTTTTCCCAAGTGGAGCTTTCCAAAATATATGGGACTTCTATGCCAACTCTTTATAACATTTTCTTAATCGGCGGATTTATTTATTAGATCATTTCATCCTGAGCTTTATTCATTAAAATGGATTGTTTTAGATTTTGGAGCTCTGTTTGTACTACAACCATTTGATAGAATCACTTAAAACTTCAACCAAAATTTGGAGATGTCATGAGATGTCTCTAAATCAATTATGTGCACCAATAAAATTATTTCATTGCTTATTTTGGGTTCTTTCACCTGGTTTGCTTCTCTGGTCCAGTGGGCATTTTTGCACTACAACCCATTTAAATATTTCCCTAGAGCCTCCACCAAAATTTTGGGATGTCAGTAGTAGCATGCCATCCAACTTTATGCAAAAGCATAGTGATGTTTTTTGGAAAATTTGAGTGCAACAGCCTCTTTTCATTACGGACCAGACTTGTGTTTTCTACTACAACTCTGTTATTTCTTGCTCTAATGACCTTGTGTTTTCTCATGCTTGTAGTCAACCCTGCAAAACCCCTAAGTCCAGGAGCATGCTCTATTTGGAACACTTTTGGTCCATGAAATGATGCCACTCACTCCACCTTGAGCTGAAGTTTTGCAAAACTTGCACTAGCAAGTTTCTCCTTTTGCAAACTGACTTCACCACCCTCTCTTATATCCATAGAGACACCGATCTGGAGAGTTTGGCCACCCAAGAGCTACCTAGGTGCCTTTGGCATTTTGTCAAACACCGTGTGCATGACCAGTTTTGGCATGACTTCAAGTTTACTTGGTGAACTTGATCTCTGGCCTATCCATCGTGCCCCATGATCCCCTTGCTAACCTTAACCTAGCCTGGTTCCTTGCCAGCCTCACCCAAGCCCTCTGTAGCAGGCCATGGCATTTCATCGAGCACCTTTCATGCGTGCTGCGGCGCGCCAGAGCGTCGTTTGGCACCCACATGCACCAGAGCCGCGTCACACCCGCAAGACTCAAAACCCGGCCCCACCCAGCTCACCGTGTCCCTTGCACCGCCACGCCACCCGACCACCCCTGGCACCCCAGCGCCACCACCGGGATGGCCGTGGCGGCTAGCTCGGCCGCTAGCAGGCCCGACCGTGGTCGGCGCCGCCAAAGCCACCCCAGCTTGCCACCGCCTCCGAACAAAGGCGAGCTCATCCGCAGCCTCGTCCGCTAGCGCTCGTCGCCGCCACGTCGCCCGAGCTACAGGGAGGCGGTTCGCCGTCGTCCTTATCGCCGGCCGCCCCAGAACCGACCTCCACCGCGTATATAAGGGCCCCGGAGCTCAACCGAGTCCTCGAGCAACCTCGTATGATCCTCCTAGTGTTGCCTTGGCCAGCAGTCGAGCAAGGGAAGGCCTTCTTCCCCGAGTCCGACCGGTTCGGTCGCCGCCAAGCCCTGGCCGATTCCATCGGCACCAGTGCCTATCCTTCTCCACTCTCTCCACCAAGAACTCTCCCTTCCTCTCGCGAGCACAACCCCTCGCTCAATTTTGGCCGGAGACCACCGCAGCCCCAAACTCACTATCCACCCGAATGCCCCCTCCGCCGCGGAGCTCGCCGCCGGTGGCTCCCTCCACCTCCGGCTACCCTCGACCACGGAAGGACCGCCTAGGAGTGGCGGATCCATCCTGCACTCGGATGCCCTCGAGGAGCCGCTTAACGCATGGCGAAGATCGCCGGAGTCCCCGCCTCCGTTCGGCAGAGGAAGGAGAGGGAAGGAGACTGGTCAAACGACGGTGCCCCCTTGACCCAATCGGGCAAGGACTCAGCGCAGTCCACGCTGGATAAGTGGGCGCATTTTCAAAATGCGCCTTCGACGATGTAATGATATTTCAAACGTTTTCTTCTGTTTTATTTTAAATATCAGATTTTGACCAAACTTCGACCGGCTGTATCTTTTTGAAAACAACTCCAAATGAATTGATTCTTTTTGCTACCTCTCTCAAATATTGTCTAGTTTATTTTAAGATTTATTTAAAAAAAATTCAGAACAACTTTCTGTGCTGTTTTTATTTTGTGTGTTAATTCAAATATATTATTTTAAATAGGGTTTTTGAAGATTTCATGATGATTTGGATGCACCCTTCCTTCCCATGACCTGAAGGCAAGCATTCTGAACCCTGGTGAAATTTTGTGTGTGTTGCATAGCACGGTGGCAACACCACCCCGACACATACATGCGTCATTTTATGTGAGCATGAGATCCTATTCATGGGTGCATATTAGTGAGTTTATGCTAATGAAGTTGACATGATTTGTGATGGAAATCACCGTCATACGTCTTCCATGCATACCGGAAGGAAAGACGGGAAGCCCTCTGTCTTGGGTAGACACGGGCTTGCCCCTAGTCCTCCGTCGAGACGGTCGTGTCGGTATGACATGAGGGGATGTCGCGTGATGTTTCCATCTGTTGTTTGAGATATATGCATTGTTATGCTAATCATGCAGGAAATATTACAACCTCCCCGAGTCGACTGTAGATCGAGTCTTGTGCCAAGAACCCCCATACTTGCTTCAGACTACCACTCGTCCCTACACCAAGTAGGGTACGGCTCGATAAGTTGTTAACCCTTTCCTAGCACACACCATACGGAGAGGCCGTGGTGGAAGATCTTTGGAGGCATCCGGTAGTCATACCACCGGTCCGGGAGCATGGGTGTTTCGGTTGTAGCCGAAGGGGTAGCTCCCGGTTATGCCATGTATAAATTTTGTGATCCCATGTTACGTCGAGGTTGTGGCCTCCCCACTTAGAGTTTTGCTTAACAGTGTCGTGGGTGATTCCAGACACATGTGAGTTAAGCTGGTGTGTGCAAGTTAGGTGTGTTTTCAACAAAAAGACCGTAGACGGAATTAGTCCCGATGGACTAAAGAAATCCGTTACTCATGGGTAAAGAGTACACCCTCTATAGAGATTAAACCTATTCGAATAGCCGTGTCCATGGTTAAGGATTACAGTTTGGGATGGGTCAAGTGTTGGTCTTAGTGTCGGTCTTCGGAGGTGAAACTGTTAAACCCGGAAGCACGATTGTGACTTGTGAAAATTTATGATTACTATTTTGGATGTGAACTAACCCGTGATATTTTCTGGTATTATCGAATATCCCTGGGATGGTTCTACCTCCTGGATATTCATCGTGGCATTTCTTTTAAATCCCTTTATGCATTTTGTCCGCCGACGCCCGACTATGGCATTTCTTTTAAAGCCCTTTATGCGGTGTCGCCGACGCCTCGATCGTAGCATTTCTTTTAAAGCCCTTTATGTTGTGTCGCTCAGACGCCCGACTGTGGCATTTCTTTTAAAGCCCTTTATGCGGTGTCGCTCAGACGCCCGATTGTGGCATTTCTTTTAAAGCCCTTTATGTGGTGTCGCTCAGACGCCATCGTGGCATTTCTTTTAAATCCCTTTATGCGGTGTCGCTCATCGCCCGATCATGACATTGTTCTTGTTTATTTATAAGCCCTCTATGCGGTGTCGCTCGGGCCTTGATTGTGGCATTTCTTTTGTGTTATTTACTTCATGATTTTTATACTACCATATTATTGTATATCCATAAATAACATGCTTGTACACATCGAGTTTTACTTATCTCATGTGACTAACGTCTTGAGCATAATATATTTTCGATTACATCATTGTTAAATCATGCCTGTGTTCATTGTGTTTGCGAGTACATTCAAAGTACTCACCGGCTTGTCCTCGGCTATTGTCTTGGCCAAATTTCATGCTTGGAGAGGAGCGTTGCGGTGACTGTCCCGATACCTAGGCAACGGTGATCTCAGCTCTGTGAAGATAGGAGTTATCCCGGTCACTGTTCACGTGGGAAATGGAGTCCCATAGACGAGGATATTTCATAACCCGCTTCCGCCATCAACCTTTAGTAAAACCTGTTGTTGTACTCACAAGCCAGAATGGTCTTGTGCTACAGATATTGTATTTTTGCTTGGATTTTCTGTATCAAGTTAGTGCCTTATCAGCTAACAGTTATCCTGGGGTTGATAAGCACAAGGACCATTTTTCCTGGGATTAGCACCGGAGAATTCGGTCGCCAGGACTTGGTATCGAGCCAGGCGACCATTGGCTAATCCTATCTTAGCGTGTCAATAAAGTTAGGCTAATAACCCACCGAGCCATAACCAAAACCTCAGCCGAGCTTCTCGCACAAGATAGCCACACAGTGACCCGACGCTTTCTGCAGTCGGTGCCCAACCTATCAACTAGCCCGTCTATCACCCACCAGTGACCAGCACCAAAGGCGTCTCATTCGCAAGCGTGCGAAGGAAGACTCCATTCCCTTTTCTATAAAAAGGAACGCGCTCGCCACAACCCAGCCCAAAGACGGCCGCTATCCCAAAACCAAGCCACAATGCCCGGTCCCGTAGTACACCATGAGACTACAGCAACCAACCTTGGAGGTTTTGTGACCATACTGCATAAACCTTACCCGCCGTGCCTACGCGTTAGAAGAGCCACCGAATATGTTGTGTACCAAGGACCCATTAGTGGCAAGAGCCGTCAATTACAGGCCATTGTACATATCTCTGATGAGGGGTCTCACCCGAGCGCCTCTGAGTTCACCGGAAGAACTACTTCCTTTGAGCCGCAAGCCATCCAACTAGCTGCTCGAGAGGCTATAGTTCATCTCCGCACTGTCGCCCCGAGTTAATCGTCGCCGTTCCACTACTACCCCAGGCGTGAAGGGTATGGTAGACCACCTCAAGTTGCCAACGGAGACCACGAGATGCAGACCCTGACATCGCATCTAGTGCGCTATGTAAGTGCCTTTGGAGGACCTATTCGATCAGATCACTATTGATCCGGTCGCAGCTCGTGGAGAGCTGGTTCGCCGAGCCCAATGAGGGAGGAGATCGAGCCCAACGCCGACAACCCCGTCGTGTTGTTTGGACAACCGATCGAGACCACGAGGCCAGCCCGGCCGTCGGCCAAGGTGCTTTGATGACCCATGAAGTGCTTCGTCGCCTCCTGGGAGCACACTCCAACGGGGTTGTGGTCAACAATCCCCGTGACGGTCATCATCACTACCCCGAGCCTGCAGCCCCTCAGCCCTCTCCAGCAAATTCCGACGGTGAGAACCGTAGGGAAGCCTCGACGTCCACAAGGGACGCCCGCTTGGATGTAAACGAAGTAGACTGAGACACTCGAGTAGTGCCGAGTCCCAGTGTATCCTCGCTTTGTAATTCTGTGATTCCTTAAATTAGCGCCTTTGGCATCGTGCATCTGTTTTATATAGTAGTTTTGCATGGATGTATTAGCATGCAGTGTGATTTCTCTATCCTTGGCGCAGCTACCCAGAACCGCCCCGACAACATCCACAGTGATACATCACTTTAGTAAGATGTGTGTATCTGTGGTTGACCCGAGCTGAGCCGGCCAAGTCTTTACTTTTTACCATGGTAAATGACCCAGCCCCGGTGCTATAAAAGGGCCACCGAGTGACCTTGCCAAGCACCTTCACCTTGTGCACCATCCCCACAACCATTTCTTGCCATGCCGAGCCCTAGTATTTATCTGAGGACTCGGATGCTACCCTGTAGTTTTGTCAAGATATTGTGGGATTTTACCCATGATACCATGGGCGCAACCTGACACCCCAAGACGAGCTGTTCAAATCGAGGATCACCCCTTCCACCTCGAGATATTGGGCAGCCGTGCACATCCCGCCCGTAAACCCAAACCAAGACCCCACAAAAGTCTCCTTCGTGGGGAAATCTATGCCAACCCCGCACATGGCCGTAGAAGCTGATGTGTATGAAGCGCTTGTTCGCCGATTCGCGGTACCCTACGCCAAATAACGAGGGTATTATTATTTTCCAAGCGGCAAAGACACCGGAGGAGTAACATCCTTTCGGTGTGGACGTATTGAGAGAGACCCAGTCTTGGCCAACCTCGTCCAATACGCCATCATCGCAAGAAGAACGTTTGACCCAACATGTGATGGGTTATCTGCAGAGCCTCGCGGATTTAAATCCTCAGATCACCATCGGCAGATCACTGAGGCCCGACCAGGAGAGACTCATACATCGACTGGTCAATCCACTCCCTCCGATAGAAGAAGAGTGTATACTAGTACCGGAAATGTTTTCTCAAGACCCCGTCCAATTACCGTTTTCAATTTAGATGCACCGCTGTGTTTATTGTCGCATTTTTATTTATGTGTTGTAACTTATGCTTAGTACCCGAGTTTCGCAGCGAGTGAATCTTTAGTATAAGCAGCTCTGTCGCTTTTGGACTTTAATGTATTACTGTTTTCCCTCGCGAGAAATCACGAGCGTAATTTCTTTTCCTGAGTTGCCGCATCGTATGTTTTCTCACGACATAGATCATTTATTTCACACAGCCCAAGGCAGCAGACTCACCCCACAATTACACGAACACATACACTGCTTGCAAAATTTTGCAAGCGTGTTGCGTCTAACTAAGCACCTCCGGACAACGATTATCACCGGCACACCCCACCTACTGTCGTGGCCACCGCGATCATGGAGAGCCAGCGAAACAGCGGCATCACGACGATCGTCGAGGATCATCGCACACAGAAGCACCGAGAGCCCCAGCACCGCTGCCAGCCCTCCGCACAGCAGGATCACGTACCAGTCCGGCGCTGCCTCGGCCATTAACGCCTCGTCTCGACCCCCGGCAATCGGAAACAGAGGAGAAGAAGAGAGAAGGAGGAGCGAGGCCAGGTGTGAGGAAGAAGAGGAGAACGCCGCGGTCGTTTTATAAGCTCGAGCTCGGTGTACGGTGGGCGAGGTCCACCAGCGCCGCTCGTCACCCGACCGCCGGTGTTCGGAGGCGAATCCGTGAGCAGTGCCGACAACGCACTGGCCCGTGAGGTGAGTGCACGCTGCACCGGCAGCTAGCGTGCAACGCACTACATGATCTGACCTTGGTACCCTACGCGCTAGGCGTCGCGGTGGAGAAAGTGCAGGAAGCGGCGGGAGAGAGGAAGAAGAAAGAGCTGGGAGGTAGGAGAAGAGGCGACCGTGGGCCGGGTCCACCAAATACCAGAGAGAGCACTGTGCTCTCGGGTGCGACCAAGCGTATTTTAAGATTTAGGATTTATTCTAAATTTTTGTCCGATGTAGAAATCGCTAGTTTTTTCCCCACAACCGTGGATTTTTTTCCCCACACCGCGCCAAAGATCCCACAATCGTATTTTTGCATCACTTATTGCTCTCACTTGTGGCGCTTTTGTTTTAATTCTTATTCGTTTAAATTTTAACTCTTTGCAAATCTCGAGGACGAGATTTTTCCTAAGGGGGATAGTAGTTGTAACACCCCAAATTCTCTGGCCAAGTTTTTGATGTTAAAATTTTTGCCAGGAGTTTTAAATTTTTATTTCTGTGGATTTTCAGAACTCCTCTTTTATGGTTAAGGAGTTTTGCATCTTTTCCCAAGTGGAGCTTTCCAAAATATATGGGACTTTTATGCCAACTCTTTATAACATTTTCTTAATCGGCGGATTTATTTATTAGATCATTTCATCCTCGAGCTTTATTCATTAAAATGGATTGTTTTAGATTTTGGAGCTCTGTCTGTACTACAACCATTTGATAGAATCACTTAAAACTTCAACAAAAATTTGGAGATGTCATGAGATGTCTCTAAATCAATTATGTGCACTAATAAAATTATTTCATTGCTTATTTTGGGTTCTTTCACCTGGTTTGCTTCTACGGTCCAGTGGGCATTTTTGCACTACAACCCATTTAAATATTTCCCTAGAGCCTCCACCAAAATTTTGGGATGTCAAGAGTAGCATGCCATCCAACTTTATGCAAAAGCATAGTGATGTTTTTGGAAAATTTGAGTGCAATGACCTCTTTTTCATTCTAGACCAGACTTGTGTTTTCTACTACAACTCTGTTATTTCTTGCTCTAATGACCTTGTGTTTTCTCATGCTTGTAGTCAACCCTGCAAAACCCTAAGTCCAGGAGCATGTTCTATTTGGAACACTTTTGGTCCATGAAATGATGCCACTCACTCCCTGCCCAGAACTGAAGTTTTGCAAAACTTGCACTAGCAAGTTTCTCCTTTTTGCAAACTGACTTCACCACCCTCTCTTATATCCATAGAGACACCGATCTGGAGAGTTTGGCCACTCCAAGAGCTACCTAGGTGCCTTTGGCATTTTGTCAAACACCACTGTGCATGACCAGTTTGGCATGACTTCAAGTTTACTTGGTGAACTTGATCTCCTGGCCTATCCATCGTGCCCCTTGATCCCCTTGCTAACCTTAACCTAGCCTGGTTCCTTGCCAGCCTCACCCAAGCCCTGTAGCAGGCCATGGCATTTCATCGAGCACCTTTCGTGCATGCTCTGGGCGCGCCCAGAGCGTGCGTTTGGCACCCGCATGCACCCGAGCCGCCGCGTCACACCCCGCACTCAAAACCCGGCCCCAGCCAGCTCGCCGTGTCCCCTTGCACCGCCACGCCACCCGACCATCCCTGGCACCCCACAGCGCCACCGCCAGGATGGCTGTGGCGGCTTAGCCGGCCGCTAGCAGCCCGACCATGGTCGGCGCCGCCAAAGCCACCCAGCTTGCCACTGCCTCACAGAGCAAGGCGAGCTCATCCGCAGCCTCGTCCGCTAGCGCTCGTCGCCGCCACGTCGCCCAAGCTACAGGGAGGTGGTTCGTCGTCGTCCTTATCACCGGCCGCCCCAGAACCGACCTCCACCGCGTATATAAGGGCCCCGGAGCTCAACCGAGTCCTCGAGCAACCTCGTATGATCCTCCTAGTGTTGCCTTGGCCAGCAGTCGAGCAAGGGAAGGCCTTCTTCCCCGAGTCCGGCCGGTTCATTCGTCGCCAAGCCCTGGCTAATTCCATCGCCACCAGTGCCTCTCCCTCTCCACTCTCTCCACCAAGAACTCTCCCTTCCTCTCACGAGCACAACCCCTCGCTCAATTTTGGCCAGAGACCACCGCAGCCCCAAACTCACTATCCACCCGAATGCCCCCTCCGCCGCGGAGCTGCTGGCCGGCGACTTCCCTCCACCCGGCTACCCTCGACCACGGAAGGACCGCCTAGGAGTGGCGGATCCATCCCTGCACTCGGATGCCCTCGAGGAGCCGCCTAACACCGACAAAGATCGCCGGAGTCCCCGCCTCCGTTCGGCCAGAGGAAGGAGAGGGAAGGAGACTGGTCAAACCTGACCAGTGCCCCCCCTTGACCCACTTGGCGGTGACTCAAAGCGATCCACGCTGGATAAGTGGAAGCGCATTTTCAAAATGCGCCTTCGACGTAATGTATATTTCAAACGCTTTTCTTTACATTTTTTGTTTTAAATATCATGTTTTGACCAAACTTTGACCGGCTGTATATTTTTGAAAACAACTCCAAATGAATTGATTCTTTTTGCTACCTCTCTCAAATATTGTCTAGTTTATTTTAAGATTTATTTTAAAAAAAATCAAAACAACTTTCTGTGCTATTTTTATTTTTTGTGTTAATTCAAATATATTATTTTAAATAGGGTTTTTGAAGATTTCATGATGATTTGGATGCACCCTTCCTTCCCATGACCTGAAGGCAAGCATTCTGAACCCTGGTGAAATTTTGTGTGTGTTGCATATAGCACGGTGGCAACACCACCCCGACACATACATGCGTCATTTTATGTGAGGATGAGATCCTATTCATGGGTGCATATTAGTGAGTTTATGCTAATGAAGTTGACATGATTTGTGATGGAAATCACCGTCATCGTCTTCCATGCATACCGGAAGGAAAGACGGGAAGGCCTCTGTCTTGGGTAGACACGGGCTTGCCCTAGTCCTCCGTAGAGGCAGTCGTGTCGGTATGACATGAGGGATGTCGCGTGATGTTTCCATCTGTTGTTTGAGATATATGCATTGTTATGCTAATCATGCAGAAATATTACAACTTCACGAGTCGACCGTAGATCGAGTCTTGTGCGATAACCCCATACTTGCTTCATACTACCACTCGTCCCTACACCAAGTAGGGTACGGCTCAGTAAGTTGTCAACCCTTTCCTAGCACACACCGTACAGAGAGGCCGTGGTGGAAGATACTGGAGGCATCCGGTAGTCATACCACCGGGTCCGGGAGCATGGGTGTTTCGGTTGTAGCCGAAAGGGGGTAGCTCCCCAGTTTGCGCGCGGTATAAATTTTGTGATCCCATGTTACGTCGAGGTTGTGGCCTCCCACTTAGAGTTTTGCTTAACAGGTGTCGTGGGTGATTCGGACACATGTGAGTTAAGCTGGTGTGTGCAAGTTAGGTGTGTTTTCAACAAAAGACCAGAAGCGGAATTAGTCCCGATGGACTAAAGAAATCCGTTACTCGTGGGTAAAGAGTACACCCTCTACAGAGATTAAACCTATTCGAATAGCCGTGTCCATGGTTAAGGATTACAGTTTGGGATGGGTCAAGTGTCGGTCTTAGTGTCGGTCTTCGGAGGTGAAATTGTTAAACCCGGAAGCACGATTGTGACTTGTGAAAATTTATGATTACTATTTTGGATGTGAACTAACCCGTGATATTTTCTTGTATTATCGAATATCCCTGGGATAGTTCTACCTCCTGGATATTCATCGTGGCATTTCTTTTAAAGCCCTTTATGCGCTGTCGCTCAGACGCCCGACTATGGCATTTCTTTTAAAGCCCTTTATGCGGTGTCGCTCGGGCCTTGACCGTGGCATTTCTTTTAAAGCCCTTTATGCGGTGTCGCTCGACGCCTTTGGTGGCATTTCTTTTAAAGCCCTTTATGCGGTTTCGCTCGGGCCTTGATTGTGGCATTTTTAAAGCCCTTTATGCGGTGTCGCTCGGGCCTCGACCGTGGCATTTCTTTTAAAGCCCTTTATGCGGTGTCGCTCAGACGCCTCGACTATGACATTGTTCTTGTTTATTTATAAGCCCTCTATGCGGTGTCGCTCGGGCCTGATTGTGGCATTTCTTTTGTGTTATTTACTTCATGATTTTTATACTACCATATTATTGTATATCCATAAATAACATGCTTGTACGCATCAGAGTTTTACTTATCTCATGTGACTAACGTCTTGAGCATAATATATTTTCAGTACATCATTGTTAAATCATGCCTGTGTTCATTGTGTTTGCGAGTACATTCAAAGTACTCACTGGCTTGTCCCTGGCTATTGTCTTGGCCAGATTTCATGCTTGGAGAGGAGCGTTGCGGTGACTGTCCCAGAACCTAGGCAACGGTGATCTCAGCCACGCAAAGATAGGAGTTATCCTGGTCAGCTGTTCCTGTGGGAAATGGAGTCCCATAGACGAGGATATTTCATAACCCGCTTCCGCCATCAACCTTTAGTAAAACCTTTTGTTGTACTCACAGGCGGAAAGGGTCTTGTGCTACATATATTGTATTTTTGCTTGGATTTTCTGTATCAAGTTAGTGCCTTATCAGCTAACAGTTATCCTGGGGTTGATAAGCACAAGGACCATTTTTCCTGGGATTAGCACCCGGAGAATTTGGTCGCCACAGTAGGACTCCCCCCTTCCAAGTGGGAGTAGGAGAGGAGAGGGAATGAGAGAGAGGGGGAAAGGAAAGCGGGGCGCCGCCCCCCCCCCCCTCCTTGTCCAATTTGGACTGGGGGGAAGGAGGCACGCGGCTGCCCTTGGCCGCCCCTCCTCTTCTCCACTAGGGCCCAATAGGCCCATTAGTCTCCCAGGGGGGTTCCGGTAACCCCCCGGTACTCCGGTATCTGTCCGAAACTCCCCGAAACCATTCTGGTGTCCGAACATAGTCGTCCAATATATCAATCTTTATGTCTCGACCATTTCGACACTCCTCGTCATGTCCACGGTCATATCCGGGACTCCGAACTACCTTTGATACATCAAAACACAAAACTCATAATACCGATCGTCATCTAACTTTAAGCGTGCGGACCCTATGGGTTCGAGAACTATGACCGACACACGTCTTCGGTCAATAACCAATAGCGGAACCTGGATGCTCATATTGTCTCCTACATATTCTACGAAGATCTTTATCGGTCAAACCGCATAACAACATACGTTGTTCCCTTTGTCATCGGTATGTTACTTGCCCGAGATTCGATCGTCGGTATCTCAATACCTTGTTCAATCTCGTTACCGGCAAGTCTCTTTACTCGTTCCGTAATACATCATCTCGCAACTAACTCATTAGTCACAATGCTTGCAAGGCTTATAGCGATGTGCATTACCGAGAGGGCCCAAAGATACCTATCCGACAATCGGAGTGACAAATCCTAATCTCGAGATACGCCAACCCAACAAGTACCTTCGGAGACACCTGTAGAGCACCTTTATAATCACCCAGTTACGTTGTGATGTTTGGTACCACACAAAGTGTTCCTCCGGTAAACGGGAGTTGCATAATCTCATAGTCATAGGAACATGTATAAGTCATGAAGAAAGCAATAGCAATATACTAAACGATCAAGTGCTAAGCTAACAAAATGGGTCAAGTCAATCACATCATTCTCCTAATGATGTGATCCCGTTAATCAAATGACAACTCATGTCCATGGCTAGGAAACTTAACCATCTTCGATTAATGAGCTAGTCAAGTAGAGGCATACTAGTGACACTATGTTTGTCGATGTATTCACACATGTATTATGTTTCTGGTTAATACAATTCTAGCATGAATAATAAACATCTATCATGATATGAGGAAATAAATAGTAACTTTATTATTGCCTCTAGGGCATATTTCCTTCATCATGTCCGTGACAAGTAGACCGAAATGATTCTGCATCTACTACTATCACTCCACACGTCGACCGCTATCCAGCATGCATCTAGAGTATTAAGTTCATAAGAACAGAGTAACGCATTAGGCAAGATGACATGATGTAGAGGGATAAACTCAAGCAATATGATATAAACCCCATCTTTTTATCCTCGATGGCAACAATACAATGCGTGCCTTGCTGCCCTCGCTTTCCTTTGGGAAAGGACACCGCAAGATTGAACTCAAAGTTAAGCACTTCTCCCATTGCAAGAAAGATCAATCTAGTAGGCCAAACCAAACTGATAATTCGAAGAGACTTACAAAGATATTAATTCATGCATATAAGAATTCAGAGAAGAATCAAATATTGTTCATAGATAATCTTGATCATAAACCCACAATTCATCGAATCTTGACAAACACACCGCAAAAAGAATTACATCAAATAGATCTCCAAGAGAATCGAGGAGAACTTTGTATTGAGATCCAAAGAGAGAGAAGAAGCCATCTAGCTAATAACTATGGACCCGAAGGTCTGTGGTAAACTACTCACACATCATCGGAGAGGCTATGGTGTTGATGTAGAAGCCCTCCGTGATCGATTCCCCTTGATGAACCGGAAAAGGCCCCAAGATGGGATCTCACTTACGAGAAGGTTGCGGTGGTGGAAATAGGGTTTCGTGGTGCTCTTGGATGTTTTCAGGGTATATGAGTATATATAGGTGAAGGAAGTAGGTCGGTGGAGCCACGAGGGGCCCACGAGGGTGGGGGGCGTGCCTACCCCCTGGGCGCGCCTCCCTACCTCGTGGTTGCCTCGTTGATTCCTTGACATCCACTCCAAGTCTCACGGATTGCGTTTGTTCCAAAAACGATCCTCGCGAAGGTTTCATTCCGTTTGGATTCCGTTTGATATTCCTTTTCTGCGAAACACTGAAATAGGCACAAAAAAACAGCAATTTGCACTGGGCCTTCAGTTAATAGATTAGTCCCAAAAATAATATAAAAGTGCATAATAAAGCCCATTAAACATCCAAAACAGATAATATAGCATGGAACAATCAAAAATTATAGATATGTTGGAGACGTATGAAGCATCCCCAAGCTTAATTCCTGCTTGTCTTCGAGTAGGTAAATGATAAAAACAGAATTTTTCATGTGGAATGCTACCTAACATAGTTTTCAATGTAATCTCTTTATTGTGGCATGAATGTTCAGATCCAAAAGATTCAAGATAAAAGTTCAATATTGACATAAAAATAGAAATACTTCAAGCATACTAACCAAGCAATTATGTCTTATCAAAATAACATAGCCAAAGAAAGCTCATCCCTACAAAATCATATAGTTTGGCCATGCTTCATTTTCGTCACACAAAATGATCCCATTATGCATAACCCTGATGACAAGCCGAGCAATTGGTTCATACTTTTTAATGCGCTTCAGCCTTTTCAACCCTTACGCAATACATGAGCGCAAGCTATAGATTTAGCACTATAGGTGGAATAGCATATGATGATGGGGGTTATGAGAGAAGTCAAAAAAGGGAGAAAGTCTCTCATTGACGCGGCTAATCAACGGGCTATGGAGATTCCCATCAATTGATGTCAATGCGAGGAGTAGGGATTGCCATGCAACGGATGCACTAGAGCTATAAGTGTATGAAAGCTCAAACTGAAAACTAAGTGGGTGTGCATCCAACTTGCTTGCTCCACGAAGACCTAGGGCATTTGAGGAAGCCCATCGTTGGAATATACAAGCCAAGTTCTATAATGAAAAATTCCCACTAGTATATGAAAGTGACAAAGCAAGAGACTCTCTATCATGAAGATCATGGTGCTATTTTGAAGCACAAGTGTGGAAAAAGGATATTAACATTGTCCCTTCTCTCTTTTTCTCTCATTGTTTTTGTTTGGGCTTCTTTGGCCTATTTTTTATTTGGGCTTCTTTGGCCTCTTTTTTATTTGGGCTTCTTTGGCCTATCTTTTTTCCTTTCCTAACATGGGACAATGCTCTAATAATGATGATCATCACACTTTTATTTACTCATAACTCAATGTTACAACTCGATACTAGAACAAAAATATGACTCTATGTGAATGCCTCCAGCGGTGTGCCGGGATATGCGATGAATCAAGAGCGACATGTATGAAAGAATTATGAAAGTGGCTTTGCCACAAATACGATGTCAACTATATGATCATGCAAAGCAATATGACAATGATGGAGGGTGTCATAATAAACGGAACGGTGGAAGGTTGCATGGCAATATGTCTCGGAATGGCTATCGAAATGCCATAATAGGTAGGTATGGTGGCTGTTTTGAGGAAGATATAAGGAGGCTTATGTGTGATAGAGCGTATCGTATCACGGGGTTTGGATGCACCGGCGAAGTTTGCACCAACTCTCAAGGTGAGAAAGGGCAATGCACGGTATCGTAGAGGCTAGCAAATTGCGGAAAGGTAAGAGTGCGTATGATCCATGGACTCACATTAGTCATAAAGAACTCATATACTTACTGCAAAAGTTTATTAGCCCTCGAAGCAAAGTATTACTATGCATGCCCCTAGAGGGATAGATTGGTAGGAAAAGACCATCGCTCATCCCCGACTGCCGCTCATAAGGAAAGCACTCAAAGAACACCCCATGCTTCAAATTTGTCACACAACGTTTACCATACGTGCATGCTACGGGACTTGCCAACTTTAACACAAGTATTTCTCAATTTCAAAATTACCCAACTAGCATGACTCTAACATTACCACCTTTATATCTCAAAACCATTATCAAGTATCAAATTTATCATAGTATTTAAGGCACTCTATATGAAAGTTTTTATCATACCCATCTTGAATGCCTATCATATTAGGACAAATTTTATAGCCAAAGCAAATTAACATGTTGTTCTAAAAGACTCTCAAAATAATATAAGTGAAGCATGAGAGATCAATAATTTCTATAAAATAAAACCACCACCGTGCTCTAAAGCACTAGAGCAAAATTATCTAGCTCAAAAGATATAAGTGAAGCACATAGAGTATTCTAATAAATTACGATTCATGTGTGTCTCTCCCAAAAGGTGTGTACAGCAAGGATGATTGTGGTAAACTAAAAAGAAAAGACTCAAATCATACAAGACGCTCCAAGCAAAACACATATCATGTGGTGAATAAAAATATAGCCTCAAGTAAAGTTACCGATAGATGAAGACGAAGGAGGGGATGCCTTCCGGGGAATCCCCAAGCTTAGGCTTTTGGTTGTCCTTGAATTTTACCTTGGGTTGCCTTGGGCATCCCCAAGCTTAGGCTCTTGCCACTCCTTATTCCACAATCCATCAAATCTTTACCCAAAACTTGAAAACTTCACAACACAAAACTCAACATAAATCTCATGAGCTCCGTTAGTATAAGAAAACAAATCACCACCATAAGGTATTGTAATGAACTCATTCTTTATTTATATTGGTGTTAAACCTACTGTATTCAAACTTCTCTATGGTTCATACCCCCCTATACTAGCCATAGATTCATCAAAATAAGCAAACAACACATGAAAAACAGAATCTGTCAAAAAACAGAACAGTCTGTAGCAATCTGTATCAAATGTATACTTCTGTAACTCCAACAATTCTGAAATAAATTGGTGGAAGTGAGGAATTTTTCTATTAATCATCTTCAAAAAGAATCAACCTAAAATCACTCTCCAGTAAAAAAATGGCAGCTAATCTCGTAAGCGCTAAAGTTTCTGTTTTTTACAGCAAGATCACAAAGACTTCACCCAAGTCTTCCCAAAGGTTATACTTGGCACAAACACTAATTAAAACATAAAACCACATCTAACCATAGGCTAGATGAATTATTTATTACTAAACAAAAACAAAAACCAAGGAACAAAAATAAAATTGGGTTGCCTCCCAACAAGCGCTATCGTTTAACGCCCCTAGCTAGGCAGTGATAATTTCAATGATGCTCACATGAAAGACAAGATTTGAAGCACAAAGAGAGCATCTTAAAATACGTGACAAACACATCTAAGTCTAACATACTTCCTATTCATAGGCATCTTATAGGCAAACAAATTATCAAGTCAAGCAAAAACTAGCATATGCAAGGAAGCGGAAAGAAACAACAGCAATCCCAACATAGTGAGAGGTAATTTAATAACATGAAAAATTTTACAACCATATTTTACTCTCTCATAATAATTACATGTAGGCTCATAAGCAAATTCAACAATATAGCTATCACAAAACATATTCTTAACACGATCCACATGTATGCAAAGTTGACACTCTTCCCAAATAGTGGGATTAACATTAACTAAAGTCATGACCTCTCCAAACCCACTTTTATCAAAAATACCATAAGATTGAACATTCTCCAAATATGTGGGATCTAAAGTTGACACTCTTCCAAACCCACTTTCAATATTATTGCAAACATTATTATCAATCTCATATTCATCATGGGGCTTAAATAAAATTTCAAGATCATAAGAAGAATCACCCCAATCATGATCATTGCAACAAGCTGTAGACATAGCAAAACTAGCATTCCCAAGCTTAGGGTTTTGCATACTATTAGCACAATTGACATCAAGAGATTTTATAATAAGATTATTTCAATCATGCTTTTCATCAAAGAAACTATCATGTATGGGTGCAATAGCAACGATCTCATGTTTAACATAAGGAACTATAGTAAATTCGTCTTCATAAATATTGGCATCATGGCCACAAGTATAGCAAGCATCATGTTCATCAAAGGATATTTCAATCAAGTCACCAAAATCATCATTATCTATAGATTCATGCATATCATTATTTTCTTCCAAAGCAACGGTCATTCTCTCAATAAATTCTTTAACATAGACATTATGAGCATAACTTTCATAGCAATATTTAAGTATGTCAAAGTTTTCAGAGTCGTAGAGAGTAGTATCATACTTTTCAATCAAAGAAGCAACTTCATAAGCACCCTTAAAAGCAACAAATTCTTCAGTTTGTTCGATATCATAGTAACTATAAACACCCTTTGCATAAGAAGATAAGATTTCATTTTCATTAAACTCACATAGGTAGGGAACGTGTTTTTTTAGGGTTGTTAGAGCAACAAGTAAAATCATAAATTTTACAAAGATTCCAAGCATAACACAGCAATCTGTTTATTTGATCCCATAAGAATCTACCTTTTTCAGACAAACGGTGACGCATGAAATGAGCATGCTCATCTAAAGATTTCCCATCAACTAGGCTAGTTGGGGTTTCAGCACGAGCGCATAAGGATCGAAGATGATCCAAGTAGAACACTTTAAGTGGATCCATATCAATAGATTTTTAGCAAGCAAAGATGCAAGCAAATAGAAGGCACATGGTAACACAAGCAAACAATAGATCTGGCAAGAAAAAGGCAAACAAAAAAGAAGGCGAATAAAACGGCAAAGGTGAAGTGGGGAACAGGAAAACGAGAGGCAAATGGCAAATCATGTAATTCGAGTGATAAGAGTTTGTGATGGGTACTTGGTATGTCTTGACTTGTGCGTAGATCTCCCCGGCGACGGCGCCAGAAATGGCTCGTTGTCGGGAGATCAAATCTTGACTTGACTTGGTGTACACCTCCCCGGCAACGGCGCCACAAATCCTTCTTGCTACCTCTTGAGCATGCGTTGGTTTTCCCTTGAAGAGGAAAGGGTGATGCAGCAAAGTAGCGTAAGTATTTCCCTCAGTTTTTGAGAACCAAGGTATCAATCTAGTAGGAGGTTACACGCAAATCCCTAGTACCTGCACAAACAAATAAGAACCTTGCAACCGACGCAATAAAGGGGTTGTCACCCTTCACGGCCACTTGCAAAAGTGAGATCTGATAAAGATAATAAGATAAATATTTTTGGTATTTTTGTTGTATAGATTGAAAAGTAAAGATTGCAGAATAAACGACGACAGAAATAGCTAGTTGAAGAGATTAATATAATGGAAGATAGACCCGGGGGCCATAGGTTTCACTAGTCGCTTCTTTCAGGATAGCATATTCTACGGTGGGTGAACAAATTACTGTCGAGCAATTGATAGAAAAGCGCATAGTTATGAGAATATCTAGGCATGATCATGTATATAGGCATCACGTCCATGACAAGTAGACCATAACGATTTTGCATCTACTACTATTACTCCACACATCGACCGCTATCTAGCATGCATCTAGAGTATTAAGTTCATAAGAACAGAGTAACACATTAGGCAAGATGACATGATGTAGAGGGATAAACTCAAGCAATATGATATAAACCCCATCTTTTTATCCTCAATGGCAACAATACAATGCGTGCCTTGCTTCCCTTGTTGTCCTTTGGGAAAGGACACATAAGATTGAACCCAAAGCTAAGCACTTCTCCCATTGCAAGAAAGATCAATCTAGTAGGCCAAACCAAACTGATAATTCAAGAGACTTGCAAAGATATTAAATCATGCATATAAGAATTCAGAGAAGAATCAAATATTGTTCATAGATAATCTTGATCATAAACCCACAATTCATCGGATCTCGACAAACACACCGCAAAAAGAATTACATCGAATAGATATCCAACAGAATCGAGGATAACTTTGTATTGAGATCCAAAGAGAGAGAAGAAGCCATCTAGCGAATAACTATGGACCCGAAGGTCTGTGGTAAACTACTCACACATCATCGAAGAGGCTATGATGTTGATGTAGAAGTCCTCCGTGATCGATTCCCCCTCCGGCAAAGCGCCGGAAAAGGCCCCAAGATGGGATCTCACGGGCACAGAAGGTTGCGGCGGTGGAAATAGGGTTTCGTGGTGCTCCTGGATGTTTTCAGGGTATATGAGTATATATAGGCGAAGAAGTAGGTCGGTGGAGCCATGAGAGGCCCACGAGGGTGGGGGCGCGCCTACCCCCTGGGCGCGCCTCCCTACTTCGTGGCCACCTCATTGCTTCCTTGACGTCCACTCCAAGTCTCCTGGATTGCGTTTGTTCCAAAAACGATCCTCACGAAGGTTTCATTCTGTTTGGATTCCGTTTGCTATTCCTTTTCTGCGAAACACTGAAATAGGCGAAAAAACAACAATTTGCACTGGGAGTTCGGTTAATAGGTTAGTCCCAAAAAGAATATAAAAGTGCATAATAAAGCCCATTAAACATCCAAAACAGATAATATAATAGATGGAACAATCAAAAAGTATAGATATGTTGGAGACGTATCACCTCTTATCTTGATTGCGAATAGCAGGTGAGGAAGTCGTCGAGGCAAGTGGGTGTCTAGGTGGTGCACCCTCAAACTGAGAACCATATGGCTGTTGTGCTCGTTGCCATGAGCATGTGGTGCTTCGGCCTTGGAAAGCACGAGTACGACCATTACTCATATTCTTCTTCTCAACTCTTATAGCTTGATGTACCACATCTTGCAATGTATCATAAGGAAACATCTCCACAAAATCTGATATTTCATCATTCAGCCCATGTAAAAATCTCGTCATCTTCGCCTCATCACTTACACGGGTTCTTGTCCGAATTAGCAGCACCTCCATCTCTTTATAGTACTCCTCAATAGCACAGGAACCTTGAGTGAGCCCCTGCAACCACTTGTACAATTTCCTCTCATAGTATGATGGAACAAAACGGCGCCTCATGACTTCCTTCATCAAAGTCCTGCTGCGGATATGATTATTGCCTGACATCAACCAATCGTCTTGCAGCTGATTCCACCATGTAAGAGCATAACCAGAGAACTCCATAACAGCAAGATCAACTCTCTTGGCTTAAAAAAACCACGGATGCGAAAGATCTGATCACACTTCTCTTCCCACTCAATATATGCATCTGGATCCTCTTTTCCCGTGAATGATGGCACACGTAGCTTCACTCTCGCTTGGTTGTCACAGTCATCCTGATCACGACGGTCGTAATGATGATCATTGCGACCAAAAACAGCACCACGGCGAGGCGAGGAGTAGGGTTCATAGTCCCCCATGCCTTCATCTTCGTCACCATGCTCGGAGAGATCTTCAAGGAAGATGGCGTCACCATCATGTGCCGCTCATCGTCGGTGATCAGCAGAAAACCCGCGGGGGTCATGGCCTCGCCCGCGAGCATCTCCTCCATGTAGCCCACCCTCACAAGGGACAGCAAAGTCGTCACGCCTCTGTTCACAGCAGCAGCAGGGGCGCCGTGAGCAGCAGCTCCTGCCGCTCTTCCACGACCAACATGGCGATCGTCGTTTCCTTGACGTTGCCGGTTGTCGGCAGCCAGCGAGGCAGCGGGGCTGTGTTGATGTTGATCCCCATTACCCGCGATAGGAGATCCCCGTTACCCGCGATAGGAAGACGACCACCGAACATCCTTCGCATAGTTGCAACTATACTCTCCTCAATCATATTAGCAAGTGTTGCACGAGTTTTTGGGAGATCATCTTCCACATTTTGATGTCCATGTACACTCGAGTTGGATCCGGTCATGTTAACTCTTGGAAACAAGTGGAAAAAGAAAAATATATGTGGAAAACACTCAGCTCACCTTCTTGCTTACCCAAATTCTAATGATTCCTTGGCGGCTGTGCGGAAGTAGCAAATCAGGAGTGGATGGAAGGAAAGAAAGGCAGCGGTTTCTAGGTGGGTGCAGGTGGGGTAAAAGGGAGGACTAGTGCTGAGATCCCATCGATGCAAACTGAATGAACAAGAAAAAAAATTGTAGATCCTTCCACCACGTTTGAGTTGCAACACTTGCCATTTAAACTTCTGAAATTTCTCACCCAACTAAATATGACTGCACACTTGCTCAACACTTTCTCTTCTATTTTGTTGTCTTTTTTTCCACTCTTTTTTTGTGCTCTTTTTTTACTCTTTTTTTGCTCTCTTTTTGCAGCACAAAATATCCAACAACAAGACTCAAATAAAAACAACAGCAACTTTGGATAGAACTTGGTGCAAACACAAAGAGGAAAGCAAACAACTAGATCTCAGCAAACAAAGGCTTGGATTTTTTGTGGCTTTTTGGCTTTGGACTCTAGGATGGGGAAAACCAAACTAAAAAGGATAGATCTAGCAACAAAGATACAAATCCTACCGTGTAAACCTTGCTCTGATACCAGATGATGTGACACCGTCTTCGGAGAAGAGGGTGTTCAAGGGGAGGTCCGATCTTCACGGCATAGGATTGATAAAGGGATGGGGATAACTAGCTGCAAGCAGCCGGGAAATGGAAAATAAGAGATTATGACCCGACAAGGAGGAGGCTCACCGAAGCTTCCAATCCAAACACTCGCCGATCCACAACCCGCAATACTACCCCACACAACCACGCTCAAGTCGTGGAGCACAGGATAGGTGCAATCCGCAAGGGAAACCACGAACTCTAATCCACACAACACAATCTAGTCATGGAGCACGAACTAGGAGCAATTTCTCAAGGAATCACGAGAATAAGGATAATAAGAGCTCCAATTGAAGGACAAGTCTATGTCTTTGGTCTTTGATAGAAATGGCAAAAGTCCCCAACGAAGGGAAGAGCTAGCCTATTTATAATCGGGACAACCCCCTGGATAGGTGTGAAAGAGAACTAGCTTCTGGAACCAGCTTAGGTGTGAAAGGGAACCTACTTTGTTTCACTAAATGGCTTCAAGACTTAATGAGGTAGCTTCTGGAATAATCTTGTTGGAGGTGGTTGACGGTTCCCGACCAAACATTGTTCACTGGAGTTGAACAATGTTTCCTTCAGCAGCAAACTCGAGTTTTGGGAACCTTTCGCAAGTAGGAATATGCAAACTCGTACAAAACATTGTTTCGTCAAAATCGAAACAATGTTTCTTCAGCAGACAACTCATTCTTCATGAATTCCTAACTTTATTCCTTCGCCATAAAACATTGTTTTGCACGGAACGAAATGTGATTGGCCTTCTTCGATATCGCACCTGAGTTCAACCAACAACAAAGGGGGTGAAGGCACAACCATGTTTTCAAGGTCAAAGTATATACTTAAGTTAGCGTTCACCTGATCCTGTATTTGCATTGTGCGGCTTCTTGTGATTGGACCGTTGATGATTGGTGGTGTGTTGCCCATGGTTGGGATGTCCTCGTCAGATCATGACAGTGCTTTGGAGATGGAGATCAAAGGCACAAGATGATGATGGCCATATCATGTAACATATTTTGATTGCATGTGATGTTTATCCTTTATGCATCTTATTTTGCTTAGTACGGCGGTAGCATTATAAGATGATCCCTCACTAAATTTCAAGGTATAAGTGTTCTCCCTGAGTATGCACCGTTACTTTCTGATTCGTCGTGCCGAGACACCACGTGCTGATCGGGAGTGATAAGCTCTACGTTCACATAGAACGGGTGCAAGCCAGTTTTGCACGTGCAGAATACTTGGGTTAAACATGACGAGCCTAGCATATGCAGATATTGCCTCGGAACACTGAGACCGAAAGGTCAAACGTGAATCATATAGCATATATGATCAACATAGAGATGTTCACCATTGAAAACTACTCCATCTCACGTGAAGATCGGACATGGTTTAGTTGATATGGATCACGTGATCATTTAGATGACTAGAGGGATGTCTATCTAAGTGGGAGTTCTTAAGTAATATGATTAATTGAACTTGAATTTATCATAAACTTAGTACCTGATAGTTTTTGCATATCTATGTTGTTGTAGATCAATGGCCCGTGCTACCGTTCCCTTGAATTTTAATGCGTTCCTAGAGAAAGCTAAGTTGAAAGATGATGGTAGCAACTACACAGACTGGGTCCGTAACTTGAGGATTATCCTCATTGCTGCACAGAAAAATTACGTCCTGGAAGCACCGCTGGGTGCAAGGCCCGCTGCAGGAGCAACTCCATACATTATGAACGTCTGGCAGAGCAAAGCTGATGACTACTCGATAGTTTAGTGTGCCATGCTTTACGGCTTAGAATCGGGACTTCAAAGACGTTTTGAACGTCATGGAGCATATGAGATGTTCCAGGAGTTAAAGTTAATATTTCAAGCAAATGCCCGAGTTGAGAGATATGAAGTCTCCAACAAGTTCTATAGCTGCAAGATGGAGGAGAATAGTTCTGTCAATGAACATATACTCAAAATGTTTGGGTACCATAACCACTTGACTCAGCTGGGAGTTAATCTTCCTGATGATAGTGTCATTGACAGAGTTCTTCAATCACTGCCACCAAGCTATAAAGGCTTCATGATGAACTATAATATGCAAGGGATGGAAAAGACAATTCCCGAGCTCTTCGTGATGCTAAATGCTGCGGAGGTAGAAATCAAGAAGGAGTATCAAGTGTTGATGGTTAACAAGACCGCTAGTTTCAAGAAAAAGGGCAAAGGGAAGAACGGAAACTTCAAGAAGAACAGCTCAAGGGAAGAAACCCAAGTCTAGACCTAAGCCTGAGACTGAGTGCTTCTATTGCAAACGGACTAGTCACTGGAAGCAGAAGTGCCCCAAGTATTTGGCGGATAAGAAGGATGGCAAAGTGAAAGGTATATTTGATATACATGTTATTCATGTGTACTTTACTAATGCTTGTAGTAGCGCTTTGGGTATTTGATCCGGTTACATTGCTCATATTTGCAACTCAAAGCAGGGCTACATGATTAAGCGAAGATTGGCTAAGGACGAGGTGACGATGCGGCGTGGGAAATGGTTCCAAAGTCGATGTGATCGCTTCGGCACACTACCTCTACATCTACCTTCGGGATTAGTTTTAGACCTGAATAATTGTTATTTGGTGCGATGTTGAGCATGAACATTATATCTGGATCTTGTTTGATGTGAGACGGTTATTCATTTAAATCAGAGTATAATGGTTGTTCTATTTATATGAGTAACATCTTTTATGGTCATGCACCCTTGATGAGTGGTCTATTTTTGTTGAATGTCGATTTTAGTGAAACACATATTCATAATATTGAAGCCAAAAGATGCAAAGTTAATAATGCTAGTGCAACTTATTTTTTGCACTACCGTTTAGGTCATATTGGTGTAAAGCGCATGAAGAAACTCCATGCTGATGGGCTTTTGGAATCACTTGATTCTTGTGAACCATGCCTCATGGGCAAGATGACTAAGAATCCATTCTCGGAACAATGGAGCGAGCAAGCTGACTTATTGGAAATAATACATACTGATGTATGCGGTCCGATGAGTGTTGAGGCTCATGCCGGGTATCATTATTTTCCGACCTTCACAGATGATTTGAGCAGATATGGGTTTATCTACTTAATGAAACATAAGTCTGAAACGTTTAAAAAGTTCAAAGAATTTTAGAGTGAAGTGCAAAATCATCGTAACAAGAAAAAAAAGTTTCTACGATCTGATCGTGGAGGTGAATATTTGAGTTATGAGTTTGGTCTTCATTTGAAACAATGTGGAATAGTTTCGCAACTCACGCCACCTGGAACACCACAGCGTAATGGTGTGTCCGAACGTCGTAACCGTACTTTATTAGATATGGTACGATCTATGATGTCTCTTACCGATTTACCGCAATCGTTTTGGGGTTATGCTTTAGAGAAGATTGCATTCACGTTAAATAGGGAACCATCTAAATCCGTTGAGATGACACCATATGAACCGTGGTTTGGCAAGAAACCTAAGCTGTCGTTTCTTAAAGTTTGGGGGTGCGATGCTTATGTGAAAAAGCTTCAACCTGATAAGCTCGAACCCAAATCGGAGAAGTGTGTCTTCATACGATACCCAAAGAAACTGTTGGGTACACCTTCTATCACAGATCCGAAGACAAGATATTTACTGCTAAGAATGGATCCTTTCTAGAGAAGGAGTTTCTCTCGAAAGAAGTGAGTGGGAGAAAAGTAGAACTTGATGAGGTAATTGTACCTTCTCTCGAATTGGAAAGTAGTTCATCATAGAAATCAGTTCCCGTGATGCCCACACCAATTAGTGAGGAAGCTAATGATGATGATCACGAAACTTCAGATCAAGTTACTACCAAACCTCGTAGGTCAACCAGAGTACGTTCCGCACCATAGTGGTACGGTAATCCTGTTCTGGAAGTCATATTACTAGACCGTGATGAACCTACGAACTATGAGGAAGCGATGATGAGCCCAGATTCCGTGAAATGGCTTGAGGCTATGAAATCTGAGATGGGATCCATGTATGAGAACAAAGTATGGACTTTGGTTGACTTGCCCGACGATCGGCAAGCCATAGAGAATAAATGGATCTTCGAGAAGAAGACTGACGCTGATGGTAATGTTACTGTCGACAAAGCTCGACTTGTTGTGAAAGGTTTTCGACAAGTTCAAGGAGTTGACTACGATGAGACCTTCTCACCCGTAGCGATGCTTAAGTCTGTCCGAATCATGTTAGCAATTGCCGCATTTTATGATTATGAAATCTGGCAAATGGACGTCAAAACTGCATTCCTTAATGGATTTCTTAAAGAAGAGTTGTATATGATGCAACCAGAAGGTTTTGTCGATCCTAAAGGTGCTAACAAAGTGTGTAAGCTCCAGCGATCCATTTATGGACTGGTGCAAGCATCTCGGAGTTGGAATATACACTTTGATGAAGTGATCAAAGCATATGATTTTATACCGACTTTTGGAGAAGCCTGTATTTACAAGAAAGTGAGTGGGAGCTCTGTATCATTTCTAATATTATATGTGGATGACATATTGTTGATTGGAAATGATATAGAATTTCTGGATAGCATAAAGGATACTTGAATAAGAGTTTTTCAATGAAATACCTCGGTGAAGATGCTAATATATTTGTCATCAAGATCTATAGATATAGATCAAGACAGCTTAATTGGACTTTCACAAAGCACATACCTTGATAAAGTTTTGAATAAGTCAAAATGGATCAGTCAAAGAAAGGGTTCTTGCACGTGTTACAAGGTGTGAAGTTGAGTCGACTCAATGCCCGACCAACGCAGAAGATAGACAAAAATGAAAGTCATTCCCTATGCCTCAGCCATAGGTTCTATCATGTATGCAATCTTTGTGTACCAGACGTGATGTGTGCCTTGCTATAAGTTTAGTAGGGAGGTACCAAAGTAATCCAGGAGTGAATCACTGGACAACGGCCAAGAACATCCTGAAGTACCTGAAAAGGACTAAGGATATGTTTCTCATTTATGGAGGTGACAAAGAGCTCGTCGTAAATGGTTACGTCGATTCTAGCTTTGACACTGATCCGGATGACTCTAAGTCACAAACCGGATACGTATTTATATTGAATGGTGGAGCTGTCAGTTGGTGTAGTTCCAAGCAAAGCGTCGTGGCGGGATCTACGTGTGAAGCGGAGTATATAGCTGCTTTGGAAGCAGCAAATGAATTAGTTTGGATGAAGGAGTTCATATCCGATCTAGGTATAATACCTAGTGCATCGGGTCCAATGAAAATCTTTTGTGATAATACTAGAGCAATTGCCTTGGCAAAGGAATCCAGATTTCACAAGAGAACCAAACACATCAAGAGACGCTTCAACTCCATCCGTGATCAAGTCAAGGAGGGAGACATAGAGATTTGCAAAATACATACTGATCTGAATGTGGCAGACCTGTTGACTAAGACTCTTCCATGAGCAAAACATGATCAACACCAAGACTCCATGGGTGTTAGAATCATTACATTGTAATCTAGATTATTGACTCTAGTGCAAGTGGGAGACTGAAAGAAATATGGCCTAGAGGCAATAATAAAATTGTTACTTATATTTCCTCATATCATGATAAATGTTTATTATTCATGCTAGAATTGTATTAACCCAGAACTTGATACATGTGTGGATACATAGACAAAACACAATGTCCCTAGTAAGCCTCTTCTAGACTAGCTCGTTAATCAAAGATGGTTAAGTTTCCTAACCATAGACATGTGTCGTCATTTGATGAACAGGATCACATCATTAGGAGAATGATGCGATGGACAAGACCCGTCCGTTAGCTTAGCATAATGATCGTTAAATTTTGTTGCTATTGCTTTCTTCATGACTTATACATATTCCTTTGACTATGAGATTATGCAACTCCGAATACGGAGGAATACCTTGTGTGCTATCAAGCGTCACAACATAACTGGGTGATTATAAAGATGCTCTAGAGGTATCTCCGAAGGTGTTTGTTGGGTTGGCATATATCGAGATTAGAATTTGTCACACCGAGTATCAGAGAGGTATCTCTGGGCTCTCTCGGTAGTGCACATCATGATAAGCCTGGCAAGCAATGTGACTAATGAGTTAGTTGCGGGATGATGCATTATGGAACGAGTAAAGAGACTTGCCGGTAACGAGATTGAACTAGGTATGAAGACACCGACGATCGAATCTCGAGCAAGTAACATACCGATGACAAAGGGAATTACGTATGTTGTCATTACGGTTTGATCGATAAAGATCTTCGTAGAATATGTAGGAACCAATATGAGCATCCAGGTTCCGCTGTTGGTTATGACCGGAGATGTGTCTCGGTCATGTCTACATAGTTCTCGAACCCGTAGGGTCCGCACGCTTAACTTTGATGACGATTTTATTATGAGTTATGTGATTTGGTGACCGAATGTTGTTCGGAGTCCCGGATGAGATCACGGACATGACAAGGAGTCTCGAAATGGTTGAGAGGTAAAGATTGATATATTGGATGATAGTATTCGGACATCGGAAGTGTTTCAGAATGTATCGGGTACATATCGGAGTACCGGGGGGGTTACCGAACCCCCCCCCCCCCAGGGGAAGATATGGGTCATATGGGCCATAGGAGGGAGGCAAGCGAGCCCACAAGGGGTGCCCCCCTTCCCAAGGGAGGAGTCCGAATTGGACAAGGGAGGGGGTGGCGCCCCCCTTTCCTTCTCCTCCTCTCTCTCCTTCCCCCTTTCCCCCTCCGATAAAAGGAAGGGGGCCAAATCCTACTAGGAGCCCAAGTGGGATTCCTCCCACTTGGGGCGCGCATAGGGCCGATCTCCTCCCCTCTCCCTCCTTTATATACGGGGTTGGGGGTGCCTCTAACACACATCAATTGTTCCAAGCCGTGTGCGGTGCCCCCCCCCCCTCCACAGTTTACGCCTCCGGTCATATTCACATTGTGCTTAGGTGAAGCCCTGCGCGGATCAGTTCACCATCACCGTCACCACGTCGTCGTGTTGACGGAACTCTCCCTCGACACTTTGTTGGATCAAGAGTTCGGGGGACGTCATCGAGCTGAACGTGTGCAGAATTCGGAGGTTCCGTACTTTCGGTGCTTGATCGGTTGAATTGAGAAGACGTTCGACTACATCAACCGCGTTAAGCTAACGCTTAACGCTTCGCTTCGGTCTCACGAGTGCGTGGACACACTCTCCCACTTTCGTTGCTATGCATCTCCTAGATAGATCTTGCGTGATCATACGGATTTTTTTTTGAAATTGCATGCTACGTTCCCCAACAGTGGGAGGTGATGACATGTTGTGTGATCATACACAACATGATAGTGGTGGATGATGGTGAAGATGTTGCCGCAAATCTAGAATTTGAAAACATGGGTGATTCCAACTTTCAGATCATAATTCTTCCACGTTTAACAAGTTTGTTCAAATGCATCAACAAATTCAACATCAAGCAACTCATTAGCAACTCAATAAAGATTTTATTGAGTATCTATGAGTGGTTAAAAGGGACAACTAGAACATATGTGCTAGTTGAATTCAAGTTTGAACTATTTTAAAAAAACTTAGTTGGATTGTAATATTTAAGTTAGAACTATTGTCTCATTTGAATATTTTCAATCATCTACGATTTGACATGTTGTTATTTTGAGCTCGTGGATTTAAAAAAACAAAAGAGGCGGAACTTTTAGGGGATGCTTGGGCCGAGTTCGCCAGATTGGGTGGCAATTTTCTTTCCTGGCAGTGGCCGGGAAGGCCGCCCAGACGTTTGGACGGATATGGGGGGCTACAGTTGGATGCTCTTACCCTCCCTAATTTGATCGTACAATGTGATGATCGGGCCACCCTTAGACGTGAACTCCACCAGATCTGTGCACTATCACCTAGCTGCCAATAAAAGTTTCGGGGTAGCGTGTACTCATTGTCCATGAAGATAAGATGATACCCTGCATGTTGTTGTGCAAATATTTTGTAAAATGTTTCAATAATATTTGATTGCATGAATATGAATATTTGAAGTATAATATGAGAAGTAGAACTAAAAATACATATGATTTATTATGTTTAACTATTGTATGGTTGTAAAATATTTTTAAATACCAATAGCAATAATAGAATAAAAATTCCAATGCATGTTAAAGTGGGCATTTTCCTATACATGGATGTATGTTATGTTGATATGAGTCATTTTTTATGCATGTTATATATGGAGCCTAACTCAGATGGTTAGATTCTTTGTAGCGGAACCGACCAATCAAGGTTCAAGTCCTAGACTTGCCATGGTGCTTGTATATATATTTTTAATTTATTTCAGGCTTTTCGACAATGTTCATTCAGTGGGAGGAGATATTCCCTTCAACTATGAAGGCAATTGTGCTGCCTTCACCAATCTCAGAATGATGTGTCGGCCCAGTCTTTCAAAGATACTTATAAGGGTCGGGTGTACGTGCGTGCACACGTTCATAGAGATAGGTGTGTGTGTATGTATGAGGGTCTGCATTTGTATTGTGTTAGAAAAAAAATAGCCGGGAGATTAGTTATGTACGTACACTGAAATATGCCGCAAAATAATTGGTGTCACATGGGATAGGACATGTCATGCATCCGTAATACTTATCCCCCAAAAATGAAATGTATTCCACGTTACCACCACCCCACGTTGTCATAATCGAGGTCGATCCTCCACCTCACAGATCGTTCCGACCTGCCGCAGCCGCTGCGGCCATTGATGCGCAAAATTATCTCTTCCTCCCAACTAAACAGGTCAATTATTTGCTCGTGGGTCGCCGGCCTGAGCTGGTATCATATGAGTTAGTTGTGTGAATCATTGTACGCCTCCATAAGCCATCTGTCCACGACAACTCTCCATGCCTACCTTCTCGTCATCTTCCTCAGATAGCAGCTGCGAGCAAGCAATGCGAATATATACATGTACTTCGCGTATTCGTGTGGTGGTTTATCTGCGCCTGCGCGCGAGGGAGAGTAGAAGCTCTGACCTTGCCAATGGCAATGCCGTGGGAGATGGTGGTGTGCATAGCGGGCAACGTGTGGGTGCTGCTCGACGGCTGGATCTCCGTCTGCTTCCTGGCTGCGGACGAGGCCGCCCGCCTCCTCCGGTCGGCTACCGATTGATCATTGATGATCAGGATAACCAGAGGTACATTATTTGTTGCGTGCATAGATTGATCATTTCTTCTTCAAGCAATGTCTGTTGCCTCTTTTTATGATGCATTCTGATTGATTGAAAGAATAGCAGGTTTTTACGCCCCAAACTACGGATGTCGTGTTCTTCACAAGGACTAGGCGACGACGACTATGCTCGGCTAAAGCTAGGTAGCACAATTTTAAGAGATAAATGCAGAAAATAAGAATCTAAACTAACAATGATTGTTCCCGAAGATAATCCACAAAGAAAATGCAAAATAGCAAAGGGAGGCTCAGATATTACTTACTATCTTTTTGGTGTTTTCCTAGAACTTGAGAAATAAAAACTACAGGGGGACAACTTCAACAAAGGGAACTAACAAGACAAGAACACATATATGTATATAAAACTAGCAAGTATAAGACACGCGGAAGGAACAAGATTACGGACATCATACAATTATTTCACATCACATATACATGTCACATATGTCACTGGTACATAGCTAGCACATTGAACTTGAGATTAAAAACAATCACACCTCTGACTTCACAAAGAGCAGTCTCACTACAAAATAAAATCACAGGTATATATGTATCACATCACAAACACACATATGTATATATCGCAGGAACAGTAAACTGGACATTAATCATCAGCACACAACAATATTTTTGATGAATTACACACACACACACACACACACATACTAGCAGAATACTAATTGACAGAACCAAAATATAATAGATCAAGTATCTCTCAAAGTAACAAAGCCTCAACTAGTCAGATCTCAAAACACATACACTTTATTATACAAGTTCTTAAACAGAGCAAACAGCAGATTGCAAGTACACTTCAAATCTGAATATTACATAAGCATGTCAAGGCACAAATCTGAATATTACACAAGGTTCACCTAGCAGTTTTCAGAAATTTGCAAGAAGTAAGAGAGGAGAGAAGCAGCAGCAGTTTTGGTTCAGAGAGGAACTAGGAGCAGCAAGGAGAGAAGAGCAGCAGCAGGTTCGTGGGAGAGGGAGCAGCAGCAGTAGTAGGGGTTCAAGGAAGAAAGAAGATGCAGCAGCAGGGACGTGAGGAGAGGGAGCAGCAGCAGTTTTGGGGAGAAGAAGAAGGAGCAGCAGCAGCGTGGAGGGTTCAGCAGGGGCAGCAGCAAAGATGTGGGAGAGAGAGAGATCGCAGCAGGTGAAGGAAGAGGAAAAGAGGGAGTAGTAGCAGCAGGAGGTCGAGGGGAAGAAGAAGCAGGGCGAGGCAGGGTTGTGCGGGCTGGAGGAAGGTGCTGGATGTGGTGGTGCTGTGGCGGCGCCGGGTGGTGTTGGAGGTGGTGATGCGGTGGCTGGTAGAGAGGCGCGGTGGCTGGTAGAGAGGCGCGGTGGATGGCTAGAAGGCGCACCGCCACGCTGGCCTGGCAAGGGCGGGCGGTGGTGCAGAAGGAGATGGGAAGGCGAGGTGTTGCCAGGCCCGAAGGGGAATGGAGCCGTTCTTGTGATTTTGATCCCCTCCCTGATCTGCAAACTTTTCACATTAGCCCTCCTCCTTCTCTTCTTTCTTCACAAGAAGGTCCTCTCACTTCTTTAGCAAGCCCCCTGGTTACTTCTTTTCATCTCACTCAAGTATCTTCTTCCTTCTCTTCTTTTCTTCACTCTTCTCGATAACCACCTAGACAGAATCTTGACGATTATTGGTGCCTTTGCGCACATTTCTGCAAGATAGACCAAAGACTAGTAAATGATCTTTTTTATGATTATCAAGCAATATTCAACCAATCATGGCAAGAATGGACGGATATATCACGATAGATGCTACATTTGAGTACCAAAATTATATATGTGAAATATACTTATCAAGTTCCCCCACACTTAAATCTTTGCTTGTCCTCAAGCAAAGGCATATATGATAAGAGCAAGAACATGAACAGTGAACTGACTAGAGAATGCCAAGTGAAGTAGATCTCCAAACAAAGCATGCTTTGAACTTTGCTAGTGAAAATCAATGGTCAGGAATGCTTCAAAGCAGTAGGATACTAGTAGACTTGACCATTTTAAACTTTTACAATGATAAATGTGGATCAACAAGTTCAAATGATGATTGTGCCAAAAGGTTCCTAAAGAGAGCATGATCCGAGAACAAAAGAACTGGAATTAAATCTCTTATTTGCAGAAATATGACTTTGTGGTTGAACCACTTATTGAATTTGAAAGAAACACACATATTATTTTATTAGTCTCACCGAAGGAACATACCACCGATCCCGAGAACATGGTATACACCTGGCTCAACCAATTTTTATTAATTTTTTTGTTTGTCTCCCCAAAGGAACATACCACCGATCCGAGAACATGGTATACACCTGGTTCGACAAGTACATTTTTATTATTATTAATTACTGCCCAAGCTAACCCGATTTCACATGCCACCGATCTCGGGAACATGACATGCTACTGTAGGTAGCCAGACTTATATATTCATTATTACTAATCTTAAATGAACAACACATAAGCACAAAAATAGGAATCATCACTTCTCCATGTCTGGTTCACATGCTACCGATCCAGGGAACATAGCATGCTAATCCATAGTGGTTAGGTGATTGCTCTCAATGGGAACACATTAGGCACAAACTCAGCATCTGACACTTAATGATCTAGGTGTATCGAGGTAAAAGCAGAAAATGATTAAGTTTTCTAGTGTACTAGGGATTTGAGCACTCAAAACTAATAGTTCTCACTAATTTCAGCAAAGCAGGCATTATGTGGATCATTAGTTTACAAGGCATTCAGAAATCATGGTACACTAATTCACATCAAGCTCAAAATGCCAAAGTAGAATTTAGCTTGAAAGCATTTCATTACTGGTATATGCAGTCCAAATAGCAATTCAATTCAGCAAGCATCAATGGATGATAATTTCAGAATGGGAGACAAAACAGCTCACCGGGCTTTGATCATGTAGCACTCGCTGATCACTCTCTAAGCTGCAGCTCTTCTCTTTTTACTTCTCTATCCTCATGCCTGCTCTCCATCCTCGCGTGTGTGCCGATTTCTTCTCCCCTTCACCATGCTCTGAATCCACCGGGGTCCCAAGGAATGTCACCTCGAACCTGGTCAGCATGTATTGATTCATGCACAAGCAAAAACCTGAAATAGGACTCACACAAACAATGACTACAAGTGATAGGGTAGATGCCCTCTAAGTCGTCAATCAAATATCCAATCATATAAGCATAGGAATATAAAACATGACGAGTATGATAGGAATCAGCAAGCACAATACTAACATGAGGATGATATTTATCATTAAGCATAGGTCTAGCATGAGGAGAATAAGTGTCATCATCATAAATGAGAGAAATGCCAATAACAGGGTATGTATGATCATGTCCAAGCAAACAGTTTTTAAGTCTAGCTTAATTGATGGTGTCATGCAATGCAAAGTAATAGCATACAGATCATACAAAGACATATCATTAAGAGGATTGGATGAACCTGACACATCACGCTCTTGTATGACAATAGGCAAATGAATCTCAGGTCTTCATCTTCATCTACAACAGCTTCTTTTACTTCTTCGGAAGAGGTAGGCATTGGGTCTTCAACCTGATCGCTTGGTTGTTCCAACTCTAGATCTACTTGTTCCTTGTCTTCTTGTAAATCTTCTTCAAGTTGAGGACTCTCTTCCTCTGGATCTTCTATGGTGCTACTACCAGCAACACTTAATTGAGTCTGAAGTGTCCCCATCTGTGAATATTCACTAACATGATCTGGTAGGGGTGCTGAGATCACTACCTCGCTGTCTTTCTGAGCAATGTTCTCCTCATCACCATCACTGCTAAGCTTCAACAGTGACACTGATGACTTCCACCAGTCATGCAGCTCAGCAACACGTGGGATCTTCTCAGGATATTGAAGTATCAACTCTTCTAAATTTGACTCAACCTCTTGTATCTCTCTCCTTGGATTGTCTCCGACTTGCTTAGTTGTATGTGCAGGGGTTGGAATCTCATCTTCACTATTCTTCTCTGAGATACTCTTCTTTAACTGTGATAGAGGCAACCACCGGTGGAGCTAATGATTTCTTCTTGACAAATAGCCCAGATACAGTTGTAACACAAGTGTGGGCAATTGGTGACACGACTAAATTCCACTAGTCACATAGTTGACTAACACAAGTGAATTTCTCCATATCTTGCTGTCTCAACTTAGCATCAATCAGAGTAGGTTCCTCATAAACATCTTGCAACTTTGACTCATTCTGGACAGTTTCATTGCCATGAGGTATTGGATCTGCTACTGTGGTTTCCATCTGATCTACAGTAGTTGCATCATCTTGAAAAATATCATAATCATCATCAAGGATAATTGAAGTAAGATCAATATGGAGGATCTAATTCAGTTCTGAAATGTTGTTGTCCCCGGAATGAAACATGCTGGTTTTGAATATTAGGCACCATGGATGATTTCTGTTCACCTATGGAACACACAGCTTCTGATTGCACGCGTGACTTGCAACCTTCGGATTTGAACTAGGCCTTTCATAACTCCATTGCATTTGGTGGAAGGCAATGCTCTCAATGAGAATAATTGCATCCTCAACGGTCTTGTTCATGATTGTTCCACCAGCTGACATATCAATAAGATCTCTTGAAGCATGTGTCAGCCCTCTATAGAATATCTGAAGCACTAACCAATCCTTTTGCCCATGATTAGGACATTTTCTAAGCAAATACTTATATCTCTCCCAAGCTGCATACAAGCTCTCACTACCATCTTGCACAAAACTGAGGATCTGGTCACGAATTGCAGCTTGCTTGTAAAGTGGAAAATATCTATGCAGGAAAGCTTGTGAAATATCACCCCAAGTGTATGATCTTGATGGCAAAGAATATTACCAGTCCTTAGCAGCATCTCTGAGAGAGAATGTGAACAACATACACTTGATAGCATCTTGGGAAACACCATGATACTGGACTGTATTGGCATACTCCAGAACATTACTAATGTGCTCATGAGGGTCTTCATTGGGTAATCCTCTAAACTGATTCTGCAAGACGAGAGCAATAAGTCCAGGCCTCAACTCAAAATTTTCGGCCTCAATAGATGGCCAAATTGGCCCTGTCATCGTGTCCAAACTACTTGGCAACCAAAGATCACGTACTAAAGCCATATGTTCAAATGCAACTGTCAATAAGCCTACAAATAATAAGATATCCTACACACGCTCACAAACATCAAACATTGGTGAGAGGGTTAGTATCCTAATAAGCCGAAGCAACAAAAAGTAAAAAGGTAAAAGAAACACAGAGATAAATTTGACTGGAAATTTAAACTAAAACTATACTAAGCCTAGTCTATAGCCGCACAATCGCTCGGCGCTAATCCCGCAACGGCGCCAAAATGATCGATTGAAAGAATAGCAGGGTTTTTACGCCCCAAACCACGGATGTTGTGTTCTCCACAGGGACTAGGCGGCAGCGACTATGCTCGGCTAAAGCTAGGTAGCACAATTTTAAGAGATAAATGCAGAAAATAAGAATCTAAACTAACAATGATTGTTCCCGAAGATAATCCACAAAGAAAATGCAAAATAGCAAAGGGAGGCTCAGATATTACTTACTATCTTTTTGGTGTTTTCCTAGAACTTGAGAAATAAAAACTACAGGGGGACAACTTCAACAAAGGGAACTAACAAGACAAGAACACATATATGTATATAAAACTAGCAAGTATAAGACACATGGAAGGAACAAGATTACGGACATCATACAATTATTTCACATCACATATACATGTCACATATGTCACTGGTACATAGCTAGCACATTGAACTTGAGATTAAAAACAATCACACCTCTGACTTCACAAAGAGCAGTCTCACTACAAAATAAAATCACAGGTATATATGTATCACATCATAAACACACATATGTATATATCGCAGGAACAGTAAACTGGACATTAATCATCAGCACACAACAATATTTTGATGAATTACACACACACACACACACACACATACTAGCAGAATACTAATTGACAGAACCAAAATATAATAGATCAAGTATCTCTCAAAGTAACAAAGCCTCAACTAGTCAGATCTCAAAACACATACACTTTATTATACAAGTTCTTAAACAGAGCAAACAGCAGATTGCAAGTACACTTCAAATCTGAATATTACATAAGCATCTCAAGGCACAAATCTGAATATTACACAAGGTTCACCTAGCAGTTTTCAGAAATTTGCAAGAAGCAAGAGAGGAGAGAAGCAGCAGCAGTTTTGGTTCAGAGAGGAACTAGGAGCAGCAAGGAGAGAAGAGCAGCAGCAGGTTCGTGGGAGAGGAGCAGCAGCAGTAGTAGGGGTTCAAGGAAGAAGAAGATGCAGCAGCAGGGACGTGAGGAGAGGGAGCAGCAGCAGTTTTGGGGAGAAGAAGAAGGAGCAGCAGCAGCGTGGAGGGTTCAGCAGGGGCAGCAGCAAAGATGTGGGAGAGAGAGAGATCGCAGCAGGTGAAGGAAGAGGAAAAGAGGGAGTAGTAGCAGCAGGAGGTCGAGGGAAGAAGAAGCAGGGCGAGGCAGGGTTGTGCGGGCTGGAGGAAGGTGCTGGATGTGGTGGTGCTGTGGCGGCGGCGCGGTGGTGTTGGAGGTGGTGATGCGGTGGCTGGTAGAGAGGGCGCGGTGGCTGGTAGAGAGGGCGCGGTGGATGGCTAGAAGGCGCACCGCCACGCCGGCCTGGCCGCGGCGGCGGCCGGTGGTGGAGAAGGAGATGGGGAAGGAGAGGTGTTGCCAGGCCCGAAGGGGAATGGAGCCGATCTAGGGATTTTGATCCCCTCCCTGATCTGCAAACTTTACACATTAGCCCTCCTCCTTCTCTTCTTTCTTCACAAGAAGGTCCTCTCACTTCTTTAGCAAGCCCCCTGGTTACTTCTTTTCATCTCACTCAAGTATCTTCTTCCTTCTCTTCTTTTCTTCACTCTTCTCGATAACCACCTAGACAGAATCTTGGCGATTATTGGTGCCTTTAGCATATTTACGCAAGATAGACCAAAAAGGCTAGTAAATGATCTTTTTATGATTATCAAGCAATATTCAATCAATCATGGCAAGAATGGACGGATATATCACGATAGATGCTACATTTGAGTACCAAAATTATATATGTGAAATATACTTATCACATTCCTAAAGCCATGCCCAAAGAATGCCCTCACTTTTAAGTGGATTCTCACTTGTTTGAACAGGTTTCTTCCATATCATAAAAGTGAGTTGGTGCCCGAAAATACGGAGGCTAATGAGTGTTTAGCTTTTTAGACACTTCCTCTGTAAGCTACACCAAAAAACGTCTTATATTTATCACGAAGGGAGTATTTATCAAGTGGGGCGGAGTTTACGAACGAAAGCTCGAATGAGCTCGGGTGAACAGTAAAATAAAAAAAATAAAAAAATCTGATTTTTTATGACAAACATTGGCAAAAGTTTCAAACGTTTGCAAAAATTCGTCACGGAATCACATTCCTAGAAGGCGCAAAAAAACAAAATCGGTACTATGAAAATGCTATTCAAAAGCATTTGGGAGCACTAAATGTTTTTTTTGCCACGCCTTGCAGGAATGTTCCAAGACAATTTTTTTCAAGCACTTAAAACTTTTGTCGATGTTTGTCACAAAAAAATCAGATTTTTTATTCTTATTCTGCTAGAGCTCATTTGAGCTTGGGAGCAGAAGGACACTTTCGTATCAAGTACTCATATCTAGGACTGCCGTTACACCATGATAAACTAAAAAGAGATCTTTGGCCAATGGTAGATAAGATGCTAGCTTGAACAACTAGGTGGGGAGGAAAACTCCATTCCTATGAAGGAAAGTTAATGTTGATAAGATCCTACTTGGCCAACATTTTCTTTTACATGTTGTCCTTTTTAAAATTACCAAAATGGACCATTCAACTAGTTTATGCACACATGGCTAACTACGTGTGGAGTGATGCCGAAGAAACCACAAAATCCACTTGTCAAATTGGCCATATATGTGCATAAGAAAGAATACGAAGGTTTATGTGTACCAAACTTGCAAAACCTGAATTTTTCCCTATTGGATCTTGGGTTAAATGGTACATTGTTGGGGAGGGACCTCAATGGAAGTTAGCTATTGAGGATAAATACAATACCAGAAACCCTAACATCTCGTGTTTTCATAATGTACACCCCTCTCAATTTTGGAAAGGGGCGGCATAATAGGCATCTAATGCAGTTAAGATGGGGTTCAAATGACATGTAGGAAGATACATGGTTTGGCTGCTCGACTTTAGCCACTCAATGTTGGTACATCTACTTCGTAGAATGAACAATCTAAAACTTTAGTTGAGTTGTGGGACGGTAGTGAATTGAATTGCGCTTTTAGGAGAACCTTCACAGGTAGTTGCTCCTAGTTGATAAGGATAGTTAAGTCTAGAGGTGTTCCACCTTAAGGTGCCTCCCAAGATTTAGGTGTTTGTGTTTGTTTTAACTTTGGACATTATGATTAAGGTGTTTTGTAGTAGTTGCCTCAAAACAAGCTTATGACTAGAAACAACTTAAGGAGAATATGGATTGCTAACCCACTTGAATGCCTCACATTATACTGATATTGATTATGTGATCATATGTTAGTGAATGCATTCTTGTCGGGTTTAGAGGGATGAGGGTAAAGAAATTTTTACATTAATGTTCATAATTTGGAGTTTGTACCAAATAGCGTCTCAACGGATAAGCATTGAATGTTTTAATCAATTTTAAGTTAGTTTCTACAACAATTTTGTGTGGATTGTGGAATTTTAAGAATGACTTGGTCTCTAACAGGAAATGTTGGTTAAATACAAAGTATATACGGACCATGGTGTTATTATGTCAGAGAAACTCTCAAGTATCTTCTCAACGAGTTGGAGGGAGGAAAATTGGTGGAGCAATTCATGGTGCAGCTACTCTATAACCTGAAGATGATGCTGCCACTGGAACCAAACTCTAGAAGTGGAACAGTGTGAACTATGTGCTTTCTTGGGAATCCAATGTTGGAGGTACACTTCATGGCGCGAGAATCACATTGTAATATCTCGAGAAGCACCCCATGGATGGTGATTCAATCCATGTCCTTATATGAGAGAACCGGGGCTTTGGTACTTTGCCCCCACTAGTAGAGTAGACTTTTAGTTTGTACTTTGTGTTTTGTACCACCTATACACAAATTGTTTTGACCGTTCTTTTAATTTTACATGGTACCTATAAGGGATGTTCCTTTTGGAGGTATGATCGTGTGACCAATTGGTTTCCTTTCAATGAAATGGAGTCATGCACGACGGGGAAAACACACCACCAGTGGCGAACGAAGAACGACTATAAGTAGCAGACGTAAGTGGTGAGTGGATGCACTTGCGCGCCACTCATGTATATATTGCCAGTGGTGGGAATATATTCCTACCCGGCATTAGTACCATTGCCCAAGTCAAAATAATTGTTCTCGTTTAGTGTTATAGCAGTGTTTTTTGCTGTCACGATAACATTTTGTAGATGACATCTCATCACATCACATGACATAGATAAATTGATGTATCAACATTCAATAATGCATCCATATAACGAAATTGCAATACATGCATAACATTACATTGGTACTCATCATTACATGCATGTAATGCCACTTTTCATTCGAGAGATAAACCATTACGAATTTTGAAATATGAAAGTTTTCTCTGACATCATCTATTACACTACTAGGAAAAGGCATGCTAGTGGCGCATCAGTTTTGCCTTCTAATGGCGCATCAGCAGTGCGCCACTAGCATCACGCCATTAAATTTTTTCTAATGGCGCATCACTGTATCGCCATTAGAATATGGTGTTCTAATGGCGCACCAATCAATCGCCATTAGAATATGGTGTTCTAATGGCGCACCACGTAGTGCGCCATTAGTATTGCCAACAGTGCGCCACTATTATCTGCTATACTAATAGCGCACCACCAGTAACAATTTTTTTAATTTTTTTTTCGTTTTTTCTTTATCTCAGGTCACTATTTCACATATGAGATATCCAACACATATATATACAACAAGCATCCATATAACAATCATATCCAACACACAAGTTTCATCATATATACATACATAGCCAACACATAGTTCCATCGTTACATATTACAAAAGTTTCATATTGTTCATCCAACACGTTATCCATCAATTCACAAAAGTTTCACATTGATACAAAATAAAACACAAATGGAAAAGAAGCACTCCATCCATGCAAGCTTAGTGAATTAAATTAAATATGCAAAATGATAAACAAGAAGTTAGAAGAAGAAGAAGAAGAAGAAGAAGAAGAAGAAGCAGCCGACGAGAAGAATACTAGAAGACGAATAAGAAGAATAAGAAGAATAAGAAGAATAAGAAGAAGACTATAAGCTTATTATGTAAACTTGATCATTTTGTGCTAACATAAGTTATTTTGGAGCTAACCTATAGGAAACTAAGCATATAAGCTCTAAGTTAGCATATTAGAGCCAACTTAGGTAAAATGAAGCTAACCTATGTCATTTTGGAAAAGAAGAAGAATAAGAAGAAGACTATAAGCTTATTATGTAAACTTGATCATTTTGTGCTAACATAAGTAATTTTGAAGCTAACCTATAGGAAACTAAGCAGATAAGCTCTAAGTTAGCATATTAGAGCCAACTTAGGTAAAATGAAGCTAACCTATGTCATTTTGGAAAAGAAGAAGAATAAGAAGAAGACTATAAGCTTATTATGTAAACTTGATCATTTTGTGCTAACATAAGTAATTTTGAAGCTAACCTATAGGAAACTAAGCAGATAAGCTCTAAGTTAGCATATTAGAGCCAACTTAGGTAAAATGAAGCTAACCTATGTCATTTTGGAAAAGAAGAAGAATAAGAAGAAGACTATAAGCTTATTTATGTAAACTTGATCATTTTGTGCTAACATAAGTTATTTTGGAGCTAACCTATAGGAAACTAAGCATATAAGCTCTAAGTTAGCATATTAGAGCCAACTTAGGTAAAATGAAGCTAACCTATAGGAAACTAAGCATATTAGAGATAACATAGGTAACTAAGTATATATATATATCATTTTGGAGATCGACATACGACATAGTTCAGTTCTCATTGTTCTTCTCATTCTCCTTCCTCATTTGATCGCCAAGAGCGGCGAGGCGGTGGAGGCGATGGGATGTAGTCTTCTACCACCATTAGGCGTGGTCATGTCGCCCATTTGTGGGATCACCGGCGCCACCAGGTCGTGGTCATTGTCGAGCACCACCACCATCGTGAGGCCGCCTTGAGCGGGGCCAGGCACGACCATTGCTAGGTCATCCTCGGCCACCTCCATCTCTTGCCCATGGTCAGCCACCACCATCTCCGCCCATGGTCAGTCACCACCATCTCTTGCCCTTGGTCACCACCACCACCGGCTAGGTCATCCTCACCTAATGCCCATTGTCATCCTGCGGCTCCTCATCCCCATCTGCTCCTCTTCTCCGTACTCCAGTCAGGATCATCCTTCTTGTTGTCTTTGCTTTGCCAGAATCCTGCTTCATTGTCGCTAAAGCAGAATCGTTGTTGCTTTTATTCTGACCATAATCATTTCTTTGCTTTGGCGTAACCAGTGTCATTCTTTGCTGCTCCCAATGCTGTCCAAGTGCAACAATGACCGTTAACAATCGATGTGAGACAAAGCCAAATGTAGAGGAATAAGAAGAGGCGAGCGTCTTGGCATCGTCATCGTCGGCATAAGCGCATCACGACACATAGTCGTGTTGAACACCTTCACGATGAGCATGGTGGGCGTCGTAAATGCATTACTGAAGAGAAGGAAGTACCCCACCGCAGGTCGTAGGCACGGAAGAACTTCTCCCACCCACGATACAAGTACATGTGGCCCTCCTTGATCACCAACTCCACATCCCACGACTGTGTAACCCGCTGCCCGGCGTGTCGCGGCTTCACATTATTTGGCGGATCTTCACCCGGCATGTTAAGTAAAAGCTGTCGAGGCGACCTCTGCGGTTTGGGACAATGAGTGATGTAGCAAACAACAGATATCATAATGAGATGGGTGAAAGGAGATCTCTCGTTTTATATACTGCGTCATGGATGATCTTTGAAGTCCCAAGTATGTAATCTTGAAGAACTTCGAAGCATCCAACTCAAATGCTATGGTGTGGCAGGGCGGCGGTGGCTGCTTCCCCCATCTCGATAAGCGGCCGAGAAGAGACCAATTAGTACCCTTACAACAAATTATAAAACATGCATGATAACAGGTTGTCTTTGAAAGTCCAATTGTACTGGACTATAAATTAGGGTAACAATGAAACAGAAGATGGGAGCACCTAGTACACATTAGCAAAACAAAAAGGTACCAAGCTTAAAAGGAAAGAACACTTGGCTCTATTGCCACCTATGGTTTAATGCAGCAAGAATGGTGGGGCAGTTGATCCTACTTAACTAAGTACTAAGATACCCCGGCCCATGCATTCGTCGCAAGTACCCCATATGTCTTATTTTTAGCAAAGTCATGCTAAAATTCACGAAAAATTTCAGCATGACCTTTGCTGAAAATAGGACATATGAAGTACCGAATTTCTTAGGAGCGGAAGTTAATCGATATTCGGCAAACTCAAAGGCGTCTCGGGTACACCGCAAAACCATTATCCCAGCGTAATTAAGTCGCCAATGGGTCATTTAGGAAGATCACAAGTAGCATCATCACAAGTACAACATCATCACAAGAAATGTTGGCCGAGGGGATATTTTTATGATACAAGAAGAAAGCAACCACAACTACAGTAAAAACAAGCAACTACACACACAAGAGTTGTAAAATATCCCTGCTATTCTTTTTTACATAAACATGTAATTAGTCAAGACAACTTCTCTCATATTTTTAAACTTCCATTTATTTTAATCTACGGTAGAGACATGACATCATCACCCTCCAGAAAAAACCAACAAATATGGCATCAGAAACATATGTGCCACACAGCCGGAAAATATAGAAAAGAAAGCATATAGTTATAAAGATTAGTATTCGAGACTTTGTAGCGAGCTCTGGTTTCTCTTAATGGCAATTTGGGTGAACCTTTCCATGCAAAAAAATTAAGCATTATCTGAGAGATTTTGGACCCCATCATATGCTAAGCGGTGTGATGGTTCGGGCTTAATATATTTCAAGCGATAGATGAGGTGCAAACAAACATTTTTTAAACAAATTGTGGTGGGCTATTTCAAGACATTGCGGTTCGAGTGCTTGAATGGGCGTGAGATGAGAACTACCGAATGGATGAATATTCATGAGGGTTGATGGTTGACATGTGAATTGGCAACTAATCTAAATCGAGCGATAGCACCAACTTCAAGCCACGGAACTCTTGAGTGAATGAAAATTACACAACGAAGCCACACACATGCACATAGCGGAAGAAATGAGGAATCATCTTTGATCTCAGAAATGCTTTCTTTGACTTCATTTATGATACAAGAAGAAAGCAACCACAACTAAAGTAAAAACAAGCAACTACACAAACCATGAGCTCGAAAGATCGTGGCGAGAAGCTCTTTGGTAGTGCAACGCATAACACGTCTGAGCAATTTGAAAACCTTCAAAGACGATGTTGATGCTCTTAAGGTGAAGGATGATGCAATTGGTAGATTGCAAGCACAGTTATTGCTGCCGAAAAGAAGCCACGTAAAGCTCTAAAGCTTAAGGATAATGTAATCGGCAAATTGGCGAAAATAACCTACTATCAAATGGTAAAGCTTAAGTGGACTATAGATGGTCTTAAGTGGCGAAATCGATTTAGTAAGTAAAACTTAATCCAAATTCTTGCTTGGATGAGTCATCTAGAAAATAACACTAAAACTACTTGCGAATCTAGTGCATCTCTATAGAGAATTCAAGATACAACTTAATAGATGTAAAGCTCAATAACATACACAGAATAACAGATGACACAGGCACACAACACAAACAGAACCAAGGGTAACTTGATTTTTTTTCACAATTAAGGAGTAACTTCGTTGTGTAAGAAAAGCAGAACAATCGAGATCCTCTTGACTACGATGCGGCACAAACAAATTCACTTCAATTTGTCCTCCTCATCCTAGTTTAATTCACGCCACATGGGGCAAACCTTGGGCATGGTCATAATCACTCGACTTCCTGCGACAACTAAGCTTCTTGAAGCGGTGAAGCGGCAGACCAAGAAAAGAAACTTACGCCTCTCAATGCAACACAAAGCAATTTGAAGCGGCGGTGCTAGCAAAGCAGAGCGGATATATAACCATGAGATTTACTTCTTTGTAAATAAAGACCAAGCATACATGTATTAGTTCTAATTTTTACAGCTGGGATCGGAGGCAATTAGGAAGCAAAGTGATTATTCTTGTACCTTGAAATTAAGGCGGATGAGGACCTGCGTGGTGGTGCCTATCGGCGCCTTTGAGCTCATGGCGGTGTGGTGAGCTCATGGGAGATGGGCGGGCCACACTGCAGTGGTCGAGACTCGAGCAGAGGTTGAGGGCAGAGGAAGAAGAAGAAGAAGGGAAGTGGAGGAGGGGCTCACCTGCAGATCGAGGCGTACCACAGGCGCCCGGCCGGCCGCCTGTGGACCCGGAGGAAGCCGTGATCGTCTTGGGATCCCTAGGGCTCGGGGCCGGCACAAGACCATCTTGTGAGAGGAGAAGCGGCGTGGCCGACGGCCGGCGTCAGCGTGGCTGGCTGAGCTGAGGTAGAGGCGGTTGTCGTCTCCTCCTCCTCCCTCGTCCTCCTCCTCGTCCTCCTCCTCGGCTCGGGCGCGGGGCGGGCGGCTGGGAGGCTGCAGGTGGTGGGGCGTGGGGCGCAGGCGGCAGCAGGGAGCTGCAGTGGTGGGGGCAGCAGGGGCGCAGGCGTGAGGGTGGAGTCCGTGAGGGTCGGCGGCGTCGTGGGTCGATCGTCAGGGTGTGGGTGGATCTGGTGAGGGAGAGGGACGAAGGGATCTGGCGAGGGAGAGGGTGGAATTAGCTAGGGGAGATTACTAATGGCACCCAGCGTGATGCGCCATTAATATGTTTTTTTATTACAGTTCAAGCCCTCAGGTTATATTCCACCTAACCCAATCTACATCAGAACCCGCCCACTAGCCTGACTGGTCAGCACGCAGCACACACACTAGGAGGTCCTGGGTTTGATTCCTAGGCTCCCCAATTTTTATTGTTATGCACTTAAAATGTTGTTTGATATTTATTTGTGTTTAAATATCTTCAAACTTGTTTAAATCATAACAGTAATATATCTTTATAAAAACAGTAATACTTTTTTAAAAAAATATGTTCAAATTTGTTATTTGAAAATATTTATGAATATGAAAAAGGTGGAGTGGAGGGTGCGGTTGGTCATCGGCTGACGGTGGAGTGGGGAGGTGCGGGCGAGGTGGCGGTGGCCACGGTGGAGCGGGGAGGTGCGGTTGGTCGTCAAGGCGGTGGAGTGGGGAGGTGCGGGCCGGGAGAATTGTGTGGCCCGGTGGGCGGGGAGGTGCAGGGGGTGCTTTCGGCGAGGGGGATCGGATCTGGCGAGGTGGGATGGGATCGAGATGGAGGGATCGAGATCGAAAGTGTCCATGAAATTTAAAACATTCATTAGTTCAAAAGTGCCCAAGAAAAAAAATCCAGAAATGAAGGCTAAAATTTAAATACAATTGATATTAGCTAGCTATCTGTTCACAATCTTCTTGTCCTTATTTTTTAAGTAAATGGAGTTCTTCTCTTGAGCAGACGTCCTTTAGGTAGAGTGGTCTGCTTCTTCTTGTGGTTGTATCTTTGATACTTCATCGTCATCGTCATGTTCCATATTTGGGTCGCCCGTGCTTGTCAAAGTCTTGCTCATTGGCGACTCCATCCATTCCGATAATCTTCCTTTTGCCTCTCCTCCGACAACACGGCCCGGGCTTTGGCGAATGGTCGGTAATGAAGAAGCATTGGTCCACTTGGGAAACCGGTACCCATGGCTCATTTTTCGCGGTGACGTTTAGCCCATGATCTTGATTTGACTTGGGTATAACCATGGTGGTGAAATACGGTCTTCTTTTATGGCGCTCTTGGCCCATCGACACGGAACATCGGGACCTTCTCTCCGGCGTAGCTCGGCTCCCAGATCTCCTCGATCCTTCCGTAGTATCTCATCCTTGTCGTTACGGTGTAGGATTCCATCGTTACCGGAGTTCGATAACCATCGCTCTTCATGTCCTTGTCCGCGGTGTAGAATGTGTAGCCGTTGATATCGTCGCCTCATAGGTCATCAAGTTGTGCTCGGCATACTGTGACAAAGGCGAATATGAGTTGTTCTTCAGCGAAGAATCCTCATGTAAAAGTGCAACGAAGCTTACGCTTGAACCAGCAGCGTGAAACATGAGTTGTGCTCTTTGATTATATCTCCGTCCAGTCCTTTGTTGGCCTCGGTCATTGTCGTCTTACGAAAAAGGTTTTGTGCTCTACCACCCAAGGATCGACCACGTCTATGTGTTGTAGCGTGAATAGGTTTGCTCTTTCAAAGTCGTGAAGTCGACCCTCAAATCGACATGCATTTCATGGCGACCCTCACGGTGACCCCATCCGGCGAGCCTGCTTGCCGAGGTGCTGTTAATGCGGACCAGCGGGTCCTCGATGCCTTGATAATTAGATGCGATGGGAGATCACGGGTCTTGATCCGAAAAGCCCTGGCTATACTTCATACGGACGTGACATGTTGCGAACGTATCCTTTGATGACACCATTCATCCTTTCGAGCGGCATCATCTTTGTGCGAGAAGCGTCGGCCGAGTTGGATGATATCCTCCATGATATGGACCAGCAGCTGCACCATAACATCGAAGAATGCGGGCGGGAAGTACATCTCAAGCTCGCATAGTATCACCACGATCTCTTCTGTACCTTGTACGAGTTGCCTCACGTAACCCGACTTAGAGAGATGGCGTTGAAAAAAGTTTCATAGGCCAAATAGCGTTTCACGCAGACGATGCGGCGTCCATGATCCCACGGATTACCAGCTGGAAGTATCTGCGTCATCGGCCGCGTGGCGGTCGTGAGACTTCATCCCGCTGAACTTACGCCGCTAGGTCTAGGTATCTTCTTATCTTCCCAGCGTAACCGTAAGGAAGTTTTACTCCTATGAGGCGGTGAAAAACTGATCGATCTCCTCCCCGACTTAGAGTGAAACGCAGCGGGAGGGTAGTCATTTCCGGTCTTCTTGGCCTTTTTGCCTTTCGCGGCGACTTTCCGTGTCTGCTTCGCCTCATCATCATCATGATCATTAGCGTGAAGCTCCTCCCTGATGCCCATTGATTTCAAGTTTGCCCTTGCTTTCGGCCCATCTTTGGTCCTCTCTGGCATGTTGAGCAGGGTACCAAGCAGACTCTCGCACACATTCTTCGTGATATACATCAAGGCTGTGAGGCACCACGGTGGATCTTCCAAGACGGCAAGTCCCGGAAAAGCAGACCTCGTTTTCCATACCTTGGCCAATGACTCTGGCGCCTTTCGCTTCTTTCGGCTCTGGCGCCTTTTGCTTCTTTCGGCGGTGGGCAATCTTTCCAATTTTTCAACAGCTGGGTCTATTTCCTCGCCGCTCCTGCGTCTGCGGGCGTCTTGAGTTCGGTTTCACCATCGAATAGATCCTTGCGTTTCCTCCACGGGTCATCGTCATGAAGCCACCTTCGATGTCCCATGGACACAATTTTCAAAGACCCGGGATCTCTATCTGGTAGCGATCGTTGTGTCATCCATGCACTGCGCATCCGGAAAATCCGTGGACCACGCTTGCCTTGAGATATACGTCAGAATCGAGATAGTCGTGCACCGTGCGTGGCGGTCACGACTCTCATAGGGAAATATTCTTTACGTGCGGCGTCCACGTATTGGCTAGCGTTTTCCTGACGTGTCTAGCTCCTCTTTCGGCAGACCCGAGATCTGAATGATGTCGTTTCCACTGGTTGTTTGGCCCTTTCAATTAGCATACTCATGTGAATGTACTTCCTCTTCGTGCACAACCAGGGGGGAAGGTTGTACATCCACACAAACACGAGCCGGTGCTATGTGTGCTTCTACGGCTGCCAAAGCGGATTGACTCCATCGGTGCTCGGCGCCCGACGATGTTCCTTGGATCCTTCCCAAATTATGGGTGTTGAAGTTCAACGCTTGCCTTGGCTCCCATCCCTAGGGTGACTCGGCATCTTGTCTTTTTATTTATCTTGGATCATTTGCGTCATCTTCTCGCTTCTTCTCCTCCCTATCCGCATGCCAGCGCAGAGCTTTGCTACCTTAAGTCCGCGAAATGCAGCTATGGGCGAGGAGTGATCGGAAAGTACCACACCACTTTTCGAGGAGCTTTCTTCCTCTTCTTGTATCAGTGGCCGACACCGGGCATATGGTAGACTCGCGTGCTCGTCGATAAATGATGCAATTGTTCATGCACACATGGTATTTCATGTGCGGTAAATCCAGAGGACACACGATTTTCTTCGCCTCCTCCTCGAACCGGGGCACTTGTTCCCCTTGGGAAGGCGTTCGCCCGAGAATGACATGTTCTCGTCGAAGCATCGTCGGTCATTTTGTGTTTTACCTTCATCTCGAGCCATGGCGTTACTTTCGGTGGTATCCTCGGGCTGCATCCTTCATACAATGGAGTAACCGTGTCTATCTCCAGTTGATCCAGCTTGGCTTTCTTGAGCGGCAGCTCTTGCGTTATCCGAATGCGCTTGAGAAGCAGCTCTTGAACATGAGGGTCCTGCTGTTGGAAATATGCCTAGAGGCAATAATAAATTAGTTATTATTATATTTCCTTGTTCATGATAATCGTTTATTACCCATGCTATAATTGTATTGATAGGAAACTTCGGATACATGTGTGGGTACATAGACAACACCATGTCCCTAGTAAGCCTCTAGTTGACTAGCTTCGTTGATCAATAGATGGTTACGGTTTCGACCATGGACATTGGATGTCATTGATAACGGGATCACATCATTAGGAGAATGATGTGATGGACAAGACCCAATCCTAAGCCTAGCACAAAGATCGTGGTTCGGTATGCTAAAGCTTTTTCTAATGTCAAGTATCATTTCCTTAGACCATGAGATTGTGCAACTCCCGGATACCGTAGGAATGCTTTGGGTGTACCAAGCGTCCTGGCAACGTGGCCCAGGTGGCTATAAAGGTGCACTACGGTATCTCGAAAGTGTCTGCATTGGGTTGTACGAATCGAGGCTGGATTTGTCACTTCGTGTAAATGGAGAGGTATCTACGGGCCCACTCGGTTAGGACATCATCATAATGTGCACAATGTGACCAAGGGGTTGATCACGGGATGATGTGTTCTGAGCGAGTAAAAGAGACTGCAGGAAGCGAGATTGAACAAGGTATTGGGATACCGACGATCGAATCTCGGGCAAGTACAATACCGCTAGACAAAGGGAATTGAATACGAGATTGATTGAGTCCTTGACATCGTGGTTCATCGATGAGATCATCGTGGAACATGTGAAGCCAACATGGGTATCAGGATCCCGGCTGTTGGTTATTGACCGGAGAGCGTCTGGTCATTATGTTCGCGTAGTTCCGAACGCGTAGGAGTCTACACATAAGGTTCGATGGCGCTAGGGTTATAAAGGAAGTTTGTATGTGGTTACGAATGTTGTTCGAGTCCGTATGAGATCCCGGACGTCCACGAGGAGTTAGGAATGGTCCGGAGGTAAAGAATTATATATGAGAAGTCCTGTTTTTGGTCAGGAAAAGTTTGGGTTTTATCATTAATGTCTGGGACCAAGGAGGTCAGGGTCCACCAAGTGGGGCCACCATCCTCGGAGGGCTGCATGGGCCAAGTGTGGGAGGGACCAGCCCGGGTGGGCTGGTGCGCCCCAAAGAGGCCCATGTGCCAAGAGATAAGGGAAAGGGAGAGTCCTAAAGGGGAAGGCACCTCCCTAGGTGCCTTAGGGAGGATGGACTCCTCCTGGCCGCACCCTTCCTTGGAGGAAGGGCCAGGCTGCGCCTCCCCTCCCCTTGCCCCTATATATAGTGGAGGGGAGGAGTGGCAGCCGCACCTGAATCCCTGGCACCTCCCCTCCCTCCGTGACACCTCCTCCTCTCCATGGTGCTTGGCAAAGCCACTGCAGGATTGCCACAGCTCCTCCCACCACCACCACGCGCGTTGTCTTGCTGCTGGGATGGAGTCTTTCTCAACCTCTCCCTCTCTCCTTGCTGGATCAAGGCATGGGAGACGTCACCCGGGCTGTACGTGTGTTGAGCAGCGGAGAGTGCCGGGCCCAGATTCGGCACTAGGTCATCGGTGATCTGAATCACGAGAGTACGACTCCCATCATCCCAGTTCCATTGAATGCTTCATACGCGATCTACAAGTGGTATGTAGATGCAATCACTCTCCCATGACTCGTTGCTAGATGAACTCATAGATGGATCTTGGTGAAACCGTAGGAAAAAATTTAATTTTACATAGCGTTCCCCAACACACGCACCCACCCCATCGATGGTCCATCGTAAATGCTGCTCCATGGCATCTTCATCTTCATGATCATGCCTTCGTCTAATGCCTCAAGCCTGTGATCTTCCTCATCATCATATCCCTGCATCTTCTACATGATATTTATTATGCAACATCACTTGCGTCGTGATCATGTCACGGAGATTCTTCGTCTTCTCGCCTTGCAGTCTTGCTCATTTCTTGCCGCTTGGACCCCCATGGGCGACTTCTCATAGTCATCTTCATCACCTTGCCACCGATAGGCCATCCATGAAACCACGCATAGAGCAGGTGGTCCACCTGCACCGGAATCGAGGTCCATAATAAGGCTCTTCGACTTTGCATCTTAAACCACGGACATCTTATCTCCGTCTCGTTCTTTTGAAACATCTACGGCCTTGGAGACTCAAAAACCTATTCACGATGTCTTCGGTCATCGATGCTGGACCATAATGCGCCTGAAGGGTAGAGCAAAACGATATTTTAGAACCAAGAAAAATTTGGCATGACTTTCCCTAAAAATAGGACCAAAAAGAATGCATAGTGCCAAAATTCTACTTGAAAGCGGAAATGAATCAACATTCCGGCAAAATATTGGCAACTATCGCATTTCAAATACCGGTACCTGCAAACACAAACATATATGCAACACAACAAACATATGCAACACCACGAACATACATAGATCTAGCTATAGGCCACAAAAAATGCATGTGCACGTTGTTGGTGAGGAAGAACAACATAAAGATAGCTTCCCCCTTACTTACCTATCAAAAGGTAATTTAACCATAATTTGGATGAATCTATGGTGCAAAATGAGGTGAGGAGGAGGAGGCGACCGAGAGAGACAAGCTTGGAGGAGGAGGTGGAGAGAATAAAGTGGGGAAAGTGAGTGGGTAGGTGAAATTGTCAAAACATCTTGTTGGTCCCAAAAGTTACTAATGTCGCACCACCCTAAATGCGCCAAGAGGTAACCACAGTTACTAATGGCGTACCTGCACTCAACTTACGATCGCCACCATTAGAAGTTTTGCAAAAAAATAAAAAGATATATATTCTAATGGGCGCCTTGCAGTGGCATGAGTGCGCCATTACTAGATTAAACTAGTAATGGTGCACCCAATAGCCATGATGCGCCATTAGATTCTTTGGAAAATAAAAAAAATTACTAGTGGCGCACTGTGTGCATGGTGCGCCATTGGTGTCTTCCACACTAATGGTGCACACCACACGGGTGCGCCATCACTTGCTATATAGTAGTGGCGCACCACATTGACATATGTGCCATTAGTGGACATCCCATCTATAGCCCTTTTGTAGTAGTGTTATATCCTTTATCTACATGCATGTATATATGATATTTTCAATAAGGAGATTGAAACTCTCTGACCCTGCGCATCATTGTGAGATGCACACAGCCAAATTTTTAAAGTTGATGCAATACAAGCGAGGCCAAAGACATCAACAAATAGAGTACATAACTTAGATAACTTCTGACATGCCATTACAAGATATGAAATTAACACCTACGACTAAGTCATCTTATTCCACAACAACGTCTTCAAGAACGGATACAACATAAGGGTTTTCACCGTAGAATTGAAGCAATGCTCGGAAAGGTCACCTTCTTTTATGATCTTCCCAATAGTCACGTCCACTAATACTCCATGACCAGGAATGACCCTAAGCGGATGGGTGTGATGACTAGTAGAGCATTACGCATTATATCTAAATGAGTAATCTGGTCGTTTTCGTTATATCTACACTATGATCATGTGGTAGCTGCTTTGTGTCGACTAGCAATGAGTCCATTCTTGAAGCTAAACCACGCAATGACTTACAAAATTGGCACCAAGGCATTGAGTGCCATTACTGGATGCAATGAAACTCATACGCTCCCCACTGTTGATTCTTTTGAGAATATGATCCTAATGACTATTCTAACCTTGAGAGTCAAAAAGGCGGATGGCACATCACTGTTCACCCATCAAGGTGCCTGTTCTAATTTGGCAAGTGTCATGGATTTGTCACGGCAGGATGTCCTAATGTGAGGACTTAGTAAATGAGCCAACGCATCTTTGTAGTAGCTTGAGAGCGGTTGAGCGGAATCGAGATACGCAACACAAGACAAGGATTTAGACAGCTTTAGGCCCCGGAAACATCATCCGGTAATAGCCCTACATGTTGTTTGTGGCTAGGTCTCATTATCATCATGAGAGAGTCGCCGCATAAGCCGGCTCTCCTCTCTTTGTGTCTAGCCCTAGATATTGTTTCTTGTTGCCTGTCCTTCTTTGGGGAGCCCTACCCCTCCTTATATATGTTGAAGGGGCGGGTTACATGACTACTCCTAGTAGGATTAGGATTACTCTATTACAAGTGGAGTCCTAGTCTTGCTTCCTTTGTAGGAGAATATTCCTTATGTGTCTTCCTCTTAAGCGGTCCTCCATAACATGAGCCGCCTATACGAATATGGGCCTTGTCATCCACTCTGAAACACCCTTGGTCACCAATGAGTCTTCGAGGGCTTGTGAGTCGTCGGACCAATGAACCGCCGGACACATGAGTCGCCAATCTTCTGGCGGGTTGCCAATGAAACACCAAGTCGGTAGGGTCATATATCCGGTTGGTCATACTGCTGAGGTATATCCTCGGCAAAGAAGGTTTTATTGATTACGGGTATCTTGCATATGTTGTCTTGCATTTCTTCTACTTTGTTGCACCGCCATATGCTTTGTTTACTCATCATATATGTCGAGATGCCATGCCCATCCATTTTCAATACATATTCCATTTGTCATCATACCATGTTTTTCCACTCAAATGTTATTCTTGTGCATCAGACATCAAAAAGGAAGAAGATGATTGTCGAACCTGAAGGAACACCAGCAAAGTCCTTGAAAAACGTGGTGGTGCGGAGAAATCAGACAACACCGCACTTATATTGGCTGTACAACCAATGACACAAAGCGATAGGACCGACTCGACTCGCAGTTTGTACCCATACTTTCTTGGCCACACCACTAGCCCCACCACACGGACCTGCACTCCGACAAAAGGTATACCGATTTCATTTGCCATAGCACCAGTGTACCACAGAAAAATCCTCCAGCAAAAAGTCACAGCAAGTCCACCGTCAAGACCTATCCCAAGCTGAGATCCTGGCCAATTCTGCAGATTGGAACCCCATTCAACTTATTCCCAGTTTAAAATACAATGCTTTCAATGTTGCTAGGGACTACGTGCATATATTCCCATCATGGGAAGATTATAGTGAAGACAAACACCATTTTCACATCTTCTGTCCAACTTACGTGCCAAAGTGCTATTATTCATGGTTATTATTTTCCTGTTTTACGCTTTGATTGAACACATCAATGATTTACATTACATTGTTGTAACTAGGCGAGTCAATAACTGGATTAGTCATGACGAGCAAAGCTTGCTTGTGCTTTTCAAGGAAGCATTGCGAAAGTATCAGTGTTATCGAGGAAATCACACTTTGATGACAAGTCTATAAACAAATTTCCGGTGAAGACTCCACATGCTAAATTTAGAAGACATTGAATGGAAAAACCTTGTTATGCAATGGTCTCGTTCGAGGATGAGGTCACATCCATGAAATCACATGACAATTTGAACTTCTACTTTTCCGCATGTGCCTTACGGATCTTTTGGAAAATGCACTCAAAGAAGAATTCGGTTTGAAAAGAACGACAGTGGGATACTCGCAAATATGTCGCCCGCCGCTTTGCTCTTGTTAGTACTGTTGTCCTGTATCAACTTTGTACTTGCATACATACCGGTTCATTATGTGACAAAGGTATGCATGATAGCTTGCTTATCAATTGTTCGCTCAAATTATCGATCTGTATGAATGGTTACATTAGTGTAGAATATATCCAATGCCAATGATTTTTAGCTCTGCCTTTGTCCATGTTGTCCTTTATCGGTGTACTTATAATGACGGGTAGTTGTTCATGTACCATCACTCTGCAGCTTATTTTCCTTTACCCTCCATTTCTACACATCGGATCTATATTTGCTCTTAATTACCATAAGGTTGGTGCTTTGAAGAAGTTTAGGCATGCATTGCTCTTGGCTGTACCTTTTTACTGTATCGCTGCACTTACATTTATAGCTACTTGGTTATGTAGCATCACTCTTCATCTTATCTTAATTATTCTCCATTTTTTCGTATATTATCACATCTATATTTACTCTTAACAAAATGTAGAATAAAGGCAATGCTTATGAAAGAAGATTATGGTAAACTTCTTGAATTGCCCCATCGGCATGGACAAGGCCTTTATAGAGCCTTTCTTCACCAATAATGTAAGTTTGTCCTTCTCAAGCCTTTAAACTTTGTTGTATATATTTGGTTAGGCATGGTACACATAGCAATTTGTTTATTTTTGGTGTTTGCATCAAATTGCATGTTTAAAGTTTATTATGTAGTTCATAAACAAAAGTTTATCCTTCTCAATTTAAGTTTTCGGTTGTACAACCAAGTTCCTTCTTCATACCATGTAAATTAAACTATACTGAGCAAGTGATCTTCTTTGCACCTTGCATGTATGCTTCTATTCTTCATCCGTAATCCAATGGTGTGATGAATCTACCCACTCTGACACAATGTCATATTCTGCAATGTCTTAACTATGAACAATGTCATATCATTCTACTATTATTTAGACAATACATTTATTTGCTAATCTGAAATGGGATAAATTGAAAGCACACTAACCATTGATACTTATGAGTTCTTGATCACGTAATCCGATTGGTGTCATTGAAGCTGCCAACTCCTTCACAATGTCATTTCCTGCCATGTCTTGACCTGAAAAATACCATATTGTGTTAATGCAATTTTAAAGCATGTCACTTTATTCGTCGCAAGAAAATGTGATGAATTATCAAGACTTGATACTTTTATGTGAAAAACACCGTCATCACATGCGCTTGTTTATCTTTCAGAGTGAGGAAGATATAAGTGTTGAACAAGCCTTGATCTCATCATCTTGCTCATTGCTTAAGGGCCGCAGCTCCCCAGCATGGCTAACCTTTTCTTGAACTCTATTGAAGTCTTTGTCGGTTTTGTATATTATTTTGTCGGTACGTTTATTTACCTTTGGTGGCGATCTTTGATGCTTGTATGTAATCTCTTTGTCTACTTGTGCTTTATTATCATAGTGGCGAACTTTGATGCCCAGTGGATGTAATATGCCGTAATTTCTTTATTTTATAGTCTAGGTTTTTTCTCATTCACGATGCTGCATTATTTTACTGTATATATATATCCTATCTTCGCATTAAACCGGCCAAACTGTAAAACTACGGTACATAATTGGGCCGTCATGCAATCACGATGTAGGTTGGGCACGAAACATGCCGAGAACTCTCACGGGCCGGTAGCAGCCCGAAATGGACCCGGACCCATGATTGTGCGAATCAAATCACGGGCTTTTAATAGGCCAAAAATTGTCTCGGTCCTTGTTTCGCCCAATCGGATATCATCGGCTACCGCGAGGCGGATTCTGGGATGCAAATCGGGTCGAAGTTAGTCCCAACTATATGACGGGCTTAATGAGCGAAATTAATATAGGGCGAAATGTTAAAGGGCCCTTAAGAGGCCAAAACTAATATCGGGCCAAATTACTAAATGGGCCTTTAGCAAGTGGGCCCAAAAGCATAAGCGTCCGGTTAATGAGCGAATCGATATGGGCCATAATTGAGCCCAAAGCCTCTTAAAGGGACGGACTGATGCTGGGCCGTAATTTGGCCCATAACGTGGTAGGCTCTTAACGGGCGGATCTCATATGGGCCATTATTAGGCCGAAACGTGGCGAGCCATTAATGGACTCGATCAAATATGGGCGACATTTGGCCCAAAACATGGCGGCAGGTTAATGGGCGGCCTACTAGGGTCCTCAAAATCTTGTGGGCCTACATGCAGGCGACCCATTAATGTCGACCAAATCTAGTGGGCCTTTAGCTAGGCTTGGCCCATTATGATCCACAAGAATCTTGTGGGCCTTTACAGGCAGTACGCATTATGGCACACAAAAATCTTATGGAGGCCTTTACCTGGGCGGCCATTATAGCCCACAAAATCTTCTGGAGCCTTTAGCTGGGCAGAAGCCCATTATGGTCCGCATAAAATCGTGGGCCTTTAGCTGGGCGGCCCATTATGGTCCGCAAAATCTTGTGGGCCTTTAGTTGGGCCGGCCCATTTAAACTTGATGAGCCGGTCCACGTGTCAACATATCATAGGCAATATCTACGCCCATTGGATGAGTGACACTGTAGCCTTGAGACGACCGACGTGTCTCCTCCACCAATGTTGATTTTACACGTGGAAAATCCCCCATTGGTGGAGGGCACATTAACGGGTTATCGGATCCAAAACCCGACCGATACGGCTTAACGAGCGTTCCGTTCACGGTGGATGCCATGTGTCGGTTACCTTTGGACGAAGCCTTACATGGCCTGGCGGTTTATCGTCATGAAGTGGACACTTCCAGTGAAGATAATTTTGGTAATGTCATGGAACAGTTCTCTGACTTGGCAGGTATGACTATCTTGATTCTGTCATAAATTTGTCATGGATGTACATGCAAGACAAAAAAACGCGACCTACTGTGACAAACACGTATCATCACGGAAGTGTATTTTTTTGTAGTGTAGCCCCACGGTGGGCGCCAACTATCATGGTTTTGTCACGGCTGATGTCCTAGCTAAAGGACTTAGTCATTGGAGCCATCACGACGGGTTAGCTTAAAGGGGTTAAAGAGGACAAAGGATGCAGAGGGTTTATACTGGTTCGGCCCCTTGCGTTGAAGGTAAAGGCCTAATCTAGTTGTTGTGGAATTGCTAGGGTTCCGATGACTGAGGAGCCGAAATCGCTATACGGTTCTCGAGTTGTTATCCCCAAACCACCGTAAAGGTCGTCCCTTATATACATGGGTTGGCGCCCGTCGGTCTACAAAGTCCCGTGGCCGGCTCGTAATCGTGTCCGGTCCGGTCTCTCTTCCTTCTATCTTACAACATAAGCTTTTACATATCATCGTCGGTTTATGTCTACAGATCTTAATCCACCTCTGGGCCCTGGGCCTTCATAAAGCTCCATCGTCTTTATCTTCATGGGCTTCAAATATGATAACTCTTCATGGGGATAACCCGGCCTCTCCTAGCGACTTACGCCCGGTAATATCCCCAACACCACGCGGAACTACTAGTGAGATTCCTGCTAACAAAAAAAATAAGCAAACGTGAGTACAAATGTACCCAAAGAATACTTACATCGAACTAGCTACATATGCAGCGGTATCAACAAAGGGGTGGTGGAGTTTAAGCATTTGCAAGCCAGCTTTGACTCGGTGGCTAACCTGAACTACGCATTGCCAAGTAACTCTTTTGAGGTGGCGCTTTGCGAGTCCACATATTCACCATATCAATACACCACTATGGATCCGCTCCCGTCTCCCTACGAGAACACCATCCATAACACTCACGCTTATCTTGCGCATTTTAGAGTATCCACTTTCACTTGTCTATGAACTGTACAGGCAACCAGCAGAGGTCCTTTACCGTGGGCGTGGCTATTGAATAGATGATGTTAACCACAGCAAGGGGTGTACTTCTTCACACACGCTCTCGCCACTTATCCTGGTTTACACGACATGTACTCGGCAACCTTCAAGCGGGAAGCCGGCGAGGGGTGTATTCCCATGACCTCACTAACCACACAAGTCTCTAGTCCAGGTTTATCACCTATTCGGGTTCCATCCATGAGGAGATTCGGCCGGGTTTCGCTCCACAACCCCAAGCGATGTGTGCAGGGGTTAGGAGACACCAAGCGAGCGCTGGTACACCGTGCCATGGTGTATCTACCACATCATAGCCCACCCCTAGGGTCAGCGCTATGCATCGCCTCCAACACATATCCTACAAACACGAAAACTAGATGCAACTCTGGACAGAGATCAAAGGCGGTTAATAAGTCGAGAGGTTCCATTAGTTTCGGGCCCAACACGTGGTAGTAGTTGTTCATGGATCACAAACACAGAACTCAGTTCCTGAGGACGGTTTCAATGAGACAACCCACCATGTACTCCTACATGGCCTCTCACCGCTACCTTTACCAAATCGTGTTCACACACTTAGCTCACACACGATGAGACATGTTCATCCCCATTCCAATTCATTCCCGATGAATGAGACCCGACTCAACTCTAAGCGATAGCAGGCATGACAAACAAGCATGAATGAGTAGGCACATCGGGATCAAACAACTCCTACTCATGCTAGTGGGTTTCATCTATTTACTATGGCAATGACAGGTCATGCAGAGGAAAAGGGGTTCAACTACCGCAGCATGTAACAGTTAAATCATTGTTGTCCTAATGTAGTAAAAGAGAGCAGGAGTGAGAGAGTGGGATTTTATCGGAATGAACAAGGGTTTTTGCTTGCACAGGCACTACGAAGATAGTATAGCTCTTCGCCGGTGTCATCGAACTCATCGATGCGTCGTCTCTTTGAGAGGGACAAACAGGAGAACAAAGAAGAACACAATCATTGCAATGCACAATATGATGCATGATCATGACATGGCAATATGAGTGTGTTGGCCTAATGCAACTACAACCAAATGGGTTTGGGTCATATTTGAACCAAAGGTTCAATCCCAAACTCAATTTATGAATTTAAATAGTGCCTTATCATATTTTGCACTAAACAGCAAGGTTAAGTTGCTTTTATCATGCCTGAAACTAGAGTACAGGTGGATAGATTGTATTTTCCGAGTCATTTTTCATATATAACACTTTGCATTTGGAGTTACAGATTAATTTCTATGAATTTCTGAAGTTTAAACCATTTTCTAGAATTTCCTGGATTATTTAAACGCCAGAAAAGCTTTATTACGTCAGCACTAAGTCATGATGACATCAGCTGGTCAACAGAGTTGGCCAGGTCAAACCTGACGTGTGGGGGCCACACGTCAGTGACACAGGGCTGTTTAGCTCCTTTGGCGGGTGGGCGGTCGGCAGCCACGTCGGGGAGGAGTCAACTTCGGCGTGTGGGGCCCTTGTGATTAGTTAAGGCTAAACAGAAACTACATGTTGTTGATTAAGGCGTGGGGCCCATATGTAAGTGGGTCAGGGGTTAATTAGTGGGTGATTAGCGCTAACTAGATGGACACTTGACGATCATGCGGAGCCTTGTTGGCGGTGACCACGAACCATGGCGTGAGTTCGCTCGGAACTTCGCCGAGGCGGACGGATCGATCTGCTAGGGGCACCAAAAGGTAGCCGATGCCGCGCATCTAGGGAGAGACTAACGGGAGAGTCACGGGGTGGCGGAGTTCACGGAAGCGAAGCCTCATGGCGGCCGGGCTTCGGCTTGAGCAGTCTTGAGGTTGCAGAATGCGGAGAGGCCAAAGCGAGGATAAGCCGAGCCACAGGGCAGCTAGGAGCTTCGCTAGGCTCGTCGGTCTGGCCCAGCGGCAACGGCAGCGCCATGCCCGGCGTCCATGGCGAATGGCCGCAGGGCTCGCATGCGATGGCTAACTGCAGTTCTGAGGAAAAACCCACGGAGATAGAGGGGAATGTAGGAGAGCTCACGGCGGGGCTAGCAGGCGGCGGCAGAGGTCGGGAAGCTACGGGCGTGCGAATCAAGCGTGGAGATCGCCGGCGAGAGGTGGCGATGAGGGCGGCGGGGACTGACGTTGCAGGGCTCCTGGCATCGCGTCGCTGGGTGTGTAGCTCCACGGGATCGTGGCGGAGCTCGGGGCGGAGAGGAAGCGAGGTGGCTGTGCGTAGCCGTCTTTGGTGCTTTCGGCGCAGCCGCGGTGGCTTTCGGCCATGGCGAGGGAGAAGCGAAGGAGCGAGGGGAAAGCAAGCGAGAGGGAGATGGTTCGATCACGGATGGAAGCGGTGAGGTTATCTGCGTCGTCAACGTGTCTCGGGGAGCAGCCAGATAGCTCTTTGCGTGGCGCTTGCTTGTCGGGCGTCATCACCTGACAATCGTCTCCAACGTCTCTATAATTTATGAAGTATTCATGCTATTATATTATCCATACGTAGATGTTTTATATGCATTTATATGCTATTTTATATGATTTTTGGACTAACCTATTAACCTAGAGCCCAAAGTGCGATTATGTTTTCTCCTTGTTTTTGAGTTTTACGAAAAGGAATACCAAGCGGAGTCCAATTGGCGTGCCAATTTTTGATGATTTTTATGGAGCAATAGAAGACCACGGAGACATCGGAGTTGGGCGGAAGAGTCCCGGAGCTTCCCACGAGGGTGGGGGCGCGCCCATCCCCCTAGGGCGCGCCCCATGCCTCGTGGACAGCCCGGAGACCCCCCTGACGTGAAACCTATGCCAAAAATTCCTATAAATACTGAAACCTTTGGGGAACAGAATAGATCGGGAGTTCCGCCACCGCAAGCCTCTGTAGTTACCTTGCTGTTTTTATATTTTCAGGTTACAAAAACCTATATCTACTATCTATATTGCACTTGTATCACCATCTCTTTGCCGAACTAGTGCACGTATACAACTTACCATTGTAATGGGTGTGTTGGGGACACACGAGACTCTTTGTTATTTGGTTGCAGGGTTGTTTGAGAGAGACCATCTTCATCCTATGCCTCCCACGAATTGATAAACCTTAGGTCATCCACTTGAGGAATTTTGCTTATCCTACAAACCTCTGCACTTGGAGGCCCAACGCAGCGTCTACAAGAAGAAGGTTGTGTAGTAGACATAAAGCTCTTTTAAGCGCCCGTTGCCGGGAGGTGAGTGCTTGAAGGTATATCTTTAGATCTTGCAATCGAATATTTTTGTTTCTTGTTCTATCACTAGTTTCTTCTATAAAAGAAATATACAAAAAATTGGAATTGAGGTACCTCATATGCTTCATCTTTTAATATCTTTCATGAAAATAAGGATTCGATAATTGTTCTCAATTGCTAGATGAAGAATGCATTAGAATGTTTGGCACTAAATCTTTGAAAGATGAGCATGATTGCAATGTTGTTAGTATGAATTCCTTGAATATCCATGATGCTAATGATATGCAAAGCCACAAGCTTGGGGATGCTATGTTTTGATGAAGATGATATTTTAGTCCCCAAGTTTTGATGAGAAAATTTACTATGATGAAAGCATGCCTCCTATCTATGAATATTATTGTGATCACACGTATGCTACTATAAAGAATAAAGATTACCATGAAACTTCTCATCACGATTTTAATTTTCAATTTGGATTATGCTTCACATGGTAGTTATTTTGTTGAGTTTACTCCCTATTATTCATGAGAAGAATTTTGCTTATGTGGAGAGTAGTAAATTTTCTTTGCTTGTAGATCATGAAAATAATGCTTTATGTGATAGTTATATTGGTGAATTCATTCATGATGCTACTGAAAATTATTATGAGGGAGGAACATATGCTTGTAGGAATTACAATAATATCAAGTTTCCTCTCTATGTGCTTAAAGTTTTGAAGTTATGCTTGTTTTGCCTTCCTATGCTAGTTGATTATTGTTCCCATAAGTTGTTTTCTCACAAAATTCCTATGCATATTAAGTGGTTTAGACTTAAATGTGCTAGTCATATTCTTCATGATGCTCTCTTTTATGTTTCAATTCTTATCTTCTATGTGAGCATCATTGAAATCATCATGCCTAGCTATGGGCGTTAAGCGTTAGCGCTTGTTGGGAAGCAACCAAAAATTTATTTTGTTTCTCGCTTTTTTGGTTTTGTTTAGTAATAAATAATCCATCTAGCTTCTGTAGATGTGGTTTTATGTTTTAATTAGTGTTTGTGCCAAGTAAGACCTATAGGATCTTCTTGGATGATAGTTATTTGATCTTGCTGAAAATTCCAGAAACTTCCTGTTCACGAAAACAATTGTTTAAAATCACCAGAACGTGATAAAATAATGATTCCAATTGCATCAAATCAATAATCAAGTTATATAGGTCTTCCTATTTTGGTAGAATTTTTGTAGTTCCATAAGTTTGCGTTAGTTACAGATTACTACAGACTGTTCTGTTTTTGACAGATTCTGTTTTACGTGTGTTGTTTGCTTATTTTGATGAATCTATGGCTAGTAAAATAGTTTATAAAACATAGAGAAGTTGGAATACAGTATATTTAACACCAACACAAATAAAGAATGAGTTCATTACAGTACCTTTAAGTGGTGTTTTTTTTCTTTAAGCTAACGGAGCTTACGAGTTTTCTGTTGAGTTTTGTGTTGTGAAGTTTTCAAGTTTTGAGTAAAGATTCCATGGACTATGGAATAGAAGTGAAGGAAATCGCCCTAGAGTAAATAATAAAGTTATTATTTATTTCCTTAATTCATGATAAATGTTTATTATTCATGCTAGAATTGTATTAACCGGAAACTTGATACATGTGTGAATACATAGACAAACTTACTGTCACTAGTATGCCTCTACTTGACTAGATCGTTGATCAAAGATGGTTATGTTTCCTAGCCATAGACATGAGTTGTCATTTGATTAATGGGATCACATCATTAGGAGAATGATGTGATTGACTTGACCCATTCCGTTATCTTAGCACTTGATCGTTTAGTATGTTGCTATTGCTTTCTTCATGACTTATACATGTTCCTATGACTATGATATTATGCAACTCCCGTTTACCGGAGGAACACTTTGTGTGCTACGAAACATCACAACATAACCGGTGATTATAAAGGTGCTCTATAGGTGTCTCCGAAGGTACTTGTTGAGTTGGCGTATTTCGAGATTAGGGATTTGTCACTCCGATAGTCGTAGAGGTATCTCCCAGGCCCACTCGGTAATGCACATCACTATAAGCCTTGCAAGCATTGCAACTAATGAGTTAGTTCGCGGGATGATGTATTGCGGAAAGAGTAAAGAGACTTGCCGGTAACGAGATTAAACTAGGTATTAAGATACCAACGATCGAATCTCGGGCAAGTAACATAACGATGACAAAGGGAACAACGTATGTTGTTATGCGGTTTGACCGATGAAGATCTTCGTAGAATATGTGGGAGCCAATATGAGCATCTAGTTTCCGCTATTCGTTATTGACCGGAGACGTGTCTCGGTCATGTCTACATAGTTCTCGAACCCGTAGGGTCCGCACGCAACAAAGTTCGATGGACGGTTTATATTGTGAGTTTATGTGTTTTGATGTACGAATATAGTTCGAGTCCGGATGTGATCACAGACATGACGAGGGAGTCTTGAAATGGTCGAGACATAAAGATTGATATATTGGAAGCCTATATTTGGATATCGGAAGTGTTCGGGTGAAATCGAGTTTTCTTAGGAGTGCAAGGAGTTAGAACCCCGAGTGGGGATGGTTTAATTAGGCCAATATGGGCCTAAGTGGAGAAGAGGAGGGGCGGCCCGGGGGGGCAGGCCATTGGGCCCCTCCCCCTCTAGTCCGAATTGGACAAGGAGGGGGTGCGGCGCCCCCTTTTCCTTCCCCTCTCCCTCCTCCTTCCCCCTTCTCCTACTCCAACTAGGAAAGGAGGGAGTCCTACTCGGACTCCTCCCTGGCGCGCCTCCTCCTGGCCGTCCGCCTCTCCCCCCTTGCTCATTTATATACGGGGGCAGGCAGCACCCCAGACACAACAATTGATCCCTTAGGTCTCTTAGCCGTGTGCGGTGTCCCCCTCCACTATAATCCACCTCGCTAATATCGTAGCGGTGCTTAGCGAAGCCCTCGTCGATAGGGACATCATCATCGTCACCACACCGTCGTGCTGACGGAACTCTCCCTCAATGCTCGGCTGGATCGGAGTTCGAGGGACATCATCGGAAGTTGAGCGTGTGCTGAACTTCGGAGGTGATGTGCATTCGGTACTTGATTGGTCGGATCGTGAAGACGACGACTACATCAACGCGTTGTGCTAACGCTTCCGCTTTATGGTCTCACGATGGTAAATGCACGTGGACACACTCTCCCGCTTCGTTGCTATGCATCATCATGATCTTGCGTGTGCGTAGGAATTTTTGAAATTACTATGTTCCCAACAAAGGGCATCCGAGGCCAGGTTTTATCGTTGATGTTATTTGCACGAGTAGAACACAAGTGAGTTGTGGGTGATACAAGGATACTGCTTACCAGCATGTCATACTTTTGGTTCGGGCGGTATTGTTGGATGAAGCGGCCCGGACCGACATTATGCGTCATGCTTACGCCGAGACCTGGTTCTACCGACGATGCTTTGCACATGTGTGGCTGAAGGTGTCGCTTTTTCCAACTTTAGTTGAATTGGCGCGCATACGCCCGGTCCTTGAGAAGGTTTAAACAGCACTAACTTGACGAACTATCGTTGTGGTTTTGATGTGTAGGTAAGAACGGTTCTTGCTCAGCCCATAGCGACCATCGTAAAAACTTGGGTAAACAACAAAGTAGAGGATGTCTAACTTGTTTTTGCGGTGGCATGTTGTGATGTGATATGGTCAAGGCATGATGCTATATTTTATTGTATGAGATGATCATGTTTTATAACCGAAGTTATCGGCAATTGGCGAGGAGCCATATGGTTGTCGCTTTATTGTATGCAATGCAATGCATACTGTAATTGCTTTTACTTTTTTGACTAAGCGGTAGCGATAGTCGTAGAAGCAATGGTTGGCGAGACAACAACGATGCTACGATGGAGATCAAGGTGTCGCGCTAGTGACGATGGTGATCATGACGGTGCTTCGGAGATGGAGATCACAAGCACAAGATGATGATGGCCATATCATATCACTTATATTGATTGCATGTGATGTTTATCTTTTATGCATCTTATTTTTCTTAGATCGACGGTAGCATTATAAGATGATCTCTCACTAAATTTCAAGGTATAAGTGTTCTCCCACAGTATGCACCGTTATGAAAATTCTTCGTCTTTGAGACACCACGTAATGATCGGGTGTGAAAGGCTCTACATTCAAATACAAGCGTGTGCAAGCAGTTGCACACGCGAAATATTCAAAGTTAAACTTGGCGAGCCTAGCATATGCAGATATGGCCTCGGAACACTGGTATTTCATACTCATGCCCGTGTTGAGAGGTATGAGACCTCTGATTGTACTTTGCCTACAAGATGGAGGAGAATAGCTCAACTAGTGAGCATGTGCTCAGATTGTCTGAGTGCTACAATCACTTGAATCAAGTGGGAGTTAATCTTCCAGATAAGATAGTGATTGACAGGAGTTCTCGAGTCACTATCACCAAGTTACTAGAACTTCGTGATGAACTATAATATGCAAGGGATAATGTAAACGATTCCAAGCTCTTACGTGATGCTGAAATTGGCGAAGGTAGAAATCAACAAAAGCATCAAGTGTTGATGGTTGACAAGATCACCAGTTTCAAGAAAAGGGCAAAGGGAAGAAGGGAACTTCAAGAAGAAGAATGGCAAGCAAGTTGCTGCTCAAGTGAAAGAAGCCCAAGTCTGGACCTAAGCACAAGCGGAGTGCTTCTACTTCAAAGGGACTAGACACCTTTGGAAGAAGAACTGCCCCAAGTATTTGGCGGATAAGAAGGATGGCAAGGTGAACAAAAGTATATTTGATATACATGTTATTTATGTGTACTTTTACTAGTGTTTATAGCAAACCCTCATTATTTGATCGGGTTCAGGTTGCTAAGAGTAGTAACTTCAAACGGGAGTTGCAAAATAAGCGAGAGACTAGTTAAGGGGTGAAGTAGCGATGTGTGTTGGAAGTGGTTCCAAGATTGATATGATCATCATCGCACTTTACTCCCTATACTTTTCGTGGGATTAGTGTTGAACCTAAATAAGTGTTATTTGGTGTTTGTGTTGAGCATGAATATGATTTGATCATGTTTATTGCAACACGGTTATTCATTTAAGTTAGAGAATAATTGTTGTTCTTTTACATGAATAAAGTCTTCTATGGCCATACACCCAATGAAAATGGTTTGTTCGATCTCGATCATAGTGATACACATATTCATAATATTGAAGCGAAAAGATGCAAAGTTAATAATGATAGTGCAACTTATTTGTGTAATCGCCCGTTTAGGTCATATTGGTGTAAAGCGCATGAAGAAACTCCATGCTGATGGGCTTTTGGAATCACTTGATTATGAATCACTTGATGCTTGCGAACCATGACTCATGGGCAAGATGACTAAGACTACATTCTCCGGAACAATGGAGCGAGCAACTGACTTATTGGAAACAATACATACTGATGTATGCGATCCGATGGGTGTTGAGGCTCGCTGCGGGTATCGTTATTTTCTGAACTTCACAGATGATTTGAGCAGATATGGGTATATCTACTTGATGAAACATGAGTGCAGAAACATTTGAAAAGTTCAAAAGAATTTCAGAGTGAAGTGTAAAATCATCGTAACAAGAAAATAAAAGTTTCTACGATCTGATCGCGGAGGCGAATATTTGAGTTCTGAGTTTGTTAAATCATTTGAAACAATGTGAAATAGTTTCGCAACTCACGCCACCTAGAACACCACTGACAGTAAATGGTGTGTCCGAACGTCATAATCATACTTTACTAGATATGGTGCGATCTATGATGTCTCTATCCGATCTACCACTATTGTTTTGGGTTATGCATTAGAGACAGCTACATTCACGTTAAAAAGGGAACCATCTTAATCCGTTGAGATGACATCGTATGAACTGTGGTTTAGCAAGAAACCTAAGCTGTCATTTCTTAAAGATTGGGGTTGCGATGCTTGCGTGAAAAGGTTTCATCCTGATAAGCTCAAACCCAAATCAGAGAAGTGCGTCTTCATAGGATACCCAAAAGTAACTATTGGGTACACCTTCTATCACAGATCCGAAGGCAAGATATTCGTTGCTAAGAATGGATCCTTTCTAGAGAAGGAGTTTTCTCTCGAAAGAAGTGAGTGGGAGGAAAGTAGAACTTGATGAGGTAATTGTACCTTCTCCCGAATTGGAAAGTAGTTCATCACAGAAATCAGTTCCAGTGAAGCTTATACCAATTAGTGAGGAAGTTAATGGCGATGATCATGAAGCTTGGATCAAGTTACTACCCGAACCTCATAGGTTAACAGAGTACATTCCGCACTGTGAGTGGTACGGTAATCCTATTACGGAGGTCATGTTACTTGACCATGACAAACCTACGAACTATGAGGAAGTGATGATGAGCCCAGATTCGCGAAATGGCTTGAGGCCATGAAATCTGAGATGGGATCCATGTATGAGAACAAAGTGTGGACTTTGGTTGACTTGCCCGATGATCGGCAAGCCATAGAAAATAAATGGATCTTCAAGAAGAAGATGGACGGCGATAGTAGTGTTACTATCTACAAAGCTCGACTTTGTCGCAAAGCTTTTTGACAAGTTCAAGGTGTTGACTACGATGAGTTTATCTCACTCGTAGCTGTGACACCCCCGATTCAACCGTACACTAATCATGCACGCAAACATGTACGATCAAGATCAGGGACTCACGGGAAGATATCACAACACAACTCTAGAACATAAATAAGTCATACAAGCATCATAATACAAGCCAGGGCCTCGAGGGCTCGAATACAAGTGCTTTCGATCATAGACGAGTCGTGGAAGCAACAATATCTGAAAGTGGACATATAAGTTAAACAAGTTGCCATAAGATGGCTAGCACAAAGCGGGATGCTGATTGAAAGAGGGCTGCGTAGTAGTAGACACCTTCGGGGTAGTTAATAAGTCATCGGCGGTGGCGTTTAGCTCTGGGCTCCATCGATGCAGTCGCTGACAATCGAGTAGAGATAGGGGAAAAGGGGGAACAAGGCAACCGTGAGTACTCATCCAAAGTACTGCAAGCAAGGAGCTACACTACATATGCATGGATATATGTGTAAAGGGCCATATCGATGGGTGAGCTAATCGCGTAAAGCCGTAATAAGAGGGGATAACTAGTCTTATCGAAGACTACGCTTCTGGTCACCTCCGTCTTGCAACAGGTAGAAGAGGGTAGGTTGAAGTCCTCCAAGTAACCTCACATAGCAAAAATCCTACCCGGCGATCCCCTCCTCGTAACCCTGAGAGAGAGCGACCATCGGGTTGTATCTGGCACTTGGAAGGGTGTGTTTTATTAATTATCCGGTTCTAGTTGTCATAAGGTCAAGGTACAACTCCAAGTCGTCACATTATCAAGATCACGGCTATTCGAATAGATTTAAATTCCCTGCAGGGTGCACCACATAACCCAACACGCTTGATCCCATTTGGCGGACACACATTCTGGGTCATGCCCGACGCGGAAGATCAACACGTCAGCGGCCCCACCTAGGCACAATGAGAGAGGCCAGCACGCCGGTTCAAACCTAAGCGCACAGGGTCCGGGCCCATCGCCTATAGCACACCAAGACGTTTGCGAGGGCGGCCGGAAGCAGACCTAGCCTAGCAGGCGTTCCAGTCCAATCCGGCGCGCGCCGCTCCGTCGCTGACGTCTGAACTGCTTCGGCTGATACCACGACATCGGGATACCCATAACTACTCCCACGTAGATGGTTAGTGCGTATAAGGTCAACGACCCAACTCAGATCAAATACCAAGATCTCGTTAAGCGTGTTAAGTATCCATGGACGCCCGAACAGGCCAGGCCACCTCTCACCCAGGTAGTCTCAACCTGCCTGTCGCTCCGCCATAAAGTAACGATCGGTGGCCGTTGGGAACCCAGGCCCACCTCTACCGGGATGGAGCCACCTGCTCCTTCAGCCCCCATCTCCGAACAGTATCACAGGTAATGTAACAGTGTAAAGTATATAGTATATGCCCGTGATCACCTCCTGAAGTGATCACAGCCCAGTAGTATAGCATGGCAGACGGACAAGAGTGTAGGGTCACTGATGGAACACTAGCATCCTATACTAAGCAATGAGGATGGCAAGGTAAAGGTAACAACAAGAGTAGCAAGGACAAAGCTATGCAAAGCAGTATAGGATTAATCGAAAGCGATAACATGCTACACTACTCTAATGCAAGCAGTATAGAGAAGAGTAGGCGATATCACGGTGATCAAAGGGGGCTTGCCCGGTTGCATGTCAAGAGAGAGGGTGTCGGTGACGTAGATGAAACCACAGGGCATCAACATCATCACGGGTCTACCGAGAGAAGAGGGGGAGAAAACAGTAAATACATAGCAAGCAAGTGCATAACGGGACAACAAGCAGAGCTAGACGTGTTCTAACGCGGTACGAGGTGATACCGGTGAAGGGGGGAAACATCCGGGAAAGTATCCCCGGTGTTTCGTGTTTTCGGGCGGAGGAGCCGGAGGGGGAAAGTTGCGAGTTCGATAGGTTAGGGGGTGTGGAGGACGAACGGGTTGCGTGTCAGGTTCGTCTGGCTGCTCGAGCAACTTTCATGTACAAAGTTCTTTCATCCGAGCTACGGTTAATTTTATATTGAATTTCAAAGTTTTAATTGATTTTCTAAAATTATTATTATTTCGAAAATAAACAGTAGATGCTACGGCAATACATGTAAGTGTACCCAACATTGTGCACATGTGGTCGACAGATGGGGCTAGAGGACACAGTTGATTGTGGTCAGCAGAGACTAGTCAACCGATTGAATAGTAGAAGTGGGCCGCATGTCATTGACTCTAGGTTTAGTAGTTTAGGAAATCTTGCTTAATTAACAATGGAGCCCATTTGTAATGAGACTTAGCCTTTTAGAACAACTAACTAAAACTAATAAGCAGAGGGGAACACTTGTCATTTGTTGTTATACTAATTGAGCACTAAAGTATTACCAACTAAACTAAACAAGGGCCGGCTGGTGGCACAGCCGTGAGGCTGGTTGTTGCACCTGCCTTGCAGACCACACACGACATGCAACACACTATGCTAGGTGTTAATTATGTTCTCTATTGACAGAAGATAGAAATTTATGATTTTCATATGATTTCATCCAGGCATCAAATGGATTTGGTCCAATGAACACATTTGAGCCTTGTCAAGTGTACTTCCTACTCATATTATTTTCACACATACTAACAACTGTTTAACCGCTGATTAGGGGATGTTTAGGGGTTAATCAGTGTAAAATCCCTAAAGCTAGCCATATAGCTGCACTAATTAGCAGCAGTAGCATATTCAGATGAGCGGTTAAAGACGGTAGCAATGACTAATGTGAAAGCGATGGCGAGGCCACGACGGGCGCAGCAAGGGCGTATTGGCTGGGCGCGGTCAGCAACCGAGACGCTGAAAGCGGTAGGCCAAAGCGCTGGGCTCGGTGCAGTCCAAGGGCGTGGCTACCAAGGGCACGAAAGCGAAGACGAAGCGCGGTGGCGGCAACGCAGGGAGCGAGGCGATCACGTGGGGCTGATGGCGCGTGTGAGGGCTACCCGCAGGGGCGAGCGATGACATGCGGGAGGCGGAGCTCGCCATGGCGTCCAAACGCCCGGCCGGCGATGAGCAGCGGCGAGCAGGCAGTGGGCTCGGCGGAGGCACCGCCACGCGCGGGCGAGCACGCACGGGGACGCGGTCGGTGCAGCCGGTCATGGCCAGAGGCCAATGGAGCACGGGTGAGGGAGTCGTGCTAGCGGCCGTAGGCTACGGCAATGAGCGGAAGATGCGCTAATGGACCGAATCCAACGGGGAAGAGGAGGAGAAGGGTAGAGGCTCACGGTGTGGCACACGAAAGGCGGCGGCGGATTAGTAGTAGTAGGATGGTCGCAGCGACGGAGCCTCGTCGGCCGGGCGTAGAGTGCGGGAAGAACCCGATCCCGATGGTCGAGGGGTCCGAGCTCGATCTTGTGGATGGGGAGGACGGCCTTGATTGATGACGTTGGTGCAGACGGACAGGTTGGAGAGGCAGGGGGAGCGGTCGCGCGGTGGTAACTGACGAGCGACGTAGGCGTATTCCAGGTGAGCCGAGAGGACGACGAGGGAGAGAGAGAAGATGGATCTGGGAGGGAGGGCGCCAAGGAGGATTGAGGCGAGTGGGAAGAAAATATCTGGGGGGAGTGGCGCCTCGGTGGAGGCCTTATCCTCCCACGGCATGGCCGGGCGAGGTGGATTCGGACGGGACGCGATCCTGTTAGACGCAGTCGTGAGCGAAGAAGACGACTGGGAGTTAGGTGGGCTGACTTGGGTGAGGCCCGGTGGGGCATGTGCTCTCTTCCTTTTCTTCTTCTCAGTTTTCTTTTTACTCCCTCCACTTGCATTTAAATAAGCGACCAAATGACTTTGCAAAATCATGGAGATGGACAAAACAAATCCTAGGAAATATTGAGCACTGCCGCAAAAAGCTTGACACCAAAAAAAATTTAGTTTAATATTTTATAATTTATAAAAGGCATTTAATTATTGTTTTTAGCCACTGATATATATACTTAGGAGCAATTAAAGACTTTAACACAAGGTTGGCTCACCACCATAAATAATTATGGAATATTTGCAACACTTTGAACCTTTTATTTTTCATGTTTGAGAAATTTGAATTCTTGCACTTTAGTTTGAACTTGAATATGAATTATGTATTTTTATCAACCATGGATTAGTAATAAGAAAGTGATGACATGGCACCATTAACGAGGGTTTCACTGTAGTTTAATTATCCGGCGTCACAATTCTCCTCCACTACAAGAAATCTCGTCCCAGAGATTTAGGAGGGGAGCACGGGGAAAAGACTAGGTTGCGTAAATTCTAATGGGTCTTCTCGGTCTTGGTTGCTCTTCTTGAAGAGGTCGATCCATTACATTGACATCTTCATTTCTCCGCTTCAGGAGTCATCATGGTGATGTCGCCCTTTTCTAGAACTCCAACGCATTTCTTACGAATAGGTCACGGGGTAGATCGGAAAACGACAGAATCGCTATAAGGGTAATAACCTGGGATTAACCCATGAATGAGCATATGAGTACCTTACCTCGAAGTTAAACAAATAGAACACATCGAGAGTAAAGTTGGAAGGTCCAACAAGAAGTTCGAGCAGCCGTGCAATCATTCAATGCCTAGTCGAGGGAAGGTGAAAGGGGTTTCAAGCAACGGAATAATTATTGTTTCCGATGCGGACTTGATGATCTCATCGGAAGGTGGCTCATGAATTATATCACGAGTCCACGCTGGAGGAATAACTTTGGGAACATGGGGTGTACAGAGAGAGTCAGGTTTCGATCTCTGTGGAACTGTGGGTTATGGGCCCACCATGTGGTTGAAAGTAGGAAGGGGCCGACATCTTGCACGGTCATGATAGTAAGGCGTGTCGGGAGGTAGCCTGCCCGGTTATATCGGCAACAACATCGATACCAAGGGTGAGGGACGAAGAGAACCATTTTCCTGCTCGTTGAACGAGGCGGGCCAATAGGCAAAGTTCCCGTCCGTCGGTGGCTACCGAAATGTCATCAACAGTAGAAACAGGGTCTTACTGGCAGAATTGTACACCGAGGTGTTTACAAAATCAGTGACTTATTACTGCTTAGATCATATAAACCTCAAGAAGGTTAAACAAAACAATGGAAAGGAAAATGTGATATCGAATTAAATGTAACAATGGAAATGAAAAATGTGTTTAAACACATAATTCAGGGGTATATCCTTCCCAAGGACAAGCAGCGCATGATATGCATGAAAGGATATAATGTAGAAAACCCTTTAGGTAAAAAGGGAGAGAATAGTCATGACATTACCCATACATCGGTGTTTGGATAATTGAGCAAGAAACATTTAGCACTGGGCTTCAAATGTTCTTATTAAAATTCGGAGTACCACAAACATGCTTAGTGATAGCATTGGCATGGTCTTCAAGCAAAGATCAGACTTTGGATGCACAAAGGATCCATCGGGATAAACTTATTAAACAAGGCATTCAATTTCCTCATGGAAAAATGGTTAACCTTGTTAAAAAGGAAACTATAACACTTTGGTCCTCCGGTCAGGTGTGCATGACATCACCTTACACGGGTCATATGAGGATCAATGTTATAACTCTTGGAAAATGTTCCAACCATCATATTTGACCGAGATTCAGATCTGATTGGTGTCAGGGTGCCTCAGACTTAGGATGCCTGAGAAGAGAAGGTGCGACACCAATTGACGAGAGGACAATGTAAGATTCTCGGGAAATGAACTTATGGAAGTGAGTTCTAAGACAAGAGTTCATCATTTACCCAAGGAGAGCATGAGGTGGCTGATGGACTCAGCGACAACTCATCGAGGTTTCCAAAAAGATGGATTTCCATAGTTATGTAAACAAGGAGATAACATTTATCCGAGATCAAATGATATAATGATGTATGCTCGAGGAAAACATACACAATTAAACATTGGTAGAAAGATGCACCTGAAATATGGGCTCAGGTAGCATGGTCAATGTTAGAATGGGGATTCAATAATCAATAGTCTAAGAATGAACTATCGACCATTGACTTCATGGCAATAGGGTTGCTAGAAGTATAGAATCCAAGGAGCACTGTTCACTTATTAGTATCCCAGTTAGGATCAACACGGGGACCAAGAAAGAATGGTGATGGGAAGAAGTGTTACTATATCAAGAATTCTTAAAAGGTGGAGCAATTCTCACAACATTCTTGACATAAAAGATGGTAATACTTCCAAGGTAAAGAAGAACAAATGCTGGGTAGCAAGGATCTCAAGGTATAACACAAAACACGAACAAGTTTGTGTTGAGAGGGAAATCAAGGATGTTGTCGATGATAACACAAATCATCAAGGGGCAAGGATGGTATTTCCCATCATGAATTCAATTCATATCCCGGAAGAGCTCGGAATGATGATGATGATCACGACACATTTGTCGAGAGATTTCACGAAGATGTAATCGATCGACGATGACATCAAGTCAAGCGAATGATGAAGCGGAAGGTTATTGGAACCACGAGTAGGACACAAACTCGAGATCAAGTTTGTTGTTCAAGATGGAACGATAAGACAAGGAAATCGACATAAGCTTAGCTCAATCGTCGAAAGTTGTGCTCCCCGGGATAAGGACCAGGTAGCACGCTTAAAATCTGACGACAAGGATATAGCCAAACAGGCTAGGAATGGCGTGATCGATTACTAAACTCATACTTAAAGAAGATTATCAAGTGTCGTTGAACCGTAATGCGAGACTCGGTTCAGTTATCGGTGTCTTTGAGTGTTTAATAACTCCGAGCCCTAATCGGTGAGTATGTAGTACTTGATGAAGAACTCATAAGAAATTATGCGGTTCCAAGATAATCTCGAGATACCGAGTTGTAATACTCGATTTACAGATCAAAGTAGAGGTTGGACTGGGTATTGCTCTATAGAAGACAAGTGCTTAAACTTGCATGTGGAATGGTATTTAAAGGAGAACATGGTCGGAACCACGATTGGAAAAGGCGGATCGGATATAAGATGAACTTATACCAAAGGAATAATTAATTTAAGAGAAGCTTTAATGATAAGGTCTACATCGTGTCCATGGGCATGAACACAAAGTTCAAGGTCAACTCCACTTCTCCAATGGATAATATTTCATTCACTTCTCACTTTCAAGAAGTTGTAGTGTTGAAATTTTATCCGCAAAATACCGTAAGTGTATGATTCGTGAAAACTTCGAGTTCACACATACTAAGGAAAGCATAGGTTCAACCCATAGGGGCTTCTTAGAAACATATGCCACAAGTTCCAAGAGTAAATATCACAAGCTCGAAAGTAGAGCAAGGTTGAGAAAGTAGATGATACAATTTACCAAAGGCAATATGTATCCAAGGAAGGCTCACAAGGTTATTGAATATGAAGGACCATGTTGGATAAAATCGATTAAAGGATCTGTCGGTCCATATCAGAGCTGATGTGAGCATCGGCACACAATCAGAGGAAGTAACAATGCAAGGGCATTGGATTATAGAAACAACTGACTAATCCAGAGCTCAAATGCAAAGGAATTATGATTTTCAAATCAAGGAAATGTAAGAAATGTTACGATTAGGGGTGGATAAGTTGAATAGCCTTAGGGTACTATCGGCGGCATTTGGATTGGTTGAGAACCAGCTCATGTTTAAAATGACATCTGAGCCGGAAAGATAATTTAAAAGGATCAACTGATGATTGCGTGCATTCGCACTCATGTTGAATCAAAAGGATCAAAATGACGATGCCTAAGGATTCTAACGAATATTGCCAGACGTATGGAAAGCATCCATCATGCAAGTAGACCAGTATTGCAGAGCAATAAGCTACTAAGGATTTTTGGAGGATCGAATAGTATTTCGAAGACCATTGTGAAACATATGAACAAGCGGGGATGAGCGGATACTCGATAGGTGCGAGAATTTATTTGAAGGGTTATTCATGTGGCAAAGAACTGCTAGGTAGTAGGCACAAAGTATTCTCGAAACAATAGAGAAAACTTCGGGGTATCTTGTAATAACAAGATCAATGGGGAATGATCGTATGAATGGCAAGTGTAAGTAGTTATCCATAAGGGTTTATCGGTGGTCGGGAATTGCAAAAGCAACGGGCACAAGGTCTCGAGAGAAAATCAGAGAGTATCTTCAAAATCTTCTGGTGCAGCCGGCGATCACCTGGACTGAAGGGGCTCTCTGGGAGAAAGTATTTTCGAGAACCTAAAGTTAGTCCTTTTAGCAAAACCATTTAACCCGAATAGAAGAGAGAGACTTAGTCCCGAGAGTATAGACAAGGAGTAAAAGATCCTAATACCACCCAATGGCGGCGTGGGCCCATGGGCCACACAGCCATGTTAGTAAAGGTTTTGTAAAGTCTAGACTCGACTTCGGCCAAGGAGTTGGAAGGGGGATTCCTACAGGCAGTCGGCTCTGATACCAACTTGTGACACCCCCGATTCAACCGTACACTAATCATGCACGCAAACGTGTACGATCAAGATCAGGGACTCACGGGAAGATATCACAACACAACTCTAAAACATAAATAAGTCATACAAGCATCATAATACAAGCCAGGGGCCTCGAGGGCTCGAATACAAGTGCTCGATCATAGACGAGTCAGCGGAAGCAACAATATCTCGAGTCTGGACATAAGTTAAACAAGTTGCCATAAGATGGCTAGCACAAACCGGGATACAGATCGAAAGAGGCGCAAGCCTCCTGCTCGATCCTCCTAACTACTCACGGTCGCGTGCCGGGCTGCACGTAGTAGTAGGCACCTTCGGGGTAGTAGTCGTCATCGACGGTGGCGTTTGGCTCCTGGGCTCCATCGTCTGGTCGCAGCAATCGAGTAGAGATAGGGGGAAAAGGGGGAACAAGGCAACCGTGAGTACTCATCCAAAGTACTCGCAAGCAAGGAGCTACACTACATATGCATGGATATATGTAAAGGGCCATATCGGTGGACCGAATCGCAGAAAGCTGTAATAAGAGGGGATAGCTAGTCTTATCGAAGACTACGCTCGGTCACCTCCGTCTTGCAACAGGTAGAAGAGGGTAGGTTGAAGTCCTCCAAGTAACCTCACATAGCAAAAATCCTACCCGGCGATCCCCTCCTCGTAACCCTGAGAGAGAGCGACCACCGGGTTGTATCTGGCACTTGGAAGGGTGTGTTTTATTAAGTATCCGGTTCTAGTTGTCATAAGGTCAAGGTACAACTCAAGTCGTCCTGTTATCGAAGATCACGGCTATTCAATAGATTTAACTTCACCATAGGGTGCACCACATAACCCAACACGCTTGATCCCATTTGGCCGGACACACTTTCACAGGTCATGCCCGCCGCTGAAGATCAACACGCCGCGGCCCCACCTAGGCACAACAGAGAGGCCAGCACGCCGGTCTAAACCTAAGCGACAGGGTCCGGGCCCATCGCCCATAGCACACCTGCACGCTATGAGGGCGGCCTAAGCGCACTCTAGCCTAGCAGGCGTTCCGATCCCAATCAAGGCGCTACGCCTCCGTCAGCCGACGTCTGAATCGCTTGGCCGATACCACGACATCGGGATACCCATAACTACTCCCCACGTAGATGGTTAGTGCGTATAAGGTCAACGACCCAACTCAGATCAAATACCAAGATCTCGTTAAGCGTGTTAAGTATCCGCGACGCTTGAGCAGGCCAGGCCCACCTCTCACCTGTAGTCTCAACTCTGCCCTGTCGCCTCCGCCATAAAGTAACAATGGGGTCAGCTGAACCCAGTGCTCACCTCTACCGGGATGGAGCCACCTGTCCTTTCAGCCCTCATCTCCTAACAAAGATTGCTGTAATGTAACAGTGTAAAGTATATAGTATATGCCCGTGATCACCTCCCGAAGTGATCACAGCCCAATAGTATAGCATGGCAGACGGACAAGAGTGTAGGGTCACTGATGGAACACTAGCATCCTATACTAAGCAGTAGGATAGCAGGTAAAGGTAACAACAGTAGTAGCAAGGACATGCTATGCAAAGAAAGATAGGATTAATCGAAGCAAGAATATGCTACACTACTCTAATGCAAGCAGTATAGAGAAGAGTAGGCGATATCTGGTGATCAAAGGGGGGGCTTGCCTGGTTGCTCTGTCAAGAGAGAGGGGTCGTCGGTGACGTAGTCGACCACAGGGGCATCAGCATCATCACGGGGTCTACCGGAGAGAAGAGGGGGGGAGAAACAGTAAATACATAGCAAGCAAGTGCATAACGGGACAACAAGCAGAGCTAGACGTGTTCTAACGCTGCACAAGTGATATGAAGGGGGAAACATCCGGAAAGTATCCCGGTGTTCCGTGGTTTTCTAAAGAGGAGCCGGAGGGGGAAAGTTGCGAGTTTGATATGTTAGGGGTGCGCAGCGGACGAACGGGCTGCGTATCCGGGTTCGTCTCATCGTTCTGAGCAACTTTCATGTATAAAGTTCTTTCATCCGAGCTACGGTTAATTTTATATTGAATTTCAAAGTTTTAATTGATTTTCTAAAATTATTATTATTTCGAAAATAAATAGTAAATGCTACGGCATACGTATGTACCCAACATTGTGCACATGTGGCTGACAGATGGGGCAGAGGACACGATTGACCAGGTCAACAGAGACTAGTCAACCAGTGAATAGTAGAAGTGGGTCCGCATGTCATTGACTCTAGGTTTAGTAGTTTAGGAAATCTTGCTTAATTAACAATGGGGCCCATTTGTCGAGACTTAGCCTTTTTAGAACAACTAACTAAAACTAATAAACAGAGGGGAACACTTGTCATTTGTTGTTATACTAATTGAGCACTAAAGTATTACTAACTAAACTAAACAAGGGCCGCCTGGTGGCACACCGTGAGGCTGGTTGTGCAATACCTGCCTTGCAGACCACACCGACCACGCAACACACTATGCTAGGTGTTAATTATGTTCTCTATTGATGTAAGATAGCAATTTGTGATTTTCATATGATTTCATCCAGGCATCAAATGGATTTGGTCCAATGAACACATTTGAGCCTTGTCATGTATCTGCCTACTCATATTATTTTCACACATACTAACAACTGTTTAACCGCTGATTAGGGGATGTTTAGGGGTTAATCAGTGTAAAATCCCTAAAGCTAGCCATATAGCTGCACTAATTAGCAGCGCAGAGCAGATTCAAGAGAGCAGAAAGGTTGCAAAGATGGGTAGCAGCCAATGGCGAGTAGCAAAGAAGCGATGAGCGAGGCCACGCACGTCTTGCGCAAGGCGGGCAAGGCGCATGGCGCAGTGTCGCGCCAGACGCTGCAAGGCTGGGCGGCTAGGTGCAGTCAAGGACGTAGCCACGGAGGGCGCGAGCAGAGACAGGCGGTGGGCGGCAACGCAGGAGCGGCAATGCATGGGGCTCGCGTGCGTGTGAGGGCCACGGGGGCGCATGATCGCTGCAGGAGCGGAGTTCCGGCCATGGCGTTCAAACGCCGCCGGGCGATGAGCAGCGGCAAAGTAGGATTTGGGCTCGGCGGAGGCACCGCCACGCTGGCGTAGCACGCACGGGACGCGGGTCGGGTGTAGCGGTCATGGCCAGAGGCCAATGGAGCACGCTGGTGAGGGAGTCGTGCTGGCGGCCGTGGCTACGGCAATGAGCGGAAGATGCGCTAATGGACCGAATCCAACGGGAAGAGGAGGAGAAGGAGTAGAGGCTCACGGTGCTGGCACACGAAAGGCCCCGGCGACGGATTAGTAGTAGTAGGATGGTCGCAGCCGGGACGGAGCTCGTCGCGGCCGAGAAGGAAAGGGAAGAACCCGATCCCGATGGTCGAGGGGGTCCGAGCTCGATCTTGTGGATGGGGAGGGCCGCGATTGACGAGCGTTGGTGCAAACGGACAGGTTGGAGAGAGGCATTTGGGAGACGGCCATGCCAGGTGGTAACGAAAGCAGCGGCTGACGAGGGCGCTCGGGTGAGCCGAGAGGACGATTTAGGAGAGAGAGAAGATGGATCTGGGAGGGAGGGCGCCAAGGAGGATTGAGGCGAGTGGGAAGAAAATATCTGGGGAGTGGCGCCTCGGTGGAGGCCTTATCCTCCCACGGCATGGCCGGGCGAGGTGGTTCGACGGGACGCGATCCTGTTCGGCACGGTTGTGAGCAGAAGAAAGGCGACCGGGGGTTAGGTGGGCTGACTTGGGTGAGGGCCCGGTGGGGCCACGTGCTCTCTCTTCCTTTTCTTCTTCTCAGTTTTCTTTTACTCCCTCCACTTGCATTTAAATAAGCGACCAAATGACTTTTGCAAAATCGTGGAGGTGGACAAAACAAATACTAGGAAATATTGAGCATCGCTAATAAAAAAGCTTGACACCTAAAAAATTTAGTTCAATATTTTATAATTTATAAAAAGGCATTTAATTATTGTTTTTAGCCAATCGATATATATACTTAGGAGCAATTAAAGACTTTAACACCAGGTTGGCTCACCACCATAAATAATTATGGAATATTTGCAACACTTTGAACCTTTTATTTTTCATGTGTGAGAAATTTGAATTCTTGCGCTTTAGTTTGAACTTGAATTTGAATTGCGTATTTTTATCAACCATGGATTAGTAACAGTAAAAGTGATGACATGGCACCATTAACGAGGGTTTCTTTGTAGTTTAATTATCCCAAGGCCACAGTAGCGATGCTTAAAGTCTGTCCGAATCATGTTAGCAATTGCCACATTTTATGAAATCTGGCAAATAGATAACAAAACTATATTCTTTAATGGATTTATTAAAGAAGAGTTGTATATGATGCAACCATAATGTTTTGTCAATCCTAAAGGTGCTAACAAAATGTGCAAGTTCCAGCGATCCATCTATGGACTGGTGCAAGCATCTCAGAGTTGGAATATACGCTTTGATAAGTTGATCAAAGCATATAGTTTTACATGCACTTGCGGTGAAGCTCGTATTTACAAGAAAGTGAGTGGGAGCACCACAAAATTTCTGATAAGTATATGTGAATGACATATTGTTGATCGAAAATAATGTAGAATTTTACTCAGAAGCATAACGGAGTATTTGAAAGGAGTTTTTCAAATAAAGACCTCGGTGAAGCTGCTTACATATTGAGCATCAAGATCTATAGAGACAGATCAAGACGCTTGATAAGTTTTTTCAATGGATACATACCTTGACAAGATTTTGAAGTAGTTCAAAATGAAATACCAAAAGAAAGAGTTCTTGACTGTGGTTGCAAAGGTGTGAAATTGAGTAAGACTCAAATCCCGACCACGTCGAGAAAATAGAAAGAGAATGAAAGTCATTCCCTATGCCTCACCATAGGTTCTATGAAGTATGCCATGCTATGGACCAGACCTATTGTGTACCCTGCCCTGAGTTTGGCAAGGAGGTACAATAGTGATCTTGGAGTAGATCCTTTGGACAGCGGTCAAAATTATCCTTAGTGGAATAAGGAAATATTTCCGATTATGGAGGTGATAAAGAGTTCGTCAGAAAGAGTTACGTCGATGCAAGCTTTGACACCGATCTGGATGACTCTAAGTCTCGATCTAGATACATATTGAAAGTGGGAGCTATTAGCTAGAGTAGCTCCGCAAGTAGCATTGTAGACATAGAAATTTGCAAAATACTTACGGATCTAAATGTGATAGACCCGTTGACTAAAATTATCTCACAAGGAAAACATGATCACGCCTTAGTACTCTTTGGGTGTTAATCACATAGCAATGTGAACTAGATTACTGACTATAGTAAACCCTTTGGGTGTTGGTTACATGTCGATGTGAACTATGGGTGTTAACCACATGAAGATGTGAACTATTGATGTTAAATCACATGGTGATGTGAACTAGATTATTGACTCTAGTGCAAGTGGGAGACTGAAGGAAATATGCCCTAGAGGCAATAATAAAGTTATTATTTATTTCCTTAATTCATGATAAATGTTTATTATTCATGCTAGAATTGTATTAACCGGAAACTTCATACATGTGTGAATACATAGAAAAACATACTGTCACTAGTATGCCTCTACTTGACTAGCTCGTTGACCAAAGATGGTTATGTTTCCTAGCCATAGACATGAGTTGTCATTTGATTAATGGGATCACATCATTAGGAGAATGATGTGATTGACTTGACCCATTCCGTTAGCTTAGCACTTGATCGTTTAGTATGTCGCAATTGCTTTCTTCATGACTTATACATGTTCCTATGACTATGAGATTATGCAACTCCCGTTTACCGGAGGACCACTTTGTGTGCTACCAAACGTCACAACGTAACTGGGTGATTATAAAGGTGCTCTACAGGTGTCTCCGAAGGTACTTGTTGAGTTGGCGTATTTCGAGACTAGGATTCGTCACTCCGATTGTCAGAGAGATATCTCTGGGCCCACTCGGTAATGTACATCACTATAAGCCTTGCAAGCATTGCAACTAATGAGTTAGTTGCGGGATGATGTATTGCAGAACGAGTAAAGAGACTTGTTGGTAACGAGATTGAACTAGGTATTAAGATACCGACGATCGAATCTCGGGCAAGTAACATACCGATGACAAAGGGAACAACGTATGTTGTTATGCAGTCTGACCGATAAAGATCTTCGTAGAATATGTAGGAGCCAATATGAGCATCCAGGTTCCGCTTATTGGTTATTGACCGAGACGTGTCTCGTCCATGTCTACATAGTTCTCGAACCCATAGGGTCCGCACGCTTAAAGTTTGATGACGGTTATATTATGAGTTTATGTGTTTTGATGTACCGAAGATATTTCGGAGTCCCGGATGTGATCATGGACATGACGAGGATTCTCGAAATGGTCGAGACATAAAGATTGATATATTGGAAGCCTATATTTGGATATCGGAAGTGTTCCGGGTGAAATCGAGATTTTACCGGAGTACCGGGGGTTACCGGAACCCCCCCCCCTGGGGGGGGGGGTTAATGGGCCAAGATGGGCCTTAGTGGAGAAGAGGAGGGGCGGCCAGGGCAGGCCGCGCGCCCCCTCTAGTCCGAATTGAGACGGAGGGGGCGGCGCCTCTTCCTTCCCTCTCCTCTCCTCCCCGCCGGCCGCCTCTCCCCTTGCTCCTTTATATCACGGGGCAGGGGGCACCAGACACAACAATTGATCCCTTGGATCTCTTATCCGTGGGTGCCCCTCCACCATAATCCACCTCGATAATATCGTAGCGGTGCTTAGGCGAAGCCCTGCGCCGGTAGAACATCATCATCGCCAACGCCGCGGTTGAGGGAACTCTCCTCAAAGCTCGGTTGGATCGGAGTTCGAGGGACGCCATCGAGTTGAACGTGTGCTGAACTCGGAGGTGCCGTGCGTTCGGTACTTGATAGGTCGGATCGTGAAGACGTACGACTAATTCAACAGCATTGTGCTAAAGCTTCCACTTACAATCTACGAGGGTACGTGGACACACTCTCCCCGCTCGTTGCTATGCATCACCATGATCTTGCGTGTGCGTAGGATTTTTTTTGAAATTACTATGTTCCCCAACAATAAGGAGTGGCAAGAGCCTAAGCTTGGGGATTCCCAAGGCACCCCAAGGCAATATTCAAGGATAACCAAGAGCCTAAGCTTGGGGATGCCCCGGAAGGCATCCCCTCTTTCGTCTTCGTTCATCGGTAACTTTACTTGGTGCTATATTCTTATTCACCACATGATATGTGTTTTTCTTAGAGCGTCATTTTATTTTGTTAGTATTTGCTTGCTGTTATTTAGAATAATGTTTTGCATCTTTTATTTCAATAAAAGTGGCATTGATAGCCTTTACCATGCTTATTTTGCAAGTATACATGTTGTTGTTTCAAAACAGAAAGTTTACCGCTGTTGAAAAAATTCCCTAGAAAAGTCAGAATGTGATAAAATGTTGAAACCTTTTGCATAATAAGCTCTGATAAATTTACTACAGTAGGAATTTTCTTTCATGATTTTTGGAGTCAGGGAAGTATGATGAATCTTGCATTCTTTACAGACTGTACTGTTCTGGCAGATTGCTGTTATGTTTGCATTGTTTGCATATGTTTGCTTGTTTAATGATTCTATTTGATGATAGGAGTATTAAATATTCTGAGACATTTAGTATGCAATGTTGAATAATAATTTTAGTGATTTGCTATAGTAGAGTAAGATAAGGTTTCTGCATTGGTTTATACTAACTTATGTCACGAGTCCTTGTTGAGTTTTGTGTGGATCAAGCTTTTGAGATTTAAGGAGACCGATATATAAAAGGAATTAAGGAGACACAAAAGCTCAAGCTTGGGGATGCCCAAGGCACCCCAAGATATTATTTCAAGAAGTCTCAAGCATCTAAGTTTGGGGATGCCCGGGTAGGCATCCCACCTTTCTTCTTCAACAACTATCGGTTAGTATCGGTTGAACCTAAGTTTTTGCTTTTTCACATGAGTTATGCTATCCTTGCAATTTCATTTTTTTTTGCTTGCTAGTTGAATATAGTATCAAGATCTGAAATTCTTAAAATGAGAGAGAGTCCTCAATAGCTAAATAATTATTTCACTACTCATTAATCTTCACTTATATCTTTTGGAGTAGTTTGTCATTTACTCGCAGTGCTTCACTTATATCCTATGAGTAAATGGTTGAATGAATTGAATATCATAAATCTGAAATTATATATGTTTCATATGCTTACCCATGGGGAGTAATGACTTCACATATAAGAATTAGAGGTGGTAAATCTATTGAAGGTTAGAAAACATTGTATTGGTCACTTGAACAATTCATGAAAGAATATTGAAGGAAGAGAGATTTCACATATAAATACACTATCTTGGACATCTTTTGTAATTGTGAGCACTCATTAAAATAGGACATGATAAAAGGTTGATGTTGGACAAGGAAGACAACGTAATGGGTTATGTTTTCTTATATCTGAAATAAAGTATATTGTCATGGATCGCTCAACATGTTGAGCTTGCCTTTCCCCCTCATGCTAGCCAAATTCTTTGCACCATGTAGAGATACTACTTGTGCTTCCAAACATCCCTTAAACCAGTATTGCCATGAGAGTCCATGATACCTACCTATGGATTGAGTAAGATCCTTCAAGTAAGTTGTCATCGGTGCATGCAATAAAAAGTGCTCTCTAAATATGTATGATCTTTTAGTGTGGAGAAAATAAGCTTTATACGATCTTGTGATATGGAAGCAATAAAAGCGACGGACTGCATAATAAAGTTCCCTATCACAAGTGCCAATATAAACTGACGTTCCCTCACATTAAGATTTTGTGCATCCAACTATAAAAGCGCATGGCAACCTCTGCTTCCCTCTACGAAGGGCCTATCTTTTATTCTCATCTTTTACCTTATGCAAGAGTCATGGTGATCTTCACCTTTCCTTTTTATATTTTATCCTTTGGCAAGCACCTTATGTTGGAAAGATTCGATATATATATATCCAATTGGATGTAAGGCATCATGAGCTATTATTGTTGACATTACCCTTGAGGTAAAAGGTTGGGAGGCGAATCTATAAGCCCCTAGCTTTCTCGTGGTCTGATTAAAACTTTGAACCCATCAATATCGCGTGAGTGTTAGCAATTGTGAAAGACTAAATGATAGTTGAGTATGTGAAGTTTGCTGAATTAAAGCTCTGACATAGACCCTTCCTGAAAATAAGATGAATTGCAATTGTTTGATGACCGATAACACGGTTTGTTAGTTTTCAAGAAAGTTTATGATCTATACTTTAACATTTGAATAGCTTGTTTCTTGATCATGAGAAGCTTTGTGAGATGAGCCACTGTTATGATTATACTGATGCTAGAAAAGGTGAGTGAAATTATCATTGGTCAAACTTGTGCACCTTCTAGCATTCACACTTCGTAAATTATTTCTTTTATCATTTACCTACTCGAGGACGAGTAGGAATTAAGCTTCGGGATGCTAATACGTCTCCAACGTATCTATAATTTATGAAGTATTCATGCTATTATATTATCCATCGTAGATGTTTTATATGCATACATATGCTATTTTATATGATTTTTGGGACTAACCTGTTAACCTAGAGCCCAAAGGCCGCTTCGCTTTTCTCCTTGTTTTTGAGTTTTACGTAAAAAGGAATACCAAACGGAGTCCAATTGACGTGCCAATTTTTGATGATTTTTATGGACCAAAAGAAGACCAGGAGGATCGAGCTGGGCTGAAGAGTCCTGACTGCCCACGAGGGTGGGGCGCGCCTGCCTCGTGGACAGCCCGGAGACCCCCCTGACGTGAAACCTATGCCAAAAATTCTTATAAATACTGAAACCTTCTGGGAACAGAATAGATCGGGAGTTCCGCCGCTGCAAGCCTCTGTAGCCACCAAAAACCAATCAGGACCCAGTTCGGCAAGACTGCCGGAGGGATCCTCACCGGTGGCCATCTTCATCATCCGGCGCTCTCCATGACGAGGAGGGAGTAGTTCACCTCGGGGCTGAGGGTATGTACCAAGAGCTATGTGTTTGATCTCTCTCTCTCTCGTGTTCTTGAGTTGGAATGATCTTGATGTATCGCGAGCTTTGCTATTGTAGTTGGATCTTTTGATGTTTCTCCCCCTCTACTCTCTTGTAATGGATTGAGTATTCCCTTTGAAGTTATCTTATCGGATTGAGTCTTTAGAGATTTGAGAACACTTGATGTATGTCTTGTTGTGCTTATCTGTGGTGACAATGGGATATCACGTGATCCACTTGATGTATGTTTTGGTGATCAACTTGCGGGTTCCGCCCATGAACCTATGCATAGGGGTTGGCACACGTTTTCGTCTTGACTCTTCGGTAGAAACTTTAGGGCACTCTTTGAAGTACTTTTGTGTTGGTTGAATAGATGAATCCAAGATTGTGTGATGCATATCGTATAATCATACCCACGGATACTTGAGGTGACAAAGGAGTATCTAGGTGACATTAGGGTTTTGGTTGATTTGTGTCTTAAGGTGTTATTCTAGTACGAACTATATGATAGATTGAACGGAAAGAATAGCTTCGTGTTATTTTACTACGAACTCTTGAATAGATATATCAGAAAGGATAACTTTGAGGTGGTTTCATACCCTACCATAATCTCTTCGTTTGTTCTCCGCTATTAGTGACTTTGGAGTGACTCTTTGTTGCATGTTGAGGGATAGTTATATGGTCTAGTTATGTTATTATTGTTGAGAGAACTTGCACTAGTGAAAGAATGAACCCTAGGCCTTGTTTCCTAGCATTGCAATACCGTTTGAGCTCACTTTTATCATTAGTTACCTTGCTGTTTTTATATTTTCTGATTACAAAAACCTATATCTACTATCTATATTGCACTTGTATCACCATCTCTTCGCCGATCTAGTGCACCTATACAACTTACCATTGTATTGGGTGTGTTGGGGACACAAGAGACTCTTTGTTATTTGGTTGCAGGGTTGTTTGAGAGATACCATCTTCATCCTATGCCTCCCACGGATTGATAAACCTTAGGTCATCCACTTGAGGGAAATTTACTACTGTCCTACAAACCTCTGCACTTGGAGGCCCAACAACGTCTACAAGAAGAAGGTTGTGTAGTAGACATCACACGCCCGCGTCCTCCTGGCGCGGTGGAGATGACGGTGGCAGCACTGGTGGGCTAGGCCAGGTAACTGGACCGGTGGGTGGGCTAGACAGGTGAGGCCAGGTAAGATTTCCTCCTCTCCTGTTTTTCCCTATTTCTATTTTTCTGTAACTTCTGGCCTTTATTAAAAATACCAGAACATTTCCAAAAATCCTGAGAATAATTGTGGGCTCTGTTTGGAATATGCCCAACAGCCCTCACTTAAGTTCAAAATTAATTGAGCATTTAAAATATTATATAGCATTTAAATGCCCAATTGCAAATAGCATATGATTTAATTCAGTGACCTTATGTGTCCTAGAAAAATGTGAACCAAATTTGGCAGAGGTTCTAGACCAAGGCAAAGATGGTAAACATGTTAGAAGGGCATTTCAGATTCACTGAAAAATATTTTAGTAAACCCTAGTTGGTTTAAGTGGTGCTGGGGGTTCTGTCATCCCCATTTCAACTTTCTGTGAAAAGTAACATGATGCAGTCACTCTAATGCATGCACTGACTAGGGTTGTGACAACTCACCCTCACTAAACAAGAATCTCATTCCCGAGATTCAAGACGTGAGGTAAGAAGACAGAGGGGACACGGGCTAACACAATCTTCACGATCCAGGTTGCACTTCATAAGAACATTTATTCAATCATCCTCTTCGCACTACAAAAAAATACACTTCCGTGATGATACGTGTTTGTCACAGTATGTCGCATTTTCTGTCATGCATGTACATCCATGACGATTTCATGACAGAATCAAGATAGTCATACCTGTGTTGTCGTAGAAGTGTTCCATGACATTACTAAAATTATCATCACGGAAGTGTCCACTTCCATGACGATAAATCCCGCATCACGTAAAGCTTTCGCCAAAGGTGACCGACACGTTGCATCCACCGTAACGGAACGCCGTTAAGCTATCGGGTCGGGTTTTGGATCCGATAACCCGTTAACAGCCCCGACCAATGGGGATTTTCCACGTGTAAAATCATCATTGGCTGGAGGAAACACGTGTCGGCTCATCGTTGGGATAGATGTCATCCACTCATTGGACAGAAGGCGCCTATGATACGTTGACACGTGGCACGGCCCAACAGAGGCCCATTCCTGTGAAAAGGGCGGCCCGTTTGACTTGGTCAAAAGGTGGCGGGCCGGCCCATGTAAAGCCCGTTAACGGCCTGTTCGCATATAGCCCATTTACGGCCTGCTAACCCAAGGCCCATTACGCCCTATCCGAATTAGGCCCAGTAGCGTCATCTGGGCCACCCAATATGATTCCAAATTGTTACATCCGCCCATGTATGGCCCATGACGCCTTTCAGCCCCATATATGAGGCCCTATGTAACTTTTGGCCTATTAACGGCCCGTGGTGAAATCGCCCGTAATGAACTGTGTGTCACTTTACACCCATTAACGGCCCGTGGTGAAATCGCCCGTAATGAACAGTGTATCACTTTATACCCATTAACGCCCGTTATTCCGTTGGGCGCTTCCAACACATGTTATCTTTCGCCTTCTCGTAACTCCATTTATTCTTGGGCTCATTTCAAAGATTCGCTTACTTACTACGGCACATCGCTATTTTCTCGCTTGTGGGCCAAATTCAGCCTCCGTGGTTACGCCGCCCGCTTTGTGGTCCGTTAATATGTTGGGACGTTTTCATAGCGCCATCAACACGGCCTATTAACGATGGCCCGTTATGGTCGGCCCATGAACGGACGATTCCAACTCTAGCCCGCTTATTTACCATAATGCGTCTGTTTGGCCCATGTTTGGCCAATCGATCATACGGCCCGTATAAGGCCCATTGATGATAATACCCGCAAAGGCTCATTGTTTCTACGGCCCGTAGAAGCCCATTGTTTCTACTGACCAGAGAAGGCCCAATCGCTTTCTACCAAAGAGGAGGCCCGTGTCACTACGGTAAATATTAGCCCATGGTTATTGTGGCCTAGTTTTAAAAAATAGGTTATTATGCCACTAGCTAATCAAGGAAAAAGAACTGCAATGACTACAAGCAAACAAATAAACAAGACAACAAGGAAATAAATAAGCAATCAACTAACGCTAGGCTATCACGGCTATTACATATATTACATCCACTGGCATCAAAGTTTTCCACCAAAGTGCAAATATAGGGAACAAAGCAAAGCATATCATAGAACCTTTCAAGTTGTCAAAGTTGGCGACCAAATAAGAAATATACGCCGCAGCAAACAAACAAATCCAGAACTGAAACCACTTCAAGATCTCAAGAAACAATATCACAGGTACCCATAATGTCGGCAAGATGCTTAGCAAGCTTATCAACTTTCTCTTGTTTGGCGATTAAATCCTCCAACAAGATGCCGCTTTAATTCGTAAAAATATGCATCTCAATTCTGCAGGACTTCCTCATTCCTTGACTTTCCCGTCAGAAAGACATCCGATTGATGTCTTTCAACTTGAAGTTGAGACTCAAGAAGACGAACTGATTCAGCAAATGAGTTCAAGAGCTTGTGCCAGCAGTAGTGGCCAGAATCCTAACACTACATCAAGAAAGGACTTTGGGTTCCCTCACTATTGTCAAGATAGTTTTTATCAGCTTTCTTGGAGACCAACAGGGATGTCTCACTATCTTGAACCTTATCTGCATTACTTCCTTTACCATTGGATAACGCGGTACTGTTCTCCAATATTTTGTCCGCATTCTAAAAGAGAAACAAGCAGACACATCACATGTTTACCATGTTGTATATGAAACTCATTTTGGTAAATGATTTCAGTAGTAAAGTGGACAGGATAACAGCATGAAACAAACATATATCTATGTACCATGGTCACTTTATGGTCTATATCATTCTAGTTTTTGTTGCCAAATCAAGATAGAGACACAGTTCAAATAACATTTGTTCAAGACAAAGCAGAATAGACAGAATATAAGTGAGGGTAACAATAGAGAAATAACAACACTTGTAATGTGCATGACATGAGAACATAACTGTTTATTCAATTGAAACTGAAATCAACATAGAGCAGATTACAACAAAGAAACCAGCTTAAAGAAACAGGTTTAAAAACATACATTATGCCAATGGAGTTTCAATTCCATCCTTCAAATTTGAAAATAGTTGGTATGAGTAAATACGGTAATGCAAGAGCAAAGGAGTATGAACCATAGCTACGTAACCTGACACGAGAACAAATCTTCTTCTCCTTTAAGCGTTGAGTTGGGATTCAGAGTGGTGGTCCTCGTGCTTTGGGCACTGCAGTTCCCTTACTAGCCGCTCGTGTTTGGGTGCTCTGTGGTGGAGACGGTCTTTGTGCCAACTGGAATCAGGTTACTATCTGCCGGGTTGGGGTTAGAAGGGTGTAGCTGGTTCTCTCGTCCAACCGGGTAGGGGTACAATCATGCGAGAGTCTGGGTTATGTGTGGTGGATCTGGTCCTTGGGCAAGTACAACCGTGGTTCTATCTGCATCAACTGGTAGCACTATCTTTTCTGAAGACCGTGTTGTTACTCCCTTAGATATTGCCATCACGCTCTCTAATTCAAATGGCTGATAAACAAGAAAAGCAATTGAAAGTATAGACGTTGTATGATAGACAGGTGCAATGAATAGTGGGGAATAAAAGAGGGCATGAAATAATTCATATTTATGTTGTCTAACCAAACAAGATAGCATGACACATTTCACATATATGATGGCTAACTAAACAGGATAGTGTTGGGGAACGTAGCAGAAATTCAAAATTTTCCTACGTGTCACCAAGATCTATCTATGGAGAAACTAGCAACGAGGGAAGGAGAGTGCATCTACATACCCTTGTAGATCGTTAAGCGGAAGCGCTCATGAGAACGGGGTTGAAGGAGTCATACTGTCGTCATCCAAATCACCGGAGACCCTAGTGCCGAATCTGACGGCACCTCCGCTTTCAACACACGTACAGCCCGGTGACGTCTCCCACGCCTTGATCCAGCAAGGAGAGAGGGAGAGGTTGAGGAAGACTCCATCCAGCATCAGCTGTGGCGTGGTGGTGGTGGAGGAGCGTGGCAATCTTGCAGGGCTTCGCCAAGCATCACAAGATATGAGGAGGAGGAAGAAGAGACGCAGGGCTGCACCCACGAGAGATAGAATTGCGTGTATTGGGCAGCCCCTTGGCCTCATATATATAGGGGAAGGGGAGGAGGGTGCGCCCCCTCTAGGGTTCCCACCCCTAGAGGGGCGGCAGCCCCCAAAACCCATCTATGGGTGGCGGCCACAAGGGGGGAGGAGAGGGAGGCGCAGGGAGTATGGGCCTTAGGGGCCCATCTCGCCTTAGGGTTTGACCCTCTCCCTTCTAGTCAAGCATGGGCCATGGTGGAGGCGCCTAGCCCACCTAGGGGCTGGTGCCCTCTCACACTTGGCCCATGTATGCCTCTGGAGCATGTGGCCCCACTTGGTGGACCTCGGGACCCTCCCGGTGGTCCCAGACATTACCGATATCGCTCAAACTTTCCGGTTACCAAAATAGGAGTTCCCATATATAAATCTTTACCTCCGGACCATTCCGGAACTCCTCGTGACGTCCGGGATCTCATCCGGACTCAACAACATTCGGTAACCACATACAAGCTTCCTTTATAACCCTAGCGCCACCGAACCTTAAGTGTAGACCCTACGGGTTCGGAGACATGCGAACATGACCGAGACGTTCTCCGGTCAATAACCAACAGCGGGATCTGGATACCCATGTTGGCTCCCACATGTTCCACGATGATCTCATCGGATGAACCACGATGTCAAGGACTCAATCGATCCGTATACAATTCCCTTTGTCTAGCGGTATTGTACTTGCCCGAGATTCGATCGTCGGTATCCCGATACCTTGTTCAATCTCGTTTCCGGCAAGTCTCTTTACTCGTTCCGTAACACATCATGCCGTGATCAACCCCTTGATCACATTGTGCACATTATGATGATGTCCTACCGAGTGGGCCCAGAGATACCTCTCCGCTTACATCGGAGTGACAAATCCAGCCTCGATTCGTGCCAACCCAATGCAGACACTTTCGGAGATACCTGTAATGCACCTTTATAGTCACCCAGATTACGTTGTGACGTTTGGTACACCCAAAGCATTCCTACGGTATCCGGGAGTTGCACAATCTCATGGTCTAAGGAAATGATACTTGACATTAGAAAAGTTTTAGCATACGAACTACGATCTTTGTGCTAGGCTTAGGATTGGGTCTTGTCCATCACATCATTCTCCTAATGATGTGATTCCGTTATCAACGACATCCAATGTCCATGGTTAGGAAACCGTAACCATCTATTGATCAACGAGCTAGTCAACTAGAGGCTTACTAGGGACATGGTGTTGTCTATGTACCCACACATGTATCTGAGTTTCCTATCAATACAATTATAGCATGGATAATAAACGATTATTATGAACAAGGAAATATAATAATAACTAATTTATTATTGCCTCTAGGGCATATTTCCAACAGTCTCCCACTTGCACTAGAGTCAATAATCTAGTTCACATCGTCATGTGATTAACACTCACAGGTCACATCGCCATGTGACCAACATCCAAAGAGTTTACTAGTGTCATTAAACTAGTTCACATCATCATGTGATTAAGACTCAATGAGTTCTGGGGTTTGATCATGTTTTCCTTGTGAGAGAGGTTTTAGTCAACGGGTCTGAACCTTTCAGATCCGTGTGTCCTTCGCAATTCTCTATGTCATATTGTAAATGCTGCTTCCACGCTCCACTTGAAGCTATTCCAAATGGTTGCTCCACTATACGTATCCGGTTTTACTACTCAGAGTAATTCGGATAGGTGTTAAAGCTTGCATCGACGTAACCCTTTACGCCGAACTCTTTATCACCTCCATAATTGAGAAATATGTCCTTATTTACTCCAAGGACAACTTTGACCGCTGTCCAATGATCCATTCCTGGATCATTCTTGTACCTTGACTGACTCATGGCTGTGCACACTTCCGGTAAGGGTACACAAAGATAGCATACTATAGAGCCTACGTCTATAGAATGAGGGACGACCTTCGCCCTTTCTCTCTTTTCTGCCGTGGTCGAGCTTTAAGTCTTAACTTCATACCTTACAACTTAGCCAAGAACTCCTTCTTTGATCGATCCATCTTGAACACCTTCAAGATCATGTCAAGGCATATGCTCATTTGAAAGTATTATTAAGCATTTTTGATCTATCCTTATAGATCTCGATGCTCAATGTTCAAATAAGCTTAATCCAGGTTTTCTATTGAAAACATCTTTCAAATAACCCTATATGCTTTCGGAAATTCTACATCATTTCGATCATCAATATGTCAACAACATATACTCATCAGAAATTCTATAGTGCTCCCACTCACTTCTTTGGAAATACAAGTTTCTCATGAACTTTGTATAAACCCAAAATCTTTGATCATCTCATCAAAGCGCACATTCCAACTCCGAGATGCTTACTCCGGTCCTTAGAAGGATCACGGAGCCAGCATACCTTTTAGCATCCTTAGGATCGACAAAACTTTTCTCGATTGTATCACATACAACCTTTCCTTCTGGCTGGTAAGGAAACTCGTTTTGACATCCATCCGCCAGATTTCATAAATGCAGCTAATGCTAACATGATTCCGACGGACTTAAGCATCGCTACGGATGAGAAAATCTCATCGTAGTCAACTCCTTGAACTTGTGAAAAACTCTTTGCCACAAGTCGAGCTTCATAGACGGTGACATTACCGTCCACGTCCGTCTTCTTCTTAAAGATCCATTTATTTCAATGGCTCGCCTATCATCGGGCAAGTCCACCAAAGTCCACGCTTTGTTATGATATATGGATACTATCTCGGATTTCATGGCTTCTAACCATTTGTCGGAATCCGGGCCCACCATCGATTCTCCATAGCTCGAGGGTTCATTGTTGTCTAGCAACATGACCTTCAAGACAGGATCACCGTACCACTCAAGCAAAGACGCATCCTTGTCACCCTCACGAGGCACGGTAGTGACTTGATCCAAAACTTCATGATCACTATCATAAGCCTTGACTTCAATTGGTGTAGGTGCCACAGAACAACTTCACGTGCCCTGCTACACACTTGTTGAAGTGAAGGTTCATTAACCTCATCACGTCTCCACCATCCTCCCACTCAACTTTTTGAGACGAACTTTTCCTCGAAAAAGGACCCGATTCAAGAAACAATCCCTATTGCTTTCGGATCTGAATTGGGAGGTATACCCAACTGTTTTGGGTGTCCTATGAAGATGCATTTTGTCCGCTTTGGGTTCGAGCTTATCAACCTGAAACTTTTCCACATAAGCGTCGCAGCCCCAAACTTTTAAGAAACGAAAACTTAGGTTCCTCCAAACCATAGTTCAAACAGTGCCGTCTCAACGGAATTACGTGGTGCCCTATTAAAGTGAGTGCGGTTGTCTCTAATGCCTAACCCATGAACGATAGTGGTAATTCGATAAGAGACATCATGGCACGCACCATATCCAATAGGGTGCAACTATGATGTTCGGACACACCATCACTCTATGGTGTTCGAGCGGTATTAATTGTGAAACAATTTCCACGATGTCTTAATTGTGTGCCAAAACTCAGAATCTCAGATATTCATCTCTATGATCATATCATAGACATTCTATCCTCTTGTCACGAAGATCTTAAACTTCACTCTGAAGTTACTTGAACCATTCAATAATTCAGACTTGTGTTTCATCAAGTAAATATACTCAACATATACTCGAATCATCTGTGAAGTCAGAACATAATGATATTCACTTTGCATGCCTCAGCACCTTGGATCACACATCAAAATGTGTTACTTCCAACAAGTTGCTACCTTGTTCCATCTTCTGAAACCGAGGCTTTTCAGGTCATCTTGCCCATGTGGTATGTTTTGCATATCTCAAGTGATTCAAAATCAAGTGAGTCCAAGCGATCCATCCGCATGGAGTTTCTTCATGCGTACACACCAATAGACATGGTTCACATGTCTCAATCTTTTCAAAAACGAGTGAGTCCAAAGATCCATGAACATGGAGCTTCTTCATGCGTTTTACACCAATATGACTTACATGGAAGTGCCACAAGTAAGTGGTACTATCATTACTATCTTATATCTTTTGGCATGAAAATGTGTATCACTACGATCGAGATTCAATAAACCATTCCTTTAGGTGCTAGACCATTGAAGGTATTATTCAAATTAACAGAGTAACCATTATTCTCCTTAAATGAATAACCGTATTGCGATAGACATAATCCAATCATGTCTATGCTCAACGCAAACACCAAATGATAATTATTCTGGTTTAATTCTAATCTTGATGGTAGAGGGAGTGTGCGATGTTTGATCAAATCAAACTTGGAAACACTTCCAACACACATCGTTAGCTCACCTTTAGCTAGTCTCCGTTTATTCCGTAGCTTTTATTTCGAGTTACTAACACTTAGCAAACCGAACCGGTATCTAATACCCTGGTGCTACTAGGAGTCCTAGTAAAGTACACATTAACATAATGCATATCCAATATACTTCTATCGACCTTTGCCAGCCTTCTCATCTACCAAGTATCTAGGGTAATTCAGCTCCGATGGCTGTTCCCTTATTGCGAAGCACTTAGTCTCGGGTTCGGGTTCAACCTTGGGTTTCTTCATTGAGCAGCAACTAATTTGCCGTTTCATGAAGTGTCCCTTCTTGCCCTTGCCCTTCTTGAAACTAGTGGTTTCACCAACCATCAACAATTGATGCTCCTTCTTGATTTCTACTTTCGGTGTCAAACATCGTGAATACCTCAAGGATCATCATATCTATCCACGACATGTTATAGTTCATCACGAAGCTCTAGTAGCTTGGTGGTAATGTCTTTGGAGAAACATCACTATCTCATCCGGAAGATTAACTCCCACTCGATTTAAGTGATTGTTGTACTCAGACAATCTGAGCACAATCTCAACGATTGAGCTTTTCTCCGTTAGTTTGCAGGCTAAGAAAATTGTCGGAGGTTTCATACCTCTTGACGTGGGCACGAGCCTGAAATCCCAATTTCAGCCCTCAGAACATCTCATATGTTCCGCGATGTTACGAAATCGTCTTTGGTGCCTCAACTCTAAACCGTTTAACTGAACTATCTCGTAGTTATCAAGACGTGTATGTCCGATGTTCGTAACATCCACAAACGACGTTTGGGGTTTAGCACACTGAGCGGTGCATTAAGGACATAAGCTTTCTACTGTCCGCATAATCGCTACTTTCAACTTTCAACTATATTTTCTCTAGGAACATATCTAAACAGTGGAACTAACGGCGAGCCACGACATAATTTGCAAAAGGTCTTTTGACTATGTTCAAGATAATCAAGTTCATCTTATGAACTCCCACTCGTATAGACATCCCTCTGGTCATCTAAGTGATTACATGATCCGAGTCAAACTAGGCCGTGTCCGATCATCACGTGAGACGGACTAGTCATCATCGGTGAACATCTTCATGTTGATCGTATCTACCATACGATTCATGCTCGACCTTTCGGTCTCCGTGTTCCGAGGCCATGTCTGTACATGCTAGGCTCGTCAAGTTAACCCTAAGTGTATTGCGTGTGTAAATCTGTCTTACACCCGTTGTATGTGAACGTAAGAATCCATCACACCCGATCAACACGTGGTGCTTAGAAGCGACGAACTGTAGCAACGGTGCACAGTTAGGGGAGAACACTTCTTGAAATTTTAATGAGGGATCATCTTATCTACTACCGTCGTTCTAAGTAAACAAGATGCATAATCATGATAAACATCACATGCAATCAAATAGTGACATGATATGGCCAATATCATTTTGCTCCTTTTGATCTCCATCTTCGGGGCTCCATGATCATCATCGTCACCGGCATGACACCATGATCTCCATCATCGTGTCTTCATGAAGTTGTCTCGCCAACTATTACTTCTACTACTATGGCTACGGTTAGCAATAAAGTAAAGTAATTACATGGCGTTGTTTAATGACACGCAGGTCATACAATAAATAAAGACAACTCCTATGGCTCCTGCCGGTTGTCATACTCATCGACATGCAAGTCGTGAATCCTATTACAAGAACATGATCAGTCTCATACATCACATATCATTCATCATTCATCACAACTTTGGCCATATCATATCACAAAACACTTGCTGCAAAAACAAGTTAGACATCCTCTAATTGTTGTTTGCATGTTTTACGTGGCTGCTATGGGTTTCTAGCAAGAACGTTTCTTACCTACGCAAAACCACAACGTGATATGACAATTGCTATTTACCCTTCATAAGGACCCTTTTCATCGAATCCGTTTACGACTAAAGTGGGAGAGGCGGCACCGCTAGCCACCTTATGCACCAAGTGCATGTCGATCAGTGGAACCTGTCTCACGTAAATGCGTGTAAGGTCGGTCCGGCCGCTTCATCCCACAATACCGTCGAAACAAGATTGGACTAGTAACGGCAAGCATATTGAACAAAATCAACGCCCACAACTACTTTGTGTTCTACTCGTGCAAAGAATCTACGCAATAGACCTAGCTCATGATGCCCTTTGTTGGGGAACGTGGCAGAAATTCAAAATTTTCTCACGTGTCACCAAGATCTATCTATGGACAAACTAGCAACGAGGGAAGGAGAGTGCATCTACATACCCTTGTAGATCGTTAAGCGGAAGCGTTCATGAGAACGGGGTTGAAGGAGTCGTACACGTCGTGATCCAAATCACCGGAGATCCTAGTGCCGAACGGACGGCACCTCCGCGTTCAACACACGTACAGCCCGGTGACGTCTCCCACGCCTTGATCCAGCAAGGAGAGAGGGAGAGGTTGAGGAAGACTCCATCCAGCAGCAGCACAACGGCGTGGTGGTGGTGGAGGAGCGTGGCAATCTTGTAGGGCTTCGCCAAGCATCACAAGGTATGAGGAGGAGGAAGAAGAGACGCAGGGTTGCACCCACGAGAGATAGAATTGCGTGTATTGGGCAGCCCCTTGGCCTCATATATAGAGGGGAAGGGGAGGAGGGTGCGCCCTCTAGGGTTCCCACCCCTAGAGGGGCGGCAGCCCCAAAACCCATCTATGGGTGGCGGCCACAAGGGGGAGGAGAGGGAGGCAGGGGAGTATGGGCCTTAGGGGCCCATCCGCCCTTAGGGTTTGCCCCTCTCCTTCTTAGCCGCATGGGCCATGGTGGGGCGCCCTAGCCCACCTAGGGGCTGGTGCCCTCTCACACTTGGCCCATGTATGCCTTCTGGAGCATGTGGCCCCACTTGGTGGACCCAGGACCCTCCCGTGGTCCCGACATTACCGATATCGCCTCAAACTTTTCCGGTTACCAAATAGGACTTCCCATATATAAATCTTTACCTCCGGACCATTCCGGAACTCCTCGTGACATCCGGGATCTCATCCGGACTCAACAACATTCGGTAACCACATACAAGCTTCCTTTATAACCCTAGCGTCACCGAACCTTAAGTGTGTAGACCCTACGGGTTCGGAGACATCTGAGACATGACCGAGACGTTCTCCGGTCAATAACCAACAGCGGGATCTGGATACCCATGTTGGCTCCTACATGTTCCACGATGATCTCATCGGATGAACCCACGATGTCAAGGACTCAATCGATCCCGTATACAATTCCCTTTGTCTAGCGGTATTGTACTTGCCCGAGATTCGATCGTCGGTATCCCGAGACCTTGTTCAATCTCGTTTCCGGCAAGTCTCTGTACTCGTTCCGTAACACATCATCCCGTGATCAACCCCCTGATCACATTGTACTGATTATGATGATGTCCTACCGAGTGGGCCCAGAGATACCTCTCCGTTTACGGAGTGACAAATCGATCTCGATTCGTGCCAACCCAATGACACTTTCGGAGATACCTGTAATGCACCTTTATAGTCACCCGATTCGTTGTGACGTTTGGTACACCAAAGCATTCCTACGGTATCCGGGAGTTGCACAATCTCATGGTCTAAGGAAATGATACTTGACATTAGAAAAGCTTTAGCATACTGAACTACGCATCTTTGTGCTAGGCTTAGGATTGTTCTTGTCCATCACATCATTCTCCTAATGATGTGATCCCGTTATCAACGACATCCAATGTCCATGGTTAGGAAACCGTAACCATCTATTGATCAACGAGCTAGTCAACTAGAGGCTTACTAGGGACATGGTGTTGTCTATGTACCCACACATGTATCTGAGTTTCCTATCAATACAATTATAGCATGGATAATAAACGATTATTATGAACAAGGAAATATAATAATAACTAATTTATTATTGCCTCTAGGGCATATTTCCAACAGATAGCATGATACAATTTCACATTATGATGGCTAACTAAAAAAATGGAAAGACATAGTTCAAAATATGAGACTATGTAAATAGGATGACATGACATAAGTATATAATGTGTTTATTAAATAGATTGGCATGCCATAATTCACATACATTCACGGATAGAATGCCATAATTCAAAATATGATGACTGTAAACACTAAACAGGATGAGATGATATAACTATATGATGTGTTTATTAAATGGGTTGCCATGCCATAATTCAGATAGATGATGTGTATGTACTATGTAAACATGATGTCATGATATAATTCAAATATATGATTTATATAGTAAGCAAGTAAGCATATGGCAATCCATATATGATGTAAAAACTAAGCAATGCAAGACAACATGCATGAAATGGGTAATATAACCCTGCCAAGTTTGAGCATAGACCTCAGGGGGGAAATAGGACTGGTCATCAGTCTCTGAATCCTCCTCTGATGAGCTCTCTATAACCAGCAAGATGTCTGCTTCAACAGGTAGCATTGTCCGCTCTGAATACCTTGTTTTCACTCCAGATACTTCCGTCACCGCTTCAAATGGCTGATGCACATGAAGAGTAGTTGAATATACAAACATTGTTTCCATAAATGGAACACGTAATACAAAAAAATGACAGCATGATATAATTCACATACATGATGATTGGCTAAATAGCATGGCATTGCACAATTCACATATATAATGCCTTTGCAACAGATAGAATTGTATAATTCACATATATAATGTCTTGCAACAAGATGGCAATGAATAATTCACATATATGGTAATTAGACACTGAACAGGTGGCATTCACACAAAGCATGTCTAACCTAATCAAATGACATAGCAGTGCGAGACACCATACGCATGATATGAGCAACATAACCCTGCCAAGTTAGAGCATACACCTCGGGGGGTGGGGGGATAGGACTGGTCATCTGTCTCTGAATCCTCCTCTGGGGAGCTATACGTAACCAGCGAGATATGCGCTTCGTCAGATAAGCTTAGATGCGCTTTCTGAAGACATTGTTTTCACTCCAGAATTTTCCATCACCGTGTCATATGCATGATTCTCACGAAGAGAAGTTGATTGTACTTACATTTTTGACAATTGTAATATGTAATGAAAAAAAGGATTGCCTGATATAATTTACATATAAGATGACTGGCTAAGCAGGATGGCATTGCAAAATTCACATATATGATGCATGGCTAAACAAGATGGCGTTGCATAATTCACATAAACGATGAATAAACTAAACAGATGGCATTCACACAAAGGATGTCTAAACTAAGCAGATGACATATTTGATGTATAAAGTAAGCAATGCAAGACACCATATGCATGATATAACCAACATCAGCATGCCAAGTTAGAGCGAAGACCTCAGGGGGTAAATAGGAGTTGTCTTCTCCTTCTGAATCCCCCTCAGAACAGATATCTTCCTCTCGATTACAATCCGAAATGCGTGGAGGGGGGCTGCCTTTGCGCCTACCATGGAGCGACGTCTGCATGAAATTTAATTGCCATGCAAGGCTCGTCTCTTTTGATCTACATGTTCAGTTCCATTGTTTACAATAAGCATCACAAGCATAGGAATAAAACATAGTGAGATTATGTAAGGAGTGCATGCAGAAATCCAGAGTGATGGTAGCAACCTGTGGATAGACGCAAAAGCAATAATAGCACGCAGATAATGGCTTCAGTTAAAAATACAGATAATGGCTTCTTTATCGTTTGTTTCCCACCCAACATGAAACTCATAGTAGACACCGGAGATTAACCAGATAGTAGATAGATACTATTGATAGCGGCCCCGATATGTACCCCACAACCATTTAAAAACTCAAATTTGACCATTAGTTTGGAGCTGACTCAGAGTCTAATCCGTGAACAGGATGATAAAGTAGCATGTAATATTAAACGATGCATAACGTAAGCAGACACGAAAGAGTGCGACCTCTCTTGCGGACCCGTGTAGTCCTCGAGGTCATCTGCTCGGTTGATGATGGTAATGTAGTTTTTCATGGCTGCGGTAATGGGAAGAAAGATACGAGGCGGCGAAAGGCGATGTCTGAGCAGCTGAGCTGGGGTGACGACAATGGTAGCGAGGCCAAGGATAGACCACGCAAGGTTTTCTTTGACAACTATCTGTAAGAGAAGTAATTCTCTAAGGGCTCGTTTGAAATGGATGATTCCAACAATGCAGGGATAGGAAATAGACAGGACTAGGATAGTAATGCACGTGCAAAATAGAGAATTTAAAAACACAGGATTTCTGCCAATCTGGGTGTTTTATTCACAACAATTGGAAGATCACATGATGCAAAGAAGCATGGTGAGATTTAGTCAAACCACAAGAAAAAGTACGGTTATAATGCTATTATGCTACTATCTCTTAGTCTTGTGCTTCATGAATAGGAATTTGAAAAGGAGGACAAGTGAAAATTAAAATTCCTACGCTTTTTCTTTCAAGAGACACTAAAGGAAGAAATACGTGTGCTCAGTGGACAATATATATAACATGTAGAGTAAAAAAGAGATGCAACAAGTGTACAACCTCTTTGGCGAAGCCATGTCGATCTCAGCGTGATTGGGTTGGCCGGTGAGGATGCTCCGGCTGACTTTGCTGTCGGAGGAGGGGAAGAAGATATTAGGCGTCTAGAGATGGAGCTCGAGGTAATGCTCCACTGTGACGGAGGGTTTCGTCGTTGGAGCAGCTCCGGTGAGTTGTACGACGCCGAGGCTGAAGCAAGACAAGAGAGACAACGAACAACGTTAACCTGAGTGGAATTCTAATAGCATCTCCAATACATGATGTAAAATACATAACCACAAAGTGCTAGATGTAAAATACATCAGCCACTCATCTCTGAACTTAACTGTCGAAGCTCAATTTAACTGTCGAAACTGAACTTAACTGTCGAAACTGAACTTAACTGTCGAAACTGAATTTTGCTGTCGAAACTGAATTTTGCTGTCGAAACTGAACGCACTAGCAAGGTGAGGCTACACGTCGGTCGACTGACTTTTTCATCTCTGGTCAGTCAATTTTGCAGCCGTTGGATACGAAATCAAGGGCCTGCGGTTCATCTTCAACCTCCACCCCTGTCGTGGTATTGTCATGGCAGATGTCGTCATAAAAGGACTTAGTCATGGAGCCATCGCTACGGGTTAACTTGAAGGGGTTAAAGCGGACGCAGAGACACAAGAGTTATACTAGTTCGGCCCCTTCGATGAAGGTAAAAGCCACGTCTAGTTGTGATGGGATTGATGTGGTCTCGATGACTAGGGAGCAAATAAGCTTCGCTTAGGCCTCGAGTTGTTGTTGTCGTCCTTGAACCGCCCCCGGTCGTCCCTTATATACACGGGTGACACCCGTCGGTTCGTAGAGTCCCAATCTCCGGTTCATACTGTATCCGGGTTGGTCTCTCTCTATTCCTAACTTACAATACAAGTTTACATACCGTGCAGGTTTACGGCTCTGAGGTTCTAAACCGACTACATGGCCTTGGGCCCTTACTCTCATGCCTCTTGGGCTTTTGTCGTTGAACTATCGATGAAGTTAACCCGCCCAGGATAGGCGGGTTTACGCCCAAGAGCAATATCCCCAACATTAGGCCCCAGATTGATTTGAACAGGTTCATGTCAATCCTTGATAAAAACCTTCATCTTCAATACCTTCTTGAAATCGTTGAACCGCCGTGATGTCACCTTCTCCGGTTGCTGTAAACCGGCATGACGTCCCCATAAAGATAGCATTCACGATATCTTCTTTGTTTAACAGATCCGCAATAATCGAGGCGACAGCTCTGCTTCCTAGATTTGTGGTTCCTTGATTCCCCGCTACCGACATCGGTATCTTGCCTTATAAATAGGACCGAAGGGTCATTCCTTTTCTCCCCTCCGTCCCCTTTCTCTTCGTCTTCCTCGCGTCGCTAGCCTGAGAGCTCCGCCGCCGCCGTCGACCTCTGCACCATCTTGAGTCGCTGCATCAACCTGAACGCACCAGAGAAACGCAGCACTCTTCCGCATCTCCTCAACTCAGGTAGGTCCTCGGTTCTCCTCGACCTAGATCCGTTCTAGGGTCTCCTGTTCTTGCAGTGCTCCATGAACTGTTCATGCTCATACAGGACTCTGGATAGATCTGTGACACCTTTGCTCGACTAGTAGTAGCTTTTAGCATCCGCTTTGTAGTCTTGTGCTTACGTTCATAGATCTCGCACATTATCTCCTGCTCATGGCATCAATACTGCTCGCTTTATTCTTTTTTAGATATTTTTCTTCTTTTCGATCCGGCTTGGATCCTTCATTGTAGAGAAATCTTGCAAAACCTGTTTCTGCACACTTAGCCATTCGCAACCTCAATTGTTTTCAATATTTAGACCAGGCGGTTTAACTTAACATAGAAACAATAAATAGACCGGTATACACCATTAGTCCCCTTGTTGAACCGCCAGAACTCCTTAACCAGACACTGTCGCTTCATAGAACTCCGGTTTAGATGTATTTGTCTCTCGATTTAGCATTATACACGGTTCTCTCTTTGTCCCAACATATTTTTTTTGAACCGGATTTATATTTTTGTAGATGGCCAAACAAGTATATGAGTGCAACTGGCTCCTTCCCGTGTCACCGAAACTCAATTAAACAATCTGATCCTCGACCGGGCGCTTTAGGCAGTAAAAATACTATCCATTGGAGGGTTCCTGGCAAAGAATGTCCACCCACACCTCAAGAAGGAGAGGTTGTAGTTTTCGCAGATCACCTAGCCCGGGGTTTCAACCCGCCCGGTTCAAAATTTTACCGGGATGTGTTAGCCAATTTTCAACTCCGTCCACAAGATCTGAGGACCCAATTCATTACCAATATTTGTCACTTCCAAGTGCTCTGTGGAGGCGACTTTCAAGAAGAACCCACAGTTGAACTGTTTAGGGACTGCTTCCATCTAAACCGCCGCATGAGAATTCTTGTGGGCCCAACACAGAATTGGGTGGGGTGGCGATTCAAAAAGAAAGGAGGTCACTTATCCTCATGTCAAACTGCACAGCCACCCCAAGGAATGGAATCAAACATGGTTTTATTGCAGGGACACTTCACCTGCCAATGAGAATCCTTTACCCGGTTTTCGTCCGGAGCGACTCAGTAACACACATCCCTTTCCGCAAAGATTGACTGCCAATGAGAGAAGTAAATATGCTCCTCAGCTCTCCAAGCTCAGAGCCTTCATGGCCAATGGTTTAACCGGAATTGACCTCGCACGCTGTTGGATATCATGGAGCATACCGCCTCTCCCAGCGCCGGTTTAATGTGTGAGTACCGGTAGTGTCGACGACCCCCTCCGACACGTTAATATCCAGCTCACCGATGATGAGGTCACCGAGGCTGTGAAGAAAATGTTGAATGAACCGGAACACCTCTGCGTGCCCGAACCGTCCGCCTTATACGTGCTACCAACAAACCACCATCCGTAAGACTTGACTATTTTTTACTGAATATATTACTGCTATTTCGACATCATTTTAACATCAACTGCTGCTTAATCAGGGTGATGATCCATTCGGAGCAAGAAACGTCCACAAGAGAAACCAGAGAAGCCCGGACAAACCGGAAAAACCAATCCGGCAAAAAACCAAAGCTGTCAAGAAGATCGCTCATAAGAGGAAAACCACTTGCATCTTCTCGATCCGCTGTGGATGATGATGTGGGTAATCCGGACCTTGAGGTAGAACTTGATTCACTTGGCTTACTTTTCACATGCCTAATTAATGATGATGTTTGTCGGGGATGATCTTGAAACCAGTAATCTTGATGTTGTAGAGGTAACTATTCTCTCCTCTCGCTCAAATCCTTTGCCTTCATTAAAAATCCGTCAGGCAAACCGGAAAATTAAATTTTCTCATCCCCTTGCTTACTTGGATCCCAAATTTCTTATGAAGACTCAACAACATAAAGCTCGCCGCACTCAACAACATAAAGCTCGCCGCACAACTCGGCACAGCGGCCAGGTAGTTACCTCCACCGGTTTACCGAACAGTCCGGTTCGAAACGCTGTTAGAGGTCTCTAATTTGCTTGTCGCTTATCCTAAAGCAGGCTGTTTTCGCCAACCCCTTAATCCGTCCGACTCGATTATCGTGTCACTTCCCATTCCTCATCTGGCGAGTCATCACCACTCACCGCCACCACTTAAAATGGTGCTTGGGTAAGTTATACCTTTCATATTGTTTCTGCTGCATCATTATGTAGTATATGCCGTGTTGATTTGTTATTGTGCCTTTTCAGGGCCAAGCCTAGGCCGAGCAAAAAGGCTCGTCTCGATAAACCGCCGACGAAGAGATCGCCTCAACCGGACAGCGCCCCAAATCTTGAAGCGGCTATCTCGTGAAGATACTCCCAATGATCCGCCATCGCAAGATGACGATTTGGTTGTCAAGAAAGGCACATCGACACCTCCCTTCCCACGACCAGCCCGTAAGCCCAACCCGGATTGAAAAATCCACCAGGTCCAATCCGCCTCGCCGACAAACCGATCGCCTCGGTCAAACTGGTAATACCAAGGACGATGACGTTGTGATTACTGGCTTTGGCCACAGCGAACCGGGTAATCCGGTCGCTTTATCCAAACATTCTGCCAAAGAGGAATTTGCCACTATGAGCAAGGGCAAGTGGGATGTTGATCTGGCAACTTACGCTGCTCTGAACCCCCAAGACCTTCATTCTGGCTACTTGAACCGGCTGTATACCAGCCGTGACTATGAAGCTGGCCTGGTGAAGATGATGAAAGAAAAATTCGAGGTAACCTCCATGTTCTTTTCCCGCTTGAATATTTCAATTTTTGTTAACTCTCCTAGCTCCCAAGGGTCGGTTCAACTTAGTATAATTAAACCGGGACTTAGCATAAACTCAGTGCTTTAGAATCCACTGATGTAGCCCTCCAAGGCCGGTTCAACTTAGTATAGTTAAACCGGGACTAAACATAAACTTAATGCTTCAGAATCCACTGATATAGCTCTTCAAGGGCGGTTCAACTTAACATAGTTAAACCGGACTGTAATTTATATCGCCGCATCAGAACATGTTCGAGCAAATAGCCATTAGCCCCCAAGTGCCAAGTTGAATACTTGTATTGAGCTTGGGACTTTGTGATTTTATTGATAGATGAAGATCAAATATGCATTAGCCCCCAAGTGCCAAATGTATGACTGGTTATGCACTTGGGACTTGTAATGAAGATATTTAACATGCTCCCTTTTTGTTGCAGAGTGAGATACGCCAACAAGCCTCACAAATCAATGATCTACAAGAAAATCTGAAATCTCAACAAGCAGAACCCTCCAAGGCCAAGGATGAGCTGAAAACTGACTTGACTACTATGGAGCAACTCAAGGAGTGGTTCAAGTCTGAGCGGGCCTGCTGGGATACTGAAAAGGCTGCTTTAACCAAAAAGTTTGAAAATGCTGAAGCTGCCCTTAAACCGGTGGTGGATGAGCTGACAAACGTGAAGCGGCAAGTGCATGCCATGACTGCTGCCATCTTCGGTAAGCTTCCTTTGGCTTCTGTGATAATCTTGGCCTTCTTATGATAAGTCCGGTTTGTGATTCCTCTTGCAATGCTGTAGGCAAACGCATTGGTCACTTGGGGTCAGATGTTCGGAAGAACTTGAAAGCTACCTACACTTTAATAGAGCAGTTGTACACTGGAGCGCAGCAGATCATCTCCACTGCATCACATAACAATCCAGCACCCTCCTTAATTCAAGATACTCTTAGGAGGTTGTCAATGCTTCCCGCCCGGATTGAAGAGCTGAAAAAATTTGCTGCTCGAACCGGCGCCATTAACGCCTTAATCCGGGCCAAAGCATGGGTGCCAGATTTTGATCCTGTTGAAGCAGCTCAAGGCTATCCCAGTTTGAAGGAAGACGGTTCAGAGTTCAACAAGAATGATCTGAGAGCGATAAACCGGGTAGTGCGCCCTCTGGGTTGCCAATTGGCCGAAGAGGCAAACTTGTTGCATTATCAAGCTCAATATGACGATCAGAACGCGAGTAGCTGCACCTATTCCTAAAGCGGAGAACCTGATCCCTCCGATCCGTAAGCATACTTACGCTCCTGATATTGAACCAACTTCCCTGATCCATGAGGAGGCTGTCTTTCAAGCTTTAATGGGAATCGACTGGACCACTGTTGACTTCCAAAGCACTGGGTAGAGATGAAGAAGCTGAAGCGGCGCGAGACGACCCACAACCATCGGACCGGGCGGCGAGCAAGGTGCACATGAACCGGAAGCCGGTTTGAAGAGCTGCTTCATTATATTCCGCCAAGAAACAATGATCTTACTTGGGCACCATGTTGCCTTGTAATAGGATAGCCAACACTCTTGCTTTGAATATGCCTTCGTGCATAGGTGCCGATACTTTTGCTTGAATGATCGAAACTTTCAATCTATATTTCCTGCGGTCACAAAATCTTAAACCGCCACAGCGGTTTGTGCCGCCAGCCGGCTTGTGACGTTCATATATATATGAGATGAAATATTGGGGTATACAATCGAAATTTGTGATACCAAATACCTGCCATCGCTGGGCATAAAGTTGGCTTAGCCAATCTTGAAGCGGAGGCTGTATAAACCTCACCGTCAAAGGAGAACAGCTCCTGTGTTTATAACGCCAGTTTACCATGTAAACCGTGCCGGGTCATGATAAGCCCCCTCTTACTCCATAATGGGATGTTAACAGAAAAAGTCAAACCGGAAGAATTATCTCCGAATTAAAAAATGGACCGAATTTCGTCAATTGACAGTTTTGAAATCGGTTTAAAAATGTTGTCGGTTTAAGAAACGCAACAAAAATCAAATAATAGTTATGAAAAAACATGGAAGAAAAGGCAATGATAAACCATTTGCTAAAAAGAAGGCTTTACTGAGCCGATCAGATGGTGTTACCATGGTCGGACACGACCAAGCTCCCTATAAGGTGTAGCCATGGTTCAAGTCAGTCAGGTCCCCAACTGAAACCGTGGCATTATGCCGATCAAGTGGCGTGGCAATGGTTCGGGTTCGACCAAGCCCCCAAGTGACTCTATGGCCTTAGGCCGATCAAGAGGCGTGACTGGTTCAGAATTGACCATGTCCCCAAGTGATCTGGTGGCTTTCGCCTATCAAAAGGTGTTGCATTAGTTCGGACACGACCAAGCCCCCAAGTGATATCACAATGCTTTTGACAAGCAAACTCAGGGGGTAAACCGTATGCCACTTTAAGACAGAACAACTCCATGTAACCACACATGATGTAACAGAACAGATACCCCGCTTTAGCTGAGGCTCCGGTTTATTACTTTATTCATAATATATACACTGTCATGATATGTACAGAAGTAGAGCCGATGGCTCAGGTAAAATAAGGCTGAAGATGAGCTATGTTCCACGGCCTGTTGGTCTCCTCCTCTGACGTGCGTGAGTCTTTATGCTCTCGAATATCGATCAGATAGTACGACCCGTTCTGCAGATTCTTGTCGACCACTTAAAGGTCCCTCCCAAGGTGGGGATAGCTTGTGCATATCAGTCTGGTCTTGGATGAGCCAAGCACCAAATCTCCTTCTTGAAAAGTTCTGGTTCGACGGCGACTATGGTAACGACGAAGATCCTGTTGGTAAATCGCCGAGCCGGCAGCTGCTATATCACTCTCTTCATCCAACCGATCCAAAGCGCCCCGCTGCGGCCTTCTCGTTGTCCGCTTCAACATAAGCTGCCACACGAGGTGAGTCATGACGGATGTCATCGGGGAGCACCGCCCGCTCCATAGACCATAAAGAACGGTGTGTATCCCGTGGATCTGTTAGGCGTAGTGTTGATACTCCATAACACAGACGGTAGCTCTTCTACCCAGCAACCCGTGTCCTCTCGCAAAGGGACCATAAGCCGGGCTTGATGCCTCTCAAGATCTCTTGATTAGCCCTCTCCGCTTGACCATTGGACTATGGGTGGGCATCAAGAAATGTCAAGCCGGATGTGCTCACGTCAGCAGAACTCTTTCATGGCACCTTTGGACAAATTGGTACCATTATCCGTGATGATACCGTATGGAAAGCCAAACCGAAAATCACCTTTTGATGAACTGAACCGCCAGAGCTGCGCCACACCGCTAACAGGTTCTCGCCTCCACCTACTTTGTAAATTTGTCAACCGCCACCCGGGAGGTGGGTCTTTTGTCCTTGGACCTCTTAAAAGGTCCAACCATATCCAGCCCCAAGTTGCAAACGGCCAAGTAATTGGAATCATCCTCAATTCTTGGGCGGTACATGAGCACGCCTGGAAAACTTTTGGCAACCATCACATCGTCGACTGCATCTTCCGCATCAGCATGGGCAGTCAACCAATAGAAACCGTGGCGGAACGCTTTAGCCACCAAGGATTTTGAACCGGCGTGGTAACCACAATCTCCTTCGTGGATCTCACGCAATATTTCACAGCCTTCCTCCGGGGACACACAGCGTTGAAACACCCCTGACACGCTGCAATGATGGAATTCACCATTAACAATGGTCATAGACTTAGATCGCCGGACTATCTGCCGGGCCAACGTCTCATCTTACGTAACTCGCCCGGTTCATGTACGCAAGATAAGGAAGTCCAATCCGGAGTGACGTGAAGAGCCGCCACCAATTGAGCCTCCGGATCAGGAATAGCCAAATCCGCTTCACTGTGGAGCTTGACCGACGGGTTGTGCAGCACGCCCGTAAAAACATTGGGCGGGACCGGTTTATGCGTTGGGAGCCCAACCGCTTAAAGCGTCCGCCGCTTCATTCTTCCGACGATCTACATGGTCCACCTGATAGCCCTTGAAGTGACATGCGACAATGTCCACCTCACGCATTTATATGCAGCCATGAGTGGGTCCTTTGAATCCCAAGTGCGGACACCCGCCGAGCCACTAGGTCCGAGTCACCAAGCACTTTACCCGGCTTAGTTTCATCTCCTTAGCCATCCGGAGACCATGGAGAAAGGCTTCATACTCAGCTGCATTGTTAGTAAACGGGAACTTTAAGCGGAGAACGTAATAGAACTTGTCACCTCGTGGGTATGTTAACACGACTCCAGCCCCCGAGCCCTCCAATTGCTCGGATCCATCAAAATGGATGGTCCAATATGTGTGATCCGCTTTTCTTCAAAGCGCTTGCAACTCTGTCCAATCATTAATGAAATCCACAAGTGCTTGAGACTTCACCGCCGGCCCGAGGCACGCATTTTGCACCGCGGCGCCCAAGCTCTATAGCCCACTTAGCAATCCGCCAGCCGCTTCCGGTTCTCGTATGATATCACCTAAGGGAGCGTAATCGACCACCGTGATGGGGTGCCTTGGAAATACCGCTTCAGCTTCCGCTTGCCATAAAAACTCCATATACCAGCTTCCGCCAATGCGGATACCTTTGCTTAGATTCGATAAGTACCTCGCTAATATAGTAAACCGGACGTTGAACCGGATGCTCCTTCCTGCCTCCTTCCGCTCCACCACAATGGCCACGCCGACCGCCTCGCATTAGCAGCAACATATAGCGTAAGCGGCTCCTTGTCAATGGGAGCGGCGAGCACAAGCGGGTTGGCCAATTGCCGCTTTAAGTCCTCCAACGCTTCGTCAAGCCGCACTCCGCATAAACTGACCGGTCTTCTTCAAAGATTCGATACAAAGGGATGGCCTTCTCTCGAGTCGGCTGATAAACCGCTCAGCGGGCATAATCCGCCTGCCAAACGCCGGACATCGTTAATACACTTCGTTTAGCCAGGGAGGTAATAGCCGTAATCTTCTCGAATTAGCTTCAATTCCCCGTTAGACACGAGGAAACCTAATAATTTTCTGCCGAACACCAAAGACACATTTGGCCGGGTTGAGCATCATCTTGTAAACCCGCAGGTTGTCAAAGGTTTCCTTCAAATCGCCAATCGCTGTCTCCTTCTCACTTGATTTGACCACAATATCATCAACATAGGCGTGCACATTACGGCCGATCTGTTTATGCAGGCAATTCTGTACACAGCGTTGATAAGTTGCTTGGGCGCTCTTGAGCCCAAATGGCATAGACACATAGCAGAAGGCTCCAAAGGGAGTGATAAACGCCGTATTCTCCTGGTCCTTAACTGCCATCTTGATCTGATGATACCCAAAATACGCATCCAAAAAGCTCAAACGCTCACAACCCGCAGTGGCATCAATAATCTGGTCAATGCGGGGGCGGGCAAAAGGATCTGCTGGACAAGCCTTGTTAAGATCTGTGTAATCCACACACATGCGCCAAGTGCCATTTTTCTTAAGAACCAGCACCGGATTAGCAAGCCACTCGGATGGAAAACTTCAACGATAAAACCAGCCGCTAAGAGCCCGCCACCTCCTCTCCAATGGCCTTACGCTTTTCTTCGTTAAACCGGGCGGAGAAACCGCTTCACCGGTTTGTACTTGGGATCAACAATAAGAGTGTGCTCACGAGTTGCCTCGGTACACCGGCATGTCGAAGGCTTCCAATCAAAAATGTCCCGATTATCATGGATGAAATCGATTAGCGCGCTTTCCTAATTCGGATCCAAGTTGGCAATCGATGCATGAATCGCTTGGGCGAATCACCAGGCACGAAGTCAACCAGCTTAGTCTCCGCCGCCGATTTTAATTTCAGGGCCGGATCATGCTCTGTAGTTGGCTTCTTCAACGGAGTCATGTCCGCCGGATCAACATGATCCTTATAATACTTCAGCTCCTCGGTGGCACAAACCGACTCTACGTAGGCCGCATCACCTTCCTCACATTCCAAAGCGATCTTGCGGCTCCGATGAACCGTTATTGTCCCCTTGTGGCCCGGCATCTTGAGCTGCAAATAGATATAACAAGGCCGTGCCATGAACTTGGCATAAGCCGGCCGCCCAAACAGGGCATGATATGGACTTTGGATTTTTCACCACTTCAAACGTCAAAGTTTCCGATCTGGAGTCATATTCATCTCCGGAGGCCACTTCCAGAGCTATTTTACCAACCGGATATGCTGACTTGCCAGGCACTACACCATGGAACACTGTATTGGACGGTTTGAGATGTTTATCTGCTAAACCCATACGACGGAAGGTCTCATAGTATGTGATGTTAATGCTGCTCCCTCCATCCATGAGCACCTTTGGTGAACTTATAACATCCCACCCGAGGTGCCACCACTGTATAGCTAACCCGGATTGTCAACCCGGGAGGATGATCCTCTCTACTCCATACAATGGGCTGCTCTGACCAGCGTAGGTAATGAGGCACGGCCGGTCAACAACGTTGAATGCCCGCTTCTGAAGCTTCCGGTCTCGCTTGTCTAAGCTGGTGGTGAAGACATGGTACTGCCCACTATTCAACTGCTTTGGGTAGCTCGATAACCCGATGTTGTTGCTGCCGGGTTGTAACCACCTTTGGTTATTCCGATTGTTCCGATTGTTATTGTTATGTCCGCCTCGGATTACCATTAAATCCTCGAACCGAATTTCTCTCCACCGTAACCCGCCCGGATCCTCGAACCGCCGCCGTAACCTTGATCATACCGAAGGCATTAGAACTCTTGAACTCCTGCATAATGTAGCAATCCTTCCAGAGGTGGTTTGTCAAGGCGTCTCCTTCGTCCCATGCTTCGACAGTGGTTGATTCAACAGATAGTTCAAGCGGTCCGGATTGGGATTAGGCGCCCACTTCGATTTGGCTTTTGCCTTTGCACCGCTGGCCCTTGTCCTGCGCTACAGCTGGTGTTAGCTACAAAGTCCATGTTGCCGTTCGCTTACGCTTGCCCCCACCATTACCTCGCCGAGTGATGTTGCTTGGCCCTTGGAGTTGCTGTTCTTCCTTCCTTCCCTCGCCTCACAAGATCGCACTCGGGATCCTTGGTACTATCGTAATCAGCATACTTCACTAAAGCGCCCATGAGAGTGCCCATGTCATTACAAAACCGCTTCATGCGCCCCAACTTCAACTTCAAAGGCTTAAACCGGCAGTTGCCTTCCAGGGTTAAGATCGCAGAGTCAGCGTTGATCCGGTCTGATGAGTGCAAGATTTCCGAAACGCGGCGTACCCAATGAGTTGTTGATTCCCCTTCACCCTGGACACAAGCCGCCAAGTCCACCACGGACATGGGCTGCTTACAGGTATCTTTGAAATTCTGGATAAACCGGGTCCGCAACTGGGCCCATGAATTGATAGAATTGGGTGGCAAGCTCTTCAACCAAGTACGTGCCGTGCCTTCGAGCATCATGGTGAAGTACTTTGCACACGCGGCCTCATCCACATCTAGCATCTCCGTGGCCATCTCATAACTTTCTATCCATGCTTCTGGAGCCAAATCGGCGGTGTAATTTGGCACCTTGCGCGACCCTTGAAATCCTTGGGCAAGCGCACATTGCGTAAAGCGGGGACGAGGCAAGGCACCCCCAAAGAGCTAGAGGTAACCCCAGGCTCGACCGAGATGGTCGGACAAACCGGCGTAAGCGGATAAGCCTGATGCTGTGCTTCTAACTCGGCCTCCCTGCGTGGTCGGGCCCGGTCCACCACCTCCTGGGCGTTATCGACGCCACCTGCCGGGTCGTTGCCACAGGGCGCACCACGCCGTGCATTACTTGACATGGCCGGTTCATCCACGTGCCTGCTATAGCTCCTGCTTGGGCGGGGGGTAGAGTGGATCCGGTCGCTGACTGCATTTAATACGCTTCCTGTTGGACCAAAGCTGTCCTAAGGAGCTCCTTGACCCGGCGCGTCTCTACTGCCTGTGGTGAATCACCTTCAATTGGAATAGCCTCCAGCCGTTCCGCAGCTGCAAGAAGCTTAACCATTGGATTGGAGTAGTGACCCGGAGGTGTTTGCACAGCCTGAGGCGCACCGGCGTTATGGCGAGGTAGATCTATCAAGCGGGGCTGGACCGGCGCGCCCGTCCCAGGTGCTTCCGCCCGTTTTACCACCGGTGGATTACTGGTTCCCACTCCGGGTGTTGAAGAGGTCTCTTCCTTCAAAGCTGAAGGCAACCGGATTTGTATTTCCTCTTCATGACTTCATGTGACGCTGCTCGATCCAACATGAGCCTATAAGCTATGCGCATCTAAAGTGGCCCGCTTCGCTGGCTATCCTCAAGGCCTCGCAGCTAGATCCGCTTTAGCTCGAAAGTGATCTATTCCTTCACCTTCGCAATCTCCGCGTTATGAGCGCCCCGATCCGCCGGGTTAACCTCGCCATGAGCACAGCCAACGATCGAATAGGTCTCGATAAAACTTGAGCCGGGCGGGCGCAGGGCCTTCTCGCCCCGGCAGCCGTTGCCTCTGTTGAACCGGCAACCATCGCTGCAGCGGTCGAAGAGTGAAGCATTGCTTGTGTACGGGCCATGAATATTCCAACCCGGTTGGGCAGATTAGAGGGGTCTGGAATACTGTCACCATAGGAACAGCCCCCAATCCGCCATCTTGTAGCTGATACAGTAGATTCCATTTTCCGGCCGACGACCATCGCCGGAGTAGACGACGGTCTCGCCACCAGACTCTGATCCGTCCTCATAACTTCCTCCGTGGATGACTCCCACAAAGGCACGCTTCACGGCCGGTTTAACCTGGGCAGATCTCGTACGCTGAGCCGTCTCGACGAGGTCGGAGCAGATGTCCGGCTCAGGCCCTGGCTCACCGATCTTGCCGATGAAATCATGTATGCCACCAAAGGGGACCCGGTACCCGTACTCAATCGAGCCGGCCTCGGGGCCCCAGCCTGCATTGTCGATGTAGAGCTTGCCGCGACGACTCTTGGTCATCCGGCCCACAGCGTAGCCTTCGAGTCCTTCGAACTTGCCCTCCAAGATCATCAAACCATCGTGCGATAGCCCCACGGTGGGCGCCAACTGTCTTGGTTTTGTCACGGCAGATGTGCTCATAAAAGGACTTAGTCATGGAGCCCTCGCTACGGGTTAACTTGAAGGGGTTAAAGCGGACGCAGAGACATAAGAGTTATACTAGTTCGGCCCCTTCGATGAAGGTAAAAGCCTACGTCTAGTTGTGATGGGATTGATGTGGTCTCGATGACTAGGGAGCAAATAAGCTTCGCCTAGGCCTCGAGTTGTTGTTGTTCGTCCTTGAACCGCCTGGTCGTCCCCTTATATACACGGGTGACGCCTGCCGGTTCAGAGAGTCCCAATCTCCGGTTCATACTGTATCCGGGTTGGTCTCTCTCTATTCCTAACTTACAATACAAGTTTACATACCAGCCGGTTTACGGCCATGTGTTCTAAACCGACTACAGGCCTTGGGCCCTTACTCTCATGCCTCTTGGGCTTTTGTCGTTGAACTACTGATGAAGTTAACCCGGCCCAGATAGGCCGGTTTACGCCCAGTAGCAATATCCCCAACAACCCCCCTGAGCCGCCAGCCACCACCGGCCAAACAGCAGCCCCCCGCCGCCCGCGGCCGGCGGTGCGCCGCCCCGCCCGCCCAAAAACAATCCCCACTGCCGGGTCTGGCCGCCTGCCATCCTCTTGGCCCCCTGCCGAAGCTTTTCTCCGGCGATCCCCACGCCACCGCCCGCCAACGCTTCGCCACCACCGCCACCACCGCCCCATCCTGAACCCTAAGATAGATAGTGGGGTACCTTTCACGGCGAGCCCCTCCCTCACAAGGGGCTGGTTCTTCCTTCACCCCGGCGAGCCCCCCACCCCCTGAAAATCGACTGACCCAAAAGTCGATTCAGTCGACTGAAGTGTAGCTAAATCAGAGCAGCATCGCAAGCAAGAGCAAGAGCGAGAGCAGCAGCGCGAGCAAGAGCAATAGCAAGAGCAGACCAGGCAGGGGACCGAGAGCAAGAGCAGAGCAGCAGCGCGAGCGAGAGCTAAAGCAACAGCAGCTCCTACTGATGTGGACATTGCCGCCGAGGGAGCGACACTGTGGAGGAAGTGGCCGGCGACGCCGCCATGGATGGAGCCGCGCCGTGTCGGCTCGGGACCGATCGCCGGCAGCACCGTGAGATCGAATCAAGAAGAAAATGCGGCGATTAGTGTACAACCTCTTTGGTGGCACCAATTAGGCCGCAGCTTCATCCGAGGAAACGGTGATGATGATGCTGTTCCGGTGGTGCAGGTGAAGACGGCGGTGTGGGAATGGTGGTGGCGCGAAAGACGAGGGAAACATCGGGGCGACTCCTTGGAGGTGGAGCACGAGGTGGCTGAACCGGTGGGACGATGAGATCGATGATGGATCCTCATCCGGTATGGTGGATGAGGGACGTCGAGGTGTTGCTGTGGACGACGTCATCGGGGAAGAGGCTCCGGCTGGGTGGCAGACGGAGCAGGGTGTGGGGTTTCGCTGGGAACGTAGTAATTTCAAAAAATCCTACGCACACGCAAGATCATGGTGATGCATAGCAATGAGAGGGAGAGTGTTGTCCACGCACTTCATAGACCAAAAGCGGAAGCGTTAGCACAACGCGTTGATGTAGTCAGACGCCTTCACGATCCGACCGATCAAGTACCGAACGCACGGCACCTCCGGAAGTTCAGCACACGCTCAGCTCGATGACGCCCCTCGAACCGCGATCCAGCCGAAAGTGTTGAGGGAGAGTTTCACAAGACGACGGCATGGTGACGATGTTGATGTTCTATCGACGCAGGCTTCGCCTAAGCACCGCCACAAAGATATCGAGGTGGACTATGGTGGAGGGGGGCACCGCACACGGCTAAAAGATCAACTTGATAAATTGTTGTCTATGGGGTGCCCCCCTGCCCCCGTATATAAAGGAGCAAGGGGGGAGTGTGTCGGATTTCGGGTTCCGGCAGACCCTTGAGGTTCGAACACTGGGGTGCGCGCGGAGATCCAACCTCCCACCGTCTCGCACCTCGCCGAATCGCAGGAACCTAAACTACTAAAAAGAACAGCACAAGAGACACAGGATTTATACTAGTTCGGGCCACCGTTGTGGTGTAATACCCTACTCTAGTTTGTGGTGTGGTGGATTGCCTCTTGGGCTGATGAGGAATAAGATAGGGAGAACAGCCTCATGAGGGTCTGTTCTTGGTGGGTGTGATGAACTGCTAGGGTTGCGCCCCGTCAGCCTAGCTTTAGGATCAGGTCTCTATCTCTCTCTCTCTGGATTCCAAATGCCAGATCCCCTCTATCCTTGCAATCCCTCTGATCCCTACTCTGAGTGTGGCTACTCCTATTTATAGGCGAAGGCCCTGGGCCTCTTCCCAAATATTGAGCGGGAAGGGCGCCAACAATTGGCCATTTTGAAGGGGAACAGTGGGTACACTTATCCTGACTAAAGTTGGTCCTCGCCGCCAAAGGCTCGTGATGACGCCCGCTTGGGCTCCACGATGACTCCCTTCCAGCCGCTGGGGCTAGTCTTGGTCTTGTTGCACCGAACGGATGCCTTTGCTCGATGCCCTCGCCGCGCTTGCTCCCTTTGCACCAAAGAGGAAAGGAGGACGCTATGCGGCTGGCGCTCGACCGCGCTTCTTGGTCGCCATGGTTATGCGCCATGGGCACCTCGCGAGGTACCGCCTTGAACTTCTCCGCCTCCTCATGAGCCAGCCTGACGAGGCCGTGCTCGAGGAAGCTCCTGGTCGTCCGTCTCTGCGACGCTTGGGCTCCTCGCGAGGGTCTTGAGCTTATGCTGATGAAGATGGGCCGCCCCTGGCCTCCTTCCACCACGCCACAGCAGTGTGCAAGTCTGGGACCCCTGCTCCTTAACGCCGACAAGAGCTCCCCGAGCCCATGGCGCGCCGAACTTGGCCGAGCAGAGAGGCGAAGGGCAAGTGCGGCGTCATGGGTTCTAACAGCTCGCGGCCTTGGGCGACGCGTGGCGTTAATTGGACGCTGCGGCGCACTGCTTCCCCATGATGCCTCGGTAACCGCCCGGATTCAACAAGTCCCTGCATGCAGAGTTGGTCATGATGATCGGTGATCGTGGAGGCCGACGGTTGGCCTTCGCCGGCCATAAGTACGGAACGGCGCGCACCCTTCCAGTCTATCCTTCTGCTTCTCCTCCTCCTCGTTTCGTCTGGTTGCCATGGCTCCGATCCGCTGGTTCTCCAAGGAAGAGAAGGGAAAGGCTCCTCAAGAGGATCCTGACCTGCTCCCCCGAAAGAAGCGGCTTGCTCTTCCGGGTGCTGTGGCAGGAGCGCCGCCAGAGGCGCCATGCCCCGGTGCAGCGGCGGCCGCCACCGTGGTTTCTCTTCCCTTGTACGCCGCAAATTGGTGGCCCTGAAGGAGGCGACGCTGGGCGCCACGAAGCGGCCCGGCACGACGCCCGGGCGGGTCACGAAGGTGTGTGTCTTCCCCGAGTCCACGCCGAGGCTCCTGCCGGAGTTTGTGCCGCGTCCGCCGCGCCTCCTAAGTATTGGATTCGCCTTCCTTCTTTCTTCGCCTCCGTCATCCGGCAGGGGGAGCCTCGACTGGCTGCAAAGACGCCCGGCTGCGGCACCTCGCGACCGGGCAGAGGTTGCGGTAGTTGCCGGGCGAGGTCTTCATGACTCGAGGCTGGGACGAGGTCGCCCGGTCTGCAGGCGAGGGCGCCTCACGATCCACCCGGAGTACGATGGCGGTGCTTCGATGGTGTCCTTCAAGGTCTTCGACGCTGAGGGTCGCTGGCTGGAGTGCTGCCCGGGAGAGGTGGTCGGGGTCCTGCTGTGGTGAGACAGAGGCCGACCGCCCGCTCCCTTGACAGCTCCTCAGGCGATGAAGGCGCCGGAGGATCCAGCGACTCCGCCGAGCTCTTCGCAACGCCGGAGACGAGCGACGACAGCTCTGAGCCCCGAGCTCGCGCCGCCCCGGAGCAGGGCGGGTTATCAGTCGCCGCCGCCCCGATCTGGATGGGGTTGGCTCAACCGGGTGGCCCATCGCTGATGATGGCGCCTGCCGTGGTGGTCCCTCAGAGATAGGACTCCTTAGGATTCAAGGCTTTTGTTCCCGCGAGGAGCTAAGAAATGTACCTGCAGGGCTTGTAAGATGTTTGTAGCTTCGCTTGTCAATATGATCCTTATTGTGAGGCAAAGGCGAGATGCTCATTCCGCTTCTAGCTCAGTTTCTTCCTTTCGGACTCGTGAGGGCTTGATGCTCACACCGGCTGTGTCCCAGCTCCCAAGGCGGCTTCAGCCGTCGCTGGTATGCTGTGTCGCGATGGCGCGTGGTCAAGGCTGAGGTGAGCGGCCCGAGGTCCGGTAAGAGCCTCGAGTCGTGATGCCTGGGGGTCCCCTTGGCGCCAAGCAGCCATCATTCGGCGAGAAAGGAGAGCGACGTTGCTAAGACGGGGTCGCATTGAGTGTGGGGATGGTGTTATGCGATGACTAGTGTGTCCGGAGGGTGACTTATCTTCGAGGGTCGTGACAATGCTTCCCGGTGCGGCGCTAGGTCCGTGCGGCTCTTGGCCGGCTAGAGATTGCGTGGCGAGGTCAAGCTTAGGTGCTCCTTGGAGGGACCCCGCAGGTTCACCACAAAAGGGACAAGAGCTCGCCGTGGCGATCGTTAGTCCTGCCGTTAGTTGCTTTGGTGAGGCGCGAGAGGCCTCGCGAGGTGTGTTGGGGCACCCGTGAGGCAGCGCAGGACTCACGAGGCCCTACCTCAAGGCGGGTTGCGCTGGCTCTCGGCCTTATCTTCGAGTGTGTTCCTGCAAATTTGGCCACATGCCGGGTTTCACGCCTTCGGGTCCCGGCTATCGGGCTGGTCTCACCTGCCGCTGGCAAGCCAGTGTCGCTGATGCCATGGACAAGACCAGAGGGTGAGGGCCGGAGAGCCGGTAGGAGCCCCGAGTCGCGATGCTCGTGCACCCCCTTTAACGCGTAAGCTAGGGTCGATGATGAAACTCTACGCCCTCGGTCCCGGTTTCGGGCTGGTCTCACTTGCCGCCGGGCAAGCTAGGTCGCGATGCCATGGACAAGACCAGAGGGTGAGGGCCGGAGAGCCGGTAGGAGCCCTGAGTCGCGATGCTCAGGCACCCCCCCTTTAACGTGCAAGATTCCGCCACCCAGGAAAAGGCACCAAATAACAAGCATGGTGGAACGAGAGCATAACCCTAAGGAAAACGCAAGAAGGATACATGCCGCTGGAACTGGCCCGAGCGGCTTGGGGATGATGCAGCCCGAGGGGCGCCTCAACAGATAAGCTAATGACATGAAATAAAAGGGATACATGCCGCAGGGACGGACTCCACGGCCTGGGAATAATGCGGTCCTCAAGGCGCCCCACCGGAAATAAAACTTAAAGATGTCACCGTGATGTTGGGGGTGAAGGGGTGTTGGTGTAGCAGACTGTGGGCTGCGGGAGCCGATCTCACGAGCCCCTGTGCCCAGTGGGCCTCGGGAGGCCCGGAGGCGCCGGCGGCTCGCTGGCCATCTCCATTTCCGCCAGGCTGTGGCGTGCCTGACCTCTTGAGCCTCCGTGATGGTCCTCATGAGACGCAGTGCGCAGCTGCCGCTGCTTAGCAGCCATAAGGCATGCATACGTAGCTGTGGGGCGGACTCGCAACGCCCCACTCGCGAGGGGCTGAGGCGCTTGAGATGCGGCTCGGTTGAGCCTTGGTATGTCGATGCAGACGCCAAGAACCCACCATCCTCGCCTGGATGGGGGCCACACAGTGGCGGCGGCTGCCCCTCATGACCCTTGACCTCGTGAGCTCCCGAATGGCCTTGCCGACGAACTCCTCGAGGGTTCTTCCCTCCGGTCTTGCTCCTGCTTGCAGGAAACGTGCTTCAAACACGCCCATCGTGGTGCCCAAGCGCCTCCCTCGAGACATTGGCGAGGTCGGCGGCCCTCCAGGGAGAGCCCCGAGCCCTTCCTCGAGGAGGGCGCCGCACGCTTCCTATGCGATGGAAGGAGGCTCCCCCTGGCCCGATGTGGGCCCGGAGGGGCCTGTCTCTTGAAGAGCCGAGCCGGTCGATGTCTTCTTCTTCTTGGGTGCGGCCTCGGGAGGCCTCCTCGCTGCTGTGGTCCTGGTCTTCCAAATGAGGCGGCCTGAAAGGCTTGCTCCAGTGGAGCACATCAAGCGCCTCTATCTTCACAGGGCACCGTGATGACTCCGCCGCTTCCTGGCATCTTGAGGACGTTGTAGCCATGGTGGGTTACGACCATGAATTTGGCCAACGCTGGGTACCCGAGGATGGAATTGTACGGCAGGCGAATGTGGGCGACGTCGAAGTCAATGAGCTCGGTGTGGTAGTTGTCGCGAGCGCCGAAGGTGACAGGAAGGTGGACATGCCCGATCGGGATCATGGAGCCGCCGCTGACTCCGGAGAAAGGCTTGGTTGGCTGAAGCCGATCGTAAGGCACTTGAAGATTGTTGAATGTTTCCACGGACAGGACGTTGAGCCCCGCCTCCGCCGCTGATGAGGGTCTTGGTGACTAGCACATTGCTGATGATTGGGGAGCAAAGCATCGGGAGAACTCCGGCTGTGGCTGCGCACTTGAGGTGATCCGCTGAGCTGAACGTGATGGCGCACGCCGACCACCTGAGAGGGCGTGTGGACTCGAGCTTGGGAAGGACTGCATTCACTTCGCGGGCGAACTGCTTGAAGATGCGCTGAGAGGCTGGGGCTTGAGCTTCGCCCAGGATGCAGGCGATCGCACGCGCTTCCTGGAAGCCCCCAGCCCCCTCGTCTTGATGACGGTCTTCGATTCTCCTTGGCGGCGGCGGCAATGTGAGGGAGGCTCATGCTCCTCGCGGGCGATCCTCGCGAGGCTGATCCTCCAGCCTCCCTCGCGAGGTGGGTCTTGCCAGCCGTCCTCGCGAGGTTGGTCGCGCCACCTTGGCGCTGGGCCGCTGGTCTTCCCAAATGGCCCCGCATTCCTTCCTCCTCCTCGGTCAGTAGCCCCTGGCCAAGGCCGGGCGTCTGCCGATCCTTCCTTCGCACACGGCCCAGAGCTCTTGACATTCATTGGTGTTGTGAGTGTGGAGGTCGTGGTACACGCAGTACCGGCTGCCCTTGGAGGACTCGGGCTGATCTCTGCCTTGCTTGGTGTCTGGTTCGGCCGCGAGCACGGCAGCCCTTTGCGCTTCACGCCCTGGCCTTGGACTTCTTTTCTTCTGGATCCGTGGCAGACAGCTCGAGGAGGAGAGGCGCCTCCTCAGCCCCCGGGCGCACTTGGTCGCCAAGTTGAACAGCCTGTGGAGGTGCACAGATCTTCGCGGCATCGCCAACTCCTCCTTCATCTTGACGTCACAAGACGCCATCGGAGAAGGCAGAGATGATGGCCTCCGCTACTCCTCGGGATCTTGAGGCGCGCGTTGTTGAAGCATGGATGTACTTTTGCAGGGTTTCCCCTGGCTGCTGCTTGATTCGACGCATGTCGCTCACGGCGGGTGGCCGGTCGCGAGTACCTTGGAAGTTGGCGATGAAGCGGGCACGCATCTCGCCTGTGAAGAGATCGTGGCTCGGGGCCAGATTCAGGAGCCAAAAGGGCTCTGGCCCTGAGCGCCATGGGAAACCAGTTCGCCATGACCTTTTCATCCCCTGCTATAGCTCGATGCCCAGCTCAGAGAGCTGGAGGAACTCCGTAGGGTCACCTGGGCCGTCAGAAGCGGGAGGCAGGTCCGGCTTGAACTTGGCGGGCTACGCGACGCCAAGCGCAGCTCGGAGGTGAAGGCGCTGGCAGCCCGCCGCGGGCATGGGGCCTCGGACGGCAGAGAGCTTGGTCTCAGGGCTCTCCCTCGCGCCATGGCTGGTAGCAGCGCAGGTCTTGACGGCTGGAGCGGGAGCGCCGGGCAGCTTTTTTATGGGCGAGGAACTTCTTGGCAGCTCGCTTTTGCCGCTGCTGGGCGCCGGGCGGAACGGGTTCCGCCCAGAGGCCGCGCGCCTTGGTGCCAAGGCGCCGTCTTGAGGAGGAGGCGGCTAAGGCGCCCCGGGAGCTTCATCGCCCGCGCGGGGCAGGGTGCGGTGCAGCGAGACGGACGGCGTGGGGTCGCCACCTGCAGCGCGGACGAGCTCGGCGACTCGGTCGAGCCATTCTTCAGAGACGCTATCGACGGGCGAGAAGCGCAGAGCTCGCTTTGCCACGATGAGTGCAGCTCGCTCCATGTGGCTGCTGGGCGCCAAGCGTGACGGCGAAGAACCAGCGGGGTGAGTGAAGGCGTGGCGGCCGCCCCGCCTCATGGACGGGTGCTGGACGACGCTTGTTGCTCGTTTCGCCGGGCCGGTGGCGGCGTTGACGGCAGGTGGCGGGAACGACGAGGGCGCCTGGGCCGACGGGAGCCGTCTGGGCGACATGGGAGGCGAGGGCGGCTCAAGGCCGGGCGCGGTTCGACGGGCGCCATACATGATTGCAAAGTGGTCGGGAAGAACGAGGCGATTTAAAGGCAGATTCCGCGCACTTTACCTGGCGCGCCAAATGTCGAATTTTGGGTTCCGGCAGACCCTTGAGGTTCGAACACTGGGGTGCGCGCGGAGATCCAACCTCCCACCGTCTCGCACCTCACCGAATCGCAGGAACCTAAACTACTACAAAGAACAGCACAAGAGACACATGATTTATACTAGTTCGGGCCACCGTTGTGGTGTAATACCCTACTCTAGTTTGTGGTGTGGTGGATTGCCTCTTGGGCTGATGAGGAACAAGACAGGGGAGAACATCCTCGCGAGGGTCTCGTTCTTGGTGGGTGTGATGAACTGCTAGGTTGTGTCCCGCCGCTTCTAGCTTGAGGATCAGGTCTCTATCTCTCTCTCGGATTCCAAATGCCGATCCCTCTATCCTTGCAATCCCTCCGATCCCTACTCTGAGTGTGGCTACTCCTATTTATAGGCGAAGGCCCCGGCCTCTTCCCAAATATTGAGCGGAAGGGCGCCAACAATTGGCCATTTTGAAGGCGAACAACGGGTACACTTATCCTCGCTAAAGTTGGTCCTCGCCGCCAAAGGCTCGGTGATGACGCCTGCTTGGGCTCCACGATGACTCCCTTCCAGCCGCTGGGGCTGGTCTTGGTCTTGTTGCAATCAAACGGATGCCTTTGCTTGATGCCTCGCCGCGCTTTTGCTCCCCTTTGCACCAAAGAGGAAAGGAGGACGCTGCGCTGGCCGGGCGCCTCGATCGGGTGCCCTTGGTCGTCATGGTTTGCGCCATCGGGCACCTCACGAGGTACCCTGCCTTGAACTCTCCGCCTCCTCATGAGCCATCCCGACGAGGCCAGGCTCGAGGAAGCTCCTCGGTCGTCTGGCCTCATGAGGCTTGGCCCCTCGCGAGTGTCTTGAGCTTGCGTTGATGAAGATGGGCCGTCCTGGGCCTCCTTCGAGCCACGCCACAGGCCGCAGGCAGGCAAGTCTGGGGACCGCCGTTCCCAGAACGCCGACAGTGTGGCCGGCCATAGGAGGAGGCACGCCGTAGGAGTCCTACTACCCCCCTTTTTCCTAGTTGGATTAGGACTTGGGAGGGGGAAGGAGTGGAGGAGAAGGAAGTAGGGGGGAGGGGCGCACGGCCCAGCCCTTGCCTCCTCTCCTCTCTTCCACCTAGGCCCACTAAGGCCAATAAAGTCCCCGGGGGGTTATGGTAACCTCCTCGACACTCCAGAAATCCCGATTTCACCCTAACACTTCCGATATCCAAACATAGGCTTCCAATATATCAATCTTCATCTCTCGACCATTTCGAGACTCCTCGTCATGTCCGTGGATCACATCCAGACTCCAAACAACCTTCGTATATCAAAACATATAAACTCACAATATAACTCACATCGAAATGTTAAGCGTATGGACCTCTACGGGTTCAAGAACTATGTAGACATGACCGAGACTCGCCTCCGTCAATAACCAATAGCGGAACCCGGATGCTCATATTGGCTCCTACATATTCTAGAAAGATCTTTATTGGTCAAACCGCATAACAACATGCGTTGTTCCTTTGTCATAGGTATCGCTATTTGCCCGAGATTCGATCGTCGGTATTTCAATACCTAGTTCAATCTTATTACCAGCAAGTCTCTTTACTCATTCCATAATACAACATCCCACAACTAACTCATTAGTTGCAATGCTTGCAAGGCTTATGTGATGTGCATTATCGAGAGGGCCCAGAGATACCATTCCGACAATCGGAGTGACAAATCCTAATCTCGAAATACGCAAACCGAACATGTACCTTTGGAGACACCAGAGAGCTCCTTTATAATCACCCAGTTATGCTAGGACGCTTGGTAGAACACAAAGTGTTCCTCCGGCAAACGGGAGTTGCATAATCTCATAGTCATAGGAACATGTATAAGTCATGAAGAAAGCAATAGCAACATACTAAATGATCGGGTGCTAAGCTAACGGAATGGGTCATGTCAATCACATCATTCTCCTAATGATGTGATCCCATTAATCAAATGACAACTCATGTCTATGGCTAGGAAACATAACCATCTTTGATCAATAAGCTAGTCAAGTAGAGGCATGCTAGTGACACTGCTTGTTTATGTATTCACACATGTATTATGTTTCGGTTAATACAATTCTAGCATGAATAATAAACATTTATCATGAAATAAGGAAATAAATAATAACTTTATTATTGCCTCTAGGGCATATTTCCTTCGCCTTCCACTTGCACTAGAGTCAATAATCCAGTTCACATCGCCATGTGATTTAACATCAATAGTTTACATCACCATGTAATTAACACCCATAGTTCACATTGTCAGGTGACCAACACCCAAAGGGTTTACTAGAGTCAACAATCTAGTTCACATCGCTATGTGATTAACACCCAAAGAGTACTAAGGTGTGATCATGTTTTGCTTGTGAGAGAAGTTTAGTCAACGGGTCTGCCACATTCAGATCCGTATGTGTCATGGAAATAACTTGTCAGATGTCCTTAGTGTCAGGACTTAGTTGCAAGGCCAACACATCTATGTGGTAGCTTGAGAGCGGTTGAGCGGAATCGAGAGACGCAGGGCGGATCAACACACAAGACATAGATTCGGGCCCCGGGAAACATCATCCGGTAATAACCCTACATGTTTTTTGAGGCTAGATCTCATTATCATCACGAGGGAGTCGCCATAAACCGGCTCTCCTCTAGTTGTGTCTAGCCCTAGATATTGTTGTTTTCTTGCTTGTCCCTCTTTGGGGAGCCCTGCCCCTCCTTATATATGTTGAAGGGGCGGTTACATGTGGAGTCCTATTAGGATTAGGACTAGTCTATCTCTAATACAAACCAGATACAAGTCCGTGTCTTAACTCCTTGTAAGACAAATATTCCTTATGCCTTTCCTCTTAAACCGCCCACCATAGTATGAACTGCCTTTCATGAACCGCCTGCTGGGCCACCGGGTCTTGTCGCTTCCTCGCACTCCGCCTCGCCGGATTACCAATGAGTCGTGGAACCGCCAGGTCAAATGGGTCGCCGGTGAACCGCCAAGTGTCGCTGACTCAAATAAACCGCCAAGTCTGGCCGGTTATACTTCCGCCGATTTACGTCATGGGTATATCCTCGACATTAGCCCCAAGTTTAATTTGGATTTATCCATGTTAAACTGATCCTGTGAAATAAACACAAGAACAAGCTTGATGATTATGCTCCGGTTAAGAATTCTTGTAAACTGGCATCTGATCATCCTTAAATACTTGTCATTTCTTCCTTCTATAAAATCCGGGTCAACAAGCCAGCTTCATACTCAATTTGCTGACAATGGTTTCTCATAGAGAAAATTTGTGAAGAATAATCCACTTGAGTCGGCCTTCAATGCACTGATTTGACAAAAATATTGCTCTTGAAATATTCAACTGATATCAGCCGGTTTGAAAATGTAGAACTTGCCGGTTTATCATTGCCAAAGTTGCCGGGTTATAAAAACTGATAATTCCGGGTCATGATTGTTGCCAACGCCGGTTCATGATTATTGATGCCGCCGGGTTATGATTGTTGCAGACACCGAGTCAATCTGGTTAGCTGTTCCACGACAAAACTGAAAATTTGGAAGATATTTCTCCCTTATATCCATATTACTCAGAGCCCCAAGTCTTGAATAGAACAAAGTGATGATTCGAGACTTGTTTCCATATAATTACTGCCACTTTGAAGAAATCCATGTTGTTCATCTCAGTTACTAGTAAAAACTGATACTCCATATATGTAGCACCCAAGTGTGGGGTTGTCATGCTTGCAGCAACCTGGGACTTGTAATTGCCTAATGCTCAAAAAACTTCAACCAGTGTAGCCCCCAAGGGCCAGGTCATTATGCAATAATGAGCAGGGACTTTATAAATATGATCATGTAGATTTGAACAACAACATGTAGCCCCCAAGGGCTGGCTCAAGAAGATAATATTGAGCTGGGACTTTATATATACTTCATTAAAAATTCATCGTATAATGTAACCCCCATCATGAGGCTTGAATTGTTTACAAGAGCAATTGGTAGCCCCCAAGGGCCGACTCATTACACTGTGATGAGTTGGGTCTTCAATAAGGTGAGCAAAAAAATGACTTTGCATTAGCCCCTAAGTGTCATGGTGCATGCTTGCAGCGACATGAGACTTGCATATTTGATATAATCTCAATTTAAATAATGTAGCCCCCAAGTGTTGGGTCGTAAGCCTGCAGCGACTCGCGACTATTCCTTCAATTGTAGAATAAATCATATCCTTTGATAAAATAATATCCATTGCGCTAAAGTTTACTTTTGAAAACCTCAATAATAATGGTTTATTAATAACCATAATAAAAATCCAGCCATGTTGGCTATTCAAGATAATATAATTCGTATGAAAACCATATTCATTCAATATCATAATGAAAATTCAGCCAAGTTTGGCTATTTGAATAATATAACCCAATGATTTATGTTTACGATTCCAATGGCTAATCCAAATATATATCGCGATTTATAGTCAAAAGCCAGGCCGGTTTAACAAACACCGGATAATTTCTCATCATATACTGGCGACTTATCGTCTTAAAGCCAGGCCGGGTTAATAATCACCGGTGATTTATAATTATGCTTTATTCAACCTGTTTCTGCATACAACAAGTTTAAAGTGTCCTGACGGTTTATCACCGGACGGGTCATAATGCCCAACATATAACCCGGTTTTATAACCAAGGCTGCACTTAACAATAATCAAATATGAAATATATCATACCTGTGACATTGAATCACATCTTTGGTTTACCAACTTTTTGTAGTAAGAGTGATAACCCCAATCTTGAGTAATGATAACTCCTTTCATACTGTGTCGGTTTATGATAAAACCGTACCGGGTTGTGATAAACACCGGTTTAACCATATACAATACTGGCGACTCATAGTCAAACCAGACCGGGCTGATAGTCTCCGGATTATAACTTGATCATGTACTGACAACTTGTAGTTGTCAGTCGGACCGGGTTGTTTAACGCCAGTCTAAAAAGCAACAAAAAGTCTTTATCAAAAAAGAAAACATAACCCAAACAAAGGCAAATAAAAACCATTGTAGGCCAGGCTTTGAGCCGATCAAGAGGCGTAACCATGGTTCGGACACGACCAAGCCCCCAAAAGTCGTAGCTGTGGTCTGAGTCGACCTGGCCCCCAAATGATGGTATGGCATTACGCCGATCAAGAGGTGTAGCGATGGTTCGGGTTCGACCAAAGCCCCCAAGTGATGTAGTGGCATGGCGCCCATCAAGAGGTTTGTCTATGGTTCGGATACGACCAAGCCCCCAAGTGATGCTGTGGCATTACGCCGATCAAGAGGTGTAACTATGGTTCGGACACGACCATAGCCCCCAAGTGATCCTGTGGCATTACGCCGATCAAGAGGTGTAACTATGGTTCGGATACGACCATAGCCCCCAAGTGATCAATAATATAATAAGCCAATAAGGCATGATACCCATGTTTGAACCGCGCATCATGGCAACAGGTCCTGTTTGGCAACTTTTAACTTTTTGCAAGAGATAAATTCTTCTTGAACCGGGATTTTCAACCAGATATTGAGAGCGTCAAATCTTTGTGGGAGACATCTTTCACTTGAACCGGATTTTAAACCGAATCTTCCTTTTCAAATAAAATTTTCTGACGGCCTTTAAACTCGAACTTGCGAGAAGTTAATTCCATTTTGAACCGAAAATTCTTAAACCGGATTTGAGAGCTTTAGAGCTTTGTGGGAGAACAGATTTCCCTTGTACCGGATTTTAAACTGGCGTTCTTTATTTTGAACAGGAAATTTTCTGACGGCCTTCAAATTGTCATCAATATGGTAGTAACCTCCGGGACCGGGTTATCTTTTCCTCCATCGTCCTGGGGTTCTTGAACTTGCTTAAACTAGCAAGACTTGCTGAATCATAACATCGTAGCCTCGAGTCGTAAGATGACTCAAGGAGTTGTCTTGAGATTCTCCATACTTTGACCATAACAGAAGGTATATATCATTGGTGTTGATAACACGATGTAAATCCACGTAAGGCTGAGGTGATCGTGGCGGGTTATAAATGATCCCGTGATGAGCCATCTCTCAACTTGGCCAATGGTTCCTTCCAACCGGCTGTTTGAAGTTGACCAAACTGTAATGGCGGCGATTTGTGCGTCTCGCCCATTGAGCCATCCAAAGGCAAACGGTGGTTGATGATAATTTGCCTCAATTTGAAAGAAAACCGGCTACCCAAGCTGTGACTTGCTCATACTCAATATACAGCTTCATGCGGACAGGTGCGGCCCGGTATGTTGATGTAGACCAGACTGCGAGAAACGGATGACAAAGGCGACCGCAGCATCAGAGGCAGCTCGGACAGATGAAACAGCCATGGCATTGTAAGCCGGTGCGGACGGGGAAAAATCGGCACCGGTGTCGTAAACCGGCACAGACGAGCAATCTAATCGCGGGTGCTGTCCCGGCAAGCTGATGTAAACCGCCATTGTGGACGGAGACTTGCTCACGCGTTATTGGGTAATTCGCATGGTCCTGACGAGTTGACGCGGACTGGATCGTGATATAGACTGGCATGGGTTATCCAATAGTTCGGCGGTATAATAATCAATTTTGCAATAGACAATTTGTCCTGCATTGGAAAATTTGCAAGCCAGAGTATTTTCTCTTTTTAGAAAAAGAAATATATAATATGAAAATATAATGGATGGATTTCACCTGATATGTCAGCTAGAAAATATCCACCGCGGAGTTCATGATCGCCACGGTAAAACTGAAATCAATCACGGATGAGCCGGCCATGCGAGCAGACAGATGAATCGGCCACGGCGTTGTAAACCGGTGCGGACGAGCAAGTTGTCCTCCGCGTTGTAAACCGGGGCGGACGCATGAACCGGCCGGCGCGTTGATGTAAACCGGACCGCGATACGCGTGTCCGTGAAGCTGCGCGGCACAGCCGAACATGCCTCCGCGGTATAATACCACCCCTTTTTCTTTTAATAGCCGTCCTGCATAAAAATATTACAGGCCAGAGTAATTGTTCTTTTTAAAGAATAAAAATGTATCCATAAAAATTGACTGGATAAATTTCACCTGGTATGTTTGGCCGGAATTTATCCACCACAGAGTTGGTGATCACCTTGCCCCCCCTTTTTTTACCAGCGGGGGTGCGTCAGCGAAGCGGGCGGTGAGTTATGGCCGCAGGGGTGAAGTGGCGACATGAGGCCAAACCGGGGCGGCTCACGGCAAGTGCGGGTGAGCGAGCCATGGCGGCGGCAGAGTTGAGGCCGCACGGGGCATTCGGTGACCCGGAGCAGAGGCGGAATCGTGGCCACGCGGCAGAAGCGGAGGCGGCTCAGCTGCACGGTCAGAGCAGCGAGGAAGGTCCGCGAAGGCGGTTTGGCGATGGTAACACAACCCACTCAGCCGCAGACGACCAGCGCCGCCTCGCCCTGCTCACCGTTGATAGTGCGATGCAAGCACAACCAAATAATTAGTATTCAAAAAATTTAAAGTATGGTAGTAATACCTTGCAAGCTTCTTGAAAGTGAATCTGTATGCTTGATGTGAACAGAGCTGCTCCCAGCGTCTTCTGCACCATGGCTCAAGGTGCACGACAACAGGCGCTCAAGGCTAAGATGTCAGGCTAGTGGTGCGAAGTCTATCAGGCTAGGCTGCGGAAGGCTGCGGCCCTGGAGTCTTTAGTCTCGCAACTTGTGTCCCCAACTTGTCTATCTGATATCACTTTGCATGTACGTACAAGGGATAAACTTGGATTTTCCTAATTTAGTACTCACGTACACAGCCATCCGAGTTTGAATCATATCTGTCTCAGATTTGACCGGCCAGTTTCCTTTGTCTCTTCGTGATGATGTATAACTCTCAACTCAACTAATACATCACCCATAGGGAACCGTGCCAAAGCTAGCACCTTTCGCTTGAACAAGTCTGAGGCGTTGTATGGGAACTAGTACTAATTTTGAGGTTTGATGCAAACAGCCATCTAGCACGTCAATCCCTCCTCGAAACTTTGAAACAGCGAGTAGCATCGACTCTGTAACGCAGCCGTCTTGGTTTGAAAAAGAAACAATCGTTGGCTCAAGGAGGGGAAGCGAGGTGCAGCCGGTGGCCGGCCCGCAGTGGCACGGGCGCGCAGAAGAAGCGGCGACTGGCAGAAGGCTTGGCGAGGAACCACCGCAAAGAAACAGCAGCTGCAAGGTCGGCAACTTGAAACAGTAGGAGCAGCTTTACGCAGCGACTTGGAATACTAGGGAGCAGCAGGAGCAGATTGACGCGCATGGAACTTGGAGGCGGTCACGGTGCAGGCCGGCAGCGGAGGCAGGGTAAGGCGGTAGCGGAGATGTCACAGGGACGGGGCGGCTCGGCAGCGGAAGCTTAACGGCGGCCGGTGGCGTGGAGACGAGCCATGGCCAGCGACCTGAGGCGCGGCCGAGGAGTCCGGGCCGTCTCCACTTCTTGGTCGCGGCCGTACACTCGCACTGCCAGCACAAAAATCAATCTCCGTTGCAAAACTCCTGTCGGTCTCGGTGACTTGTACGTGTGTAGAACTCCTGTCGGTCTTGGCCTCTTGCAGGCGGTGCTCCAAACATCGATCTTGGCTTCGGATCGCTGTACATTGAAGGAAAATAACACCAGCAGCTACAAGTTGATGCTCCGGGACTTGTACTTTGCCCAATCAGACTCCAACGGAAGTCGACGGTCCCAGGGACGTGGTGATTTGACAACATGACGGATTGCTAGATGCCGTGCACAGCCCGCCGAGAAAAGTTGACCGCATCCACCCGATTGCACAGTGACGTGAGGAATAAATTCCCGTTGGCCGTTTGTCTCGGCAGATTGCCTGACGATGGCGACGGACCAGTTGTAACCCTTTTTAAACCGGCTCATCCGGAAAATTGCAAAACTTCTCGATCCCTATGAGAGATCTCTTCAAGAACTCAACACCACTATGCGCGAGCCCCATGGTGAGCGTTAACTGTCGTGGAATTAACACGTCAGATGTCCTTAGTGTCAGGACTTAGTCGCGAGGCCAACGCATCTATGTGGTAGCTTGAGAGGGGTTGAGCGGAATCGAGAGACGCATGACGGATCAACACACAAGACAAAGATTTAGACAGTTTCGGGCCCCAGGAAACATAATCCTAATAACCCTACCGCTGTTTGAGGCTAGATCTCATTATCATCACGTAGGAGTCGACGAAACCGCTCTCCTCTAGTTGTGTCTAGCCCTAGATATTGTTGTTTCCTTTGCTTGTCCTCTTAGAGCCCTACCCTCCTTATATATGTTGAAGGGTGGGTTACATGTGGAGTCCTATTAGGATTAGGACTAGTCTATCTCTAATACAAACCGGATACAAGTCCAGGCCTTTCCTCTTAAACCGCTCACCATAGTATGAACCGCCTTCATGAACCGCCTCACAATACCGGGTCTTGTCGCCTCGCACCCGCCTACCGCCGGATTACAAATGAGTCGTGGAACCGCCAGGTCCAAACGGGTCGCCGTGAACCGCCAAGTGTCAGCTGGGTGTCAAATAAACCGCCAAGTCCGCCGGGTTATACTTCCGGCTGGTTTACGCCACGGGTATATCCTCGACAAGATGTATTTTGCAAATATTCTATGTCTACAATGCTCTGCACGGAGCTAGTCTAGCTAATTGCTCCCACTTTCAATATGTATCTAGATTGAGACTTAGAGTTATCTGGATCAGTGTCAAAGCTTGCATCGACGTAACCCTTTAGGACGAACCTTTTGTCACCTCCATAATCGAGAAACATATCCTTATTCCTCTAAGGATAATTTTGACCAATGTCCAAAGTGATCTACTTCCTAGATCACTATTGTACTCCTTTGCCAAACTCAGGGCAGGGTATACAATAGGTCCGGTACACAACATGGCATACTTTATAGAACATATGACCGAGGCATAGGGATGACTTTTTCATTCTCGCTCTATTTTCTCGCCATGGTCGGGTTTTGAGTCTTCACCAACTTCACACCTTGTAGCACAGTGCAAGAACTCCTTCTTTGACTGCTCCATTTTGAACTACTTCAAAATCTTGTCAATGTTTTTACTTGCTGAAAAATATCTTATCCAGCTTATTGATCTATCTCTATATATCATGATGATCAATATGTAAGCAGCTTCACCGAGGTATTTGTTTGAAAAAACTCCTTTCAAATACTGTTATGCTTTACGTAAAATTCTACATTATTTCCGATCAACAATATGTCATTCACATATACTTATCGTAAATGCTGTAGTGCTCCCACTCACTTTCTTGTAAATACAGGCTTCATCGCAAGTCTCAGATAAAACTATATGCTTTGATCAACTTATCAAAGCGTATATTCCAACTCCGAGATACTTGCACCAGTCCATAGATGGATCGCTGGAGCTCGCATATTTTGTTAGCACCTTTAGGATTGACAAAACCTTCTGGTTGCATCATATACGACTCTTCTTTAATAAATCCATTAAGGAATGCAGTTTTGTTTATCCATTTGCCAGATTTCATAAAATGCGGCAATTGCTAACATGATTCGGACAGACTTAAGCATAGATACGAGTGAGAAACTCTCATCGTAGTCAACACCTAGAACTTGTTGAAAACCTTTTATGCATAATTCTAGCTTTGTAGATAGTAACACTACTATCAGCGCTCGCTTTTCCTCTTGAAGATCCATTTAATCTCAATGGCTCGCCGATCATTGGGCAAGTCAATCAAAGTCCATACTTTGTTCTCATACATGGATCCCATCTCAGATTTCATGGCCTCAAGCCATTTTGCGGAATCTGGGCTCACCATCGCTTCTTCATAGTTCGTAGGTTCGCCATGGTCAAGTAATATGACCTCCGTAACAGGATTACCATACCACTGGTGCGGATCTTATTCTGGTTGACCTATGAGGTTCGGTAGTAACTTGATCCAAGTTTCATGATCATCATCATTAACTTCCTCACTAATCGGGTGTAGGCATCATCGAACTGATTTATGTGATGAACAACTTTCCAATTCGGGAGAAGGTACAATTACCTTATCAAGTTCTACTTTCCTCCCACTCACTTCTTTCGAGAGAAACTCCTTCTAGAAAGTATCCATTCTCAGCAACAAATGTCTTGCCTTCGGATCTGTGATAGAAGGTGTACCCAACTGTCTCTTTTGGGTATCCTATGAAGACACATTCGCTTTTAGGTTTGAGCTTATCAAGATGAAACTTTTCCATATAAGCATCGCAACCCCAAATTTTAAGAAATGACAACTTTGGTTTCTTGCCAAACCACAGTTCATATTGTGTCATCTCAACGGACTTAGATGGTGCCCCTTTTTAACGTGAATGCAGCTGTCTCTAATGCATAACCCCAAAACGATAGTGGTAGATTGGTAAGAGACATCATAGATTGCACCATATCTAATAAAGTACGGTTACGACGTTCGGACACACCATTACACTGTGGTGTTCTGTGGCGTGAGTAGTGAAACTATTTCACATTGTTTTAACAAGGCCAAACTCATAACTCAAATATTTTACCTCTCGCGATCATATCGTAGAAACATTTATTTTCTTGTTACGATAATTCTCCACTTCACTCTGAAATTCTTTTGAACTTTTCAAATGTTTCGCATTTGTGTTTCATCAATTAGATATACCCATATCTGCTCATCTGTGAAGGTTAGAAAATAATGATACTTGCCGTGAGCCTTAACACTCATCGGATCGCATACATCAGTATGTATTATTTCCAATAAGTCAGTTGCTCGCTCCATTGTTCCGGAGAACGGAGTCTTAGTCATCTTGCCCATGAGGCATGGTTCGCAAGCATCAAGTGATTCCAAAATCCCATCAGCATGGAGTTTCTTCATGCGCTTTACACCAATATGACCTAAACGGCAGTGCCACAAATAAGTTGCACTATCATTATTAACTTTGCATCTTTTGTCTTCAATATTATGAATATGTGTATCATCATGATCGAGATCCAACAAACCATTTTCATTGGGTGTATGACCATAGAAGGTTTTATTCATGTAAAATGTAACAACAATTATTCTCTAACTTACATGAATAACCGTATTGCAATAAACATGATCCAATCATATTCATGCTCAACGCAAACACCAAATAACACTTATTTAGGTTCAACACTAATCTCGAAAGTACAGGGAGTGTGCGATGATGATCATATCAATCTTGGAACCAATTCCAATACACATCGTCACTTCACCCTTAACTAGTCTCTGTTCATTCTCGCAACTCCTGCTTCGAAGTTACTACTATTAGCAACTGAACCAAAGATCAAATACCGAGGGGTTAATATGAACACTAGTAAAAACACATATCAATAATCTGTATATCAAATATACCTTTGTTCACTTTGCCATCCTTCTTATCCGCCAAATACATGGGGCAGTTCCGCTTCCAAAGGACCAGTCCCTTTGCAGTAGAAGCACTTAGTCTCGTGCTTAGGTCCAGACTTGGGCTTCTTCACTTGAGCAGCAACTTGCTTGCCGCTCTTCTTGAAGTTCCCCTTCTTCCCTTTGCCCTTTGTCTTGAAACTAGTGGTCTTGTCAACCATCAACACTTGATATTTTTCTTGATTTCTACCTTCACGATTTTAGTATCATGTAAGAGATTGGGAATTGTTTTCGTCATCCCTTGCATATTATAGTTCATCATGAAGTTCTAATAACTTGGTGATGGTGACTAGAGAATTTTGTCAATCACTATTTTATCTAGAAGATTAACTTCCACTTGATTCAAGTGATTGTAGTACTCAGACATTCTCACTAGCTGAGCAATTCTCCTCCATCTTGTAGGCAAAGTACCGTCAGAGGTCTCATACCTCTCGACACGGGCATGAGTATGAAATACCAATTTCAACTCTTAGAACATCTTATATGCTTTGTGGTGTTCAAAACATTTTGAAGTCCCGTTCTAAGCCGTAAAGCATGGTGCACTAAACTATCAAGTAGTCATCATACCGAGCTTTTGTCAAACGCTCATAACGCCTCAGATCTGCTTCCCCGCATTAGGTCCGTCACCTAGCGGTGCATCAAGGACATAATACTTCAGGCAGCAATGAGGATAAACCTCAGATCACGGATCCAATTCGCATCATTGCTACTAACATCCTTCAACTTAGTTTTCTCTAGGAACATATAAAAATTAAACGGGGAGCAACATCGCGAGCTATTGATCTACAACATAGATATGATAATACTACTAGGACTAAATTCATGATAAATTAAAGTTCAATTAATCATATTACTTAAGAACTCCCACTTAGATAGACATCCCTCCAATCTTCTAAGTGATCATGTGATCCAAATCAACTAAACCATGTCCGATCATCACGTGAGATGGAGTAGTTTCAATGGTGAACATCACTATGTTGATCATATCTACTATATGATTCACGCCGACCTTTCGGTCTCCGTGTTCCGAGGCCATATCTGGTATATGCTAGGCTCGTCAAGTTTAACCCGAGTATTCCGCGTGTGCAACTGTTTTGCACCCGCTGTATTTGAACGTAGATCCTATCACACCCGATCATCACGTGGTGTCTCAAAGACGTAAGAACTTTCGCAACGGTGCATACTCGTGGGAGAACACTTATACTTTGATAATTTAGTGATGGATCATCTTATAATGCTACCGTCAATCAAAGCAAGATAAGATGCATAATAGATAAACATCACATGCAATCAATATAAGTGATATGATTTGGCCATCTTCTTCTTGTGCTTGTGATCTCCATCTCAAGCACCGCCATGATCACCATCGCCACCGGCGCGACACCTTGATCTCCATCGTAGCATCGCTTGCCTCGCCAATCTTATGCTTCTACGACTATCGCTACCGCTTAGTGATAAAGTAAAGCATTACAGGCGATTGCATTGCATACAATAAAGCGACAACCATATGGTTCTCGCCAGCTTGTCGATAACTCAGTTACAAAACATGATCATCTCATACAATAAAAATATAGCATCACGCCTTGACCATATCACATCACAACATGCCCATGCAAAAACAAGTTAGACGCCTCTACTTTGTTGTTGCAAGTTTTACGTGGCTGCTACGGGCTTAGCAAGAACCGCTTTACTTCACGCATGAAAAGCACAACGATAGTTTGTCAAGTTGGTGTTGTTTTAACCTTCGCAAGGACCGGGCGAGCCACACTCGGTTCAACTAAAGTGAGAGAGACAGACACCCACTGGTCACCTTTAAGCAACAAGTGCTCACAACGGTGAAACCAGTCTCGCCGTGAAGCGCACGCGTAATGTCGGTCCGGACCGCCCATCTCACAATACCACGGAACCAAAGTATGACATGCTGGTAAGAAGTATGACTTATATCGCCCACAACTCACTTGTGTTCTACCTGCATATGACATCTACTCATAAAACTAGGCTCGATGCCATCGTTGGGAAAAGTAGTAATTTCAAAAATTCCTACGCACATGCAAGATCATGGTGATGCATAGCAACGAGAGGGGAGAGTGTTGTCCACGCACTGTGAGACCGAAATCAGAAGCGCTATCACAATGCGGTTGATGTAGTCGTAGGTCTTCACGATCCGACCGATCAAGTACCGAACGCACGACACCTCCGAGTTCAGCACACTTTCAGCTCGATGACGTCCCTCGAACTCCGAACTAGCTGAGTGTTGAGGGAGAGTTTCACAAGACGACGGGCAAGGCAGGACGATGTTGATGTTCTACCGACGCAGGGCTTCGCCTAAGCACCGCTACAGTATTATCAAGGTGGACTATGGTGGAGGGGGGCACCGCACACGGCTAAAAGATCAACTTGATCAATTGTTGTCTATGGGGTGCCCCCTGCCCCCGTATATAAAGGAGCAGGGGGGGTGCGGCCGGCCATAGGAGGAGGCACGCCGGAGGAGTCCTACTCCCACCGGGAGTAAGACTCCCCCCTTTTTCCTAGTTGGATTAGGACTTGGGAGGGTGAAGGAGTGGAGGAGAAGGAAGGAAGGGGGGCGCCGCCCCCCTCTCCTTGTCCTATTCGGACTAGGGGGAGGCGCAGCCCAGCCCTTGCCTCCTCTCCTCTCTTCCACCTAGGCCCACTAAGGCCCATTAAGTTGCCGGGGTTCCAGAACCTCCCAAGATCTCGGTAAAATCCCGATTTCACCCGAACACTTCCGATATCCAAACATAGGCTTCCAATAAATCAATCTTCATGTCTCGACCATTTCGAGATTCCTCGTCATGTCCATGATCACATCCGGACTCAACAACCTTCATATATCAAAACATATAAACTCATAATATAATCACATCGAAACGTTAAGCGTGCGGACCCTACGGGTTCGAGAACTATGTAGACATGACCGAGACTCGCCTCGGTCAATAACCAATAGCAGAACCTGGATGCTCATATTGGCTCCCACATATTCTACGTAAGATCTTTATCGTCCGGACCGCATAACAACATAATGCGTTGTTCCCTTTATCATCGGTATGTTACTTGCCCGAGATTCGATCGTCGGTATCTCAATACCTAGTTCAATCTCGTTACCAGAAAGTCTCTTTACTCATTCCATAATACTTCATCCCACAACTAACTCATTAGTTGCAATGCTTGCAAGGCTTAAGTGATGTGCATTACCGAGATGGCCGAGAGATACCTCTCCGACAATCGGAGTGACCAATCCTAATCTCAAAATACGCCAACCCAACATCTACCTTTGGAGACACCTGTAGAGCTCCTTTATAATCACCCAGTTACGCCAGGACGCTTTGGTAGCACACAAAGTGTTCCTTCGGTAAACGGGAGTTGCATAATCTCATAGTCATAGGAACATGTATAAGTCATGAAGAAAGCAATAGCAACGTACTAAACGATCGGGTGCTAAGCTAACGGAATGGGTCATGTCAATCACATCATTCTCCTAATGATGTGCTCCCATTAATCAAATGACAACTCATGTCTATGGCTAGGAAACATAACCATCTTTGATCAATAAGCTAGTCAAGTAGAGGCATACTAGTGACACTATGTTTGTGTATGTATTCACACATGTATTATTGTCACGCCCAATATGCGACCCTATCCAAAAGGAACTCGAAGGTCCCACCAAGGATAGACCCGCATATTGAAACGCTTTTGCAAGGTGGATATCATTACATCAACATTACATAATAGATGGGGATACATCCAATACATACAATGTCACATGAATACAACAATACAACAACATCAACATCCGACTACGGATGAAACATAAACAGAAACTCAAACGACATCCACCCTGCTAGCCCAGGCTGCCGACCTGGAACCTATCCCCGATCAAGAAGAAGCAGAAGAAGAACTCCAATACAAGCAAACATCGCTCTCACGCCATGATCATCGCAAACCTGTACCTGCAATCGGTGGTGTAGTAATCTGTGAGCCACAAGGATTCAAAGAATCCCATTACCATGGGTATCAAGACTAGCAAAGCTTAATGGGAAAGGAAGGGGTAAAGTGGTGAGGTTGCAGCAGCGACTAAGCATATATGGTGGCTAACATACGCAAAAAGAGAGCGAGAAGAGAAACAAAGGAACGGTCGTCAACTAGTAATGATCAAGAAGTGATCCTGAACTCCTACTTTACGCCAGACATAACCCGTAAAACCGTGGTTCTCCTCTCGATCAACCTCGAAAAAGAGACACTCACGCAGTTACGCACACGGTTGGTGTATTTTAGAAGAGTTTACTTCAAGTTTACTACAACCGGATATTAACAAATTCCCATCTCGCCACATAACCGGGCATGGCTCTCGAAAGTTTATACCTCGCAGGGGTGTCCCAACTTAGCCCATGATAAGCTCTCGCGATCAACTAAGGATATTCCTTCTCCCGGAAGACCCGATCAGTCTCGGAATCCTGCCACAAGACATTTCGACAGTAATAAAACAAGACCAGCAAGACCTCCTGCGCGTCGACACCTCTCGATAGTAGCCGCCACAGATCTCGCCTCTCGTGCCACGACCGGATGAGCAGTCCGTACAACTAAAACCAGCCCTCAAGTTTCCCGAGGTCGCAACGCAAAGGGTTTCTCTAGTTTGGACCAACACTTAGACAAGCATTGGCCCGGGGCGCTTAAAATAAAGATGACCCTTGGGTTAATTACTCCCAAGGGAAAAGTAGGTGGTGGTGAGGCAAATGGTAAAACCAATGTTGGGCCTTGCTGGAGGAGTCTTATTCAAAGCGAACTGTCAAGGGGGTCCCATAAATCACCCGACCGTGTTAGGGACGCAAAAACCGGGAACATAATACCGATATGACGGAAACTAGGGCGGCAAGAGTGGAACAAAAGACCAGTCATAAGGCCGAGCCTTCCACCCTTTACCAAGTATATAGTTGCATTAATTAAATAAGATATATTGTGATATCCCAACAAGTAAACATGTTCCAACAAGGAACAACATCTCCATGTTCCAACAAGGAACAAACTTCATCTTCACCTGCAACTAACAACGCTATAAGAGGGGCTGAGCACAGCGGTAACATAGCCAAACAACGGTTTGCTAGGAAGGGTGCAAAAGGTTAGAGGCTGACATGGCAATTTGGGAGGCTTGAGGAACAAGTGATAGGTAGCGCAGCATAGCGATAGAACGAAGCACTAGCATAGCAATGATAGTAATGAGATCCAGGGTAGCGGTCATCTTGCCTGAAATCCGCAAGGAAGAAGAACGAGTCCATGAAGAAGATGAAGCCACGAAGACGAATCCAAGCGCATACGAATCTAATCCTCACGATCGCAACGTAAACAGGAACTATCGAGAAGAAACACACAACATGGTAAACACACCACACATGAACAAGACATGATGCACAAACAAGCATGATGCATGACAAGACTACATGAAGCTACTCATGGCAAGAGATGATGCAAACAAGAGCAACACATCAAGGCAAGTTTAAATGAGGCCGGAAACAACATAGAACAATTCCGGTAAGTCCTCATATGCAAATTTTGAAATTGGTCCAGATCTGAATAAACCTTAAATTCAAGTTGTTAAACAGCAAGTTAAGATGCACCAAGATGATCTACATGAAATTCTAGTCAAGTTACATATAAAGTTCATTAGATTTGGAGCTACGACCTAGAAGATATGAGCAAAACAAGTTAAACATGGCATTGGTGCAAAATGCATACAAACATCAAGCAAACACCTCAAAACATGGATGCAACATGATAATATGAAACTACATGCAAAATCGAGCAAGTTTCATATAGAGCACACTCAAAACGGAGCAACGGTGCAACACATACACACTATACAAGGCATAACAACAATCTGTCCATAACAGCAAGTAGGCATATGGCAAGCATCAAAATAATATGCTACAGGACCTCAAAAAGAACACAAAAGGCATGGGCATGATGTACAGGTAAACCACAACAAAACATGAACACTGAGCTATCTCCACAAATCACTAGAACATGCTCAAACACACGTGGCAAGATTGCAAATAATAACAGTTTCAGACTTTAGCAGAAATTAACATCAGGTTGCAATGTTTAGAGCTATCAAACGACCTGTTACGGGAACTTATCATGACAAACAAAGGCATGGCATGATACTAGTAAATGCATAGAACAAGAGTCCTTTAGTGATCATGAGCCAAAAAGGATCAGAGAAAATGGTGGCACCCATGGAAACATAGCAAGTTATATTACAGATTCATACATGGCAGGAACAACAATAAGTAGGCATGTTGGTGAGCTTGAACCACTCACCACAGAGAACAACATGGCATGGCAAGGCAACTCACAGTACGAATACATGGCATAGAAGCTATACATGGCAAGAACAACATCATAGCATGCTTGGATCAACTACAACAACCTTGGCAAAATTGAATAACATGTAAACAATCTGCCAGGAACATTTTATAGCAAAAGTAGAGCTCGATTGACTCAAGCTATGGCACTCCATAATTTCAAACAAGGGCATGGATGGATAGAGCATAACCATATGTTCAAAACATCCTTACTGAATTATCTCAAAATAAGTATGGATTGCTCGGTAGCATCAAGTTTACATGGCATAAAAATATCAGCAGAACAGGGGCTGAAATCAGCAACATCATGAAGCCTAGTTTGCATGCTAGTGCTAGTCACCACAGAGATCAAAAAAATACACGGCGTACACCCCTGTAAATATGGCATGGCATATTACAAAACACATGTAGATCTCATGTTCATAGGGTGCACACATCAATCATGGAAAAAATGACAAATGTGCATATTATAACAGTTTCAGCAGATTAACATCATATAGCACTCTTGCAACGAAGATTCAGGCATCAAGATGAGCTCAAATGAGTAGGACGCAATGTAACGGAGTGATGTACTCGTCGAGGCGAACAATTCGACATATCATACGCACGAAACGGTGCTACGGATACAGAGATACGGCGCAACGAACATGACATGATTATGTTGAAAACACTCGGGACTTAGCAGAATTTCGGGGAGAGGAAAGTCAACCTTCGCACGAAAAACGAGGTTCGGCAGAGCTGCTCGCCGGAGATGGACGTGGTGGTGGCCGGAGTTGGTCGGGCGGAGGCGGGACGGGTGCTTCCCGGGCGGATTCGCCGATCCGCACGGGCGCAGGCGCTGGCGGGAGGCGGCGGCGCTGAACGCACGGCGAGAGAGGCGGCCGGGCGGCGAGGGCGGCAAGACCGGGGTGAGGCGGGCGGGCGCGCACCAGCACGGGAGGCGAAGGCGGGGTTTTGGCGGCGAACGCGGCGGCAGAGGGAGGCGCGGAGGGCGGCGGAGGTCGCGACGAGGCGGCGCGATTCGAGGCGGGCGGCGCGGCGCCTGCCGGAGGCGGCGAACGGCGGCGACGGGCTGGAGGCGAGGAGAGCGCCGGGCGGCGGGCGGGCGCTGGATCGGCCTTCGCGGGTTCTGGATGGGCTCCGCGGGCAGGCGGCGCGGGCGGCGCTGGGGCGGGCGGACGCGCCACGTGGCAGCCCGGAGCGGTTGGGCGCGCGGCGGACGCGTCTCGGCGCAAGCGCTGGCGACATGTCCAAGGGGCGCGGGAGGAGAGATCTAGGTTTCGGGGATTTGACTCGCTAATTTGGAGGGGGAGGTGTTTATATAGGTAGAGGGAGCTAGGAGAGTCCAAATGAGGAGCGGTTTCGCCACGATCGTGGATCGAACGACCGAGACCATGGAGGGGAGTTTGGTGTGTTTTGGGCCACTTTGGAAGGGGTGTTGGGCTGCAAAGAGAAGGAGGCTTTTGCGGTTACCCGGTTAACCGTTGGAGTACCAAACGACCTCCAAATGGCACAAAACTGGACAGGCGGTCTACCGGTGCTATACCAAGGCTGCTTGGCAAACCTCGGTCCATTCCGAGACCGTTTAACACCCGCACACGAAAAGAGGTAAAAGGGGGCGCCGGGGGACATAGGAGTGCCGGATTGCAAAACGGACAATGGGGAAAATGCTCGGATGCATGAGACGAACACGTATGCAAAATGAAATGCACAAGATGACATGATATGAAATGCAGATGATGACATGGCAAAGTGCAACACGCAAGCACATGACATGGCAACAACAACGAACAACTGGCAGGCACCTGGCGCATCGAATCCGGGGCGTTACAACACTCCTCCACTAACAAGAGATCTCGTCCCGAGATCTTAGGACCGAGACGGAAGGGAAAAAGGGAGAGGCGAAACAAGAACTCAAGATAGAAGCAAAGAACCGAGAGCACTCGATAAGAGGAGAGGAACGACGAGAATGACGAGAATCGAAGGCTCACGGAATCAGATAGACTATGAAACCACTCGTTCTAACCGGAGTGGTTAGAATGAGAAAAGAAACTAATAAGACCGAAAGGATTTAGGTAGCAATTCGGTTGAACAAGGAAGAATAGAACACGAACTTCACAAGATGGAATGACACTTGATGAACTCTTGAAAAATGAATTAGATCGTGAAGAGCCACCGTGAAGAACTCCGGTAACAAAAGGATTATGAGATTGAATGAAGGAAAAGAATAAGATGAGCCTTGCAGTGATTTAGATGGAGGTTCCGATGAGATGGCCGAGGAAATTGAACTCGGAAAAGAATAGATGAAAACACGTGGAACTAGAATTTATTCATCAAGAACAAACTCAAGTAAGAGATTACTCGCTTGGATGAAATACTTAATAAGATTTATTGTATGCTTATCCTTCATCAAATTAGATTGATGACAAGCAATGGATTTTGCATATTACTTATTCTTCTTGAAAATGATTAAGGGAAACATGGCGCAAAACATGAGAAAGTCTTCATGAACCACCGGTATGATTGAAAGAAGGAATGGATTGAATGATAATCAAGGGAAAAGAATCTTGAACGAACCACCGTAATAAATCAAGAATGACTGACGAACGAGAATGAATCGCCGGGAAGACATAGAAGAACAAATATGCTCGAGGGGATTTAGATGCAAAAGAACAAAGATATCATGAGCTGATTAAGAACACTTGAGCGAAGTACCGGGATAATTAGAGGACGATATCTGGAATGATGAGGGCGAAGAATTCTTCTGGAACGATGGCCTCCGAAAAACAACTGCTGACAAACTCCGGATGGTTAAGAAAGAATATCTGACAAACGGAATAATTCGAGAGGATGATATGAAGCTAGAACCACGAATCTTCGGGAGGACGGGCAAGATTTAGAGGAAAACTCTTCTTCGGTCTTCAAATGACGACGAGAAACACCACCAAAATTAATGAGATACTCCGGAAGAATGAAAAGCAAAGAGGTTGAGCCAACAATGAAATGATTTGAAATCGATCTTGGGAAGGCATCTGACTGATGAAATTCATTCTTACGTCAGACTTGAAAAGAATTTAGGATAACTCCGGGTAAATTAGAAGAGTCAGGTAAGATCCTGGAAAAAGACCTGTGGGTTAGGGCCCACTGAAGAGAAAACACCGTTGAAAAGGATTGTTGAAGAGATAGATGATGCACCGGAACAATTGAAATATTTGAATGAAGTGACAACCTCGAATTAATTGGAACACAGACGAATCTCTTGAGATGTCTTGGACACTCCGGAAGGATAAACTGACGAGAGGCGAACGAGCAAGGAAAACACTTGAGCCGAGAGAAAGAATAAGATCAACCCGAAAAACTTGAATTGAGTTCACCGGAAAAAGAAAGGGATGAAGAATGACGAACAAGACGAGAATTCACCGGTTGAAATAATTGAGGAAAGACTGAAGAGGCTCCACACGAATGGAATTGATGGTCGGAAGAAACTCGAACTCCGGAAGAGAAAGGGTGGGAGGGCGGGAAAACAAAGACAACTTGGAAGGGGAAACCGACGAATATCTTGAACAGAAAACACCGGTTGAAATCATTGAGGAGAGAGAGCAAAAACTTTACGCGAGTAGGATGGATACTCGATTACGGACTCCGATTCCTAGAGGAAGACGGGAGGGCGGGTGGGAAAAGAAAACAACTGAGGATTGAACTTGGCAAAGAAGAAGAGGCTCGAGTCAACTTGACGAGAAAAGCACCGGATGCAAAGAGCTGAGGAACAACGATCGAAAAACCAACTGCGTGATCCTAAAGAAAATTTGAAGGGGAAGAGAAGTAATTCAAAACACCTACGTCAAGATTCCTCACCAGAGCGACGAAGGGGAAGAGGAGTAAAAAGAATTCCTACTCTCCGATATAACTAGACTCCGAAAATAGTTTTTTCTAGACTAACCAGTGGCCAAACTACACGATCAATCAAGGGGGCTCATAGGGTCGGTCGAGGCTCTGATACCAACTTGTCACGCCCAATATGCGACCCTATCCAAAAGGAACTCGAAGGTCCCACCAAGGATAGACCCGCATATTGAAACGCTTTTGCAAGGTGGATATCATTACATCAACATTACATAATAGATGGGGATACATCCAATACATACAATGTCACATGAATACAACAATACAACAACATCACCATCCGACTACGGATGAAACATAAACAGAAACTCAAACAATATCCACCCAGCTAGCCCAGGCCGCCAATTCGGAACCTATCCCCGATCAAGAAGAAGCGGAAGAAGAACTCCAATACAAGAAAAATCGCTCTCACGCCATGATCATCGCAAACCTGTACCTGCAACTGTTGGTGTAGTAATCTGTGAGCCACGAGGACTCATAATCCCATTACCATGGGTATCAAGACTAGCAAAGCTTAATGGGAAAGGAAGGGGTAAAGTGGTGAGGTTGGCAGCAGCGACTAAGCATATATGGTGGCTAACATACGCAAAAAGAGAGCGAGAAGAGAAACAAAGGAACGGTCGTCAACTAGTAATGATCAAGAAGTGATCCTGAACTCCTACTTACGCCAGACATAACCCGTAAAACCGTGGTTCTCCTCTCGATCAACCCGAAAAGAGACACTCACGGTTACGCTACGGTTGGTGTATTTTAGAAGAGTTTACTTCAAGTTTACTACAACCGGATATTAACAAATTCCCATCTCGCCACATAACAAGGGCACGGCTCTCGAAAGTTTATACCTGCGTAGGGGTGTCCCAACTTAGCCCATGATAAGCTCTCGCGATCAACGAAGGATATTCCACAAACAAAGGCATGGCATGTTACAGAACTTATCATGGCAAACAAAGGCATGGCATTATACTACTAAATGCATAGAACAAGAGTCCTTTAGTGACAATGAGCCAAAAGGGATCAGAGAAAATGATGGCACCCATGTAAACATAGCAAGTTATATTACAGATTCATACATGGCAGTGAACAACAATAAGTAGGCATGTTGGTGAGCTTAAACAACTCACCACAGAGAAAAACATGGCACGGAAAGGCAAATCACAGTAAGAATACATGGCATAGAAGCTATACATGGCAAGAACAACATCATAGCATGCTTGGATCAACTACAACAACCTTGGCAAAATTGAATAACATGTAAACAATCTGCCAGGAACATTTTATAGCAAAAGTAGAGCTCGATTGACTCAAGCTATGCCACTCCATAATTTCAAACAAGGGCATGGATGGATAGAGCATAACCATATGTTCAAAACATCCTTACTGAAGTATCTCAAAATAAGCATGGATTTCTCGGTAGCATCAAGTTTACATGGCATAAAAATATCAGCAGAACAGGGGCTGAAATCAGCAACATCATGAAGCCTAGTTTGCAGGCTTGTGCTAGTCACCACAGAGATCACAAAAATACATGGCATACACCCCTGTAAATATGGCATGGCATATTACAAAACACATGTAGAACTCAAGTTTATAGGGTGCAAACATCAATCATGGCAAAAATGACAAAAGTGCATGTTATACCAGTTTCAGCAGATTAACATCATATAGCACTCTTGCAACAAAGATTCAAGCATCAAGATGAGCTCAAATGAATATGATGCACTGGAATGAAATGCTGTACTCGTCGCGGGGAACAATTTGACATATTATACGCACGAAACGGTGCTACGGATACAGAGATACGATGCAACGAACATGGCATGATTATGTTGAAAACACTCGGGACTAAGCAGAATTTCGGGGAGAGGAAAGTCAACCTTCGCACGAAAAACGAGGTTCGACGGAGCTGCTCGCCGGAGATGGACGTGGTGGTGGCCGGAGTTGGTAGGCGGAGGCGGGGACGGGGTGCTCCCGGGCGGATCTCGCCGGATCCGCCCCGGGGCGAGGCGCGGCGGAGGCGGCGGCCGGCGCGGGACCGTGGGCGGGCGCGAACGCCGGGCGGGGAGAGGTGGCTGGCGTGGTGGAGGAGGCGGCGCGCCGGGCGAGGAGGGCGGGCGGCGCGCACCGAGCGCTGGGAGGCGACGGCGGGGTTTCGGGCGAACGCGGGCGGGCGGAGTGAGGCGCCATGGCGGCTTGGCGAGGTCAGCCGGACGAGGCGGCGCGAGTCTCGAGGCGGCGGTGGGCGATGCGCACAAGGGCGTGGCGCCACGGCGAGGCCGGATGAGGCGGCGACGGGCGGAGGCGAGGCTGCCGGCGGGCGGGCGGCGCGGATCGCCCGCTGCCCCTTGGATGGCTCAAGGGTCGGCGGCGCTGGGCGGCGGGCGGGCGCGTGACGCCACGTGGCACGTCCGGAGTGGCTGGGGCGCGGTGGCGGACGCGTCCGGCCGCCGGGCGGACATGTCCGGCGGCGCGGAGGGAGAGATCTAGGGTTTCGGGGGGATTTGACCGCGAATTTCGGAGGGGGAGGTGTTTATATAGGTAGAGGGAGCTAGGAGAGTCCAAATGAGGAGCGGTTTTCGCCCACACGATCGTGATCGAACGACCGAGAGCATGGAGGGGAGTTTGGTGGGTTTTGGGCCACTTTGGAAGGGGTGTTGGGCTGCAAAGAGAAGGAGGCTTTTGCGGTTACCCGGTTAACCGTTGGAGTACCAAACGACCTCCAAATGGCTAGTAACTTGACAGGCGGTCTACCGGTGCTATACCAAGGCCGCTTGGCAAACCTCGGTCCATTCCGAGACCGTTTAACACCCGCACACGAAAAGAGGTAAAAGGGGGCGCCGGGGGACATAGGAGTGCCGGATTGCAAAACGGACAACGGGGAAAATGCTCGGATGCATGAGACGAACACGTATGCAAAATGAAATGCACATGATGACATGATATGAAATGCATATGATGACATGGCAAAGTGCAACACGCAAGCACATGACATGGCAACATAGAAGAATAACTGGCAGACACCTGGCGCATCGAATCCGGGGCGTTACAATTATGTTTCCGGTTAATACAATTCTAGCATGAATAATAAACATTTATCATGAAATAAGGAAATAAATAATAACTTTATTATTGCCTCTAGGGCATATTTCCTTCAGCATCATCGTGGATTTTCGCGGCCTCGGTGTACGAATGGGTGGGCGGATGGGATGGCAGTGGGGAACCATGGCTTAGAGACGCGCTTGTCCGAAATGTGGGGTATGTTACGAAAGTACCCCCACCAATTTGAGGCGGTTTCTTTTGGTTCAGGGTATCACGGGCATTTCGCGTGTCTGGATTTCATGGAGGTGGGAGTTTTCGCCGTTGTAATTTCGGAATAGCAAGGCGCGGGTTGAGATGGAGGGAGTTGTCGAGCGCAACGAGACAAAGATATATCTTAAATATTTCGGGCTAACAAGGCGCTGGTTGAAATTTCCGGACAAGCCTAACGTGTAATCGTACCAAATCAATGCACACTACAAATGTCATTCAAAACTTTGAATTCTTGTTATGTTCAATTAAAATATTTCGCCACGTGTATAATGCATGCAACCTACTACTCAAAATGAACGTTTTAGTGCATTCCAAACGATATACTACCGCTTCAATAGGAACTAAATTTGAATTTGTTTCTCTATTTGAATAAGATCTCTGATAATGATTGTTGCAACAAACCCGAATTGCAAGTACCATGCCTTGAACTCCGGTGGGTGGGAAGGCATCAGCCCTTACCACCACTAGGCTATGCCTTAGTCTCACACAAGTAATGATTGTTGTGAAGTCAAAGCATTTGAATTCGTTTCTCTGCTTTTAATAAGATCTACAATCATCATTATTGTCAAGTTAAACCATCGATTGTGTATTATCTTCACAAAGATTTATTATTACGATTAGTCTCGAGTTACATATGAACTATGTGTACTATATGAACTCGAACTAGATTTTTTTTCAAATCACATTACATTTCTAGCTCTAGCTAGATCTTCATAATCTAAACCATGTCTCATATGTATAATGTGTTTATCACATTATGTATGGTGCCCCGCCCCCTACGCCTAAAAGTATTTAGATGTGAGTTGCAAACACCACACATTACCACAAATTCAAATAAAATGTGAGAATGTTTGATATATAGTATTGTTTAGATTGTTCGATATTTAGTTGTAAGCTGCAAACGCCACACATTATCACAAATTCAAATAAAATATGAGATTGTTTGATGTATAGTATGGTTTAGATTGTTCGGCATATAGCTGTGAGTTGCAAACGCCATGCATTATCACATTATGGTATAACATGTGCACAACATGTGTATCACCGCTATATTCATGCATGCAATGTTCAAAACACTATGATCTCCTATTCAAATATATGAATCCGCTTTCATATCAAATTATGATCTTTGTTAGTCTCTTACACCCACACAATCCTCTAACCTTTGTAGCTACCACTAACTTTCTCTCGTGCATGCACACGCCCTCCGCCTCCCTCGGCATTCTATCCACCGGGCACATTCTTTTTTTTAGGTCGTTCTCCCAGAGTCTCCACAACTCCTTTCCGACACACACCGATCGATAAACCTCTCCAGTGATGCCTGCCTACAACATACACACACACCTTAAATCTCCTCCTTTATGTGTCCTTGCCTCGTGTCTCTCATACGATCGTACACACGAGTCAACTCTCGCCCCTCTTTTCATCGATCTCATAACCGCACACACCTCCCCCTATCTAGCTAGTAGTTGGGCCTCTCGCACCACCACCTAGCTCCAATCACTCTGTCTATCCGTCTCATTTGGGCCTTATTTTCCTCTAACAAATGGACGTACACCGACCGATCTCTCGCTATACATATAGCTAGCTAGGTCCTTATAACTCGTTTTTACCCACACGTCAATCGATCTACCTCATTAGTTGTGTCTCTCCCTTACTCCTACAAACAAAAATTGATCTAGCGATCTAGTTAGGTTTGCTTACCAAACACATGGTTCCCCTTCATCATCCATGGATGCGTCCCGACAGATCTATCACGCACATGCACACACAGAAACACATCCCCACTCTTATTGATAACATTGCAGTTCCACCCTCAGTTTGTCTAGTAGGCCTCTCCCACCATCTTCGAGAAGCAACTCCATCACCCATCCAGCACTCTACCCCTCTCCCTCCCTCTCTCTCTCCTCTCTCTCTCTGTCCCATCATATTTCCCGTCCTTCAGTTATGTATGGATGTCGACCTTTCTCCCTCAAGACATAGCTGGGTCTCTCTTTCTCAACACATATACGAGTCGTTCTACCTCTATAGTTAGGCCTCTGCCTACCCCTCCCCCACCCCTCCCCCCACACACACCAATACATCAGGCGCTCTAGTCATGTCTCCCTGGCACACACAAACTTGACATGTGCCCTCTAACGTTACGGTAGGCCAGTCGCCCTATATCTTTGACTTGCACACACGCACAATTTCGATGGCTCTCTTCATCGATTTCGCACCCACCCACTTGATCCTCTCTTCGACTCTATCAATAGCTATGACCCCTCCCTTTCTTCTCGTGGATTGCCCGACCCTCTATGTATGATATGGATAGGCCTCCATTTCACACACATTGCATGCAAAATTTTGTTTGAGATGTCATCGACACATATTCCCACAAATAATTCACGAAATCAACCCCCCACCCCACCCCCACCCTAAAACAAAAAACACTCACGAATGCGGTTTGTATCTCTCACACACACCCACGTAGGTGGGGGACGTGCACGAACAGAAGAGGTGCATGCATAGCGCATGTACTCCCGTCTCTTTCCCAACCACACCCGCGCGGGTACATGGTGGAGCTCATTTCTGTAAGAAAAAGGCAGCCCATGTGATAATTTGGCACGTATACTGGTTGTCCACTTGGTGGAGGGACGATCGTCTACCACGGGTGAACAAACAAACTGCGATTTGACTTGTTGTGTTAAAAAAAACAGGCAAACCATGTGCGGCCTACCTTAGAGGAAAGGCTCTATACACTGGAGTACTTTTGATGTGTCCCGTCAACTTGCAGAACGAGGAGAAGCTTGCTTAGTACGCTGTCTCCCCCACCCACGGGCGCGGTGGCTTGCAGGATGAGGTGAAGCTTGCTCCGCCTTACGCCCGCTCCCTCGCCCATGCGTGCGGTGGCTCGCATGACGAGGAGAAAAATTTACTACTCCCTCCGTTTACTCCTCGTCCCTACTACCTTGGTTATAGAGATTATATCATATTGTTTGGAATATATATGTCCTTTAGTCGATTTCAATATCAAATACTAGTACAAACTCCAAACACTGGTGTATATAGACGTATTTTAGAGTGTAGATTCACTCATTTTGCTCCGTATGTAGCACTCTCCTTCGGCCCTCGACCCTCGCCCACATGGTGGACGTGCAGCAATTCATTCGGTCTCATATAGCCAGAACGATATATACTGCACTACCATTATTGCTCGACTTCCCGAAGAGGCGAAGAGCCAATCGCAAGGTTAATATTTTGGAGATGCCAAGCGCAAGGATATAAGAGAACAAGTAGTAGGTGCCCCGTCATTTATAAATAAAGTTTTTTTTCTTCAGTGGCATGTACACAATATGATAGGTTCATATGGAGAGAAAAGGAAACCGCTCCACTATATACATAGTCAGGACGGGCCAGCCTACACGGTTGCTTGCTGGGGTTGCTCTCTTCACACTCTCGCACAAAACGACTGTGGCCACATCTCTAACATCCCGATGGATCACGTCCGCTTGGGGAAGGGGTGGATGCTTAGTGTAGATGCGGTGGCCGTCGCCGACGGCGAAAACCCACTGTTGGCACGTCCCGATCAGGGGTCCCCTCCGTTCTCTATCACAAAGCCGGTGAGGTTGCCTTCATCCCTTGCTCACTGACGCGACGTGGGTAGTTGCCGCCTCCCGCCTCCCTCCTCATGGTTGAGCTACGTCCCTCAGGTACAACTCCCTTTACAGCCGGCTTGCACTAGTGCTCCAGCTGCCCACATCACTCCCTGTGGATATTTCTCTACTTCTTTGCCCCGCACATACCTCTACTGGCTTGTACGTCATCTGTATTTGTGATGAGTTTATGTCTCATCAACTAGTCGATAATCTTATTCTAATCACGCTTCTTCAATTTCTTTGCCACATGGATGCTCATCTCGATTTTGGTGAAACTACACAAAATGATCCGATGGTCAAAAGGTTGCAAACTTCATTTATTAGGAAGCTCGAACTTTGACAAAGAAATTGAAGCCTGGTCGTGGTTAACGGTTCAAGGGCTAGGGACCGCATGGATCGTTTTTTCTTTAGTTGCCTACATTCCAAAATAAGTGTCAACTTTAGTGGTAGTACAACTTTGTACTAAAGTTTGCACAAAGTTGAGACACTTATTTTGGAACGGAGGTAGTACATATTTGCTATGATCTATCAATCATTGAGATGCAATAGCATGCATGTTAGTCTCCTTTTTATTTGATGAAATGTTGCAACGGGCAACCATGGACCTTAAGATACATGTAGCGAATTTGGAAGCTTCATAGCATTGTACAAATTTATCTCATTGATAAATTACAAGACGTACTATACTAGTACTTCCTCCGTTCCTAAATATAAGTCTTTGTAGAGATTTCACCATGAACCACATGCGGATGTATATAGATGCATTTTAAGTGTAGATTCATTCATTTTGTTCCGTATGTAGTGGAATCTCTACAAAGATTTATCTACTAGTAATAGCTAGCGCCCACTACTAGGAATTCTCTATCCTCTCCTTGAGCCACATCATCAAAATGGATGTAGCCGTTAGATGAAGTAAATTAGTCCATAATAGCCACCTGATCTAGACGTTGAGAGGCTCCGCACTAAGCCACATGCAAGCATGCAGAAATACCGTGGCACATGCATGTGAGTGGGTTTTAAATCACATCAACATGTCTGCATGCAAGCATGCACCGGTAGCATGCATGTAAGTGAGCCTTTAAGTCCCACTAACATGTCAAAAAGAAAAACATAATCCCATTATGCAGTAGGAGTTGGCTGATCTTTTTTTCCTTATGTGGGATGATCTAAATGATGATGGGAGTTTATTTAGTTTGGCTACCACATATGTCATGCGGTTATAGAGTTTTTTTTAGTTCTATGAAATCGATAATTTTCTTGAGAGATATATACGCTGTTCATGACAACGCTGGGACTCATCTAGTAGTATTTAGGAATGGAGGGAGTACTATGTAAAGAGTTAGGTGTCGACGGTGATAGTGTGAGGTGGGCCATGTAATCACTGAGCCTGCGTGTTTTCACTGCTCTTGCACGCCTCCGCTGTAAGAATGGAGAAAATTGTAATTAGTAGTACTCCCTCCTTTCCGGTTTATAGGGCTTATCTCAAAATTTTAGTTTTTCCATTTTATAAGGCTCAATTTGGTTGTTTCCCAACACATGTTCAGATTCCAAGGTGCATTAAATCATTGCATGCAAGTATTAAGAGAAAATTGACCAATGCATGTACTTTATGCATGCATGCATTGCAATTAATGCATTGATAAACATAATTTTTTGAGGAAAACAAGAGCATTAGTTAGGTGCTATTGCAAACTACAAAAAGTATTCCACCACTCACCATCTATCTTGGTTGGGGAGATTTTTGAATTGAGCCCTATAAACCGGAAAGGAGGGAGTACCTCCTTTCGCCGAAAGCGTGGGACATCCAGTAGTCCTACCACCTCAGTAATAAAGACCAATGAGCCGTCAAATCACATAGACCCAGCAAGAAGTTGAATGACGAAGCAACCATCACTCTTTCGCCCGGTGAGAGGTCGCGTCCGCCTCTGCCCGGGCATGAATGCGCACCGATTCTTTGGAGCGGTGAGGGAGTCTCGGATTAGGGGTGTCCGGATAGCGAACTATTACCTTTGGCGGACTCTGGACTATGAAGATACAAGATTGAAGACTTCGTCCCGTGTCGGATGGGACTTTCCTTGGCGTGGAAGGCAAGCTTGGCGTCTGGATATGTAGATCTCCTACCATTGTAACCGACTCTATGTAACCCTAACCCTCTTCGGTGTCTATATAAACCCGGAGGGTTTTAGTCCAGGGACGAACAACAATCATACCATAGGCTAGCTTCTAGGGTTTAGCCTCTCCGATCTCGTGGTAGATCTACTCTTGTACTACCCATATCATCAATATTAATCAAGCAGGAGTAGGGTTTTACCTCCATCGAGAGGGCCCGAACTCTGGGTAAAACATCGTGTCCCTTGTCTCCTGTTACCATCCGCCTAGACGCACAGTTCGGGACCCCCTACCCGAGATCCGCGGTTTTGACACCGACAAGCAGCGGCCGTTTGAGCGGGAAGCCTGTGCCGGGCGATGGAGGGGCTTTGGGTGGGCCGAGGCTGGTCGAGGCCAGGCGTGGCAGCTGTCCGCATGTCCCTACCGGACACGCCCGGAAACGAGAGGATGCACCGACTCTCGCGGCTAAAATCGTACACTACACAACATCTCTCTGTAGGAGTAGGTCGATTTGTCGCTCTCTCTAACACACACATGCTGTTAAACACACACACACACACACACACACACGCACACGCACGCACCTTGGTCCTATTGCACCTTCTAACGTGACTTATTACACCTAGACGGAGGGAGTAGTAAGTATACGAGATCTGGTGGCTTCTTGACTTAATTCGAATACAAGTGCCCAAAATTTGTGTGCATGTTATAATAAGGATTCACTTAAAATAGTAGGTGAGCTAACAGAGGGATCAATTGGACGGTGTTCCTTGAGCAGTAGCGAGATGTGTGAGGTAAGATACACCGCTGATGCTTTTAATTTTTCTTATTAATTTGTTTGTTTCACCCTCCTGACTGGTGGGACCCAACATTACTACGTGGAGAGAGAGGTAAGGTGACTAAGGCTGCATTATTTCTGCACCACTGTGTATAGTCTTACCACCAAAGCCACATGACACGATTATGATTGAAATCCCAATGACTCCCACACACACACACACACAAAAACACGACATGCTTGTCACACGAATGCAGGAATGTATAAAAGGTTATTTCCCTCTCGTTGAACATAACGAGAGGGTTGTGCAGCTGGTTAGCCTGTTCGCTCATCAAACTTGAGGTCTCGGGTTCGATAACTACACTTGAGCATAATTTGTGCCAGGAGGATTCTTTGACTGGTCAAAATATTTTCTAGGGTTTGCACGCTTCACACTCTCTCTCCAGTATATATATATACATCTTTGGAGCCTCGGCACTTGTAGTTGCTCTCTTCACACTCTCTCGCCCTCTCCTTTGGAGCCTCGGTAGCTTGTAGTTGCTCTCTTCACACTCTCTCGCCCTCTCCAGATCTAAACAAGACTTCGTTGGCCTCTCTCTCCCCTAACTGCTGCTCAAAGAGCCGGCAGGATCCGTCCACTGGGAAGGAAAGGAGGCTTAACGCTGTCACCGTCGGCGAGGGACTACTGGCGGAGCTGTTCACTTTCCACCCAACGGTGGCACGGGAGGGCCTCCGACCCCTTCTTCTTCGCCGCCGTCCCGTCGCCCACCGAACCACGCCCCAAGAACCTTAAGGTATAATTTACTTACTCCACATGCAGTGCTCTAGTTGCATGTATACCATGAATCTAGGACGTGGTTCAAAGAGGAAAGGAGTGGGGGAAAGTAGTGGGAAAAGTTGTATATAGCATGAATCTAGGACGTCGTTCAAAGAGGAAATGAAGGGGGAAAGTCGTATAGCATGAATCTAGGACGTGGTTCAAAGAGGAAAGGAATGGGGAAAGTTGTGGGGAAAGTTGTATCGCATAAATCTAGGGACGTGGTTCAAAGAGGAAAGGAAGGGGCGAAAGTACTTTTTCAAAAGGAAAAGGAAGGGACAAGGCTGTAGAGTTTGAGCAGGACTAGATTTGCTGCACTCACATAGGGCTAGGTGTCTAAAGATAACAAAACTGGGACCAACACAAATATGCTCCTTGGTTGTTTGTTCTTTGTTGCAACAGACTATGCATGACCACAGTACATCGGTAGATGCACATGGTGCTGGTGCGTCAACTGTCCCGTGCAACTCATTAGATGTTGTTAATCTAAGGCCCTGTTTGGTCAAAAGCTCCCTAGTCCCTACCTGCTTGGTTCCAGGGACTAAACATGGACTAGAGGTTATTAAATGACATGCTAAAAGACCATGTTACCCTGGTAATGAACTAATAGAGACAAGGTGTGATGCGTGGCGAGGGGCAACTGTTGGAAAAAGTCCCAAAAAGATTCCCTCGTGGTCTTCTTTCTTTAGTCCCAAATGCCCACTTTTAGTCCCTAAAGTCCCTCCTGTTTGGTTTAGATGGGACTAACACGGAGTTTTTGAGTCCCTACACCAAAATGTCCCTATAAACAAACACCCTCTAATAATTCCATTTGGAAAATTGATGCAATGCCACCGTTAAAAAGCAAATTACATGTTTAACGAATTTTATTGTTAATATAATCTCTATGTTAATATTAATCAATGCCACCGTTTGAGAAATGCTACTTGTCTTGCTTTCTTTCCCATTTAGATAAGGTAGATGCTTCTTTTGTTGGCTTCGTGTCATCCACCGTTATTGACCACTAATTGTTTCCTTTGCACCTCCGTGTAAACAGGGTTATCTACTTCACCTCGTTGCCATTGTGACCTTTTTGTTGCCTCGCACAAAACACTTTTGTTTTAAGAGTGTTTTGTGCAGTTCAACCAAAATGTCACACCGACAACGTTGCTTGATTGCTTGATCTTAGTGGAACTGCACAAGAGGAGATCTTACTTCCTATCCGTTAAGGCGGATTTGGTTCAGATCTTCTTCTTGTTAGTTGTTTGAATTCCGCATCATGAGAGGTCAGTACTAGCCTTCTTTCACAAGATTCTGCAGTGTGCTTTCATATGTTGTGCTACTTGTATGATAACGTTGCTTGATTTTAGTGAACTGCACAAATGGAGACAAGACTTCCAATCTGTATGTGCACCGTAATATCCCATTGAGGTAAGATAAGGATATTTCACAACTGCTGGCCTGTATTTTGCCACTTTCATCAGAAAATTAAGTTTAGTACTATACTTATGCTCCCTAATTGACATGCCAAATCTTAAACTGAAGGCGAAGCTTGTCTGTTATTGAACCAAGTGATGAAGGGGAAGAACAAGCGGAAGAAAAACAAAAATCAACTCCGGTGCTGTAATGAAACCTTTGGAACTGTGATGACACAAGTAATGATATAGTTTTGCATCTTAATTTATTGCTATGGCTGGAACGAGCAATTGTTTTGCCATTGATTTGATGCCACTCTTAATGTAATATGTAATTATCTCTACTTGTGCAAATAGGGATCTTCTTTGAAGATACCATATATTTTAGTGGCACTGCACAAGAAGATGTTGGAAACATTAAACTAATCGAGGAGTATATAGTAAGCATGGCCACCACCGTAGATAGCAACAGATGGTTCCGAAGAAGTGCTTCATCTGTATGCTCCACACAATAAGCCTCCTGACAAAGGTTGGTACTCGCCCACTGATTTCATCCATATGATTGAGCTTTGTCATCTCTATTGGTGTTGTGCTACTGTTTAGAATCTTGTCATGAAAAAGTGCTATTGTCCGTGAGAAGTGCTTCATCTATGCTGTTTTAAATATTTCCTTTCCTTTTTTCGAGCAAACATGGATGCTAGCATTTAGTAGTCCTCTTGTCTTTGCACAACAGGATCATCTTCCTCTGAAGAAGAATATGGAGTACGTGAAGTGACTGAAGAAGCACTGTCTATCTTCTCATCAGAAGGAGCAGTTGAAGGATGGTTACATTACTCCCCACAAGACCAAACTAACTTCAGCTCAGAAGGACTAACAAATGTCCATTTTTTGCTGTGATGCGCGAGTACAACGTTGTTCTAGGATTCTTTCTGGTGAGTTCCATTTTTATAAAAGTGTGCTCTACATGGACCATGTATGTGCCTGTTGAAACTGTCAATTCATAGTACAGTCTGCTTTATACTAATCACTTTTTTTATTTGTGCAAACAGGGTGCTCAGCTTGATTTCAACGGAACTGCACAAAATGTTCATGAATACATCGAATCATTCATTTCCACCACAAGAAAGGAGCTGCCGATAAGTTCAAAGGCGTTGCAACATATAAGGGCGAAATCATACAAGCTATCTTGAATTTGGTTGATTTTGGTGGGCGCACAAAAGAACAGCTTCTTTATTTAGCACGAGGTGCCATGTCAATGTCTGAATCGATGGCAAACCCTGCCCATTCCACAATCGTAGGCATTTGATATTTTGGAATGGGACAACCTTGTCAAATTTTGCTCATTGATTTTAGCAAGACATGCGTTTGATATTTTCGAATGGGACGCCCTTTGCTGTCAGCAGCGTCGATCAATTTTTTCTTTATTCTTTAGTTGTGAAGTAAATATTGCCTCTGACATGTGAGTCGCTGAGATGCATAATCATCGATTGTTTTGAATGTTCTCTATGAATTGTCAGGCCTGTGTGTTTGATTGCAATGTCTGAAAACGCTAAAAAGCTGCTCAAACTCTTTGTACTCATACATTCCTTTTACTTGCACATTGTGAAAGTGCATACTTTTTGTATAAGATTGGTCAAAGTAGAGATACTTTGGTGAAGACAAAACTTGTATGCAGACTAGAAAGGACGGAGGGAGTACATGTGAAACTGCTGCAAACGAGGTGATCACCCTGGGAATAATGCTAGTACGTATTGTTTTGCATGTTCATCCAATGCCAGTGATACAGGAATTCGAACTAATCGAAATAAATTCATTCAAGCACGGTAGGATTTCATATAAACATGGCGGATTTCATCACATTTCATACATTCTTCAACTAAAAAGGGGTGCGCTGAAGGTATAATTAATTAACCGAATCTACCCTCCTGTGTCCCGTGGCCGAGCAGAAGCTTGGTGACTTAACTGCAGTGCGATTGCGTAATCGACATGTGGCCAACTGCACCAGCCAGTTAAGTAGAAGCGATGTTCTTCTCGGCACAGCTCTCTGACTCCACATCGCCGCCAAGAAGCTAACCGGCCGTCAATGGTCAACCCCCCTAGCTTGGCTTCAATCGGAGGGTAGCAGCGGTGGCATTACTTGAACCCGAGCGGCGGCGACCTACCGTGTTCTACTCTTCCTCATTTTCTGTGTGGCGCGGCCTCGTTGGCAGCGGGGCGGGGCCTCGGCGGAGCCGGTGATGTCCTCTGTCTCGTTGCCGGTGGGCGGCGCCTCAGTGGAGCGGTGGAAATCCTCCCCCACGTTGCCGGCAGGGTGGGGCCTCGGCTGAGCCGGCGATGTCCTCTATCTCGTTGTTGGTGGGGCGGGGCCTCGGCGGAGCCGGCGGTGTCCTCTGCCTTGTTGTTGGCACCGCGGGGCCTTGGCGGAGCCGGCGGTGTCCTCTGCCTCGTTGTTGGCGGGGCAGGGCCTCGGCGGAGCCGACGGCCTTGGCTTGTTTTGGCGGAAGCAGGGCGGAGGAGATGACTTTACTTGGAAAGGATGACAACGGGGACCCACCAGGTCCATAGCCTCACGTACGCAAGTGCCCACTTAATATATACTCCCTCCGTCCGAAAATACTTGTCACCAAAATGGATAAAAAGAGATGTATCTCGAACTAAAATGCGTCTAGATACACCACTTTTTATCCATTTTGATGACAAGTATTTCCGGATGGAGGGAGTATATATATAACTATAATTTATTTTGCTTCCTCCTGGTTTCCTGACATCACGGTCCCATTCCATTGTCAACCTATGTAGTAGTCAATAAACGAGAGAATTGCACAAGAAGCGGTGACAATTTGGGACCAAGCAGCTCGAGCAGTATTTGTGTTTTTAGGTGTGAGCACTGCAGAGTTTTTCAATGTTTAGCACAGATATTAATTTTTCTCCTCCTCAACAACAACGAAAACATCGCTGCGGTATTAACTGGGCGGGCTGTGGCCCTTCTAGCACAGGCCAGATATCCAAACCAGATATTAATTTTTTTAAAGCTGAAAATGGCTAGCCCAGCTTTACTTTTTTTTTAGGAATACGCAGGCAAGGTCAAGTTGTTATTCCCCGCCCAGCTGGGCTGCAAATCTTTCCTAGGAGGGATGCATTAGGCTTAATAAGAAAATGGGCTTTAAGAAATAATAAATGGGATGTAATTATAAAAACTGGGCAGTAACTATAAAAAAATGCACCCAACACGTGATTACTTTGTAAAATATTATTTTTGGACATTGAAAATTTTAATTTCATTAATTGTTGCGAGCGCAATGTTTCGTTGGATTTTTACATAATATAATTTTATATTGAAATTTTATTTAATCTAACTAGAAATTTCGGGATAAAAATATTTTGGATCCCATCAAAATGTGGGAATATTTATTGAATTCTGTTTTGAACGGTTGGTTGAAATGGGCTGTACTTTTAAAAAACTGTAAATGGGCTGCGATAGAATTCCATTAGAATTCAAAAATGGGCTACACATTCTTACAAATCTCAAATGGGCTATAAGTTCTCTGCCACACACTTCTGGCCTTACTAAGTTGACGCATCGCCTAAAAAAATAGAGTTGACGCGCATGGAAGGCTTTGTCAACTTATAGTCAACATATGGTTCTAGCAGAAGCGGCCGTTGGATGTCCATCCAACGGATGCTGTGCTTCTTCTTCAATCTCGGATATTCTAGCTTCACCCGCCCAAAAATGATTCCTCCCCCTGACATCTGGGGCGCACCGTTTCGGAAGCTGACCTGTGGGCCTACTAAGTTGACGCGTACAAAGGGCTTTGTCAACTTAGTCAATATAAACGATTCTAGCTGCAGTGACCGTACGATGTCCATCCAACGGCCGTCGTGCTTCTTCAACCTCTGGTCTTCTTGCTCCAGCCGCCCAAAGCAGCGCCAGTCGTGCCGCCTTCTCCTGCCTCCCGTGGCCGGCTGTGCTGCCGCAGAGGCCTCGCCACCCCCTACTACTCCCACCGCTGGCCAGGCCATCCCTCCACTCACCCAGACCCTCTGTTATTCTGCGGTGACGGCAGCACAGCCGAACTAGTGAACCGTCGTACTCCTCTCTGCGTGTGCATCCATGCCGCGTCTTCCCGGCTCGCGTCGTCCCTTCCTAGGCCTCGCCGCCGTCCACCGCCTGGTGCTCTCGGCCTGGCGTGGTCAACGTGGTCAAGGAACGACTTCCATCGGACGTGGACTCTACGTGGAGAGGCGGCTGACAGGGTCCACGGCGGCCGCAAGGAAGTGCCTCCTTATTACGCCGCAAAATAATGATTCCTCCACCTGACATCAGGGACCCACCGAAAGGGCCTCTGTATTTCATGAAAAAAACGTTACCGCCGCTGACAGCTCGGACCCACCAGCTATATCTTCGCACGCAAGGAAGTGCCTCCTTATTACACAAAAAATGAATACTCACCACATTATTTGGGACCCGGTATAGTGGCAGGCTGACTTGTGGGCCTACTAAGTTGGCGGGACGGAGGGCTTTGTCAACTTAGTCAATATGCACGATTCTAGCTCTAGTGACCGTACGATGTCCATCCAACGGCCGTAGTGCTTCTTCAACCTCTGGTCTTCTTGCTTCAGCCGCCCAAACCAGCGCCGGTCGTGCCTCGTGCTCCTGCCTCCCGTGGCTGGCTGCGATGCGGCGGAGGCCTCACCGCCCCTACTACTCCCACCGCTGGCCAGGCCATCCCTCTACTCACCCACACCCCCTTTTATTCTGCGGCAACGGCAGCCTCACACCACATCGAACTAGTGGACCATTGTACTCCTCTACGCATGGGCATCCATTGCCGTGTCTTCCCCGGCTCCTCATCGTCCCCTTCCTAGGCCTCGCCATTGTCCACCGCCCTGGTGCTCTCGGTGCGGCGTGGTCAACGTGGTCAAGGAACGGCTTCCATCGGACATGGACTGTACGTGGAGAGGCTGACAGCTGGGTCCACGGCCGCAGCAAGGAAGTGCCTCCTTATTCCGTGCCAACTAATTATTCCTCCACCTCACGGCGGGGACCCACGGACGGGCCACCGTATTTTGCAAAAAAGTTTCCCTAACTGCTGGGACCCACTAGCTACTGCGTTCACCGCACGCAAGGAAGTGCGTCCGGGCAAAAAAAACAAAACAAGTCGCCCCCCTGAGTGCTGGGACCCACCAGCTACCTATTCGCACGCAAGGAAGTGTCTGACAGTCGGGACCCACCTGGTCGAAGCGTAGCCTTAAGAGGCATTGACTCGGCCTCGTCAACCTTCCAGGACAGGGCAGTAGACGGAGAGGCGGAGAAGGATAACCCGGAATCTTCAAGCCCACCAAAGGAGTGAACCGCCAGGCGTTTATGACTTTGCGAAAACAATGCTTCATTATTCAGACTCGGGGAGTCTTGTAATAGGATAGAAAAACCTCTCAAATTTGTCATGCCTTCACGCATGTTTGTGGCGCTTAATACTTTCGTAAGCCGCCATCGCTATATACTTCCAGCTTATGTTGACCTTTCTTGATGTTAAAAACTTGCTTGCCTTATCCTGCATATAAAACAAATAGAATTCCCTTGGCGACTTATCGCATCCGGGGTCACATAAAGTATTGATAACCCGAGTACGAACCAAAACATCATATAAAAAGCCGGTTTATGATTATAATCACAATAGGATACCTGCAATCTTTTTGTTATTCTCGCCGGTTAAACTCCTGAAAGTTGGCACACATAATGTTCTCCTGGCCTTTAACAACAGTTACATTTACATAGTATAATGAATAATAAACCTAATTGTAAAGGCCTATGATTCGAATACGATCAGTGAACCGTTCCAAAGGAGTTAAGCTAAGATTTGGATACGATCATATAGCCCCCAGTAGCTTTGGCGATGCCGATCAAGTGGGTATCGGCAGCTATGTTCTCTTTGGTTCGAATACGACCTATGTTTGAACAGGAAGCCCCCAAGTGACCATAAGAGTTGTTTAATGACGCTGATTCAAATACGATCCACATCAGACCCAAAGAGGTTAAGCTATGATTCAAATATGATCAAGAAGCCCCCAAGTGGGTTTGGCAGTATGCCGATCAAGTGGGTATCGACAGCTATGTTCTCTTTGGTTCGAATACGACCAATGTTTGAACAGGAAGCCCCGGTGATCATGGCTAGATTCAGATATGATCATAAGCCGGAAAAAGGGAAAGCGGATTCAGATATGATCCGCTCCACATTGGTTGTTTCCACCACCACCGATGAGAAAACATTTAAAACCTTTTGAGGGTGAAAAGGATGAGAGGTCACCTGCTTTATTGCTTTATATAATATATATACATCAAGATAATATATACATCTTAAGAGCCGGTGGCTCAAGTATAATAAGTCCGAAGATGGGCAATATTCCACGGCCGGCGGGTCTTTTCCTCCAACTTACGTGAATCTTTGTGCTCTCGAACATCGATAAGGTAGTATGACCCGTTGTTAAGATTCTTGCTGACCACAAAGGGTCCTTCCCAAGGAGGGGATAGCTTGTGCATATCAGACTGATCCTGGATGAGCCAGAGCACTAAGTCGCCTTCTGAAAGGCTAGCTTCTAACCCGGCGGCTGTGATAGCGGCGCAGGTCTTCTTGGTAAATCGCCCGGCGGGCTATTGCCAAGTCTCGCTCCTCATCCAACAAGTCAAGTGGATCTGACGAGCTTTTTCATTATCAGCCTCAACGTAAGCCGCCACCTTGAGGTGAGTCGTCTTGCGGATGTCACTTGGTAGAATTGCCTGCTTTCCGTACACCATGAAGAATGGTGTATAACATGTAGATCTGTTAGGCGTAGTGTTGATGCTCCCTGTCTGAGGGTAGCTCCTCCACCCAACAACCCGGAGTTCGATGTAAGGGGACTAAGAGCCGGGTTTAATACCCTTCAGGATCTCTGGTTAGCTCTCTCTGTTTGACCATTGGATTGAGGATGAGCAGCGGTAGAAACATCAAGCCGGATATGTTCTGGATTGACAGAACTCTTCCATGGCACCTTTGGAGAGATTAGTGCCATTATCAGTTATGATGCTGTGTGGAAAACCAAAACGAAAGATCACCTTTTTCATGAACTGAACCGCCGTGGCTGCATCACACTTACTGACCGGCTCTGCCTCGACCCACTTGGTAAACTTATCCACTGCCACCAGTAGGTGTGGTTTTTTATCCTTAGACCTCTTGAAAGGTCCAACCATGTCAAGCCCCCAGACTGCAAACGGCCAAGTAATTGGAATCATCCTCAATTCTTGAGCCGGCACATGAGCTCGTCGTGAGAATTTTTGACATCCGTCACATTTGCTAACCAGATCCTCCACATCAACATTAGCTGTCAGCCAATAGAAACCATGACGGAAAGCCTTGGCCACAAGAGATTTTGAGTCGGCATGATGACCACAATCTCCTTCATGGATCTCATGAAGTATCTCCTGACCCTCCGTAGGCGACACACAACGTTGAAACGCCCCAGTGACAACTGCTTGGCGATGTAACTTCGCCATGAACAATCGTCATAGATTTGGACCACACGATGATTTGTCTCGCCAAGATCTCATCCTCAGGAAATTCTCCCCGGGTCATATAGGCCACATACGGCACTGTCCAATCCGGGATGACGTGAAGAGCTGCCACCAGCTGTGCCTCCGGGTCTGGCACTGCTAATTCTTCCTCTGTAGGTACTTTGATGACGGATTATGCAAAACATCGAGAAAGGTGTTAGGCGGCACGGCTTACGCTGAGATCCCAGCCGCTTAAAGCATCACCCGCCTCATTCTTCCTTCGATCAATGTGCTCCACTTGATAACCTTTGAAGTGCCCAGCCACAGCATCAACTTCACGACGGTAAGCCGCCATAAGGGGATCCTCAGAATCCCACTTGCCTGACATCTGTTGAGCCACAAGATCTGAGTCACCCAAACACCTGACCCGGCTCAAATTCATCTCTTTAGCCATCCGGAGACCATGGAGTAAGGCCTCATACTCAGCTGCATTGTTAGTACAAGGAAACATAAGCCGGAGCACATAACAAAATTTGTCACCTCGGGGAAGTTAAAAGCGACTCGACCCCGAGCCTTCCAACTACTGGACCCATCAAAGTGAATAGTCCAATATGTGTTATTTGGCTTCTCCTCGTGTTCTGTAACTCTGTCCAATCATTGATAAAGTCCACCAAGGCTTGAGACTTAATAGCGGTTCGTGGCATGTACTTCAAACCATGAGGCTCAAGCTCAATAGCCCACTTGGCGACTCATCCTGTGGCTTCCCTGTTCTGGATGATGTCTCCCAAGGGGCAGAACTTCTGAGTTATAGGATGACCTTGGAAGTAATGCTTCAGCTTCCGTCTTGCCATAAACACTCCGTAAACAAGCTTCTGCCAATGCGGATACCTTTGCTTGGACTCTATGAGCACCTCACTGATGTAATAAACCGGCCGCTGAACCGGATGCTCCTTGCCAGCCTCCTTACACTCCACCACAATGGCAACACTAATAGCTCGTGAATTAGCAGCCACATATAACAGTAACGGCTCTTTATCAATGGGAGCCGCAAGGACCAGCGGCTCAAACAACTGTCTCTTTAAATCTTCAAAGGAAGTATTAGCAGCATCAATCCAGACAAAAGTGTCTATTTTCTTCATCATCTGATACAGCGGTAGGGCCTTCTCACCTAACCGGCTTATGAAACGGCTTAAAGCAAAGAACACGACCATGAAGTCGCTGAACATCATTGATGCACGCCGGTTTAGCCAAAGAGGTAATTGCCTTGATCTTCTCCGGTTTAGCTTCAATGCCCCTGTTTGAGACCAGAAATCCCAAAGGTTTGCCTGCAGGTACACCAAATACACACTTGGCTGGGTTAAGCATCATCTTATAAACCCGAAGATTATCAAAGGTTTCCTTCAAATCAGATACCAAAGTTTCCTTCTCTCTGGACTTCACCACGATGTCATCCACATAAGCATGAACATTGCGCCAATCTGATCGTGGAGACAGTTACATACACATTGGTAAGTCGCTTTGGCCACTCTTGAGCCCAAAGCGGCATAGATACATAGCGAAGGCTCCAAGCGGAGTAATGAAAGTCGTCTTCTCCTGGTCTTTAATCGCCATTTTGATCGATGATAACCAGAGTAAGCATCCAAAAAGCTCAAACGCTCACAACCCGGCGTAGCATCAATGATTTGGTCAATACGGGGTAGAGCAAAGGGATCAGCTGGACAAGCCTTATTTAAGTCTGTGTAATCCACTCACATCCGCCAGGTGCCGTTCTTCTTGAGCACAAGCACCGGGGTAGCCAACCACTTCGAGTGAAAAACCTCCACAATAAACCCAGCCGCTAAGAGTCGGGCGACTTCCTCTCCAATAGCTTTTCGTCTCTCTTCGTTGAATCGTCGAAGAAACTGCCTGACCGGCTTATACTTTGGATCAATATTGAGAGTGTGCTCAGCGAGTTCTCTCGGTACACCCGGCATGTCAGAAGGTTTCCATGCAAAGATGTCCCGGTTCTCACGAATGAACATGATGGTAGCCGCTTTCCTATTTCGGATCCAAATTGGCGCGATCTTTGAACTGCTTAGACGAATCGCCTGGAGTGAAATCAACAAGCTTGGTTTCATCAGCTGACTTAAACTTCATCGTCGGGTCATGCTCTGTGGTTGGCTTCTTCAAAGAGGTCATGTCTGTCGGGTCAACATTGTCTTGATAAAACTTCAACTCCTCTGTTGCACAAACAGACTCAACATAGGCTGCGTTGCCCTCCTCACACTCCAGGGCTACCTTTCGACTTCCATGCACAAAGGATGGTGCCCTCGTGACCCGGCATCTTAAGCTGCGAGATAAACATAACACGGCCGTGCCATGAACTTGGCATAAGCCGGCCGAGCAAACAGAGCTTGATATGGACTCTTGATTTTGACCACCTCAAAAGTTAATTTCTCAGCTCTAGAATCATACTCATCTCCAAAGGCCACTTCTAGTTCAATCTTGCCAACTGGGTACGCCGACTTACCAGGCACCACTACATGAAAGACAGTGTTGGACGTTGAGGGAGTCCGGATTAGGGGTGTCCGGATTGCGGACTACCATCATCGGCGGACTATCATCGGCGGACTATCATCATCAACGGACTCCAAGACTATGAAGATACAAGATTGAAGACATCACCCGTGTCGGATGGGACTTTCCTTGGCATGGAAGGCAAGCTTGGCGTCTGGACATGTAGATCTCCTACCATTGTAACCGACTCTATGTAACCCTAGCCATCTCCGGTGTCTACATAAACCGGATGGCTTTAGTCCGTAGGACTACAATCACAACAACCCTTACAATCATACCATAGGCTAGCTTCTAGGGTTTAGCCTCCTTGATCTCGTGGTAGATCCACTCTTGTAAACATCCACAATATCAATATCAATCAAGCGGGGCGTAGGGTTTTACCTCCATCAAGAGGGCCCGAACCTGGGTAAACATCGTGTCCCTTGTCTCCTGTTACCATCCGCCTAGGACGCGATTCGGGACCCCCTACCGAGATCCGCCGGTTTTGACACCGACATTGGTGCTTTCATTGTGAGTTCCTACGTATGCGTCACCGACAGGCGAATGGCCTCTTCAATCAACAACGATGCAGTCTGGGTGAGACCTTTCTCCCGGACAGATCTTCGTATTCGGCGGCCGCCTATGCGGGCCAACTCCCTTGGCCATCTGGAGCAGATCGAAAGCTACGGCCCTGGCCGTCAGGTCAGGTTTGGAAGCCTAAACTTCACGGCCGACATCCGTGGGGACTTGATCTTCGATGGATCTGAGCCATAGCCAAGCGTGCCGCGCTGTCTCGATGGGCATGACCTAACTCTGCCGCCGGACAGCACCTTGGAGGAAGCCCACAAATCCGCTCCGACTCATAGTCCGGAGCCGATCGCTCGGATCGAGGACGGATGGCTGGACACCGCCTCGAGAGCTGCAACTCCCACGGCGATGGAGCCGAACAGTTACCTTGTCCAGCATAAAGCCCATGACAACGAGGTGCCGGACTCTCTGCCGGACTCCGGACCTCCTGCGCCCTTGCCTGTCGAATCCGATTGGGCGCCGATCATGGAATTCACCGCCACGGACATCTTTCAGCACTCGCCCTTCGGCGATATCATAAATTTACTGAAGCATCTCTCGCTATCCGGTGAGCCCTGGCCGAACTACGGCTAGGACGGGTGGGACGCGGACTGACGAAGAAATTCAGATCCCACCACCACCCACTTCGTAGCCACCGTCGGCGATTTAGCAAGCGTACTTTCGACTACGACTCCGAAGACATCGGCGGTATGGGCGGCGATGCGGAGAATACCAAGAACCGGTGCCTACGGACGCTGGAAGACCACCTAAATCATCGACATATACATGGTGGACACCCCAAAAGATGGGGGCGGCGAAGAAGCAGCGGAGGCCTATTCCTTAAAGAAACAGCCCAAGCGCCCGGCGTCGTGGCGCCGCCTAAATCCCGCCACGACAAGAATGGAGATTCCGGCACGGGAGATAATAACACTCCGGGGAAGTGCGAAGACAACTCCCTCGGCCACGATCCAGCGCGGGAGGGGCAGAAGCAAGCCCTCGGGAGAGGCGGCGGGGCGAAGAGGTCGAGGATGACAATTACTTACCTCCCTCCGGAGGCAGGCAAGCCTCGGCTGACAGCCAGGTCGTCGTGCACGAGGATCCCGTCGAACAAGAGCGTTTCAGACGCAGGCTAATGGCCACGACAAACAGCCTAAAGAAAAAGCAACAACAGCTTCAAGCTGATCAAGACCCTCTTGGCCGGCCAGATGGACCGAGGTCCTCGCGGCGAAGAGTATGAACTCGAGCGCCCCTCCAAAAGTTACCCAAAGCGCAAGTTGCTCCCCGATTAGAGGAGGCAGCATCACCGGCGCTGTCTGGCGGCAGACCGACCACCTCGTGGCCGCGATAGAGAGGCGTGCAAGCCCTCCACCAAAACCGTACCCCGGCATCGCTCTAAAAGCAGGAATCCACGGGGGAACACGCCGGACTTGCGAGATATATTGGAGGACAAGGCAAGACAATCCAGATCTATCTATGGATCACGTGGACGCCCCACGACCCACGACGAATACCGTCGCACCGGATACAACTACTCCGGCCGGGCCGAACACAGCAGACAATGCTCTCTCGAGCTACGTCGCGATATTGCTCAATCTGAGGCGCCGCACACCCACTATGCTTCAGCGGCGAAATAATGGATCATCAAATCCACACGAAGGGTTCAAACCCGTTAATATCGAATCCTACGATGGTACAACAGACCCAGCGGTCTGGATTGAGGATTATCTCCTCCATATACACATGGCCCTTGGCGGCAATCTTCACGCCATCAAATATCTCCCGCTCAAGCTTAAAGGACCAGCTCGGCATTGGCTTAACAGCCTGCCCGCGAGAGTAAATTGGATCTTTGGGAAGACACGGAAGCCGCATTCTCGACAACTTCGAGAACGCGTATGTGCGACCACCGGACGCAGATGACCTAAGCCACATAATCCAGCAGCCAGACGAATCGGCCGGGCAATTACGGACACGGTTCTTAACAAAGAAAAATCAAATCATCGACCGTCCGGATGCGAGAGGCACTTTCGCTGCCTTCAAACATAACATCCGCGACAAGTGGCTGGCCCGGCACCTAGGGCGGGAGAAGCGAAATCCATGGCAGCCCTCACATCCCTCATGACCCGCTTACATGCGGGAGGCGATAGCTGGCTCGCTTCGCGATAACAACCTCGGCAAAAATGCTGGCGGTCCGGATACCAAGGACCGCAATGGCAGGTTCGCGTTAAACAAAACAAACGCCGCGTAACGGCGGCAGCAATGAGGATTCGGCAGTCAACGCCCGGATTCGAGGCTCAAACCCGATCAGCGGAAGAAGCCATTCAAAAGAACCACTCGGGCCCATCCAATTTGGACCGAATACTCGACCGCTCTTGTCAAATACATGGAACCCCGAAAAGCCAGCTAACCATACCAACAGAGATTGTTGGGTATTCAAGCACGAGCAAATTAATCGCCGAAAACGGTGAAAAGGGGCTACAGCGATGGCGAGGAAGAGACCCGACCGCCGAACAACGAGAGGACAAAGGATTCCCCCTCAAGTTCGGACGGTAAACATGATATCATAGCGCATATTCCCAAGAGGGAGCGGAAGCGTGCACTAAAGGGACGATATCTGGCGATGGAGCCAGTCGCCCCAAAATTCAACCCATGGTCCTCTTGCCCGATCACTTTCGATCGAAGAGACCATCCTACCGATATCCGCCATGGCGGATTCGCGCGATTGGTTTTAGACCCAATCGTTGATGGATTTCACCTCACGAGAGTCTGACGGAGGGCGGCGAGCCTGAAACTGCTTTATCAACATACGGTCGCCAAGATGGGCATAGACCCCTCAAGGATTAAACCTACTAGCAGCGACCTTCAAAGGCGTCATAGCAGGTGTCGAGGCCAATTATGCGAGCTCAGTTAGGCTGGAAGTGGTCTTCGGATCCCGGATAATTTTGAGCGAGGAGTTAATCTTCGACATAGTCCCGTTCATGGCGGCTATCACGCTCTGCTCGGACGAACGCGTTCCAAATTCAACAGCGGTGCCGCATTATACATACCTTAAGCTCAAGATGCCAGGCCCTCGTGGAGTCATCACGGTCAATGGAAACACGGAAGGATCCCTCGAGCGGAGGAACATACTGACTCTCGCGGTAGAAGTCTGAGCAGCCTTTTAAGGCAATTATCGAGTTCGGCGTTAAGCGACCGGACCACGATAAACAGCGCCCGAGCAAAATCAACCAAGACCACACAGCACGTTCCGTGCACATAACAATGCGGCCCCAACCCCAGCCCTCACAAAATTGTAAGACAAACTCTCCGCGTACATAATTACGCCCTGGAGATACCATGGGCATAGGGGGAAGGGCACAACCACAACAGACCCAGAGTGCGGTTCGACCACACCAGGGGCTCCCAAGTGTGTCGCTCTTTTTTCTTTTATTTCTTTCTTTTTTATACAGAACTCAGTCCGGACAAACGTGCGAACTCATGATGCAACAGCGAGGGAAGGACAAAGGCGCAGCGAACACTCAAGTGGTCTCCATCCACGAGCATTAAATTTGTTAAATACAACATTCCGCGGCCTACCCACGGAGAGCGCCTTTAATTCGTCCAATCCCTTGCTTTCCGCACTATTTGTATCATTCCTTGCGATAGCATATCTTCTCGAATAAAATGCAGCACTTTTGCCTATAATTGCATTACTTTATATATATATATATATGTTCATTTACAACATGTTGCACCCGTGCATCTTAGTACTGACCAAATACACGAGGGCTTATGTCCTCCGGCTTTATGGTGTGATAAAGTCCGCACTTTTACTTTCACAAGTGCGGCACCCGAACTTATAGCATTATATGAATCAGCTCGAATCATGTCTTGGGTCAATAGTTGGGTTTGCCCGGCTCCCATGTTTGGCACCTTACGTTCCGTTCTATCGGCTAAGGTAACCTTTGGGAGAACCACTGCGATTGCGCCCGGTTGAGCCGGGTTAACGCCTCGATGGAGAAAGCTAAAGCGGCCGAAGCTTGATAAGGCGTGAGACTAATCGCTGTTAAAGAGAGGTCCTTCGGGTCCTTAAACACCTACGCCGCTTGACGAAGTTCCGGATTATGTCCGATGAAAGGCGTGGATAGCGCCCCAATTCGGTCTTCGAATACTAGGGGCTTCGCCGAAATTTAAAATTATAGAATTCTATGGCTAAGTGAGAGTGTTCAAGCACTATAAGTCCGGTTGCCTTGTTCGTTGTGTTGGCGCCTCCCTAGATGGACCCAAAAATGGGAACAAGAGTGCTCAAGTTTATCCCGAACACCCCAGCACTTTCGTGGCATGGGGGCGAAGCCCGACGACTTGCCATCTCTCGGATTTAATAAGCGGCCACACGAAGGTAATATTTTAAATTAAACAAGCGTTGCTTAGTGCATATGAACAAAGTTTTCAGCGCGAGGATAACACATTGCGAATTCACTCAAAAATTACATCCTGGGGCACTCATCCGCAATCTTGCGGGCACCCTTGAGACAGCCTTATAGTAAATTTGAGCGTCGATGCTCCTTGCCCTTGGTGGCGCGTCGATGATTAGCTTCTCCGCATCCAGCTTGCCCCAATGCACCTTTCTTGCGGGCAAGGGCCCGAAGCACCTTCAATACAGGCGGGCGCTTGATAACCTCCACCCAGGGGCACGCATCCACCAGCCGTCGCTACGAGGCCGAAGTAGCTCCGAGGCATGGCCTCTCCGAGCCACAACGGACTATGAGGCCCTTCATGGCCTGCTTTCGGCCACCTTGTGAAGATTCGACCATTTGCCGGTACTTTGGTGCTAAAAGGCTCACCGGATGGCGGCCTCGACATCTTGAGACGAAGACCTTCTCCGTTGAGCTCCCTCGTCGGCTTTCGGTAGAATCTGGTGACATCGAGACCGCTGCTGAGGCAGATCTGCAAATGCCCACAGGAGAGCTCGAATTCGGGTAAGTAACACGTAATTTACATTCACATGCTTGCTTTGCATGAAAAATGCCTTACACTGCGCTATCTTCTTCATCAATTCAACCTCCTGAAGGGACTTATGGGCCTCGGCCTTGGCGGTTTGGCACTTTGGAGGCCGAGGCAAGCTCGGACTCTCGAGTCTTTGAGTCACGCTCCAAACTCTCATGCTTTTCCATGAGAGCACGGAGCTCTTCTGAACCACCGCCACCTGCGCCTCCTGCTTTCTCGCTCCCCCGTTCCGTGGCCGCATTGCGTTCGGCGCAGAACCACGGCCTCCTTGAGGCCGCCACCTCGTTCGTGGCCCTGCGGTACCCATGTTATCCTTGTTATTTTTATGCAACCTAAATCCTTTTACGTAAGGTACAAATTCAAAGTGGTGTTACTCACCTTCTTTGTCTTGGAGCTTCTTCTGGCCTTGCCGAGCTCTTGCCCGGACCGCTCGAGCTCTGCTTCAACGCCGCGGACCTCCATGATCGGTCTTGGCAGAGGTCAGCAGCGACAGCCTGCAACCCATATTGACATAATTTTTGAGCAACCCTGCGTATATCTTGTTTCAGATCCTCGGTCCGGCTTTTCTTTCGAACACGAACCCGAGCATCGGGGCTCTTGTCTATGCGGTATTACATTGCATATTTTAACTTCTTACCTCAAAGCGGATAGAAGGCTCTGCAGGCTTGGTCAGCCCGCTCTTGGCAAGCTGCACCTTACGGATCACCGCACTCATAATAGTGCGGTGTTCTTCTCGATGGGCGCTTCTGCAGCGCCTCCAAAAATTACCGGCGCCTCGGTTGGGCCGGAAGCCGCCCGGCGTCCGCAGTCTTGCTCTTCGTTCGAAGGGCGCCCGGCCGGACTCGGAACCACTGCGGGTTACATTGTGGAGTCCGGCCGAAAGTCCGGGAGGGCGCCTTGTGGCGCCTCCGAGCCTCCCCGATGGGTCCCTTACGGGGATCCCACCTCGGCGTCCTCGGCGTCGCGAGGGTGGAGGCGGTCGGGATGGAGTCTACATCCGGCAAGCCAACGACCCGCTTCGATGAAGCGGGGAGATCATCACTGGCGGACTACAGGCGGCATGCGGCATTAGAATGACACTATGTGGCGTAGAAAAGAAATTATAAATCATTGGGAATCCGGATAACTACAATATCGCGGAGGCCTGGCCCTTGAAGGCCATTCTTCCTCGCCAATGTTGATGTTGGCGGAGCTGTCCGGGGAATAGTCCTTCCCCTCTTGGACCCTTCGGCCTCCTGTTGGGGAAGCCTTCCTCTTCCTCTCTCCCTTCTGCGGGAGAGTCCTCTTCCTCCTCCTCATTTTCGGGAGGAGTCCGCCCCGAGTCGTCGGACACCTGAAAGCAGGAGCTCTTTGAACACCTGTGGCCTCCTTCTTGGCCTTCTTTTCCGGCACCACGTGCGGTGCGGAACCAGCAACCTCGCTAGGCGGCGTCTCTTGGATTTTTACGGCATAGGGCCGGACGGGTAATCTGCTCCGCCTTCTTCATCTAGTCTGTCAAAGGAAAAGGGAAATTAAAACCGCATAGAGTCAAACTATGAAAAACAAGTGTCCCGTAAAAGGGTAGAATCACTTACCTCGTCGACTGGCGCTGCGAGCGAAATCCAGCGATCTTGATCAGCGGATGCGAAACTTCGGCGCCCTTGAACGGCACCTTCGAGCACCTTCGTACATTGTGTCGAAGAAGCTTGTTGAGCGCCTGGTGCTGTTCGGATCGAACTCCCATAGATTGAATGCCCGCTCTTGGCATGGGAGAATCCGGCGGACGAGCATGACTTGGACCACGTTAACCAGCCTGAGCTTCTTCACCAGCTTCTTGATACAGGTTTGGAGTCCCGTCAGCTCCTTCAAACTACCCTGCAGCAAGCCCTTCTCTTTCCAGGAGGTGAGCTGTGTGGGGATACCAGATCTAAACTCGGGGGCCGCCGCCCATTTAAGTCACCTTGTGACTCGGTGATGTAGAACCACCCGATTGCCACCCCTTGACGGATTCCACGAAGGCCCCTTGAACCAAAGGGCGTTGGGCATCTTGCCCAACATGGCGCCCTCCGCACTCCGCTTGAATGCCCTTCACTACCTTGTCTTGACATTGAAGGTCTTGAGCCACAAGCCGAAGTGGGGCTGGATGCGAGAAGGAAGGCCTCGCACATGACGATAAGCGCCGAGATGTTGAGGATGAAGTTCGTGGCGAGATCATGGAAATCCAGGCCGTAGTAGAACATGAGCCCCGGACAAAGGGGTGAAGTGGAAAGCCCAGTCCATGGAGGAAGTGGGAAAGAAAGACAACCCTCTCATGGGGCACAGGGGGTGGGGATGAGCTGCCCCTCGTCGGGCAGGCCCGGTCTTGTGATGTCGCGGAGAGGTATCCGGCGCCAGCGCAGTTTGGTGATTTGCTCCTCCTTAGCGGTGGAGGCCAACCATTTACCTCCCGCTCCGGACATGGTCGGAGAAAGGTTGAGACGAGATCTTGTGAACTTGGGCGCTAGAGCTCAGTCTTGAGGAGATGGATAAGCAAAGGAGGAAGAAGGCGTGGGTGAGAAGGTGAATCCTTATCCCTTATATGAGCGGGCGGAGTCTACGCGTCCCCACCGGCCTAGTAAAACTTCGCTTATCTCCCAAGCATCACCGTCAATGGCCAGCGGTTGGGTTACCCACGTCCGTATTGATGAGAATCCCGGATTAAGGGAAACACGATCTACGCTTCAACAAAGGCGTGCCAAAGGAAACCGCTTCGCTAAATCTTATTTGAGGTGGTAAAGTAAAAACAATTCGAGTAATGGCTTGGTAGTGGTGTGGCGTCCTGCCACGGAAAGCGTCGTGATTGAACTTGTGTATATGTTATTATTCTTTCTACGGTTGGAATGTGGAATTTATTTTGCGAGCGGACACTATCCTGGTGTTCACAATCTTCTATCATTTGGAGGAGGAACCCGCCTTGCAATGCCAAGCAATATACCGCCCGGACTTATCGTCATTGAAGCCCGGTTAGGGGGAGACTCTTGAGGAGTCGGATTAGGGGTGTCCGGATTGCGGACTACCATCATCGGCGGACTATCATCGTCCGGACTATCATCGGCGGACTATCATCATCAAGCTGGACTCCAAGACTATGAAGATACAAGATTGAAGACTTCACCCGTGTCCGGATGGGACTTTCCTTGGCGTGGAAGGCAAGCTTGGCGATCTGGATATGTAGATCTCCTACCATTGTAACCGACTCTATGTAACCCTAGCCCTCTCCGGTGTCTATATAAACGGATGGCTTTAGTCCGTAGGACTACAATCACAACAACCCTTACAATCATACCATAGGCTAGCTTCTAGGGTTTAGCCTCCTTGATCTCGTGGTAGATCCACTCTTGTAAACATCCACAATATCAATATCAATCAAGCGGGGCCGTAGGGTTTTACCTCCATCAAGAGGGCCTGAACACAGGTAAACATCGTGTCCCTTGTCTCTTGTTACCATCCGCCTAGACGCATACGATTCGGGACCCCCTACCCGAGATCCGCGGTTTGACACCGACAGACGTCCTCAAGTCCTTATCAGTCAACCCCATGCGGCGAAAGGTCTCATAATAGAGGATATTGATGCTCCTTCCTCCGTCCATGAGTACCTTAGTGAATTATATCCACCAACCTGAGGTGCTACTACCAAGGCCAACTGACCCGGATTATCAACCCGGAGGGGGTGATCTTCGCTGCTCCATACATTGGTCTATTCTGACCACCTCAAATAACGGGGAACCGCCGGCTCAACAGAATTCACGGCCCTCTTATGAACCTTCTGGTCACGTTTGCACAAATTAGTGGTGAATACATAATACTGCCCACCATTCAGCTGCTTCGGGTGGCTTTGATAACTGGACTGCTTCTTCTTTGCATCCCCTTGACTAGGCTAGCATTGATTATAGCCACCTTGACTTCCTAGAAAGCCGGAACTTGAACCGCCGCCCGGGCCATGAAAGCTGCCGGCTCCTGAGCCGCCGCCTGATCCGTGATTGCCATCAAACATGTTAGAATTCTTGAAAGCCTTCATGATCGCGCAATCCTTCCATAAATGAGTGGTTGGCCTCTCCCGGGTGCCGTGTCTCGGACAGGGCTCATTGAGTAACTGTTCGAGAGATGGGCCTGCCCCGCCAGATCAAGGGGGCGGTTTTCCCTTACGTCTCTGATTGTTACCTTGCGCATTAGCATTGGCCACAAACTCCGGGTTACCATCAGCTTTACGCTTATTACCTCCTTGATTTGTTGGGTTATGCTGCTGGCCCTTTCCATTGCCGTTCTTCTTTCCCTTCCCTGTCTTTTCGTCATCAGACGCGGGATCCTTGGTACTATCAGAGTCGACGTATTTGACTAAAGCCGCCATCAGCGTACCCATATCATTGCAATCACACTTAAGGCGCCCGGTTTACATTTTAGTGGCACAAAGCGGCAGTTCTTCTCCAACATGAGGACTGCAGAGCCGGCATCCATCTTGTCAGACGAATGTATTATCTCCTTGACCCGGCACACCCAATGAGTCGTGGATTCACCCTCCTCCTGCTTACAATTCATCAAGTCCACAATCGACATAGATTGCTTGCAAGTGTCTTTGAAGTTCTGGATGAATCGGGCCTTCAGCTCCGCCCATGAACTGATGGAATTGGCCGGTAAACCCTTTAACCAAGACCGGGCCGTTCCATCTAGCATCATGGTGAAGTACTTAGCCATTGCTGCGTCGCTGACCTCCAACAACTCCATGGCCATCTCATATCTCTCAATCCACGCTCCGGGCTGCAAGTCGGCCGTGTAATTCGGTACCTTTCGGGGTCCCTTGAAGTCCTTAGGCAGACACACATTGCGCAAAGCCGGCACTAAACAAGGAACAACACCTGTTCTAGTGGCCACTCCCGCCTCAACAGAGGTCGTCGGATAATCCGGAAAAGCTTCTTTGAGCCACCTGCCGAGCCGCTAGTTGAGCTACTCGCTTTGGTCCTCCTGCCGCGACCGTCTGCACGGGTTGCATCCACCGGGTTGGTTATGGCGCTGGGCGTTGCTTGACAAAGCTTCTCACTCCATGTGCCTGCTGTAACTCGGACTCCGGTTTGGACGAGCCGGAGCTAACCAAGGCGGAGGAGTTGAATGAATCTTGTCCCGGCTGTAGGAATAAGTCTCTTGCCGAGCCAAGGCTGTCTGGACGAGGTCTCTGATCCTTCAGGTGTCTACCGCTGTCGGATCATCACCGTCCACTGGGAGAGCCGCCAAATGCGTCGATGTTGCGATTAAGTTCTCCATGGGGTTGGAAAAATGACCCGGTGGTATTGGTACATAGTGGGGCGGGGCCATACTCCCATGAGGAGGTGCCATCTCTCGAGGCTGAGCCGGTCCTCCCGCTCCGGTTGTCATAAACTGATTTGTTTCGGTCGGGTTGCTAGGACCGGCACCGAGTGTAGCGAAAAGGTTCCGAGGATCGTAAACCTGAGGCAATCGGGATTGAGTTTTCTGGTGCCTCATTCTCATCACCTCATTAGATGCGTTCAGGCTCATATTAATTGGAAAGCCTCTGACTGGAGTTGTTGCGCCCGTGCATCCAAAGCCGCCTGCTCTGTAGCTAACCTGGTGTCCTCAGCTGCCAAGGCCTCCTTGGCCCGAGCAATCTCCTCACGCACCTTTGCCACCTCCGTATTATGCTCGTCTTGATTTGCAGGAATAACCGTGGCGGTTAACAGGGCCATCAGCTTATCCATAAGATCCATCAGCACCTGAGCCGGCGGGCGCACAGAGCCTCCTGCCCCGGCCGCTCCTGACTCAGACGTTATTGCTATTGCAGCCGTTGAGTTTTGACCGGGTTGAGTACCAGCCATGAAGACTCCTGCCCAGTTCGGCGGCTCATAGGAGTCCAGAATACTAGATTCGTCGGAACAGCCCCCAAGCATGCCCTCCTGTACTTGATATAGTGAATCTGTTGAACCGGCGGACGAATCACCGTTAGAGAGGACGACCGTCTCACCATCATCTTCAAATCCTTTAGAAAGTTCCTCTCCGTGGATGAAGCCCACAAAGGCACGCTTCATGCTGGGTTGAACTCAGGCGGGTCTTGCACGCTGAGCCGTCTCGATGAGGTCGATGCAGTTGTCCGGCTCAGGGCGCGGCTCACCAATCCGGCCGATGAAGATGTGGATTCCACCGAAGGGGACCCGGTACCGTACTCAATTGAGTCGGTGTCGGGGCCCACCCTTCGTTGTCGATGTAGATCTTGCCGCGACAACTCTTGGTCATCCGGCCCACTGCGTATCCCTTGAGCCCTTCGAAGCTGCCCTTCAAGAACTCAAATCCACCGTGCACTGGCCCCACGGTGGGCGCCAACTGTCGTGGTTTTGTCACGGCAGATGTCCTCTTGCAAGTACTTAGTCGTGGAGCCATCGCAACTAGGAAGCTTAAAGGGGTTAATCGGGACAAAGGACACGAGAGCTTTATACTAGTTCGGCCCCTTACAGTGAAGGTAAGGCCTACGTCTGAGTTGGGTTGGTATTGCTTGATGTTTCGATGACGAGGGAGGCGAGATACGCTATGCCCGGCTCTCGATGAGTTGTTTCTTGCCCTAAGCCGCCAGCAGGTCATCCCCTTATATACACGGGTTGACGCCCTGCGGCCTACAGAGTCCCGGCCGGCTTATAAACAGTGTCCGGCTCGGTGACTAGTTAATTCTACCTTACAATACAAGTCATGCCATTATGGCGGTTTATCACTCACAGACCTTAAGTCGCTTTGTGGGCTTTAGACCCTTTATTGAACCTCCATCCTCATGCTTGGTCTTGGTCTTCTTCTGATGAATCCATCTTTGCGTAACACGGCCCCTCATGGGCGGCTTACACAAATAGTTATATCCCCAACACTTTCTGAGATGTGGATGCATATATTAGTATGTCGAACAAAGCTCAACATAGTTCTTCCGGATAAACCATGCAGTAAGGTAGATCTGGCGAGTCACAATATAGAATGGAGAACTCATCAAGAGCACTCTTATTGCGATGTTTTGGTTAGGAGAGCTTACGCCATAAGTAGTTCATGGTATTTGGAAGAGGAAAATACCACAGACCTCGAGGACTATCACAAAGGTTACTAATATCCTAAAGGTACGAGCTACACTATCAACACGAGGTAAATAGAGTGAATCTTGGGCTTAAGAACCCAGAAATAGAATACCTACTACTAAATGGCATCACGGGATGCTTTTCGAGAATGATGGCGAGAATAATCACACTAGGAATATAAAAAGCATTACTAGACTCTTGGGTGGCAGTTCTCTAAGGCGCCTAGGGTCATAATAATGGCTTCAACATATACGCCGAGGCAACGGAGTACCTCAACTCGACGATTAGTGTGGTTAATCTGGCCCAATGGAACATCGAGAACGGAAAGAAGGGATTTGCAAATGCATCAGACTATTTATAAACTTGGGATGACTCAGGCAGCATAACGGCTGTAAATGCTCGAAAAGATTCGAGACATCATGCAAAATGGTGGTATAGCCACTCAACATCACAATATCAAGGTTCTGAGACCAACTATGAACACACGGAAGTAATAGAACTGAGATGAGTCTTGAATCTGTCATTCCTATAAGTCTACGGATTAGTAACACATGATCCTGATAGAAAGATGAGAAGCCAAGTTCTTAATCCCCGTAGAAGAGAAGAGGATGACTCGGATCAGAAGGACATAAGGTAAAGGAATGAAAAGAGCCTTACGTTCCTTCCACAAACAATTCCATTATATAACTAAAGCATTTCTTGACCTAACCCGACCGGTTTGGCTTGGTAATCCTCTGAGCGGTTAGGCTTTGATACCAACGCTGTTAGGACCCCGATCCTAAGTCACACCGATCTAGCATGTAACACATCATATCACTTTGCGGCCCCACGCACGGTATTCCAACGGGTGCCACCTTACCTGGCCCGGGACCGTTTGTGCCTTTTGGCTCACGTATATGATAGTGTCGCTAGCATCCATATGACAACGAACCCTGGCCGACATGACTAGTCATGAACCCGAAGTGGCACTAACTTACGCGGACAGGCATACATGAAACAACATCGAGCATGTCGGTCAGCAGCGTGTGAATCCGGGCTGTAGCAACTGGGCAAACAGGACTCCGGGACCCCGGGCTGTAGCAGGCTAGCAGGACTTCGGAAGTCACCGCATGACATTCCCCTGAAGGGACAGACACAGGAATGAAGTGTATCACATGCCGGCAAGTCTTGGTGTTCCGGAGCAGTAGTGATGGGCTAGCAGGACTCCGGTAAACCGGCTGTAGCGGACTACCAAGGCTTAGTGGAAGCACTAGACTACATTTCCCCATAAGAGAGGCTACCAAGGATAAACAACTAGATTGTCCGATCCCACACATACTAAGCATTTCAATGATACACACAATATGCTCGATATGTGAAAATACAACATGGCATCACAGCAGGACTCTACGACTCAGAGTATTTATTCATTAGGCTCCGAGGAGCCAAGTATTACAAACATGGGTCTCATGACCCAACATTCAGAGCATACAAGTCAAGCACATGCGGAAGCTTAACATGTCTGAGTACAGACATCTACAAATGAAAAATACTGAGAAGCCTGACTATCTACCAGATCCTGCCGAGCACAAGATCGTAGCTGAGGTAACAAGCTAAACGTCGAAGTCCACACAGAACAACTAGTGAGACTGAAGTCTCTCTGCAAAAACATAAAATAAGCAAATGTGAGTACAAATGTACCCAGCAAGACTTACATCGGAACTAGCTACATATGCATCGGTATCAACAAAGGGGGTGGTGGAGTTTAACTACAGCAAGGCATCTTTGACTCGGTGGCTAACCTGAACTACGACTGCAAGTAACTCTTTTGAGGTGGCGCACACGAGTCCACATATTCACCATATCAATACACCACTATGGATCCGCTCCCGTCTCCCTACGAGAACGCCATCCATAGCACTCACGCTTATCTTGCGCATTTTAGAGTATCCACTTTCACTTGTCTATGAATTGTATAGGCAACCCAAATGTCCTTTACAGCGGACGCGGCTCTTCGAATAGATGATGTTAACCCTGAAGGGGTGTACTTCTTCACACACGCTCACCACTTATACGCCGTTTACACGACATGTACTCGGCAACCTTCAAGTGGAAGCCCAGCGAAGTGTCGGCCACGACGACTAACCACACAAGTCTCTAGTCCAGGTTTATCGCCTATTCGGGTTCCATCCGTGAGGAGATCCGGCCGGGGTTTCGCTCACAGCCCCAAACGATGTGTGCAGGGTTCCCGAGACACCAAACGGGCGCTCGGTACACCGTGCCATGGTGTATCTACCGCATCATAGCCCACCCCTAGGGTCAGCGCTACACACGTCCTCCAACACATATCCTACAAACACGAAACTAGTTGCAACTCCCGGCCAGACATCAAAGGCGGTTAATAAGTCAAGAGGGTCCATTGGTTTCGGGCCCCAGCAGCGTGGTAGTAGTTGTTCATGGATCACAAACACGAACTTCAGTTCACGAGGATGGTTTCAATGAGACAACCCACCACGTACTCCTACATGGCCTCTCACCGCTACCTTTACCAAATCGTGTTCACACACTTAGCTCACACACAGTAGGACATGTTCATCACCATTCCAATTCATTCCCGATGAATTAGACCCAACTGAACTCTAAGCAGTAGCAGGCATGACAAACAAGCATGAATGAGTAGGCACATCAGGGCTCAAACAACTCCTACTCATGCTAGTGGGTTTCATCTATTCTTGTGGCAATGACAGGTCATGGAGAGGAAAAGGAGTTCAACTACCGCAGCATGTAATAGTTGAATCGTTGTTGTCCTAGTGCAGTAAAAGAGAGCAGGAGCGAGAGAGTGGGATTGTATCAGAATGAACAAGGGGGTTTTGCTTGCCTGGCACTTCTGAAGATAGTATAGCTCTTCATCGGTGTCATCGAAGTCATCGTCGGTACGTCGTCTACTGAGAGGGGACAAACACCGGAAAACAAGGAAGAACACAATCATTGCAATGCACAATATGATGCATGATCATGACATGGCAATATGAGTGTGTTGGCCTAATGCAACTACAACCAAATGGGTTTGGGTCATTTTGAACCAAAGGTTCAATCCCAAACTCAATTTATGAATTTAAATAGTGCCTTATCATGTTTTGCACTGCACAGCAAGGTTAAGTTGCTTTGTCATGCATGAAACTAGTACAGATGGATAGATTGGATTTTTCTGATCATTTTTCATATATAACACTTTGCATTTGGAGTTACAGATTAATTTCTATGAATTTTTGAAGTTTAAACCATTTTCTAGAATTTCCTTGATTAATTAAACGTCAGAAAAGCTTTATTAGGTCAGCACTAAGTCATGATGACGTCAGCTTGTCAACAAAGTCGGCCAGGTCAAACCTGACATGTGGGGGCCACACGTTAGTGACACAAGGCTGTTTAGCTCGCTGCAGGTGGGCCAGGTCAACGGCCACGTCAGGAGGGTAAACTCTGACGCGTGGGCCCACTATGATTAGTTAAGGCTAAACAAGAAACCAACTGTTGTTGATTAAGGGCGTGGGGCCCATATGTAAGTGGGTCAGGGGCTAATTAGTCGGTGATTAGCGCTAACTAGATGGCCACATCGACAGTCACCGGAGCCTCGCCGGCGGTGACCTCGAACCGTGGCGGAGTTCGCTCGGAACTCGCCAGAGGCGACGGATCGACGCGACAGGGGCACCAGAAGGTAGCTCATGCCCGTGCGCATCTAGGGAGACCAACAGGAGGTGTGGGGGTGGCCGGAGTTCGCCGGAAGCGAGCTCGTGGCGGCGGCCGGAGCTCGGCTTCTAGCGGTCTTGAGGCTGCAGAATGCGGAGAGGCCAAGCAGCGGGATAAAAGCGGAGCCTTAGGGGCAGCTAGGAGCTCGCTAGGCTCGTCGGTCTAAGCGCAGAAGACGGCAACGCCATGCACAGCGTCCATGGTGGACGGCGGTGGTTGGTACGGTGGCTAGCACGGTTACAGCAGGGAAAAACCACGGAGAGAGAGGGGGGACGTAGGGGAGCTCACGACGGGGCTAGCAGAGGAGACGACAAGGTCGGGGAAGCTCTGGACGCGCCGAATCGGGCGGTGGAGATCGCCGGCAGAGGCGGTGATGAGGACGGCGGGGACGACGATGCAGGGCTCCTGCGGTCGCGTGCGTCGGGTGTGTAGCTCCACGGGATCGTGGCGGAGCATGGGACGCGGAGAGGAAGCGAGGGGGTGGCTGTGGCCATGCTGGTGCTCGTCGGTGCAGCCGCGGTGGCTTCAGCCATGGCCAGGAGAAGCGAGAGGCGAGGAAGCGAGGAGAGGGAGATGGTTCGATGCAGATGGAAGTGGTGAGGTCATCCGCGTCGTCAACGTGTCTTAGGGAGCAGCCAGACAGCTGCTGCGTGGCGCGCGGCGATGATACGTCTCCGTCGTATCTATAATTTTTTATTGTTCCATGCCAATATTACTCAACTTTCATATACTTTCGGCAACTGTTTATATTATTTTTGGGAGTAACATATTGATCCAGTGCCCAGTGCCAGTTCCTGTTGGTTGCATGTTTTATGTTTTGCAGAAAAACCATATCAAACGGAATCCAAATGGGATAAAAACGGACGGAGAATATTATTGGAATATTTGGAAATTTTGGGAGGAACAATCAACGCAAAACGGTGCCCGAGGTGGCCACGAGGCAGGGGCACGCCTGCCCCCTGTCGGTGTCAAAACCGGTGATCTCGGGTAGTGGGTCCCGAACTGTGCGTCTAAGGCGGATGGTAATAGGAGGCGGGGGACACGATGTTTACCCAGGTTTGGGCCCTCTCGATGGAGTTAATACCCTACTTCCTGCTAAAGGAAATATGCACTAGAAGCAATAATAAAGTTATTATTTATTTCCTCATATCATGATAAATGTTTATTATTCATGCTAGAATTGTATTATCTGGAAACATGATACATGTGTGATTACATAGACAAACATAATGTCACTAGTGTGCCTCTACTTGACTAGCTCATTAATCAAAGATGGTTATGTTTCCTAACCATAGACATGTGTTGTCATTTGATTAACGGGATCACATCATTAGGAGAATGATGTGATTGACTTGACCCATTCCGTTAGCCTAGCACTTGATCGTTTAGTATGTTGCTATTGCTTTCTTCATGACTTATACAAAGTTCCTACAACTATGAGATTATGCAACTCCCGTTTACCGGAGGAATACTTTGTGTGCTACAAAAGGTCACAACGTAACTGGGTGATTATAAAGGTTCTCTACAAGTGTCTCCAAAGGTACATGTTGGGTTGGCGTAATTCGAGATTAGGTTTTGTCACTCCGAATGTCGGAGAGGTATCTCTGGGCCCTCTCGGTAATACACATCACTTAAGCCTTGCAAGCAATGTAACCAATGAGTTAGTTACAGAATGATGTATTACGGAACGAGTAAAGAGACTTGTCGGTAACGAGATTGAACTAGGTATTGGATACCGACGATCGAATCTCAGGCAAGTAACATACCGATGACAAAGGGAACAACGTATGTTGTTATGCGGTTTGACCGATAAAGATCTTCGTAGAATATGTAGGAGCCAATATGAACATCTAGGTTCCACTATTGGTTATTGACCGGAAACAGTTCTAGGTCATGTCTACATAGTTCTAGAACCCATAGGGTCCCTTGCAGCTTAAGCGTTACGATGACAGTTTTATTATGAGTTTATAAGTTTTGATGTACGAAGGTTGTTGAGTCCGGATGTGATCAAGGACATGACGAGGAGTCTCGGAATGGTCGAGACATAAAGATTGATATATTGGCAGCCTATATTTGGATATCGGAATGATTCCGGATGAAATCGTGATTTTACCGGAACACCGGAGGGTTACCGGAACCCTCCCGGTGGTTAATGGGCCTTGATGGGCCATGAGGGAGAAGAGGAGGGCCGGCCAGGGCAGGCGCCCCTCCCCTAGTCCGAATAGGACAAGGAAGGGAGGGGGCGCGCCCCCTTCCTCTTTCCCTCCCCTTTCCTTCGCCACCAAGGCAAGAGGGGGGAGTCCTACTCCCGGTGGGAGTAGGACTCGACCAGGCGCACCCCTAGAGGGCCGGCCGCACCTCCCCCTCGCTCCTTTATATACGGGGGCAGGGGGGCACCCTAGAACACACAAGTTGATCATCGTGATCGTTCCTTAGCCGTGTGCGGTGCCCCCTCCACCATATTCCACCTCGTTCATATCGTCGCGGAGTTTTTGTGAAGCCCTGCGTCGGTAGAACATCATCATCGTCACCACGCCGTCGTGCTGACGGAACTCATCACCGACACCCTGCTGGATCGGAGTCCGGGGATCGTCATCGAGCTGAACGATATGCGAGAACACGGAGGTGCCGTGCGTTCGGTACTTGGATCGGTCGGATCGTGAAGGCGTCACGACTACATCAACAGCGTTGTCATCGCGCTTCCGCTTTCGGTCTACGAGGGTACGTGGACAACACTCTCCCCTCTCGTTGCTATGCATCACCATGATCTTGCGTGTGCGTAGGAATTTTTTTTAAATTACTACGTTCCCCAATAGTGGCATCCGAGCCTGGTTTTATGCGTTGATGTTATATGCACGAGTAGAACAAAAGTGAGTTGTGGGCGATACAAGTCATACTGCTTACCACCATGTCATATTTGGTTCGGCGGTATTGTTGGATGAAGCGGCCCGGACCGACATTACGCGTACGCTACGCGAGACTGGTTCTACCGACGTGCTTTGCACACAGGTGGCTGGCGGGTGTTTGTTTCTCCAACTTTAGTTGAACCGAGTGTGGCTACGCCCGGTCCTTGTGAAGGTTAAAACAGCACTAACTTGATGAACTATCGTTGTGGTTTCTGGCGTCACGTAGAACGGTTCTTGCTCAGCCCGTTGCAGCCACGTAAAACTTGCAACAACATAGTAGACGAAGTCTAACTTGATTTTGCAGATCATGCTGTGATGTGATCTGGTCAAGACGTGATGCTATATTTTATTGTATGAGATGATCATGTTTTGTAATAAAGTTATCGGCAACTGGCAGGAGCCATATGGTTGTCGCTTTATTGTATGAAATGCAAATGCACTCTAATTGCTTTACTTTATCACTAAGCGGTAGCGATAGTCGTAGAAGCAATAGTTGGCGTAACGACAACGATGCTACGATGGAGATCAAGGTGTCGCCCCGGTGTCTATGGTGATCACGACGGTGCTTCAGAGATGGAGATCACAAGCACAAGATGATGATGGCCATATCATATCACTTATATTGATTGCATGTGATGTTTATCCTTTATGCATCTTATCTTGCTTTGATTGACGGTAGCATTTTAAGATGATCTCTCACTAAAATTATCAAGAAGTGTTCTCCCTGAGTATGCACCGTTGCCAAAGTTCGTCGTGCCGAGACACCACGCGTGATGATCGGGTGTGATAAGCTCTCGTCCATCTACAACGGGTGCAAGCCAGTTTTGCACACGCGGAATACTCAGGTTAAACTTGACGAGCCTAGCATATGCAGATATGGCCTCGGAACACGGAGACCGAAAGGTCGGCGTGAATCATATAGTAGATATGATCAACATAGTGATGTTCACCATTGAAAACTACTCCATCTCACGTGATGATTGGTTATGGTTTAGTTGATTTGGATCACGTGATCACTTAGATGACTAGAGAGATGTCACATCTAAGTGGGAGTTCTTAGGTAATATGATTAATTGAACTTAAATTTATCATGAACTTAGTACCTGATAGTATTTTGCTTATCTATGTTTGATGTAGATAGATGGCTCGTGCTGTTGTTCCGTTGAATTTTAATGCGTTCCTTGAGAAAGCAAAGTTGAAAGATGATGGTAGCAATTACGGACTGGGTCCGTAACTTGAGGATTATCCTCATTGCTGCACGGAAGAATTACGTCTGGAAGCACCGCTGGGTGCGAGGCCTGCGAGGAGCAACGCTGATGTTGTGAACATCTGGCGAGCAAAGCTGATGACTACTCTATAGTTCCGTGTGCCATGCTTTCTTGCTTAGAATCGGGTCATCAACGGCGTTTTGAGCGTCATGGAGCATATGAGATGTTCCAGGAGTTGAAGTTAATATTTCAAGCAAATGCCGGATTGAGAGATATGAAGTCTCCAATAAGTTCTATAGCTGCAAGATGGAGGAGAATAGTTACAAGGTGAGCATATACTCAAAAGGTGCAGGTATAATAATCACTTGATTCAATTGGGAGTTAATCTTCCGGATGATAGTGTCATTGATGAATTCTCCAATCAACGCCACCAAGCTACAAGAGCTTCGTGATGAACTATAATATGCAAGGGATGAACAAGACAATTCCCGAGCTCTTCGCAATGCTAAAAGTTGCGGAGGTAGAAATCAAGAAGGAGCATCAAGTGTTGATGGTCAACAAGACCACTAGTTTCAAGAAAAAGGGCAAAGGGAAGAAGAAGGGGAACTTCAAGAAGAACAGGAAGCAAGTTGCTGCTCAAGAGAAGAAACCCAAGTCTGGACCTAAGCCTGAAACTCAGTGCTTCTTCTGCAAGCAAGCTGGTCACTGGAAGTGGAACTGCCCCAAGTATTTGGCGGATAAGAAGGATGGCAAGGTGAACAAAGGTATATGTGATATACATGTTATTGATGTGTACCTTTCTAGAGCTCGCAGTAGCTTTGGTATTTGATACATCGGTTACATTGCTAATATTTGCAACTTCGAAGCAGGGGACTACGGAATAGCGAGCACTGGCCAAGGACGAGGTGACGATCTTGGCGTGGGAAAGCGGTTCCAAAGTCGATGAGATCGCGGTCGGCACGCTACCTCTACATCTACCTTGGGATTAGTTTTAGACCTAAATAATTGTTATTTGGTGCCAGCGTTGAGCATGAACATTATATCTGGATCTTGTTTGATGCGAGACGGTTATTCATTTAAATCAGAGAATAATGGTTGTTCTATTTATATGAGTAATATCTTTTATGGTCATGCACCCTTGAAGAGTCGTCTATTTTTATTAAATCTCGATAGTAGTGATACACATATTCATAATGTCGAAGCCAAAAGATGCAAGGTTGATAATGATAGTGCAACTTATTTGTGGCACTTCCGTTTAGGTCATATCGGTGTAAAGCGCATGAAGAAACTCCATACTGATGGACTTTTGGAACCACTTGATTATGAATCACTTGGTACTTGCGAACCGTGCCTCATGGGCAAGATGACTAAAACACCGTTATCCGGTTCTATGGAGAGAGCAACAGACTTGTTGGAAATCACACATACTGAGATGTATGTGGTCCAATGAATGTTGAAGCTCGTGGCGGATATCGTTATTTTCTCACCTTCACAGATGGTATAGCGGATCACGGGTATATCTACTTAATGAAGCATAAATCTGAAACATTTGAAAAGTTCAAAGAATTTCAGAGTGAAGTTGAAAATCATCGTAACAAGAAAATAAAGTTTCTACGATCTGATCGTGGAGGAGAATATTTGAGTTACTGAGTTTGGTCTACATTTGAAACAATGCGGAATAGTTTGCAACTCACGCCACCCAGAACACCACAGCGTAATGGTGTGTCCGAGCGTCGTAATCGTACTTTACTAGATATGGTGCGATCTATGATGTCTCTTACTGATTTACCGCTATCATTTTGGGGTTATGCTTTAGAGACGGCCGCATTCACGTTAAATAGGGCACCATCAAAATCCGTTGAGACGACTCCTTATGAACTATGGTTTGGCAAGAAACTAAAGTTGTCATTTCTAAAAGTTTGGGGCTGCGATGCTTATGTGAAAAAGCTTCAACCTGATAAGCTTGAACCCAAATCGGAAAAATGTGTCTTCATAGGATACCCAAAGGAGACAGTTGGGTACACGTTCTATCACAGATCCTAAGGCAAGACATTCGTTGCTAAGAATGGATTCTTTCTGGAGAAGGAGTTTCTCTCGAAAGAAGTGAGTGGGAGGAAAGTAGAACTTGATGAGGTAACAGTACCAGCTCCCTTATTGGAAAGTGGTTCATCATAGAAATCGGTTCTGTGACACCTACACCAATTAGTGAGGAAGTTAATGATGATGATCATGAAACTTTAGATCAAGTTATTCTTGAACCCGTAGATCAACTAGAGTAAGATCCGCACGAGTGGTGCGGTAATCCTATTACGGAAGTCATGCTACTAGATCATGGTGAACCTACGAACTATGAAGAAGCGATGGTGAGCCCAGATTCCAAAATGGCTTGAAGCCATGAAATCTGAGATGGGATCCATGTATGAGAACAAAGTGTGGACTTTGGTTGACTTGCCCGATGGTCGGCAAGCAATAGAGAATAAATGGATCTTCAAGAAGAAGACTGACACTGACGGTAATGTTACTGTTTCAAAGCTCGACTTGTTGCAAAAGGTTTTCGACAAGTTCAAGGGGTTGACTACGATGAGACCTTCTCACCCGTAGCGATGCTTAAGTCTGTCCGAATCATGTTAGCAATTGCAGCATTTTATGATTATGAAATATGGCAGATGGATGTCAAAACTGCATGGATTTCTGGAAGAAGAGTTGTATATGATGCAACCGGAAGGTTTTGTCGATCCTAAGGGAGCTAACAAAGTGTGCAAGCTCCAACGATCAATCTATGGTCTGCTGCAAGCCTCTCGGAGTTGGAATAAACGCTTTGATAGTGTGATCAAAGCATATGGTTTTATCTGAGACTTTTGGAGAAGCCTGTATTTACAAGAAAGTGAGTGGGAGCTCTGTAGCATTTCTAATATTATATGTGGACAACATATTGTTGATTGGAAATGATATAGAATTTCTGGATATCATAAAAGGATACTTGAATAAAAGTTTTTCAATGAAAGACCTCGGTGAAGCTGCTTACATATTGGGCATCAAGATCTATAGAGATAGATCAAGGCGCATGATTGGACTTTCACAATGCACATACCTTGATAAAGTCTTGAAAAAGTTCAATATGGATCGAGGCAAAGAAAGGGTTTTACTTTGTATTACAAGGTATAAAATTGAGTCGGACTCAATGCCCGACCACCGCGAGAAGATAGAGAGAAAATGAAAGGAGTTCCTATGCTTCAGCCATAGGCTCTATCATGTATGCAATGCTGTGTACCAGACCTGATGTGTGCCTTGCTATTAGTTTAGCGGAAGGTACCAAAGTAATCCAGAGTGGATCACTGGACAGCGGTCAAGAATATCCTGAAATACCTGAAAAGGACTAAGGATATGTTTCTCGTTTATGAGGGTGACAAAGAGCTTGTCGTAAAAGGTTACGTCGATGCAAGCTTTGACACTGATCCGGACGATTCTAAATCGCAAACCGGATACGTATTTATATTAAACGGTGGAGCTGTAAGTTGGTGCTGTTCTAAACAAAGCGTCGTAGCGGGATCTACATGTGAAGCGGAGTACATAGCTGCTTCGGAAGCAGCAAATGAAGGAGTCTGGATGAAGGAGTTCATTTCCGATCTAGGTGTCATACCTAGTGCATCGGGACCAATGAAAATCTTCTGTGACAATACTGGTGCAATTGCCTTAGCAAAGGAATCCAGATTTCACAAGAGGACCAAGCACATCAAGAGATGCTTCAATTCCATCTGGGACCAAGTTCAGGTGGGAGACATAGAAATTTGCAAGATACATACGGACCTGAATATTGCAGACCCGTTGACTAAGCCTCTTCCACGAGCAAAACATGATCAACACCAAGACTCCATGGGTGTTAGAATCATTACTATGTAATCTAGATTATTGACTCTAGTGCAAGTGGGAGACTGAAGGAAATATGCCCTAGAGGCAATAATAAAGTTATTATTTATTTCCTCATATCATGATAAATGTTTATTATTCATGCTAGAATTGTATTATCTGGAAACATGATACATGTGTGATTACATAGACAAACATAATGTCACTAGTGTGCCTCTACTTGACTAGCTTATTAATCAAAGATGGTTATGTTTCCTAACCATAGACATGTGTTGTCATTTGATTAACGGGATCACATCATTAGGAGAATGATGTGATTGACTTGACCCATTCCGTTAGCCTAGCACTTGATCGTTTAGTATGTTGCTATTGCTTTCTTCATGACTTATACAAAGTTCCTACAACTATGAGATTATGCAACTCCCGTTTACCGGAGGAATACTTTGTGTGCTACCAAACGTCACAACATAACTGGGTGATTATAAAGGTTCTCTACAGGTGTCTCCAAAGGTACTTGTTGGGTTGGCGTAATTCGAGATTAGGTTTTGCCACTCCGAATGTCGGAGAGGTATCTCTGGGCCCTCTCGGTAATACACATCACTTAAGCCTTGCAAGCAATGTAACCAATGAGTTAGTTACGGAATGATGTATTACGGAACGAGTAAAGAGACTTGCCGTAACGAGATTGAACTAGGTATTGGATACCGACGATCGAATCTCGTGAAAGTAACATACCGATGACAAAGGGAACAACATTATGTTGTTATGCGGTTTGACCGATAAAGATCTTACGTAGAATATGTAGGAGCCAATATGAACATCCAGGTTCAACTATTGGTTATTGACCGGAAATAGTTCTAGGTCATGTCTACATAGTTCTCGAACCCGTAGGGTCCATACGCTTAAACGTTACGATGGCAGTTTTATTATGAGTTTATAAGTTTTGATGTACCAAAGGTTGTTCGAGTCCGGATGTGATCAAGGACATGACGAGGAGTCTCGGAATGGTCGAGAAATAAAGATTGATATATTGGAAGCCTATATTTGGATATCGGAATGATTCCGGATGAAATCGGGATTTTACCGGAACAACGGAGGGTTACCGGAACCCTCCCGGGGGTTAATGGGCCTTGATGGGCCATGAGGGAGAAGAGGAGGGCCGGCTAGGGCAGGCCGCGCGCCCCTCCCCCATAGTCCGAATAGGACAAGGAAGGGGGGCGGCGCCCCCCTTTCCTCTTTCCCCTCCCCCCTTTCCTTCTCCACCAAGGCAAGAGGGGAGTCCTACTCGGGAGTAGGACTCCTCCAGCGCACCCCTAGAGGGCGGCCGCACCTCCCCCTCCCTCCTTTATATCCGGGGGCAGGGGGCACCCTAGAACACACAAGTTGATCATCGTGATCGTTCCTTAGCCATGTGCGGTGCCCCCCTCCACCATATTCCACCTCGGTCATATCGTCGCGGAGTTTTGGCGAAGCCCTGCGTCGGTAGAACATCATCATCGTCACCACGCCGTCGTGCTGACGGAACTAATCCCCGACGTCCTGCTGGATCGGAGTCCGGGGATCGTCATCGAGCTGAACATGTGCAGAACACGGAGGTGCCGAACGTTCGGTACTTCCATCGGTCGGATTGTGAAGACGTCTGACTACATCAACCGCATTGTCATAACGCTTCCGCTTCGGGTCTCACGAGGGTACGTGGACAACACTCTCCCCTCTCGTTGCTATGCATCACCATGATCTTGCATGTGCGTAGGAAATTTTTGAAATTACTCGTTCCCCAACACCGCTTGATTGATCTTGATGATATGAGTATTACAAGAGTTGATCTACCACGAGATCGTAGAGGCTAAACCCTATAAGCTAGCCTATGGTATGATTGTTGTTGTCATCTGGACTAAACCCTCTAGTTTATATAGACACGGAGGGCTAGGGTTACACAGAGTCGGTTACAAGGGAGGAGATCTACATATCCGTATTGCCAAGCTTGCCTTCCACGCCAACGCAAGTCCCATCCGGACACGGGACGAAGTCTTCAATCTTGTGTCTTCATAGTGCAACAATCCGGCCAAAGGATATAGTCCGGCTGTCCGGAGACCCCCTAATCCAGGACTCCCTCAGTAGCCCCCGAACCAGGCTTCAATGATGATGAGTCTGGCGCGCAGATTGTCTTCGGCATTGCAAGGCGGTTTCTTCTCCAAATTCTGAACACCTGCCGAGTAGTGTCCGGCTTCCCATAAATGTTGCACTTCTTGGCTTCAGCGCCCAATAATGGCTATCTTCCACGTGTCGAGCGAATGTGAGAAGCCAGGGCATTTTTACATTTGCCACCCTAGCCATGTGAGTAAACTGGATATTAAAGATACGGGGATTCGTAGATCCAAATCACATCATCCTCGCACGGCGAGTATACATCAGAGCGTGCTCGGAAAAATACATTCCAACATGGCCGGCCATCGCAGCTCCTCCTCTCGCTCCCGTAGCCCTAAGCCCGGTGATTGGAAGAAGAGTTCTGTCCCGCATAGCCAATTAGTAGAGTTACAGACCCAGAGATTTCTCCCTCCAGCGTATATGGTCCCCGTTTGAGCCGAGCTCGCCACCTATAATGGTGGGGAGCAACCGGAGAGCTTTCCCAATCCCTCCAAGGGGGAGCGGGTATGCCTTGTCCCTTATTTATTAAGGGGACTGGGATTTCCAATCCATTCGTTCCTCTGCGGGCTCCTGGAGTTTTATGGCCTCGAGTTGCACAAGTTCAACCCCGCTTCCATATTACACATCGCTAGTTACGTTGCCCTTTGTGAGCTGTTTCTGGGCTGCGAAGCTATTTTCGAGCTGTGGAAGAGGCTATTCTGCCTTCTGCCCCATACGCAGAAGGGGGTCAATATATCAAGTGGGCGAAGCCGAAATATGGCGCATCGCCGGGACCGGATACCTGTCCGGCACCCCGAAGAAGACATCTGAAATCTGGCCTTCGGAGTGGTTTTACATGGAGGACTTCCCCCTTCCAGATCCTATTCGGATGGGTCTTCCCGAATTCGGCAATGCCCCTTTGAAGAAACGCCAAAGCTAGCGCCCACGGAGCCCTCGGGAAGAAGATAACGGAGAAGTAATTTACCTGATGGGCCGGATAAAAGCGCTGGCTCAATCAGGACTGACAATAACCGAGGTTATGTCAATATGTATAATGCGGGGGGTACTGCCACTTGAATATCGAGGGCTCCCCATGTGGCATTTTAACGGGGAAGACGATGCCACACTGCACGGGCGTAAGGGACCGCACTTTCGATTGCTGCTCTAGCAAAAATTCTGTCCGATTTATACAAGGGAGAGGAAGAGGAGTTCATCTGTATTAAGCCACGGGATGGATTCTCCATGTACAACCCTCCAAGCTGGGTGAGTTGTCACTTTTTACTCCCAGCTTTCCCGCATTCTTCGTCATAAGGACTCACCTTGTCGTTTCATGGTAGGAACTGCGAAAAGCTGTAAGGGGGGTCAATAGCCCACCTCCACAACCGGAGGACCCTGACCGGGCCCTCGATCCCGGACTTCGAAGAGGATTCGAACATATTTGTGGAGCTGATCGGCAGGACGTTCTATCAATTGAGCTGCTGACGATGCCATGAGTGGCCATCATAGCCCGACTATCCGGGCTACTCACGCATCGCATGTAAGAAAAACCGGAGTCCCAACTTCCAAGAAGGATCCCCTTTCATGCACTTCACCTACCGTACACATATGGTGTCTTACAGGGAAGGTCGTCTGGACGCCATGCCTTACCCGCAGTGACTCGCCAACAAGGGGCACCGAAGCCGGGTAGGCTAAAAAGGAAGGCGGTCAGAACTGAGACGCCGACGAACAGGTATGATACAGAACCTTGCTGTGTGGTTGTCGTCTTTTAAAATATAATAACGTCCATGTTTCCTAGTAGGAAAATGCTCGCCGGACTATATCCGGAGAGGTTGCCGATCACGCATCCACCAGTCGGGCTCCAGGGCCGGACATAGAGGCGGAAGCTAACACGGGCGAACACGGATGCTCCTCCTACGAGAGGATGCGGATAGACTATCCGCTACAAATTCGAAGTGGAGGCGCCATGAATCCTGGCGTCGCCGGGCCGTACTCCGTGGCGCTTGCTTCTCCCAAGAGGCGTTTGATGCCTTCAACTCGGGAGGCAGCGTACATCCGTGCTGCTCAAAATGGTCTTGCCCGAGCCACGGACCGGTATGTAAAGGATATACGGGTAAGAAAATCTGATGATTATATATATACATATACATATATATATATATATATATATATATATATATATATATATATATCGATAACCCTGAGACTTGAAACAGTTGACACAACTGATTTAAGGATCATTATTTATCTGAGTTCTTCTGAGAGAAGAATACCCAATTGTCTCAAGAGCTGGAAGAGTGCAAAGCTCAGCTGCGGGCCGCAGTTGCCGCGTTGAAGGAGTCCGAGAAGGCCCCCTCTGGTAACACTTGTTTCCATTGTAAAGAATGACAGGTACCAGATAATATGCGGCATGCATGCAGATCTAACAATAGATGTTGCAGATGACTCCGGAGTGAATCCGGAGGCCGTATCAGGGGATGCGCAACGTGCTAATCGACAGCTAAATGCTGGCGAGCGCGTGCTCACGCGGGTCAGGCAGGAGAAAAATGATCTCCAAGATGCCAATATCCAGCTGGGCGTGGAACTGAAAGATGTTCGAGCCCAGCTTGCGGACTCCATGAAAGAGAATAAGCGGCTTTGACGCGGCATTTGCAGTAAGTGCTTGAACGAACTTTTTGAAAGAGTTCGGCGAAGAAGCTGGCTAACAGAGTTATGTCTGCAGGTATGCTGACGGGTCGTCCCGCGGAGGAGATGCCCGGGTCTGCGGGTGATCTTCTACCAGAGCTCTCACAACTGCACGAACAAGTCCGGCAGGTGATGCAGGGTATTGCCCAAGCCTTGTGGCCATCCGCCTCCCCGCCAGGAGGCAAGGTAGAGCTTATAGAGATGCTCAAGGGAGCACGGCGGCGCTTCTGATTATGGAAGATGTCAGCCTGCCGACAAGGTGCAAGGGAAGCCTGGGCCATGGTGAAGACGCGCTATACCAAAGCTGACCCAAACCACATGGCCGAGGTCGGACCTGTGGGGCCTGATGGGAAAGAGATCCCCGTTAGTTTAGTGTATGACCAAGTAGAATTAGCCGCAAAGTATTCCCAACAGGATTGTAGGCTAGACAGCCTGTTGGATGCTATAGAAGAAGAATTTAGTCAGTCTAAGTGATTGTGTACTTTAATTGACATATATAATGTCCCTAGCCGGATTGTAAATCATTTGTCATGGCGGACCTTTTCGCTTCGACCTCTGGACCCGATAGTCCGGAGTGTATCGTAATACCCGCTCGGTTATGTAAAAACCGGGGTATGCGTGGAAACCAGGCGTAGGGGTCATAAGTGTTTGAACAGACAAGTACCCAAGTAGCTATGTTATATTACATGGGTGGTAAGAAACATCTTCCAGGGAGAATAGTTCCGTTAAGGGTTCCTTTCTCTGGGCACGCATGCCCTAATGTGCATGTTCGAACTATGAAAAGAGACGCAGGCTATAAATATCTGGGGGCATGTATTGAAATAAATAAGAGTCATCTTTTGTTCACCGACCGAATATTCCCTTAAGAACACTAGCTTTCGGCTTCACCCAGTCTGAGGTACACATCCGGCTGACCCGGTAATAACAATCGCAGAGGTGCTCCCCTTATGCCCTAGACGAATTAACTGGAACGTAGGGCATAAATACAAGAGCCAGGCAACCCAGCTTGGCCAAAACGTAAGTCATATCGATGCATATAATGGCGAAAAAAGGTACATGTGGAAGAATAACACATGTGTGGGGCATAAAGCCCAGAAAATAAGTTATATTAACCTTCCGTATAAGAAGCCCCCAGGTATAATGAGTGCGGTTAACGCGTCAGATTGTGTGGTCCAGACACAAGTTAGCCTTTTAAGGCCTTGAGGAGAAGGAAAAAGAAAGAAGAAAGAGAGAAAAGATAGATACTGATATGCAAAAAATTGACAGGGGTAAGGAGACGAACATAGAGTCCGGCACTAGGCGTAGAATCTTTGGAGTCTGGCTGCGTTCCATGGGTTTGGCTCGAGTCGATTGTCCGATGCATCCCACAGACGGTACGCTCCACCTGTCAGAACCTGGTCGATAATGAAGGGACCTTCCCATTTGGGCTTGAGCTTGTTCTTTTTCTTCTGCGGCAGGCGTAGAACTAGTTCGCCAACGTTATAAGTTTTGGCCCGTACTTCTCTGCTTTGATACCTTCGAGCCTGTTGCTGATAGAATGCGGAACGGGCTTTTGCCACGTTGCGCTCCTCCTCCAGGGCGTCCAAACAGTCCTGCCGATCGAGCTCGGCCTCTTTTTCTTCATACATGCGCACTCGAGGTGAGTCATGAATTATGTCGCAAGGCAGAACCGCCTCTGCACCGTACACCATAAAAAATGGTGTGTATCCGGTTGTGCGATTCGGCGTGGTCCGCAGCCCCCATAGTACGGAGTCGAGCTCCTCTACCCAGTGCGTGTTTGATTCCTTTAAGGACCGCACTAACCTGGGTTTGATGCCGCTCATGATAAGAGCATTTGCTTGCTCGACTTGACCGTTAGTTTGCGGGTGATAGACAGAAGCATGATCGAGCTTGATGCCCATGTTGCTGCACCAAAGTTTTACCTCGTCAGTGTTGGGGAACGTAGTAATTTCTAAAAAATTCCTACGCACATGCAAGATCATGGTGATGCATAGCAACGAGAGGGGAGAGTGTTGTCCTCATACCCTCATAGATCGAAAGCGAAAGCGTTATAACAACGCGATTGATGTAGTCGTATGTCTTCACGGCCCGACCGATCAAGCACCGAAACTACGACACCTCCGAGTTCTAGCACACGTTTAGCTCGATGGCATTCCCCGGACTCCGATCCAGCAAAGTTTCGGGGAAGAGTTCCGTTAGCACGACGGCGTGGTGACGATCTTGATGTTCTACCGTCGCAGGGCTTCGCCTAAGCACCGCTACAATAATATCAAGGACTATGGTGGAGGGGGGCACCGCACACGGTTAAGAGATCTCAAGGATCAATTGTTGTCTATGGGGTGCCCCCTGCCCCCGTATAAAAGGAGCAAGGGGAGGAGGCGGCCGGCCATGGAGAGGCGCGCCAAGGGGGAGTCCTACTCCCATCGGGAGTAGGATTTCCCCCCTTCCAAGTAGTAGGAGTAGGAGTCAAGGAAAGGGGAGAGAGAAGAGAAGGAAGGAGGGGGCGCAGCCCCTCCCCCTAGTCCAATTCGGACTAGTCCTTGGGGGGTCTCCCAACCTCTCCTCTCTCTTTCCCCTAAAGCCCAATAAGGCCCATATACTCCCCGGCGAATTCCCGTAACTCTCTGTTACTCCGAAAATACCCGAATCACTCGGAACCTTTCCGAAGTCCGAATATAGTCGTCCAATATATCGATCTTTACGTCTCGACCATTTCGAGACTCCTCGTCATGTCCCCGATCTCATCCGGGACTCCGAACTCCTTCGGTACATCAAAACACATAAACTCAGAATATAAGCATCATCATCGAAACCTTAAGCGTACGGACCCTACGGGTTCGAGAACTATGTAGACATGACCGAGACATGTTTACGGTCAATAACCAATAGCGGAACCTGGATGCTCATACTGGCTCCTACATATTCTACGAAGATCTTTATCGGTCAAACCGCATAACAACATACGTTGTTCCCTTTGTCATCGGTATGTTACTTGCCCGAGATTCGATCGTCGGTATCTCAATACCTAGTTAAATCTCGTTACCGGCAAGTCTCTTTACTCGTTATGTAATGCATTATTCCGTAACTAACTCATTAGTTACATTGCTTGCAAGGCTTATAGTGATGTGCATTACCGAGAGGGCCCAGAGATAGCTCTCCGAGCAATCGAGTGACAAATCCTAATCTAGAAATCGCCAACCCAACATGTACCTTGGAGACACCTATAGAGCTCCTTTATAATCACCCAGTTACGTTGTGACTTTTGGTAGCACACAAAGTGTTCCTCCAGTAAACGGAGTTGCATAATCTCATAGTCATAGGAACATGTATAAGTCACGAAGAAAGCAATAGCAACATACTAAGCGATCAAGTGCTAAGCTAACGGAATGGGTCAAGTCAATCACATCATTCTACTAATGATGTGATCCCATTAATCAAATGACAACTCATGTGTATGGTTAGGAAACATAACCATCTTTGATTAATGAGCTAGTCTAGGAGAGGCATACTAGTGACAATATGTTTGTCTATGTATTCACACATGTATCAAGTTTCCGGTTAATACAATTCTAGCATGAGTAATAAACATTTATCATGATATAAGGAAATAAATAATAACTTTATTATTGCCTCTAGGGCATATTTTCTTCAGTCTCCCACTTGCACTAGAGTCAATAATCTAGTTCACATCACCATGTGATTTAACACTAATGTTCACATCTGCATGTGATTAACACCCATAGTTCACATCGTCATGTCACCAACACCCAAAAGGTTTACTAGAGTCAATATCCAGTTCACATTGCTATGTGATTAACACCCAAAGAGTACTAAGGTGTGATCATGTTTTGCTCGTGAGAGAAGCTTAGTCAACGGATCTGTCACATTCACAGCCGTATGTATTTTGCAAATATTCTATGTCTACAATGCTCTGCATGGAGCTACTCTAGCTAATTGCTCCCACTTTCAATACGTATCCAGATTGAGACTTAGAGTCATCTGGATCGGTGTAAAAGCTTGCATCTATGTAACTCTTTACGACGGGCTCTTTTATCACCTCCATAATCGAGAAATATTTCCTTAGTCCTCACTAAGGATATTCTTGACCAATGTCCAGTGATCTACTCCTAGATCACTATTGTACTCCCTTGCCAAATTCAGAGCAAGGTATACAATAGGTCTGGTACATAGCATAGCATACTTTATAGAACCTATAACTGAGGCATAGGGAATGACTTTCATTCTCTTTTCTATTTTCTGCCGTGGTCGGAATTTGAGTCTTACTCAATTTCACACCTTTGCAACACAGGCAAGAACTCTTTCTTTGACTGTTCCATTTTGAACTTCTTCAAAATCTGGACAAGGTATGTAATTTTTGAAAAACTTATCAAGCGTCTTGATCTATCTCAATAGATCTTGATCCTCAATATGTAAGTAGCTTTACTGAGGTCTTTCTTTTAAAGAAATCCTTTCAAATACTCCTTTTTTTTTCCAGAAAAATTCTACATCATTTCCGATCAACAGTATGTTACTCACATATTTTTATCAGAAAGGCGGTAGTGATCCCACTCACTTTATTGTAAATACAGGATACACCGCAAGTCCGTATAAAACTATATGCTTTGATCAACTTATCAAAGCGTATATTCCAACTCTGAGATGCTTGCACCAGTCCATAGATGGATCGCTGGAGCTTGCACATTTTGTTAGCACCTTTAGGATTGACCAAACCTTCTGGTTGCATCATATACAACTCTTCTTTAAGAAAACCATTCAGGAATGCAGTTTTGACATCCATTTGCCAGATTTCATAAAATGTGGCAATTGCTAACATGATTCGGACAGACTTAAGCATCGCTACAGTTGAGAAAATCTCATTGTAGTACGTATTGGACTGTGTCTCCGATGCGGGACGTCAGAACGACGCCAGCCCCCAGGAATGCCAGCATTTTAGAGCTGTCAAAGTGCATGATCCAATTGGAGTACGCGCCGTACTCTTTAGGGAGTTCGGCTTCTGTCCATTCTGCGACGAAATCGGCCAGTACTTGCGATATAATGGCTCGCCATGGTCTATATGTTGTGTCGAACGGGAGGAGCTCGATAGCCCATTTGGCAATCCGGACCGTGGCATCGCGGTTGTTTATTATATCGTTGAGTGGTACTTTCGAGGCCACCGTAATTGAACACTCTTGAAAGTAGTGTCGTAATTTCCGGGGTGTCATGAATACCGTGTATGCTATCTTTTGATAATGTGGGTACCGTGATTTGCATGGAGTGAGGACAGTGGATACATAATATACCGGCTTTTGAAGTGGGAATTTATGTCCGTCCGTCTCTCGTTCGACGACGAGCACTGCGTTTACAACTTGGTGAGTTGCCGCTATATATAACAGCATTGGTTCGCCAACATTTGGCGCAGCCAAGATTGGGTTGGTGGCCAGAATGGCTTTCATTTCTTCCAATCCGGTCGTGGCTGCGTCCGTCCACTCGAAGTGTTTGGTGTGCCGAAGAAGGCGATAAAGGGGGAGTGCCTTTTCTGCTAATCGGGAGATAAAGCGGCTTAAGGCCGCCACACATCCAGTTAACTTCTGGATTTGCTTGAGGTCGATTAGGATAGCCAATCGTGTGAGCTCGGATTTTAGCCGGATTTGCTTCAATTCCTCTACTGGAGACGATGAAGCCCAGGAGCTTTCCGGCGGGCACGCCGAAAACGCATTTTTCCGGACTGAGCTTAATGTCGTATGTCCGGAGATTGTCGAACGTGAGCCTCAAGTCGTCTATTAAGGAGTCGACGTGTCTGATTTTAATGACCACATCGTCTACGTATGCCTCCACTGTTTTGCCGATCTGCTTTTCCAGACATGTCTGAATCATGCGTTGATACGTTGCGTCGGCGTTTTTAAGCCTGAAGGACATTGTGTTAAAACATAAAGGGCAGTATGGAGTGATAAATGCCGTTGCGGCTTGATCGGACTCCGCCATCTTAATTTGGTGGTAGCCGCAGTATGCGTCGAGCAAGCACAATGAGTCGTGTCGGTAGCGTCGATAATTTGATCGATGCGAGGAAGGGGGAAGGGATCCTTTGGGCAAGCCTTATTTAGGTCCTTGAAGTCGGCGCATAGGCGCCAGGATTTGTCCTTCTTTGGTACCATCACCAGGTTTGCTAGCCTGTCCAGATGTTTTATTTCTCTAATGAATCCAGCCTCCAGTAACTTGGCTAGCTCCTCTCCCATGGCTTGTCGCTTAGGTTGAGAAGAAGAGTCTGCTTGACCGCTTGAATCCCTTCATAATGTTAAGGCTATGCTCGGCCAGCCTGCATGGGATTCTGGCATGTGCGAAGGATGCCAGAGAATATGTCCCAATTCATGCGAGGAACTCCGTAGTGTAAGCGTCTACACCGAGGTTTAACTGCGTGCCCGATGGATGCTGTTTTGTGGGGTCCCTTAGATGGACTTGGAATTTGACTATGTCATCCGTTGGTTTACAAGAGGTGGACTGGGGTCTTTTGTCGAGTAGTACATCGTCCCTGTCCACTCTGCAGCGCAGCGCAGTTAATTCCTCCGCCGCAAGGGCTTCGGATAATGCTCGAGGGCCAGTGCGGCTGTTTTGTTTTCGGCGCGGAGTGCTATGTCCGAATCACTAGCTAGAGTGATGATTCCATTGGGCCCGGGCATTTTGAGCTTCATATACCCGTAATGGGGCATGGCTTGGAAGATCGTGAATGCCTCCCGCCCTAGATGGGCGTGGTATCCGCTACTGAACAGGGCCACTTGGAATGTAATTTCTTCGGACCTGTAATTCTCTGGAGTGTCGAATACCACATCTAGTGTGATTTTCCCGGCACAACGTGCCTCCTGACTGGGGATGATTCCTCTGAAGGTCGTGCTGCTTTGCTCGATCGTTTTACATCTATTTCCATTTTTGAAGAGTCTCCTCATAAATGAGGTTTAATCCGCTTGCCGCCGTCCATGAGCACTTTAGTAAGCGAAAGCCGTCCACAATTGGACTGAGGACCAAAGCGGCTAGTGCTCAGAGCTGTTCGAATTTAGGTTAAATCACTTGGCATTGAAGGTAATAGCCGTGTCGCTCCATGGATTTATTGCTGCCAGCGCCAAAGCTTGGCGAGGCTGCAGAGTGCTTTCGCCACGCCTATTGTTTGAGGCGAAGGTCTCAAGTATCAATACTATATTGTTATCCACGGGGTGGTGCTCTACGGTGTTTTGAATGAGGAGATCCTCCTTTGCTCTTGGCCACTCGGAGTACCCAACATGCTCTAAGGCTGTGTGTTGGTAAGGTATCCGCTGTGCTGTGAATTTTGCAGGGCCCATCAAGCCATCCCTCCAATACGGTTCCATGCCCTGTAGTGGTCTTTTGCTTCTTTGTAATTGATTCGGGTGACTTATGAGAGTGCACCCTTTTAGTTCGGACCGGGGACTTTGTCAGAGCCGGATTATCCCAAAATTTTGTTTGGGTTTTCCAGGCGCTTTCCACTGCACAGTACTTCCGTACTATGGCCGCCAAGTCAACAAAGTGTGCTATGTCACGGCGACTTATGGCGTTGAGGATTCCCTTGTCCATGCAATTATTGCAAAATAATGAAATTGTGTCTTCCTCGCGACAGTCCTTGACCTTGTTCATTACAAGGAGGAATCTGGCCCAATAGTTATGTACTGTCTCCTGAGGCTCTTGCCTAATGTGGGAAAGATCGTTTATATCACGGGTGGGTGGGTGGATTTAAGTCGGACCACGACCCGATTTGAGACCTGTATGGGGGAGTTTCTGATCTTAGAAGTTCGGGCTCCGGGATGTTGCCCAGTGGGACTGGCCTGTTGCCTGATTCAAGGTTTAGGGTTTGGGCGATGTCCTCCCGTAGACAGGTGTCCGGCTTGGAGAGCTCGGGAATCCGGACATAGTTCGTCCTCAAGATAGAGGAAGAATCGCCACATTGGTCCTCCACCACCGCTATTTGATGGGTGACCGGCGGAGAGTTAATCACCCTTTGGTCGGGTTTAAGCCCAATCCGATCATAGTTCGTAGCGACTCCCAAAGTGGCGATGCGATCCAGGAGCTCGTTCAGAGAGGAGAGCTCCGTTGGATTCATCCGCTCGGTAAGTTCCGAGCCGATGTGGAGGCTGCTTTCGATGACCCGAGAAGTCATCGTAGGCGCAGCGGCCGAACGGGCTGTCATGACGAAGCCGCCTAGTCGGAGAGTTTGGCCTACAGCTAGGGCTCCTCCAGAGGTGATGTTGTCCCTGACAATGAGACGAGCCATCCCTCCTTACGATGACGACACAGTGGAACTCTCAATGAAAGCACCAATGTCGGTGTCAAAAACCGGCAGATGTCGGGTAGGGGGGCCCGAACTGTGCGTCTAAGGTGGATGGTAAAAGGTGGCGGGGGACACGATGTTGACCCAGGTTCGGGCCCTCTCGATGGAGGTAATACCGTACTTCCTGCTTGATTGATCTTGATGATATGAGTATTACAAGAGTTGATCTACCACGAGATCGTAGAGGCTAAACCCTAGAAGCTAGCCTATGGTATGATTGTTGTTGTCCTACGGACTAAACCCTCCAGTTTATATAGACACCGGTGGGAGCTAGGGTTACACAGAGTCGGTTACAAGGGAGGAGATCTACTTATCCGTATTGCCAAGCTTGCCTTCCACGCCAAAGAAAGTCCCATCCGGACATGGGACGAAGTCTTCAATCTTGTATCTTCATAGTCCAACAGTCCGGCCAAAGGATATAGTCCGGCTGTCCGGAGACCCCCTATCCAGGACTCCCACACCCCCCTGGGCGCGCCCCTGACCCTCGTGGGCCACCCGTAAGGCGGTTGCTGCTCTTCTTTGGACGCAAGAAAGCAAATTTTCGGAGATAAATCTGGGCGAAAGTTTCAATCCAATCGGAGTTACGGATCTCCGGATATATAAGAAACGATGAAACAGGAGGCAGAAACTGAGAGGGGGGGAACGCAGAAACAAAGAGAGACAGAGAGACAGATCCAATCTTGGAGGGGCTCTCGCCCCTCCCATGCCAAGGGAGCCAAGGACCAGGGGAAACCCTTCTCCCATCTAGGGAGGAGGTCAAGGAAGAAGAAGAAGAAGAAGAAGAAGAAGAAGAAGAAGAAGAAGAAGAAGAAGAAGAAGAAGAAGAAGAAGAAGAAGAAGAAGAAGAAGAAGAAGAAGAAGAAGAAGAAGAAGAAGAAGAAGAAGAAGAAGAAGAAGAGAAGAAGAAGAAGAAGAAGAAGAAGAAGAAGAAGAAGAAGAAGAAGAAGAAGAAGAAGAAGAAGAAGAAGAAGAAGAAGAAGAAGAAGAAGAAGAAGAAGAAGAAGAAGAAGAAGAAGAAGAAGAAGAAGAAGAAGAAGAAGAAGAAGAAGAAGAAGAAGAAGAAGAAGAAGAAGAAGAAGAAGAAGAAGAAGAAGAAGAAGAAGAAGAAGAAGAAGAAGAAGAAGAAGAAGAAGAAGAAGAAGAAGAAGAAGAAGAAGAAGAAGAAGAAGAAGAAGAAGAAGAAGAAGAAGAAGAAGAAGAAGAAGAAGAAGAAGAAGAAGAAGAAGAAGAAGAAGAAGAAGAAGAAGAAGAAGAAGAAGAAGAAGAAGAAGAAGAAGAAGAAGAAGAAGAAGAAGAAGAAGAAGAAGAAGAAGAAGAAGAAGAAGAAGAAGAAGAAGAAGAAGAAGAAGAAGAAGAAGAAGAAGAAGAAGAAGAAGAAGAAGAAGAAGAAGAAGAAGAAGAAGAAGAAGAAGAAGAAGAAGAAGAAGAAGAAGAAGAAGAAGAAGAAGAAGAAGAAGAAGAAGAAGAAGAAGAAGAAGAAGAAGAAGAAGAAGAAGAAGAAGAAGAAGAAGAAGAAGAAGACGAAGAAGGCATCCCCTCTTTCTTCAACAAGTATCGGTATGTTTTGGGATTCGTTTCGTTCATGCAATATGTGCAATCTTGGAGCGTCTTTTGCATTTAGTTTTCACTTTTATTTTATGCACCATGCTGGTATGAGATAGTCCTTGGTTTATTTATAGAATGCTCATTGCACTTCACTTATATCTTTTGAGTATGGCTTTATAGAATGCTTCATGTGCTTCACTTATATCATTTGAAGTTTGGATTGCCTGTCTCTCTTTACAGAGAAAACCGCCATTTGTAGAATGCTCTTTTGCTTCACTTATATTTGTTAGAGCGTGGGCATATCTTTTGTAGAAAGAATTAAACTCTCTTGCTTCAGTTATATCTATTTAGAGAGATGACAGGAATTGGTCATTCACATGGTTAGTCAAAAATCCTACATAAAACTTGTAGATAACTGAATATGATATGTTTGATTCCTTGCAATAGTTTTGCGATATAAAGATGGTGATATTAGAGTCATGCTAGTGGGTGGTGGTGGATTGTAGAAATACTTGTGTTGGAGTTTGTGATTCACGTAGCATGCACGTATGGTGAACCGTTATGTAACAAAGTCGGAGCATGATTTATTTATTGATTGTCGTCCTTATGAGTGGCAGTCGGGGACGAGCGATGGTCTTTTCCTACCAATCTATCCCCCTAGGAGCATGCGCGTAGTACTTTTTTCGATGACTAATAGATTTTTGCAATAAGTATGTGAGTTCTTTTGTGACTAATGTTGAGTCCATGGATTATACGCACTCTCACCCTTCCATCATTGCTAGCCTCTTGATGCACTGCATTGCCCTTTCTCACCTTGAGAGTTGGTGCAGACTTCACGATGCATCCAAACCCCGTGATACGACACGCCTTTTCACACATAAGCCTCCTTATATCTTCCTCAAAACAGCCACCTATACTTCACCTATCATGGCATTTCCATAGCCATTCCGAGTATATTGCCATGCAACTTCCATCATCATCATATACATGACTTGAGAATTTATTGTCATATTGCTTTGCATGATTGTAAGATAGCTAGCATGATGTTTTCATGGCTTGTCCATTTTTATGTCATTGCTACGCTAGATCATTGCACATCCGGTACATATTCCGGGAGGCATTCACATAGAGTCATATCTTTGTTCTAGACATCGAGTTGTAATATTGAGTTGTAAGTAAATAAAAGTGTGATGATCATCATTATTAGAGCATTGCCACAGTGAGGAAAGGATGATGGAGACTATGATTCCCCCACAAGTCGGGATGAGGCTCCGGACTTTATGAAAATAAAAGAGGCCAAAGAAGCCCACCAAAAAATAAAAAAATAAAAAAGAAAAGAAAAAAATGAGAGAAAAAGAGAGAAGGGGCAATGTTACTATCCTTTTACCACACTTGTGCTTCAAAGTAGCACCATGTTCTTCATATAGAGAGTCTCTTGAGTTATCACTTTCATATACTAGTGGGAATTTTCATTATAGAACTTGGCTTGTATATTCCAATGATGGGCTTCCTCAAATGCCCGAGGTCTTCATGAGCAAGCAAGTTGGATGCACACCCACTTAGTTTCAGTTGAGCTTTCATACACTTATAGCTATAGTGCATCCGTTGCATGGCAATCCCTACTCCTCGCATTGACGTCAATTGATGGGCATCTCCATAGCCCGTTGACTAGCCGCGTCGATGTGAGACCTTCTTCCTTTTTTGTCCTCCCCACACAACCTACATCATCATATTCTATTCCACCTATAGTGCTATGTCCATGGGTCATGCTCATGTATTGCGTGAAAGTTGAAAAAGTTTGAGAACGTTAAAAGTATGAACAATTGATTGGCTTCTCATCGGGGTTGTGCATGATGTGAATATTTTGTGTGGTGAAGATGGAGCATAGCCGCACTATATGATTTTGTAGGGATAACTTTCTTTTGGCCATGTTATTTTGAAAAGACATGATTGCTTTATTAGTGTGCTTGAAGTATTACTGTTTTTATGTCAAATGATAGACTATTGCCTTCCTTCGGTGGGCGCCGGACGCATGGGGCCATCATCATCACCGCGATCTACACTAACACCTCCACCATCTTCACCAACATCTACATCACCTTCCCCCATCTATATTCAGCGGTCCACTCTCCCGCAACCCGCTGTACCCTCTACTAGAACATGGTGCTTTATGCTTCATATTATTTTCCAATGATGTGTTGCCATCCTATGATGTCTGAGTAGATTTTTGTTGTCCTATCGGGGGTTGATGAATTGCTGTGATTGATTTAATTTGCTTGTGGTTATGTTGTTGTCCTTTGGTGCCCATCATATGAGCGCGCGCGTGGATCACACCATAGGGTTAGTTGTATGTTGATAGGACTATGTATTGGAGGGCAAGAGTGGCAGAAGCTTCAACCTAGCATAGAAATTGATGCATCACGGGATTGAAGGGGACCAATATATCTAATGCTATGGTTGGGTTTTTACCTTAATGAACATTAGTAGTTGTGGATGCTTGCTAATAGTTCCAATCATAAGTGCATAGAATTCCAAGTCAGGGATAACATGCTAGCAGTGGCCTCTCCCACATAAAACTTGCTATCGGTCTAGTAAAGTAGTCAATTGCTTAGGGAAAATTTCGCAACTCCTACCACCACTTTTCCACACTTGCTATAGTAACTTTATTGTGTCTTTATCTAAACAGCCCCTACTTTTTATTTACATGTTCTTTATATTCCTGCAAACCTATCCAACAACACCTACAAAGTACTTCTAGTTTCATACTTGTTCTAGGTAAAGCGAACGTTAAGCATGCGTAGAGTTGTATCGGTGGTCGATATAACTTGAGGGAATATTTGTTCTACCTTTAGCTCCGCCTTGGGTTCGACACTCTTACTTATCGAAAACTGTTGCGATCCCCTATACTTGTGGGTTATCAGCGGCGCCTTGTCGGGCTACGCCTGCAGCGTCCTCTGGCAAGTGGAGAAAGATGGTATGACCTTGGTGTCTTGGGCCAGAGTAAGCTGGACGGTGGGTGGGCTAGACAGGTGAGGCTGTGTAAGATTTCATCCTCTCCTGTTTTTCCCTATTTCTATTTTTCTGTAACTTCTGGCCTTTATTAAAAATACCAGAACGTTTCCAAAAATCCTGAGAATAATTGTGGGCTCTGTTTGGAATATGCCCAACAGCCCTCACTTAAGTTCAAAATTAATTGAGCATTTAAAATATTATATAGCATTTAAATGCCCAATTGCAAATAGCATATGATTTAATTCAGTGACCTTATGTGTCCTAGAAAAATGTGAACCAAATTTGGCAGAGGTTCTAGACCAAGGCAAAGATGATGAACATTTTAGAAGGGCATCTCAGGTTCATTGAAAAACATTTTAGTAAACCCTTGTTGGTTTAAGTTGTGCCGGGGGTTTCTGTCATCCCCATTTCAACTTTCTGTGAAAAGTAAACATGATGCAGTCACTCTAATGCATGCACCGACTATGGTTGTGACAGCTTACCTGCAAGAGGAGCCCACAGTCGAATTATGCAGAGATTTCTACTATTTAAACCGTTGTACATAATTTGTGGACGGGCCCAATACTGAACTTGGCGGGGTTTCAATCCAAAAGAGGAAAGATGTCAGCTTCCCTCACACCACCCATCATAGCCACCCCAAAGACTGGAATCAAACTTGGTTCTACTGCCAAGATACATCTCCAGCTGGTGAGAATCCTCTGCCGGGTTACCGTGCTCATCGGCTTACCAGTACACATCCACTCCCCCAAAGACTCACTGCAAAGGAACGGGCCAAGTATGCACCACAGCTTTCAAAGCTCAGAGTCTTTTGAAGAAACAACAACACGAAGCTCGCCGCACAACCCGACACAGCGGCCATGTGGTAACTTCTTCAGGTTTACCGAACACGCCGGTTCGTAAACACCGCCAAGAGGTCTCTGATACTTCTGACACATGTTATCCCAAGGCAGGTTATTTCCGACAACCTCTTAATCCGTCTGATTCAAATTATCAGGGAACTTCCCATCCTTCCTCTGGCGAGTCAATAGGAACGCAAATTCCAACTGTCAAAACGGTTCCTGGGTGAGCATATTTAATTGACCCTTCATATCCTATAGTTGATCTTTATACTGACATGATCTACACTTATTATTTTCAGGGCCCAAGCCAGAGCCAGTAAACGGACCAAACTGAATAAGCCAGCTGATGACAGCATTCCAACTGATCCGGAAAAGACCCCGGAACAGTCTAATCCAAATATTGAAGCTATTCTTGATGATCCGCCACCGCAAGATCATGAAATCCTAGCTGAACATATGGAAGTTGATCCAGATGATTCATGCCGATAAACCGCCAAGCCCAACTAAAGTTCTTGATGACAAGACTGATGATGTTATAGTCACTTGTGTTAGTTATACAGTCCCAGGAAACCCCACTGCTCTATCAAAACATAGTGCCAAAGAGGAATTTTTTGTTGTTGACAAAGGAAAGTGGAAGGCAGACTTAGAAAGCTATGCCCACCTCAGCGCCCAAGATATTCATTCTGTGATTTTAAACCGTTTGTAAAAAAGTCGTGACTATTAAGCGGTTCTGAATATGATGAAGGAGCGATATGAGGTAAATGTTGTTAATTATGCATAAATATTCTTCCCTTAGCCACCAAGTTTATTGAACATAAAAGAATAGAATGTTCTGTAAACTTCCAAGAACCATATAGATCAACTCCAGTAGCTCCCAAGGGTCGGTTTATACTGTCAATATGAACCGGGACTTGTAGAATAACCACTCTTCAATTTTGCCTGTGTATCCCCCAAGGGCCGACTATAACAAATATGTTAAGTTGGGACTAATTATGTTGTAAGGTTAAAAATTCTTGTCGAGGACCTTTGTAAACCGGTTAACCACCGAGCTGATAGTGGAAGAAAAATCCATAGTTTTAACTGGAGCAAATATGCATTAGCCCCCAAGTGCCAAGAATAATACTTGTATTGAGCTTGGGACTTGTAATTTTTTTTTGACAAGAAGCAATAGACATTAGCCCCCAAGTGCCAAGTATATTACTTGTTATGTGCTTTGGACTTTGAATATGCACTGTCATCTCATAAATTGCTTGTCTCTTACAGGCTGAGCTTACCCAGAAGGAATCCCAAATCGTAGACATTCAAGAAATATCAAATCGCAACAAGCAGAGACTTCCAAGGCCAAGGATGAACTGACCAGTACCTTAGCAGCAATGGAAAAACTAAAGGAAAGCTTCAAAATCGAGCAGGCAGGTTGGGATACAGAAAAGTCAACTCTGCTGAAGAGGGCTCAGGATGCTGAAGCGGCCCTTAATCCGGGAGCAGAGGAGCTAACTAGCTTGAAACAGCAAATAAATGCCATGAATGCTGCCGTTTTTGGTAAATAGCTTCTTCATAAGCTTTAAACATGTATTATCTAATAAACTGCCGGTTTACAGACGTTTTTGATGACGCAGAAACCCGCGTTGCTCATCTTGGCTCAGATATGCAGCAAAGTCTGAAAGCCGCTTATACACTTATAAAACAGTTATATACCGGCGTACAACGGGTTATCTCGCACAGCTTCCCATAACAAACCGCCCGACCTTGATCAAGGAGACGTTGGAAAGGCTGGCAATGATGCCTGCTCGGTTTGAAGAACTAAAGAAATCAGCTGCCAGGGTGGGTGCTCTTACTGCACTAACTCAGGCCAAAGCATGGATATTTGATCTTGATCCTACCGATTTGCGAAACGGCTACCCGAGCATAAAGGAGGACAGGTTAGACTTTAATACTGATGACCTCGGAGCCCTGACAAGGAAATGCGCCCATTGGCTAGCAAATTGGTTGAAGAGACTGATCACTCACATTATCGACGATTTATGATGCCAACAACAAGAGAGTTAAAGCGCCAACTTATGATGCTCCAAATCTTATTCCTCCAATCTGTAAGCATACCTATGCCCCTAATGTCGATCCCTCCACACTTATAAGTGATGAAGCTGTATTCAAAGCCTTAACTGGGATCGATTGGACAACCATTGACTTCTAGCCACTGGGTAGAGAAGAGGAAGATGAACCGGCATTGGATAATCCACAACCTTCAAGTCCACCAGGCCAAGATTCATAACCGGAGGCTGAACATCTGCTCTCTGCAAGACTTGTTAAAACAATTATTCTTTTGGGCATCACACACCTTGTAATAGGCTAGCTTAAAGTCTTGACCAGCTATGCCATCACGCATATTTGCTTTGCATGACACTACTGATCCGCCATGTTAAGATATGCCACGTATGCTTATGATATTAGCAATTTGAGTCTGTTCCTGCATACAACAGATTAAAATGTGTCCTGGCGGTTTACCACTGGACGGGTTATAATGCCCAATATAAAGCCATGGGAAACTAACATAGTTTACGACCAAGGCTGAACTTAAGGATAAACATATATAATCGAAAATATACCATACCTATGACATTTGATCACACTGTTGGTTTACCAATCCAGTGTAATAAGGGTGATAACCCCAAATTGGAGCACTGGTAACTATCATATATTGCCAGCTTATGAACAAAGCCAGGCCGGGTTGATAAACACCGGATATTATCTTATCTCATACTAGTGACTTATAGTCAAAAGCCAGGCCGGGTTAATAAACACCGGATAGTTTCATGTATAAATCATAAGGCATCACAGCCCTCAACGGCTGTTTAACAATGTATTCCTGTGCCACATGAGAAAAAACCTCAAAAAATGTTCAAATCAAACAACAACAAAAAGTCAAGGCTTTCATAGGCGGCCAGGCCTAAAACTCAAGTGCTTTCACGGGCCGCACAGCCACTGAGTTAAACCTTTATACAAACCTTATAAGCTGGACCTCACACAACAAATCGTCGTTTTAACTTTGACAAGTTCAGGGTCTGTATAAGATTGACTTGTCAAGAGTACGACGGGTCGTTCCAGGATTACCTGGGCGGAGTGGCAGACTTAAAAAGGCAGGATAACCCGGGGTTTTAGGTGAATACATCTGGCTTCCAAGCATGGCTTTTAAGCCTATTACAAGGGTTATAAAAACTCTTGTTCTTTAGAACAAAGTTTCTCTAAGCAATAGTTTTGAGCTATGCTCAATGGGTACCTATGTTTGAGTTGTGCTTTTGCAACAGACTCTCTTTGGTCCCTTTAACCTGGGTAGCAAGCCCCCAAGTTTTTTTATATATGGCCTATAAACCGGATCAAAGGGTAATCATAACTTTGCTTTATAAAGCAGAAGCCCCCAAGTGACCAAAAACATTATTTAAAGAGAAAAGGACAGAGGCCCTGCTTTAACAGGGATGCCGACATTATTATATTGATCATAATATATACATTGTCAAAATATGTACATCAGAAGAGCCAGTGGCTCAGGTGTAGTAAGGCCGAAGATGAGCAATATTCCACGGCCGGTGTGTCTCCTCCTGCGATTTACGTGAGTTTTTGTGCTCTCGAACATCGATAAGGTAATAGGACCCATTGTTGAGATTCTTACTGACCACAAAGGGTCCTTCCCAAGGTGGGGATAACTTGTGCATATCAGCCTGATCCTGGATAAGCCGGAGCACCAGATCGCCTTCTTGGAAAGTTCTGGTTTTAACCCGGCGGCTGTGGTAACGGCGCAGATCTTTTTGGTAAATCGCCGAACGAGCCGCTGCGATGTCACGCTCCTCATCCAACAGGTCAAGTGCTTCCTGACATGCTTTTTCATTGTCAGCTTCAACATAAGCCGCCACATGAGGTAAGTCATGACAGATGTCACTAGGGAGAACCGCCTCTACTCCGTAAACCATGAAGAAATCGTAACACCGTAGATCTGTTGGGGGTGGTATTAATGCTCCATAACACGGAAGGTAACTCCTCCACCCAACAACCCGGCGTCCTCTGCAAAGGAACCATAAGCTGGGGCTTGATGCCTCTCAGGATCTCTTGATTAGCCCTCTCGGCTTGACCATTGGAATGGGGATGAGCCACTGATGATACATCAAGCCGGATATGCTCACGTTGACAAAATTCTTTCATAGCACCCTTGGAGAGATTAGTGCCATTGTCTGTTATAATGTTGTGTGGAAAGCCAAAACAGAAGATCACCTTCTTCATGAATTGAACCGCCGTTGCTGCATCACACTTACTGACTGGCTCTGCCTCTACCCACTTAGTGAACTTATCAACCGCCACCAAAAGGTGGGTCTTCTTATCCTTGGACCTCTTAAAAGGTCCAACCATATCAATCCCCCAAACGCAAACGGCCAAGTAATTGGAACCATCCTCAATTCTTGAGCTGGCACATGGGCTCGTCGTGAAAATTTCTGATATCCTTCGCATTTACTGACCAGATCCTCAGCATCCGTCAGCCAATAAAATCCATGACGAAAGGCCTTGGCGACAACAGACTTAGAACAAGCATCGTGGCCATAATGTCCTTCATGAATCTTGCACAGAATCTCACAGCCTTCTTCAGGTGAAACACAACGTTGAAACGCCCCTGTGACACTGCGATGATGTAGCTCCCCATTGACAATAGTCATTAACTTGGACCACCGGGTTATTTGCATGGCCAAGTTTCATCCTCTATTAACTCGCCTCTGTGTCATATAAGCCAAATATGGAACTATCCAATCAGGAATTACATGAAGAGCCGCCACCAACTGGGCTTCCGGGTCAAGAATAGCCAAATCCTCCTATGTAGGTAACTTAACCGACGAGTTATTCAAAACGTCAATAAAGACATTAGGCGGTACTGGTTTACGTTGAGAACCCAACCGGCTTAAGGCATCAGCCGCTTCATTTTTTTCTCCGATCAACATGCTCAACCTGATAACCCTTGAAGTGATCGGCAATAATATCCACCTCTCATCGATAAGTCGCCATAAGTGGATCCTTAGAATCCCAAGTAACAGAGACTTGTTGAGCCACCAAATCTGAGTCACCAAAGCACCTTACCCGGCTTAAGTTCATCTTCTTAGCCATCCGAAGAATGTGGAGCAAGGCCTCATATTCAGCTGCATTGTTAGTACAAGGGAACATCAAACGGAGAACATAACAAAATTTATCACCTCAAGGGGAAGCTAGCACAACTCCAGCCCCCGAGCCCTCCAATTGCCTGGACCTGTCAAAGTGAATAGTCCAATGCGTGTTATCTGGCTTTTCCTTAGGCATCTGCAGCTCTGTCCAGTCATTGATGAAATCCACCAGTGCCTGAGACTTGATGGACGTGTGAGGCATATGTTTCAAACCATGAGGACCAAGCTCAATGGCCCACTTGGCTATCCGGCCCGTAGCTTCTCTGTTCTGAATAATATCCCCTAAAGGAGCAGAACTAACCATAGTGATGGGATGACCCAAAAAATATTGCTTAAGCTTCCGACTGGCCATGAACACCCCATATACAAGTTTCTGCCAGTGTGGATATCTTTGCTTGGACTCAATAAGCACCTCGCTGATGTAGTAAACCGGCCTTTGAACCGGATATTCCTTGCCTGCCTCCTTCCGTTCCACCACAATAGCCACGTTGACAGCCCGGGCATTGGCAGCCACGTATAACAATAATGGCTCTTTATCAGCGAGCAGCTGTAATAGGTGGCTCAACAAGTCGCTTCTTCAAGTCCTCGAACGCTCCATTAGCGGCATCACTCCAAACAAAATTATCATCGCTTTTTCATCATATAATACATAGGGATAGCTTTCTCTCCCAACCGGCTTATGAACCGGCTTAGCACCGCAATACGACCCACGAGACGTTGAACATCATTGACACACGCCGGTTTAGCCAGAGAAGTAATGGCCTTGATATTCTCCGGATTAGCTTCAATGCCTCTGTTTGACACCTGAAAGCCCAAGAGCTTGCCTGCCGGCACACCAAAAACACACTTGGCCGGATTAAACATCATTTTCTAAACCCGAAGATTATCAAAGGTTTCGTTCAAGTCGTCTATCAAAGTTTCCTTCCTTCTGGATTTCACGAAAATATCATCCACATAAGCATGAACATTGCGCCCAATCTGATTATGAAGACTATTCTGCACACATCGGCCGGTAAGTCGCCTGGGCTCTTAAGCCCAAAAGGCATACACACATACAAGAAGGCTCCAAAGGGAGTTATGAAAGTTGTCTTCTCCTGGTCCTTAACTGCCATCTTGTTCTGATGATAACCAGAATAAGCATCCAAAAAACTCAAATGCTCACAACTCGCCGTAGCATCAATAATCTGATCAATGCGAGGGAGAGCAAAAGGATCAGTCGGACAAGGCTTGTTTAAATTCATGTAGTCCACACACATATGCCAAGTGCCATTCTTCTTAAGTACCAGCAACAGGTTAGCTAGCCACTCAAGATGAACAACCTCAACAATAAACCTAGCCGCCAAGAGACGGGCTCCCTCCTCACCGATGGCCTAACACCTTTCCTCAGTGAAACGACGAAGAAAACCGCTGACCGGTTTAAACTTGGGATCAATATTGAGAGTGTGCTCAGCAAGTTCCCTCGGTACACCTGGCATGTCAGAAGGTTTCCATGCAAAGATGTCCCGGTTCTCACGGATGAACTCGATGAGCGCGCTTTCCTATTTCGGATCCAGATTAGCACTGATACTGAACTGCTTGGATGAATCGCCAGGAACAAAATCAACCAGCTTGGTATCATCTGCCGATTTAAACTTCAAGACCGGATCATGCTCTGTAGTTGGTTTTTCCAAAGATGTCATATCCGTCGGATCAACATTGTCCTTGTAAAAAATTTAACTCCTCCATTGCACAAACCGACTCAGCATAAGCTGCATCACCTTCTTCGCACTCCAAAGCTATCTGACGGCTCCCATGCACCGCGTGATGGTTCCCTTGTGACCCGCATCTTGAGCTGCGGGTAAACATAACAAGGCCTAGCCATGAACTTAGCATAAGCCGTCAGTCCAAACATAGCATGATACGGGCTCTTGATTTTCACCACTTCAAAGGTCGGTGTCTCCGACCTAGAGTCATGATCATCTCCAAAAGCGACTTCCCGTCCAACCGGGTACGCCGATTTACGAGGCACCACACCATGGAAGACAGTGTTCAACGGTTTAAGATTTTTATCTGTCAACCCCATGCGACGGAAAGTTTCATAATAAATGATATTGATGCTGCTCCCTCCATCCATGAGTACCTTGGTGAACGTATACCCTCCGACCTGAGGTGCAACCACTAACGCTAGGTGACCCTGATTATCAACCCGGGGCGAGTGATCTTCCCGACTCCACACAATGGGCTGCTCAAACCAGCGCAAGTAACAGGGAACTGCCGGTTCAACGGCGTTCACCGCCCTCTTATGAAGCTTCTGATCCCGTTTGCATAAACTTGTGGTGAAGACATGGTACTTCCCTCTATTCAACTGCTTTGGGTTACTTTGATACCCAGATTGCTGCTGGTGATTCCCCGACCGATCAAGTTGATGGTAGCCACCCTGATTGCCTTGATTACCTTGGAATCCAGAGCTAGAACTACCACCGCCATAACCCGGCCCATGAGAGCCGGATGCTGAGCCACCACCTAGCCCATGATTGTCTTGAAAAAGATTGGAATTTTTAAACTCCTTCATAATGAAGCAATCCTTCCAGAGGTGGACAGATGGTCTTTCTTGCGTCCCATGCCTTGGGCAGGGCTGATTTAGCATCTGCTCAGGATTAAAGCCTGATCATCAGGTCCGTGGGGGCGGTTTACCCTTGCGACGCTGGCCACTATTCTGCTTGTTGGTTTTAGCCACAAAGTCCAAACTATTATCAGCCTTGTGCTAACCGTTACCACCCTGATTCACCGGGTAATAAAGCTGCCCTCTGGTGCTGCTGCGCTTCTTTCCCTTTCCCGGCTTTTCATCATCAGACTCGGGGTCCTTGGTACCATCAGAGTCAGACATTTAACCAGAGCAGCCATGAGTGTCCCCATGTCGTTGTAGTGGCGTTTGAGCTGTCCCAATTTCTGCTTCAGGGGCGTGAAACGACAATTGCTCTCCAACATTAAGACCGGGCTGAATCGGCATTGTTGCGATCCGACGAGTGCAGGATTGTTGAGACTGGCACACCCAATGAGTTGTTGACTCACCTTCTTCTTGGACCACAGCGGCTAAATCCACAATTGACATGGGCTGCTTGCATGTATCTTTAAAATTCTGGATATACCGGCCTTTAACTCGCCCATGACTCCAATGGAGTTGGCGGGAGCCCTTCAACCAAGTGCGGGCTGTTCCCTCCAACATCAGGGGGAAATATTTAGCACACGCAGCATCGCTAACATCTAGCAATTCCATGGCCATCTCACAACTCTCGATCCATGCTTCAGGAGGTAAGTCAGCTGTATAGTTAGGCACCTTGCGAGGAGCCTTGAAATCCTTGGGCAGACGCTCATTACATAGAGCCGGCACTAAACATGGCACGCCCAAATTCCTGAAGGTTACACCCGGCTCCACCAAAGTTGTCGGAGGAACAAGAGTAGGTTGACGGGCCGCATATCAGGCTGCTAGTTCGGCCTCTCGACGCGTTTCTACCTTGATCCACTATGTTCGAAACGCATCAGCACCACCGCCTGCTGGGTTATGTCCACGAGGCGGATTATGGTTCCGTCCACTTCTTGACACAGCCGGCTCATCGATATGCCTGTTGTAACTCCGGCTCGGGAGAGGGGTGGAATGAATCCTGTCACGACTGTAAGAATAAGCCTGCTCCTGAACCAAAGCTTTCTGAAGGAGCTCTCTAGCCCTCCGTGTATCAACCGCCGTCGGAGACTCGCCTTCAACTGGACAGCCGCTAATCGTGACGCTGCAGCGATCATGTTATCCAAACGGTTGGAATAATGACCTGTGGTGTTGGCATGTGTTTTGGTGGGATATTGTTACGGCGAGGTTGGATCCATCGTCGCGGGCTAAACCGGCGTTCCTGGCCCTAGGCGCTTCAACCCGCCTACCACTACCGGCGGGTTACTTGTTCTCGCTCTGGCGTGTTAAAGAGAATCTCGCTTTGTAAACCGGGCGGCGACGGTGCGATGCCTCCTCCTCATGACTTCGTTTGAAGCGTTACGATCCGGCATGAGCCGATAAGACTCGATTGAACTGGCGCGCTCGGGCATCCAATGTAACCTGCTCAGGCCATCCTGGCGCCTTCAACCACCAGGTCTTCCTTAGCTTGAGCTATCTGATCTCGCAACTTTGCGACTTCCGCGTTGTGTTGATCTCGGTTATCCGGGTTAACCTCCGTCGTCAGCAGTGTTGCCAAGGCGTCTAGTAAATCAGACAAGACCTGAGTCGGCGGGTGAGCAGGGCCTCCTGCCCCGGCCGCCGTCGCCGCTACTGACCCGGAAATTAATGCACCGCAGTCGAAGAATGTTGTACTGGCTGCGTACCGGCCATGAAGATTGCAACCCGGTTCGGCGGCTCGTAGGGGTATGATATACTGCCGCCATCGGAACAGCCCCCAAGCCGGCCCTCTTGCAGTTGATACAATAACTCGGTTTCACCGGTGGATGACTCGCCATCCGAGTAGACAACCGTCTCACCACCAGATGCCGATCTATCCTCAGATTCCGCTCCATGGATGAATCCCACGAAGGCACGGTTCATGGCGGGCTGAACTCGGGCGGGTCTTCAAGACGCTGAGTCGTCTCGATGATGTCGGTGTAGATGTCTGGCTCAGGGCCCGGTTCGCCGATCTTGCCGATGAAGACGTGAATTCCGCAAAAAGGGGACCCGGTACCCGTACTCAATTGAGCCGGCCTCGGGGCCCCAGCCTGCGTCGTCGATGTAGAGCTTGCTGCGAAGACTCTTGGTCATCCGGACCATGGCGTATCCCTTGATCCCTTCGAAGTTGCCCTTTAAGAACTCGAAACCACCATGCACTTGCCCCACTGTGGGCGCCAACTATCGTGGTTTTTTCCTGGCAGATGTCCTAGTGTGAGGACTTAGTCGTGGAGCCATCGCAATGAGGATAACTTAAAGTGGTTAATCGGGTCAAAGGACACAGGGAATTATACTGCTTCGCCCCCTTGTGGTGAAGGTAAAGGCCTAATCCAGTTTGAGGTGGTATCGAGGGTTTCGATGACCAGGGAGCGAATACGCTTAACCTGGCTCTCGAGTTGTTGTTTCTTGTCCCTAAACCACCACTGGGTCGTCCCTTTATATACACAGGTTGACACCCCGCGGTTCACAGAATCCCGTCCGGCTCATAAACGTGTCCGGCTCGGTATCTACTCTTTCCTATCTTACAATACAAGTCATACACCTATGGCGGTTTACATCTATGGGCCTTAACCCGCCTTTGGGCTTTGGGCCTTCTTATTAAGTCTCCTTCATAAGTCGCCATCTTCTGTGTCTTCATGGACTTCAATACTGATAAATCATCATGAGCATAACCCGGCCCAAGCTGGGGGTTTTATACTCAATAGTTATGTCCACTACAGTGTCTAGCTTGCATTACTTCTACTTTCTTGAAAATCCTTCTGCTTAGTTTGCACATCGTAGCTATGAATATGTCAAACCATCCTGTTTTTCTTACATATTCCATCCTCATACGGTTGTCTTACATCAAAGTATTGCTTCTCTGTATCATGCATCTATGAGTTTTGAAGAGCGATTTTATTCTTTTGTGTTGTGGGTACGGCTTGACATGGCAAAGTCAAAAAAAGCGCAAGGAAAAGAATATAGTAGGGAATGGTGTTACTCGTCGGGTGAAACGGAAAAGGATCTGCCCTTGAGATTCTACTAGTACATATAGTGCGATGAGAAGGTCCAAGTCCACTAGCTAAATCTACAAACACGGTATCACCTGCTCCACTAGCTGCAGCATCCGCTTCAACTGACCGCATCTCAACGAGTTACTCGCTCGCTTGCTCCAGATCTAGCCGATTCCCAAGCTGCCTTCACACCTAACACTACTTCAAGCACTTCCGACACAACATGACTTGGCAACATCAAATGAACCTCTGAGCATCCACACCAAGATAGTACATGACCGAGTCAAGTTGCGATTTGCATGCTCCTTTATATGTACTCTCACAGTTTGATGTGCGCTAACACTTTCCATATTCTTTGTTGAACTAGCACCACGGCACAAGCGGAAATAGACCTCAGGGATAATGCTTGATAGATTAACAAAATCTAAAGGAGGAAGAATGGAGATCCATTTTGAGGCAGGTTTAAAAAGGCCACGTGATGCTATAGAGTCAGGCAAGTTAGTATCAGAGGCAGCCGTTGTCGTTAGGTGTCATGCACGTATCCTCCCAACGTGGATCCAGTATAGGAATGAGAAAGACAATACCCAGTTTAACACCTTCCTTGACCATTTATCCATAAGTAATGTTATTCATCGCAATTTGTAATGTTGTGTTGCTCTGTCCCATACTTTCTAGCTTCCTCCTAATAAGACTCACATTCTTTTTTCAACAGATGAGGTTCGAGTTGGATCCGAAAGATGATGCAACTAAAGAAGGATGCACTCATGTTTTTTAGTCTGCTCTACTGACCAGATCGGTACCACCTTAGAAAAGCTCACTTTGAAGGCAAGGCTAACAATGAAATCGCCCAAACATCTCAAGTGGAATATATTCTGAGATGAAGACTAGACAGCCCTTGTTAAATGCTGGCTGATCCAAAGTATCAGGTAGGGTATATGTATTTGATCAGATCACATATTGAACTTGTATTTATGTATGTGCCTTACACGTGTATCTTTTTCTTGGCTAACTATTTGAAGAACAAGACCAACCATTCTAAAGTGAAATTCAAATGCATAACGAGGATCTCATAGCTATATTGCACAATCGCAAGGCTCTTGTAAATAGCTGCTAGTTCCTTCTTTTTTTGTGCCATGTTATTGTATCTATATTGACTTGTTCCAAATTCAGAGGAAAGCCTGTGCGGACCTAAAAGAACCTGAACCGAATGCAGTGCAAATCTTCAAGGATTGCCACACCAGCAAGATGAAGGGCATGAGTGTCGGGGGATGAACCCCAAGGTGCAACGAAACCCAGATCCTTTTCAAAACATCGGCGCTTAGCAACGCCTCAATCCGGCTCGCACTTGGCCGGGTTGCTAAACCCGTCCAAGTCCCTCGACCCGGCCAAACTCCTCAATCCGGCCCCAACAGCTGGCACAAGACGGCCGAACTCGACAAGACCAAGACTTCTCCAACAAGCCAACTCTCCCTTGGCGCGTTCCTCAACCCGGCCAAGGGTCAGCTCCAGTCCCATCCCGGCCGTATGATGGTACGAGTCTCCATTCAGGGATGAGCAAGGCAACAGTGCCCCACCAACTCCTTTGGTCAGTCGAGGCGTGGCAATGGTAACCCAACTACCCTACTGACCAGGGCCGGCGTGGCTACAGTGCACCCATCGTCACTCCTGATGGTGCGCCACTGTACCAGACTCAACCCGGCCACTCCGTGACGATCGACAAGATAGCTTAACAGTGCTCGGGCAGCGGGGCTCAAGGCCTTCGGAGAATCTGGCGAGCCCTCGACACCTGGGCCGGGTCCCACGGCCGGCTTCTGGACAATGACAATCCGGCCCCATGGCCTTGTAACATTACCATTGTATCCATGGGGGGTTGACCTATAAAAGCCCCCAGGAGCCCTCACGTATACGGGCGGACACAAGATCAACTAAACTAGCCACACACTAGGAGAAGGAGCAGCCTAAGCCTTGGCCTGCCTTCCTTCTTCCTCCATACAGCTGTAGGAGCAACTCTGTACTGTTACATATAAACCACACTCGGCAGGACTAGGGGTGTTATCTCTCCGGAGAGCCCCAACCAGGGTATGTCTTATGCCTCTCGCTCGCTCATGCCGACCTCGCCTCTGGAACCCACCAGTGCCCTCGAGCCTCCTCCTCTCTTTTGCCATCCCTTGGCATCTGCCATGCGCCCACCACGATAGTTGGCGCCCACCATGGGGCAGCTCGAGATCCCGGTCGGAGCCATGTTCCAGACGGGGCCCCTCTCCGACTCCGGGACGAAGCTCGTCATACTGGGCGGACGACGTCGCCATCGATCGCCATCGCCTCCTTCGTGCCGCGCTGCCGCGTCCGGCGCGCCCGTGGCCGATGAGTACCCAAGCGAGGTACATGACATCTCTGAAACCCCAATTTCCTCGGCAATGGCGCTCCAGCCGTGGTGATGGACCTCTGTGTGGAAGTGTTCGTCACCGACACCGGCGCTTCTTCTTAAATCGGTAGCGGCGCAGGATGGCACACCAGAAGCTAGGGCCGCAGCAGACAAGGCCGCCGCTCACCCAATCCGCCAGCGCCACGATGCAGAGCCTCAGGTGTCCCCATCGCCATCGACATCGATGCCTCCAACGCCGCTGCGGGTTCGCTCGGCCGAGGAGGACCGCCAACACTGATGGACTTGTCCGAGACGCCGGCTGCCACGCGCGAAGACCGCTTCGACTCAGCCTAGAGCGCAATGCCGCCTACGGCTTCATGCCTGCCACGGCCGAGCCAAGCCGGGTCGCCGACGTGCGTGCCCGGGGCGGCGCGATTGGCCGCGTCTTCGGTGCCATCCCTCCTATCTACGAGACCCCCATGATGAATATGCGTGCCGCCCAGGCGGCCGCGGTCGGCCTGGATCAGCTCGCCGGCGAGGAGCTGAAGGACCACCTAAAGCGGGTGAACGACCTCCTCGACGCGGCCAACACACAACAAGACCGCCTCAACCAACTCGCCAAGCCGGCGGGGTCCGGCTCGATCCACACCGACGGTCCCAAGGACCAGCAGAACACGGCATCTTCGCCACCCGGCGGAGCACACTCCGGCCGCACCTGGACTCGGCGTGACCGCCGGTGGCTTGGGCGACAAGCCGGCCCCGAAAGACAGGCGCCGACGCAACCCTCCCCTGCATCCCGGCCGATGTCCGGCTTCAAGCAAACTCCATGGGCGCGGTCGCCACCCTGGGCTCGCGCTTATCAACGACATCGACGGCTACACCGCCTCGACCAACTCGCCCTCTCCCTGGAGCTGGAGGAGAACAACACCGCCGGGCCAGCGTGCTTCGGCTCACGCATCCGGGATGAGCCCTTCCACAAAGGGTTCACGCTCCCCCGCGATACCCCCAAGTACAACGGCACCGTCAAGCCAGGGGGGGGGGCAAGAAGGGAGGCAAGCAAGAAAATGGCTCAGAAAGCAAAAGGTAGGGGCGCAAACACTCACGAAATATTTTACATCACAGATTAAACAGGCCCAAGGCTGGAGTTCTTTATACCCAAACACCCCAGCTGGGTGGGTGGACCTACTACCTAGCAGAAATTTTACTAAGATAAACAGGGCAGCCATGTGCATCTCCAGCACTGGTCACGCTTAATCCGGCCCCTCGGTGGCCTTGGGTTCACCGAGGCGCCAAAGATGTCTCCCTCCTTGGTGTCCCCATCGCCGTAGACGCCCATCTCCTCAGAGCTGCCCTCCGGGTCGTCCAGAAGAAGGCTGAAGTCGTCAATAGGCACGACTCCGCGGTCGTCTGTTCGCTCCGGCTGGAACTCGTTGTGGAAGGCGAACCCGGCGATGTAGCTGGCCCAAGCGGCGATCCGTCCGGCCTTCGCCTGCAGCTTGCACTCGTGCAGGCTCATCGCCCATCAAGCGCATCCAAGCGCCAGATCCGGATGCCAAGACATCACAAACCTAAGAGCCATCTCAAAGACCGGCATGGGTGGCGGAGACACGCCATGCGTGGAGCCGCCCGAGCCCGTGATGTCTACTACACAACCTTCTTCTTGTAGACGTTGTTGGGCCTGCAAGTGCACAGGTTTGTAGGACAAGATGTAAATTTCCCTCAAGTGGATGACCTAAGGTTTATCAATCCGTAGGAGGCGAGGGATGAAGATGGTCTCTCTCAAGCAACCCCGCAACCAGATAACAAAGAGTCTCTTGTGTCCCCAACACACCCAATACAATGGTAAATTGTATAGGTGCACTAGTTCGGCGAAGAGATGGTGATACAAGTGCAATATAGATAGTAGATATAGATTTTTGTAATCTGAAAATATAAAAACAGCAAGGTAACTAATGATAAAAGTGAGCGTAAACGGTATTGTAATGACTGGAAACGAGGCCTAGGGTTCATACTTTCACTAGTGCAAGTTCTCTCAACAATAATAACATAGATAGATCATATAACAATCCCTCAACATGCAACAAAGAGTCACTCCTAAGCCACTAATAGCGGAGAACAAACGTAGAGTGTCGGGGTTTGGGTGCGACATATGCCAAAGGATGGCTTATCATGGTGGGGCGAGTAGAACATCGCCGGTGCACAGAAGCGGAATGAGGCGAAGGCATGCACGCCTGTAATCTTACCCAGCTTCGTGGCTCTCCGTGGAGATAACACCCCTCTTGCTGCTCTGCAAGGGGTCTCCGCATGATCACTATGGCAAAGTGTGTACAAGGTTGCTCCTTGAGCTGTTGGGGTGAGGAAGGAGAAGGGCACGGCTAGCTCTTCTCTTCCTCCTATGTGTGTGTCAAACTACTAGGGTCCAACCCCTTGCATGGGTGCCTGGGGTTTATATAGGCCTACCCCGGGGTACAATGTAATCCGGCCGGGCGCAGGCCCCAGCCGTCTGGCCTCTTAAGTCGCCATCTTCTCCATGACTTACGGGGCCCGGCCGACTAGTGGGCCCCGGCTGACGGTCCAGCATGGGGCCGACAGCCCTTGTCACTTGTGGGCGGTCTTGCCGACTGCTGGATTCAGAACCGTGCTTCTAATGACGCGAAGCTTGGTCATGGGGTCATAGCCAGGCTGCCGCTGACAGGCGATCATTGCCACTCCTGTCTTTGCGTTAATGGCGCTCGGAGCCCGTGAGAGGGTAAATTGTAGGCCGACTCTTGGAGGCCGACTCCAGCTGGTCCGTCTTGGGGTGCTCTCGCCGTCTTCTGCGCTCCGCCGACAAGCGGGTCCCGCAATCTTCGGTCGTCTGAGCCGAGCCATCGTGGGTCTGAGGATCTGCCCACGGGGCTGATGTCAGGGCCGGCGTGGCAACAGTGCCGCGCCGGACGGAGATCTTCGTCAGTACGGCGCTCTGTGGCCATGCCTGTCCTTTGTGAACGGGGCAGGGATGGGCTGCGAGGCGGCCCCATCCCGTCCCGTCAGTAGTCGCATCAGTAGGAGGCGGTTGGAGTCGCGGGCCGACTCCCCGTAGCCGGCTTCACCGGAAGTTGCTGGCTGAGAGTCGGCTTATCTTGAGGCCGTCTGTGAGACTCGGCTGGGAGGCGGTCGGCCTGTCGCCGACTCTCGAGCGGCTCTTCGCCTTGGGGTCTTGAGGGCGCAATGGCCCCGATGTTTTGAAAGGTCCAGGGCTCGGGTTTGCCTACCCGTGGCCCATTACTCCGACATAGAGATTATGGTAGGGTACGAAAGCACCTCACAGTTATTCTTCCGGATCGATTAAAGAGTTCGTACTAGAATAACACCTTAAGACACAAATCAACCAAACCCTAATGTCACCTAGATACTCCATTGTCACCTCAAGTATCCGTAGGCATGATTATACGATATGCATCACACAATCTCAGATTCATCCAACCAACACAAAGTACTTCAAAGAGTGACCTAAAGTTTCTACCGAGAGTCAAGTAAACATGTGCCAACCCCTTATGCATAGGTTCATGGCGGAACCCAAGTTGGTCACCAAAACATACATCAAGTGGCACGTTATATCCCATTGTCACCACAGATAAACACGGCAAGACATACATCAAGTGTTCTCAAAGTAAAGACTCAATCCAATAAGATAACTTCAAAGGGGAAACTCAATTCATCACAAGAGAGTAGAGGGGGAAGAAACATCATAAGATCCAACTATAATAACAAAGCTCGCGATACATCAAGATCGTGCCATAGAGAGAACACGAGAGAGAGAGAGAGAGAGAGAGAGAGAGAGAGAGAGAGAGAGAGATCAAACACATAGCTACTGGTACAAACCCTCAGCTCCGAGGGTGAACTATTCCCTCCTCGTCATGGAGAGCGCAGGGATGATGAAGATGGCCACCGGTGATGGATTCCCCCTCCGGTAGGGTGCCGGAACGGGCTCCCGAGAGGTTTTTAGTGGCTACAGAGGCTTGCGGTGGCGGAACTCCCGATCTATCTTCGTCCCCGATGTTTTCAGGGTACATATGCTTATATAGGCGAAAGAAGTCGGTCGGGAGGTGCTCGAGGGGCCCACGAGACAGGGCGCGCCTGCAGGGGCGCCTATCTCCTGGCTCCTCGAGGATCTTGACTTGATCTCCAAGCCTCGGGATGATAATCTTCCAAAAAACACGTTGCGAAGGTTCCATTCCGTTTGGACTCCGTTTGATATTCCTTTCCTTGAAATCAAAAAGCAGCAATAAAACAGCAATATGGGCTGGGCCTCCGGTTAATAGGTTAGTCCCAAAAGTAATATAAATGTGTAAAATAAAGCCCATAAACATCCAAAAGGGGTAATATAATAGCATGGAACAATCAAAAATTATAGATACGTTGGAGACGTATCAAGCATCCCAAGCTTAATTCCTGCTCGTCCTCAGTAGGTGAATGATAAAAACAGAATTTTTGATGTGGAATGCTACCTAGCATAATTTATAATGTAATTTTCTTTATTGTGGCATGAATGTTCAGATCCAAATGATTCAAAATAAAAGTTCATATTGATAAAAAGAAATAGTAACACTTCAAGCATACTAATCAAAGTAATCATGTCTTCTCAAAATAACATGGCGGAAGAAAGTTCATCCCTACAAAAATCATATAGTTCGGCTATGCTTCATTTTCGCTACACAACGATGTTCCCAACTTCTATACCCCCGATGACAAGCCAAGCAATTGTTTCCTACTTAAATAATCTCAAACTTTTTCAACCTTCACGCAATACATGAGCGTGGATATAGCACTATGGGTGGAATAGAATATGATGATGGGGATTGTGTGGAGAAGACAAAAAAGGAGAAAGTCTCACATTGATGAGGATAATCAACGGGCTATGGAGATGCCCATCAATTGATGTCAACATGAGGAGTAGGGATTGCCATGCAACGGATGCACTAGAGCTATAAATGAATGCTCAACAATAGAAAACTAGTGGGTGTGCATCCAACTTGCTTGCTCACGAAGACCTTGGGCATTTGAGGAAGCCCATCGTAGGAATATACAAGCCAAGTTCTATAATGAAAAATTCCCACTAGTATGAAAAAGACAACTTATGAGACTCACTATATGAAAAACATGGTGCTACTTTGAAGCACAATATATGAGACTCACTACATGAAGAACAAGGTGCTACTTTGAAGCACAAGTTTGGAAAAAGAGATAGTAACATTGCCCTTTTTATTTATTTTCTTTTTTTCTTTCTTTTTTCTTTCTTTTCCTTTTTTTCCTTTTTTGGGCCTTTCTTTTTTCTTTTGGACTTTCTTCCTTTTTTTTGGGCAATGCTCTAATAATGATGATTATCACACTTTCATTGATTACAACATATGAATTACAACTCGAAACTAGAACAAGACATGACTCTATATGAATGCCTCCGGTGATGTACAGGATGGTGCAATGAATCAAGAGTGACATGTATGAAAATTAATGCATGGTGGCTTTGCCACAAATACAATGTCAACTACATGATCATGCAATGGCAATATGACAAAAGTAAAGTATGTCATGATGATGATAATCGGAACGGTGGAAAGTTGCTTGGCAATATATCTCGGAATGGCTATGGAAATGCCATAATAGGTAGGTATGGTGGTTGTTTTGAGGAAGATATAAGGAGGTTTATGTGTGATAGAGCGTATGGTATCACGGGGTTGGACGCACCAGCGAAGTTTGCACCAACTCTCAAGGTGAGAAAGGGCAATGCACGGTACCGAAGAGGCTAGCAATGGCGGAAAGGTAAAAGTCCGTATAATCCATGGACTCAACATTAGTCAAAAGAACTCATATACTTATTGCAAAAATTTAGAAGTCATCAAAAATCAAGTACTGCGCGCGTGCTCCTAGGGGGATATATTGGTAGGAAAATACCATCGCTCGTCCCCGACCGCCACTCATAAGGATGCACAAGCCAGGTACACTTCATGTTTCAAATTTGTTACACAACTTTAACCATATGTGCATGCTACGGGACTTGCTAACTTCAACACAAGCATTCTTTAAATTCACAATCACCCAACTAGCATGACTTTAGTATCACTACCTCCATATCTCAAAACAATTATCAAGTATCAAATTGATCATAGCATCCAATTCACTTCCTATGATAGTTTTTATTATACCCAACTTGGATGCTCATCATTCTAGGACCAACTTTGTAACCATAGCAAATACCATGCTGTTCTAAAAGACTCTCAAAATAATATAAGCGAAGCATGAGAGACTAGCAATTTCTACAAAATATAACCACGGCCGTGCTCTAAAAGATATAAGTGATGCACTAGAGCAAATGACAAACTACTCCGAAAGATATAAGTGAAGATCAATGAGTAGTCGAATAATTGTGCAACTATGTGAAGACTCTCTAATATTAACGAATTTCAGATCTTGGTATTGTATTCAAACAGCAAGCAAAACAAAATAAAATTACAATGCAAGGATAGCACAACTCATGTGAAGAAGCAAAAACTTAGGCTCAACCGATACTAACCGATAGTTGTTGAAGAAGAAAGGTGGGATGCCTAAGGGCATCCCCAAGCTTAGATGCTTGAGACTTCTTAAAATATTATCTTGGGGTGCCTTGGGAATCCCCAAGCTTGAACTTTTGTGTTCCTTAATTCCTCTCATATCATGGTTTCTCTTTTTATCAAAAGCTTCATCCACGCCAAACTCAACAGGAACTCGTGAGATAGGTTAGTATAAACCAATGCAAATCCTTATCATTTTCTACTGTAAAAAATCACAAAAATTATTATTCAACATTGCATACTAAATGCCTCTGCATATTTAATACTCCTATCCTCAAATAGAATCATTAAACAGGCTTACATATGCAAACAATGCAACCATAACAGCAATATGTCAAAACACTATAGTCTGTAAAGAATGCAAGATTCATCATACTTCCCTAACTCCAAAAATTATGAACTAAAATTACCACTGTAATAAATTTATCAGATCTCAATATACAAAAATATTCAACATTATACCACTCTCTGAATTTTCTAGGGAATTGTTGCAACAGCGGTAAACTTTCTGTTTTCAAACAGCAATATGTATAGTAGCAAAATAAGCATGGCAAAGCTTATCCTTTACTTTTTTATTGAAACTAAAGATGAAAAACATTATTCTAAATAACAGAAAGCAAATACTAACAAAATAAAATGACGCTCCAAGAAAAACACATATCATGTGGTGAATAAAAATATAGCTCCAAGTAAAGTTACCGATGAACGAAGACGAAAGAGGGGATGCCTTCCGGGCATCCCCAAGCTTAAACTCTGGTTGTCCTTGAATATTACCTTGGGGTGCCTTGGGCATCCCCAAGCTTAGGCTCTTTCCACTCCTTATTCCATAGTCCATCGAATCTTTACCCAAAACGTGAAAACTTCACAAGACAAAACTCAACAGAAAACTCGTAAGCTCTGTTAGCGAAAGAAAACAAAACACCACTTCATGGCACTGTAATGAACTCATTCTTTATTTATATTGGTGTTAAACCTACTGTATTACAACTTCTCTATGGTTTATAAACTATTTTACTAGCCATAGAGTCATCAAAATAAGCAAACAACACACGAAAAAACAGAATCAGAACACGCCCAAGATGCGACCCTATCCTAAAGGAACTCGATGGTCCCACCAAGGATAGAAGCGCATCTTGAAGACGCTTTGCAAGGTGGATATCATTACATCAACATTACATAATAGTGGGGATACATACATAAGGCACAAATGCCACAAGAATACATCAACATCATATGCAAGATCAACATCCCATTGCTGGATGAAACATAAATGTAAACTCAAACAATATCCACCCTGCTAGCCCAGGCTGCCGACCTGGAACCTATCCCCTGATCGAAGAAGAAGCAGAAGAAGAACTCCAATACAAGCAAACATCGCTCTCATGTCATGATCATCGCACAACCTGTACCTGCAACTGGTGGTGTAGTAATCTGTGAGCCACGAGGACTCAGCAATCCCATTACCATGGGTATCAAGACTAGCAAAGCTTAATTAGGAAAGGAAGGGATAAAGTGGTGAGGTTGCAGCAGCGGCTAAGCATATATGGTGGCTAACATACGCAAATGAGAGCGAGAAGAGAAACAAAGGAACGGTCGCCAACTAGTAATGATCAAGAAGTGATCCCGAACTCACGCTACGTCAAACATAACCCGAAACCGTGTTCTCCTCTCGATCAACCCGAAAAGAGACACTCACGGTTCACGCATACGGTTGGTGTATTTTAGAAGAGTTTGCTTCAAGTTTACTACAACCGGATATTAACAAATTCCCATCTGCCACATAACATGGGCACGGCTCTCGAAAGTTTATAACACGCAGGGTGTCCCAACTTAGCCCATGATAAGCTCTCGCGATCAACGAAGGATATTTCTTCTCCTGAAGACCCGATCAGTCTCGGAATCCGGCTACAAGACATTTCGACATAATAAAACAAGACCAGCAAGACCTCCCACAGGCCGACATCCCGATAGTAGCAGCGTGTATCTCTGCCTCGTGCCACGACCGGATGAGCAGTCCGTACAGCTAAAACCAGCCCTCAAGTTTCCCCGAGGTGGCGCTGCAAAGGGCTCTAGTTTGGACCAACACTTAGACAAGCATTGGCCCGGGGGGGGGGGGGCTAAAATGAAGATGACCCTCGAGAGAGCGAATCCCAAGGGAAAAGTAGGTGGTGGTGAGGCAAATGGTAAAACCAATGTTGGGCCTTGCTGGGAGTCTTATTCAAAGTGAACTGTCAAGGGGGTCCCATAAATCACCCGACCCAGCGTTAGGGACGCAAAATCCGGGAACATAATACCGATATGAGCGGAAACTAGGCGGCAAGAGTGGAACAAAACACCAGGCATAAGGCCGAGCCTTCCACCTTACCAAGTATATAGATGCATTAATAGTATAAGATATATTGTGATATCCCAACAAGTAAACATGTTCCAACAAGGAACAACATCTCCATGTTCCAACAAGGAACAAACTTCATCTTCACCTGCAACTAACAACGCTATAAGTGTTGGAAATATGCCCTAGAGGCAATAATAAATTAGTTATTAGTATATTTCCTTGTTCATGATAATCGTTTATTATCCATGCTATAATTGTATTGAAAGGAAACTCAGATACATGTGTGGGTACATAGACAACACCATGTCCCTAGTAAGCCTCTAGTTGACTAGCTCGTTAATCAATAGATGGTCACGGTTTCCTGACCATGGACATTGGATGTCATTGATAACGGGATCACATCATTAGGAGAATGATGTGATGGACAAGACCCAATCCTAAGCCTAGCACAAAGATCGTAGTTCGTATGCTAAAGCTTTTCTAATGTCAAGTGTCATTTCCTTAGACCATGAGATTGTGCAACTCCCGGATACCGTAGGAATGCTTTGGGTGTACCAAACGTCACAACGAAACTGGGTGGCTATAAAGGTTCATTAAGGTATCTCCGAAAGTATACATTGGGTTGGCACGAATCGAGATCGGATTTGTCACTCCGGTTGACGGAGAGGTATCTCTGGGCCCACTCGGTAGGACATCATCATAATGTGCACAATGTGACCAAGGGGTTGATCACGGGATGATGTGTTACGGAACGAGTAAAGAGACTTGCCGTAACGAGATTGAACAAGGTATCGGGATACCGACGATCGAATCTCGGGCAAGTACAATACCGCTAGACAAAGGGAATTGAATACGGATTGATTGAATCCTCGACATCGTGGTTCATCCGATGAGATCATTGTGGAACATGTAGGAGCCAACATGGGTATCCAGATCCCGCTGTTGGTTATTGACCGGAGAACGTCTCGGTCATGTCTGCATGGTTGCCGAATCGGTAGGGTCTACACACTTAAGGTTCGGTGACGCTAGAGTTGTTATGGGAAATAGTATGTGGTTACCGAAGGTTGTTCTGAGTCCCGGATGTGATCCCGGACGTCACGAGGAGTTCCGGAATGGTCCGGCGGTGAAGATCGATATATTGGAGTGTTCCGGGGGTACCAGGCTATGGCCAGCATGACCGAAAGGTGTTTCGGGAGCCCCGGCAAGTGTTGGAGGGCCTCATGGGCCAAAGGGGAAGGGACAAACCAGCCCACTAAGGGGTGGTGCGCCCCTCCCAGCCCCTCTCACGTAACCAGGAGAGGTGGGGCGCCTCCCTAGGGCAGCCCCCTTCCCGGCTTGGGGGGCAAGTTTCCTAGGGGTGGGGCGCCCAAACCCATCTAGGGTTTCCCCTGTGGCCGCCCTCCCTAGGGAACCCTAGGCGCCTCCTCCACCCCCCTTACCCCTATATATAGTGAGGGAGAGAGAGGGCAGCCGCACCTTCCTGGCGCAGCCCTCCTCCTCTTCCAACACTTCCTCCTCCTCCGTAGTGCTTAGCGAAGCTCGCTGGGAGAACCACGAGCTCCATCACCACCACGCCGTCAGGTCGTCTTGTCGGAGTTTTCCTCAACTTCTCCTCTCCCTTGCTGGATCAAGAAGGAGGAGACGTCCCGGGCTGTCTGCGATGTGTTGAACAGCGGAGGTGCCGTCCGTTCGGCGCTAGGATCATCGGTGATTTGGATCACGGCAATGCACGACTCCATCAACCCAGTTCTCTTGAATGCTTCCGCTTAGCTATCTACAAGGGTATGTAGATGCACTCTCCTTCCCCTCGTTGCTGGTTTCTCCATAGATAGATCTTGGTGACACGTAGGAAAATTTTGAATTTCTACTAAGTTCCCCAACAGTGGCATCATGAGCTAGGTCTATTGCGTAGCTTCTTTGCACGAGTAGAACACAAAGTAGTTGTGGGCGTTGATTTTGTTCAATATGCTTACCGTTACTAGTCCAATCTTGTTTCGATGGTATTGTGGGATGAAGCGGCCGGACCGACCTTACACGTACACTTACGTGAGACAGGTTCCACCGAACGACATGCACTTGGTGCATAAGGTGGCTAGCGGTGCCGATCTCTCCCACTTTAGTCGGAACGGATTCGATGAAAAGGGTCCTTATGAAGGGTAAATAGCAATTGGCATATCGCGTTGTGGTTTTGCGTAGGTAAGAAACGTTCTTGCTAGAAACCCATAGCAGCCACGTAAAACATGCAAACAACAATTAGAGGACGTCTAACTTGTTTTTTGCGGGGTATGCTATGTGATGTGATATGGCCAAGGAGAATGTGATGAATGATATGTGATGTATGAGATTGATCATGTTCTTGTAATAGGAATCACGACTTGCATGTCGATGAGTATGACAACCGGCAGGAGCCATAGGAGTTGTCTTTATTTATTGTATGACCTGCGTGTCATTGAACAACGCCATGTAATTACTTTACTTTAGGTAGCCATAGTAGTAGAAGTAATAAGTTGGCGAGAACAACTTCATGGAGACACGATGATGGAGATCATGGTGTCATGCCGGTGACGATGATGATCATGGAACCCGAAGATGGAGATCAAAGGAGCAATATGATATTGGCCATATCATGTCACTATTTGACTGCATGTGATGTTTATCATGATTATACATCTTATTTGCTTAGAACGACGGTAGTAAATAAGATGATCCCTCATTAAAATTTCAAGAAAGTGTTCCCCCTAATCGTGCACCGCTAGTAAAGTTCGTCGTTTGAAGCACCACGTGATGATCGGGTGTGATAGATGCTTACGTTCACATACAACGGGTGTAAGCCAGATTTACACACGCAAAACACTTAGGTTGACTTGACTAGACTAGAATGTACAGACATGGCCTCTGAACACAAGATACCGAAAGGTCGATCATGAGTCGTATAGTAGATACGATCAACTTGAAGATGTTCACAGATGATGACTAGTCCGTCTCACGTGATGATCGGACACGGCCTAGTTGACTCGGATCATGTAATCACTTAGATGACTAGAGGGATGTCTATCGAGTGGGAGTTCATGAGATGAACTTAATTATCCTGAACATAGTCAAAAGATCTTTGCAAATTATATCGTAAGCTCGCGCTTTAGTTCCACTATTTAGATATGTTCCTAGAGAAAATATAGTTGAAAGTTGACAAGATGGCGATTATGCGGACGTAAGAAAGCTTATGTCCTTAATGCACCGCTTCGATGTGTTGAACCCCAAGCGTCAATGTGGATGTTGCGAACATCGGACATACACGTTTGATAACTACGTGATAGTTCGCTTAAATGGTTTAGAGTAGAGGCACCAAAGACGTTTCTCGAAACATATAAGATGTTTTGAGGGCTGAAATTGGGATTTCAGGCTTGTGCCCACGTCAAAAGGTATAAGACCTCCGACGATTTTCTTAGCCTGCAAACTAAGGGAGAAAAAGCTCAATCGTTGAGCTTGTGCTCAGATTGTCCGGAAAGTGCAACAATCACTTGAATCGAGTGGGAGTTGATCTTCCAGATGAGATAGTGATGTTTCTCCAAAGTCATTGCCACCAAGCTGCTAGAGCTTCGTGATGAACTATAACATATCAGGGATAGATATGATGATCCTTGAGGTATTCACGATGTTTGACACCGCGAAAGTAGAAATCCAGAAGGAGCATCAATTGTTGATGGTTGGTGAAACCACTAGTTTCAAGAAGGGCAAGGGCAAGAAGGGATACTTCATGAAACGGCAAATCAGCTGCTGCTCTAGTGAAGAAACCCAAGGTGGAACCCAAACCCGAGACTAAGTGCTTCTGTAATAAGGGGAATGACAATCGGAGCAGAATTACCCTAGATACTTGGTAGATGAGAAATTTGGCAAGGTCGATAGAAGTATATTGGATATACATTATGTTAATGTGTACTTTCCTAGTACTCCCTAGTAGCACCAGGGTATTAAGATACCGGTTTGGTTGCTAAGTGTTAGTAACTCAAAATAAAAGAGCTACGGAATAAGCGGAGACTAGCTAAAGGTGAGCTGACGATATGTGTTGGAAGTGTTTCCAAGTTTGATTTGATCAAACATCGCGCTCCCTCTACCATCAAGATTAGTATTAAACCTGAATAATTGTCATTTGGTGATTGCATTGAGCATAGACATGATTGGATTATGTCTATCGCAATATCTGATTATTCATTTAAGGAGAATAATGGTTACTCTATTTATTTGAATAATACCTTCAATGGTCTTGCACCTAAAGGAATGGTTTATTGAATCTCGATCGTAGTGATACACATTTTCATGCCAAAAGATATAAGATAGTAATGATAGTACCACCTGCTTGTGGCACTGCCATTTGAGTCATATTGGTATAGAACGCATGAAGAAGCTCCATGTTGATGGATCTTTGGACTCACTCGTTTTGAAAAGTTTGAGACATGCGAACCATGTCTATTGGTGTATATGCATGAAGAAACTCCATGCAAATGGACCGTTGGACTCACTTGATTTTGAATCACTTGAGACATGCAAATCATACCACATGGGCAAGATGACTGAAAGCCTAGTTTTTCAAAGTGAAATGGAACAAGAAAGCAACTTGTTGGAAGTAATACATTTTGATGTGTGCAGTCCAATGAATCTTTGAGGCTTGATGGATATCGTTATGTTCTTACTTCACAGATGATTTGAGTAGATACGAGTATATTTACTTGATGAAACACAAGTCAGAATTATTGAATGGTTCAAGTAATTTTAGAGTGAAGTTAAAGATCATCGTGACAAAGAGGATAAAATGTCTATGATATGATCATAGAGATGAGTATCTGAGATTCTGAGATTTGGCACGCTATTAAGATATAGTGGAAATTGTTTCACAATTAATACACTGCAGAACACCATAGTGTGGTGGTGTGTCCGAACATCATAGTTGCACCCTATTAGATATGGTGCGTACCATGATGTCTCTTATCGAATTACCACTATCGTTCATGGGTTAGGCATTAGAGACAACCACACTCACTTTAATAGGGCACCACGTAATTCCGTTGAGATGACCCTGTTTGAACTATGGTTTGGAGAAACCTAAGTTGTCGTTTCTTAAAAGTTTGGGGTTGCGACGCTTATGTGAAAAAAGTTTCAGGTTGATAAGCTCGAACCCAAAGCGGATAAAATGCATCTTCATAGGACACCCAAAACAGTTGGGTATACCTCCTAATTCAGATCCGAAAGCAATAGGGATTGTTTCTTGAATCAGGTCCTTTCTCGAGGAAAAGTTTGTCTCGAAAAGTTGAGTGGGAGGATGGTGGAGACTTGATATGGTTATTGAACCGTCACTACAACTAGTGTGTAGCAGGGCACAAGAAGTTGTTCTGTGGCACCTACACCAATTGAAGTAGAAGCTTATGATAGTGATCATGAAACTTGGATCAAGTCACTACCGTACCTCGTGGGGTGACAAGGATGCGTCTTGCTTGAGTGGTATAGTAATCCTGTCTTGAAGGTCATGTTGCTAGACAACAATGAACCTACGAGCTATGGAGAAGCGATGGTGGGCCCATATTCCAACAAATGGTTAGAGACCATGAAATCCGAGATAGGATCCATGTATCAGAACAAAGCATGGACTTTGGTGGACATGCCCGATGATCGGCAAGCTATTGAGATAAATGGATTTTTAAGAAGAAGACGGACATGGACGGTAATGTCACCATCTATGAAGCTCGACTTGTGGCAAAGAGTTTTTCACAAGTTGACTACGATGAGATTTTCTCATCCGTAGCGATGCTTAAGTCCGTCGGAATCATGTTAGCATTAGCTGCATTTATGAAATCTAGCGAGATGGATGTCAAAGCGAGTTTCCTTACCGGTTCAGTAAAGGAAAGGTTGTATGAGATACAATCGAAAGGTTTTGTCGATCCCGAGGATCCGAAAGGTATGCTAGCTCCAAAGTGATCCTTCCATGGACCGGAGTAAGCATCTCGGAGTTGGATTAGACTCTTTGATAAGATGATCAAAGATTTTGGGTGTATACAAAGTTTATGAGAAACTTGTATTTCCAAAGAAGTGAGTGGGAGCACTATAGAATTTTTGATGAGTATATGTTGTTGACATATTGTTGATCGGAGATGATGTAGAATTCTGGAAAGCATATAGGGTTATTTGAAAAGTGTTTTTCAAGTGAAAACCTGTATTAAGCTAATTGAACATTGAGCATCAAGATCTATAGGGATAGATCAAACCGCTTAATGGTACTTTCAAATGAGCATATACCTTGACATGATCTTGAAGGTGTTCAAGATGGATCGACCAAAGAAGGAGTTCTTATACGAGATGTAAGGTATGAAGTTAAGACTTAAAGCTCGACCACGGCGAGAAAAGATAGAAAGGACAAAGGTCGTCCCCTATGCCTTAGACGTAGGCTCTACAAAGATGCTATCTTTGTGGTACTGCACCGGAAGTGTGCCTTGCCATGAGTCAGTCAAGGGGTACAAGAATGATCCAGGAATGCATCATTGGACAGCGGTCAAAATTGTCCTTGGAGTAAATAAGGACATGTTTCTCGATTATGGAGGTGATAAGGAGTTCGGCGTAAAGGGTTACGTCGGTGCAAGCTTTAACACCTATCCGAGTGACTCTGAGTAGCAAACCGGATACGTATAGTGAAGCAACCATTTGGAATAGCTCCAAGTGGAGCGTGGAAGCAGCGTTTACAATATGACCTAGAAATTTGCAAAGCACACACGGATCTGAAAGGTTCAGACCCGATGACTAAAACCTCTCTCACAAGCAAAACATGATCAAACCCCAGAACTCATTGAGTCTTAATCACATGATGATGTGAACTAGTTCTGGAACACTAGTAAACTCTTTGGATGTTGGTCACATGGCGATCGACCTATCAGTGTTAATCACATGACGATGTGAACTAGATTATTGGCTCTAGTGCAAGTGGGAGACTGTTGGAAATATGCCCTAGAGGCAATAATAAATTAGTTATTACTATATTTCCTTGTTCATGATAATCGTTTATTATCCATGCTATAATTGTATTGAAAGGAAACTTCAGATACATGTGTGGGTACATAGACAACACCATGTCCCTAGTAAGCCTCTAGTTGACTAGCTCGTTAATCAATAGATGGTTACGGTTTCCTGACCATGGACATTGGATGTCATTGATAACGGGATCACATCATTAGGAGAATGATGTGATGGACAAGACACAATCCTAAGCCTACCACAAAGATCGTAGATCGTATGCTAATGGTTTTCTAATTTCAAGTATCATTTCCTTAGACCATGAGATTGTGCAACTCCGGATACCGTAGGAATGCTTTGGGTGTACCAAGCGTCCTGGCGTAACTGGGTGGCTATAAAGGTTCATTACAGGTATCTCCGAAAGTATCATTGGGTTGTACGAATCGAGACTGGGATTTGTCACTCCGGTTGACGGAGAGGTATCTCTGGGCCCACTCGGTAGGACATCATCATAATGTGCACAATGTGACCAAGGGGTTGATCACGGGACGATGTGTTACGGAACGAGTAAAGAGACTTGCCGGTAACGAGATTGAACAAGGTATCGGTATACCGACGATCGAATCTCGGGCAAGTCTAATACCGCTAGACAAAGGGAATTGAATACGGGATTGATTGAATCCTCGACATCGTGGTTCATCCGGTGAGATCATCGTTGAACATGTGGGAGCCAACATGGGTATCCAGATCCCGCTGTTGGTTATTGACTGGAGAACGTCTCGGTCATGTCTGCATGGTTCCCGAACCCGTAGGGTCTACACATAAGGTTCGGTGGCGCTAGAGTTGTTATGGGAAATAGTATGTGGTTACGAAGGTTGTTCGAGTCCCGATGTGATCCCGGATGTCATGAGGAGTTCGGAATGGTCCGGGCCGGTGAAGATCGATATATTGGACGAAGGGTATTGGAGTCCTGAAGTGTTCCGGGTACCGGGCTATGGCCAAAGATGACCGAAAGGTGTTTGGGAGCCCGGCAAGTGTTGGAGGGCCTCATGGGCCAAAGGGGAAGGGACAAACCAGCCCACTAAGGGGTGGTGCGCCCTCCCAGCCCCTCTCATGTAACCGGGAGAGGTGGGGCGCCTCCCCTAGGGCAGCCCCTTCCCGGCTTGGGGGCAAGTTTCCTAGGGGTGGGGCGCCCAAACCCATCTAGGGTTTCCCTGTGGCCGCCGCCCCTCCCTAGGGAACCCTAGGCGCCTCCTCCACCCCTTACCCCTATATATAGTGAGGAGAGAGAGGCAGCTGCACCTTCCCTAGCGCAGCCCCTCCCTCCTCCAACACTTCCTCCTCCTTCGTAGTGCTTAGCGAAGCTTTCGGAGAACCACGAGCTCCATCACCACCACGCCGTCGTGTTGTCGGAGTTTTCCTCAACTTCTCCTCTCCCTTGCTGGATCAAGAAGGAGGAGACGTCCCGGGCTGTCACGTGTGTTGAACGCGGAGGTGCCATCTGCTCGGGTGCTAGGATCATCGGTGATTTGGATCACAGCAGTACGACTCCATCAACCCCGTTCTCTTGAACGCTTCCGCTTAGCGATCTACAAGGGTATGTAGATGCACTCTCCTTCCCCTCGTTGCTGGTTTCTCCATAGATAGATCTTGGTGACACGTATGAAAATTTTGAATTTCTGCTATGTTCCCCAACAATAAGAGGGGCTGAGCAAAGCGGTAACATAGCCAAACAACGGTTTGCTAGGAAGGGTGCAAAAGGTTAGAGGCTGACATGGCAATTTGGGAGGCTTGAGGAGCAAGTGATAGGTAGCGCAGCATAGCGATAGAACGAAGCAACTAGCATAGCAATGATAGTAATGAGATCCAAGGTGACAGTCATCTTGCCTGAAATCCAGCTAGGAAGAAGAACGAGTCCATGAAGAAGACGAACGGATGAAGCCGAACCAAGCGTGATTTAACGAATCCTCACGATCGCAAATTAAGCAGGAACTATCGAGAAGAAGCACACAACAAGGTAAACACACCACACATGAACAAGGCATGATGCACAAACAAGCATGATGCATGACAAAGCTACATGAAGCTACTCATGGCAAGAGATGATGCATACAAGAGCACCACATCAAAGCAAGTTTAAATGAGGCCGGAAACGACATTTAAGATTGTAGGTAAGTCCTCATATGCAAATTTCGAAATTGGTCCAGATCTGAATAAACCTTATGTTCAAGTTGTTAAACAGCAAGTTAAGATGCACCACGATGATCTACACGAAAATCTAGTCAAGTTACATATAAAGTTCATTTAATTCGGAGCTATGGCCTAGAAGATATGAGCAAAACAAGTTAAACATGGCATTGATGCAAAATGCATCCAAACATCGAGCAAACACTCTCAAAACAAGGATGCAACATGATAATATGAAACTACATGCAAAATCAAGCAAGTTTCATATAGAGCACACTCAAAAGCGAACAACGGATCAACACATACACACAATACAAGTCATGACAACAATCTGCCCAAAACAGCAACTAGGCATATTGCAAGCACCAAAACAACATGCTACAGCACCTCAATATAATAACAAAAGGCATGGACATGATTTACAGGTAAAGCATTACAAAACATGAACACTGAGATATCTCCAGAAACAAATAGAACATGCTTAAACACACATGGCAAGATTGCAAACAATAACAGTTCACAGACTTGGCAGAATTCACAGGACATGGCAGAAATAACATCAGGTTAACATGTTTAGAGCTATCAAACAACATTCTACAGGAACTTATCATGGAAAACAAAGGAATGTCATGAATCAACTGATTGCATAGAACAAAAGTCCCTTAATGACCATGAGCCAAAAAGGAGCAGAAGATATGATGGCGCTCATGTAAACATAGCAAGTTATATTACAGATTCATACATGGCAGGAACAACAATAAGTAGGCATGTTGGTGAGCTTGAACCACTCACCACAGGGCAATACATGGCATGGCAAAGCAACTCACAGTAATAAGAAATGTCATAGAAGCTATAAATGGCAAGAAAAACATCATAGCATACACGGATCAACTACAAAAACCTTGGCAAAATTGAATAACATGTAAACAATCTGCCAGGAAACATTTTATAGCAACAATAGAGCTCGATTTACTAAAGCTATGGCACTCCATAATTCTCAAAAAGGGCATGGGCTGATAGAGAATAACGATATGTTCAAAACATCCTTAGTGAAGTAAATCAAAATAAGCATGGATCTCTCGGTAGCATCAAGTTTACATGGCATAAAAATATCAGCAGAACAGGGGCTGAAATCAGCAACATCATGAAGCCTAGTTTGCATGCTTGTGCTAGTCACCACAAAGATCACAAAAATATATGGCATACACCCCTGTAAATATGGCATGGCATATTACAAAACACATGTAGGACTCAAGTTCATAGGGTGCACACATCAATCATGGAAAAAATGACAAAAGTGCATGTTCTGATAAGAATCTGAAACTAACATCACATAGCCCTCTTCCAACAGCATTTCGGGCACCGAGATGAGCTCACATGTAAATGATGCAATGAGATGAAATGATGTACTCGTCGAGGCGAACAATCTGACATATTACACGCATGAAATGGAGCAGTACGCAGAGAGTTATGGCATAATGAATATGGCATGATAATGCAAAAATCTCAAGGACTTGGGCGAAATTTCGGGGTCAACCTCGTTTTCAGATCTGGACCGGAAGCGCTGGATTCTGAGGCTCGCTTGGAGCAGGGGCGGACATGGCGGAAAGGAGGAAGGAGACCCGGAGGGGCCTTGAGAGCTCCTCGGCGAAAGCCCGGCGGCGGCGGCAGAGAGGAGGGCAGCCATGGGGCGGCAGGCCTGACTGGCCCGGGCGGCCGGAGGCGGCAAGGCAGCGGCCGGCGGAGCGGGCGCACCTGAGCTGGCGTGCTGGCGGCGGCGGCGACCGGGTCGACGCCAGGCCAGGCGGCGGCGAACCATGTGGGCTTCTTCGCGAACCCTTTCGCCCATGGTCATGGCGGCGAGGCCTTGGAAGCAACAGTGGCGCTCTCCGATTGGCTGAAGCGGCCTTGCAGACATGTCCGGCGCTGTGGGGAAGAGGCTAGGGTTCATCCGCGAAAATGGACGGGGAGGACGTTTATATAGGCATAGGGAGCTAGGAGAGTCCAAATGAAGAGCGGTTTTCGGCCACGCGATCGTGATCGAACGACCGAGAGCATGGAGGGGAGTTAGATGGGTTTTGGGCCACTTGGAAGGGGTGTTGGGCTGCAAAGAGAAGAGGGCTTTTGCGGTTACCCGGTTAACCGTTGGAGTATCAAACGACCTCCAAATGGCACGAAACTTGACAGGCGGTCTAGCGGTGCTATACCAAGGCCGCTTGGCAAACCTCGGGCCATTCCGAGAACGTTTAATACCCACACATGAAAAGAGGTGAAAGGGAGCGCCGGGGAACATAGGAGTGCCGGATTGCAAAACGGACAACGGGGAAAATGCTCGGATGCATGAGACGAACACGTATGCAAAATGAAATACACATGATGACATGATAAAATGCAACACGCAAGCAAATGACATGGCAACAACGACGAAATAAGCAGCGGACACTGGCGCATCGAATCCAGGGGCGTTACAATCTTTCAAAAACAGAACAGTCTGTAGTAATCTGTAACTAACACAGACTTCTGGAACTCCAAAAATTCTAAAATAAATTGGTGGACCTGAGGAATTTTTCTAGTAATCATCTGCAAAAAGAATCAACTAAATATAACTCTCCAGTAAAAAATTGAAGCTAATCTCGTGAGCGCTAAAGTTTCTGTTTTTTACAGCATGATCATAAAGACTTCACCCAAGTCTTCCCAAAGGTTCTACTTGGCACAAACACTAATTAAAACGTAAAACCACATCTAAACAGAAGCTAGATGGATTATTTATTCCTAAACAGAACCAAAAATCAAGAAGCTAAAATTAATTTGGGTTTGCCTCCCAACAAGCGCTATCGTTTAACGCCCTAGCTAGGCATGGTGATTTCAATGATGCTCACATAAAAGATAAGAATTGAAACATAAAAGAGCATCATGAAGAATATGACTAGCACATTTAAGTCTAACCCACTTCCTATGCATAGGGATTTTGTGAGCAAACAACTTATGGGAACAATAATCAACTAGCATAGGAAGGCAAAACAACATAGCTTCAAAATTTTAAGCACATAGAGAGGAAACTTGATATTATTACAATTCCTACAAGCATATGTTCCTCCCTCATAATAATTTTCAGTAGCATCATGAATAAATTCAACAATATAACCAGCACCTAAAGCATTCTTTTCATGATCTACTAGCATAGAAAATTTACTACTCTCCACATAAGCAAATTTCTTCTCATGAATAATAGTGGGAGCAAACTCAACAAAATAACTATCGTGGGATTGAGAATTAAGATCAAGATGACAAGTTTCATCTTTATCATTATTCTTTAAAGCATACGATGTCATCACAATAATCATCATAGATAGGAGGCATGCTTTCATCATAGTAAATTTGCTCATCAAAGCGTGGGGGACAAAAAATATCATCTTCATCAAACATAGCATCCCCAAGCTTGTGGCTTTGCATATCATTAGCATCATGGATATTCAAGGAATTCATACTAACAAGATTGCAATCATGCTCATCATTCAAAGATTTAGTATCAAACATTCTATAAATTTCTTCTTCTAGCACTTCAGCACAATTTTCCTTTTCATCATACTCACGAAAGATATTAAAAAGAGGAAGCATATGAGACAAACTCAATTCCATTTTTTGGTAGTTTTCTTTTATAAACTAAACTAGTGATAAAACAAGAAACAAAAAGATTCGATTGCGAGATCTAAAGATATACCTTCAAGCACTCACCTCCCGGCAGCGGGCGCTTTAAGAAAAGAGCTTGATGTCTACTACACAACCTTCTTCTTGTAGACGGTGTTGGGCCGGCACGTGCACAGGTTTGTCGGACAGTAGCAAATTTCCCTCAAGTGGATGATCTAAGGTTTATCAATCCGTAGGAGGCATAGGATGAAGATGGTCTCTCTCAAGCAACCCTGCAACCAGATAACAAAGAGTCTCTTGTGTCCCCGACACACCCAATACAATGGTAAATTGTATAGGTGCACTAGTTAATGAAGAGATGGTGATACAAGTGCAATATAGATAGTAGATATAGGTTTTTGTAATCTGAAAATATAAAAACAGCAAGGTAACTAATGATAAAAGTGAGTGTAAGCAATTATTGCAATGATAGGAAACAAGGCCTAGGGTTCATACTTTCACTAGTGCAAGTTCTCTCAACAATAATAACATAGATAGATCATATAACAATCCCTCAACATGCAACAACAAAGAGTCACTCCAAAGCCACTAATAGCGGAGATCAAACGTAGAGATTATGGTAGGGTACGAAACCACCTCAAAGTTATTCTTTCGGATCGATTAAAGAGTCCGTACTAGAATAACACCTTAAGACACAAATCAACCAAAACCCTAATGTCACCTAGATACTCCATTGTCACCTCAAGTATCCGTGGGCATGATTATATGATATGCATCACACAATCTCAGATTCATCCAACCAACACAAAGTACTTCAAAGAGTGCCCCAAAGTTTCTACCGGAGAGTCAAGAAAACGTGTGCCAACCCCTATGCATAGGTTCATGGGCGGAACCCGCAAGTTGGTCACCAAAACATACATCAAGTGGCACGTGATATCCCATTGTCACTACAGATAAACACGGCAAGACATACATCAAGTGTTCTCAAAGTAAAGACTCAATCCAATAAGATAACTTCAAAGGGGAAACTCAATTCATCACAAGAGAGTAGAGGGGGAAGAAACATCATAAGATCCAACTATAATAACAAAGCTAGCGATACATCAAGATCATGCCATAGACAGAACACGAGAGAGAGAGAGAGTGAACTACTCCCTCCTCGTCATGGAGAGCGCCAGGATGATGAAGATGGCCACCGATGATGGATTCCCCCTCCGGCAGGGTGCCGGAACGGGCTCCCAAGAGGTTTTTAGTGGCTACAGAGGCTTGCGGCAGCGGAACTCCCGATCTATCTTCGTCCTCGATGTTTTTAGGGTACGTAGGCTTATATAGGCGAAAGAAGTCGGTCGGGAGGTGCTCGAGGGGCCCATGAGACAGGCGCACCACAGCAGGGGGGCGCGCCCTATCTCCTCGGGCTCCTCGAGGATCTTCCACTTGATCTCCAAGCCTCTAGGATGATAATCTTCCAAAAAAACACGTTGCCGAAGGTTTCATTCTGTTTGGACTCCGTTTGATATTCTTTTCCTTCGAAATACTGAAACGGGCAATAAAACAGCAATATGGGTTGGGCCTCCGGTTAATAGGTTAGTCCCAAAAGTAATATAAATGTGTAAAATAAAGCCCATAAACATTCAAAAGGGGTAATATAATAGCATGGAACAATCAAAATTATAGATACATTGGAGACGTATCAGCCCGCCTCCAACCACCGCGCCACCAGCGTGAAGCTGTTCGGCGTGCTGGCGCCGGCACGAGGCATCGCCATCGCCGCTACGGCCTCGGGAGAGCTGCCCCATCTGCTCGCCCAAGACTCACAGACAAGCCTCGGCGGCGGTCACGATCTCCGGGAAGGTCCAAGCAACCTGCGGATCGGCCCCAGAGCCCATGACTCCCTGCGGATCTCACTGGAAGCGGACGGCCTCCTCCGCCAGCTGGCGCATCCTCGGGAAGGTCCCTATCAACAAGAAGAGCAAGACAAATCAATAACCAAGGGAAAGAAGCTGGCATTCCAACCCAGTAGAATCCAAAGAAAGCACTTACTGAAGAAGGACTCTTCCAGGTGATGCGCTTGAAGCAACATACCGCGCCGCTCCCTGGAGATGGTATGGTCACGCTCCTGAATCGTCTTCTCCAAGTCGGTGACCTTGGCAAGGGCTGCCTTCAGCTCGGCATCCTTGGCCTTGGCCACCTTCTCATACTCCTCGCGGCGGTGGAGTTCCGCCTGGTGGGCCTCCCCCATCGTGGTCCCCAATGCCTTCAGCGTTCCACCTCGCCACTGGCTGGCCCTTGTCGTTGGCCAGCTTGTCGCGTTGCTGCACTGGCCTCGGCAAGGGCCCATTGGGCCTCCTCCACCTTGTCACCTCCGCTTTGAGGCGGTCCACCTCGGCCGAGACGGCTCTTGTCGCTCGCCAGTGCTCCTGACCCGGTGGCCGGCTTCATCGAGCCCGCCGGCCCCACGCCTGCCGCTTCTTCCCTCCGCCACCTCGCCCGGCTTGGCCTACGTCGTAGCCAACCCGGTCATACTGATGGCCGGCTCGGATCAACCAGGTTCCCCAGGACGACACCTCGGCTGCAGCGGCCGCATGACGAAGATTCAGAGAAAAAGGATTACTTTAAGATTCGACCCAACTACTAAGTAGTTGGCCCGAATCTCGGGGGCTACACCCAATGGGTGCACTAGCGCGTCCCCACTAAAAATAGCACCCAAGAAAGGTACATGTGGCATCGCGGAGCTCCTCCTCCTTGGAGGCGAGCCGCTCCTTGAGTTGCCGGTGCTTCTCCAAGAGCCGGTTAAAGACACCGACCCAGTAGGAGTCCAGTTGCTGCAAGGAGCAATGATCAGCACAAGACATCATTTATGATTCGACCCAACTGCCACGAGTTGGCGAATCTCTGGGGCTACACTCAAGGTGCACTAGCGCGCCCCAACTCAAAGATAGAAGATGAAGGAAGAACTTACGAACACATCGCGCTCCAGGCTCACGATCATCGTGGTGGGCGATGATGATGCCAAGGGATGGCTAAAGATAGGGGAGGCTCGAGGGCACTGGTGTGCTCCAGAGGTGAGGTCGGCATGAGCGAGCGTGGGACGCAAGACATACCCAGGTTCGGGGCTCTTCGGAGATAATACCCCTAGTCCTTCCGAGTGTAGTTAATGGGTATCAGTACAGAGTTTCTCCTTGAGCTGTATCGAGGAAGAAGGGTAGCCAGCCAGGGCTTAGGCTGCTCCCTCTCCTGGTGTGGCTAGCCTAGTTGATCTGGGGAGTGTGGTGGTTCTCGTCGTGCGTATGTGAGTTGCTTGCCCGTATGCATGAGGGCTCCTAAGGGATTTTATAGGTCAACCCCCCAGGGATACAATGGTAATGTTACAAGGCCGTGGGGCCGGATTGTCAGTGTCCGGGAAGCCGGCGCTGTGACCCGCGGGGTATCAGGGCTCGCCGGGTTCTCCAGGCGCGGGCCCATGTGCGTAGGGGCACTGTTCGACGTCTTGTCGATCGTCAGGGAGTGGCCGAGTTGAGTTGGCTATAGTGGCGCTCCGTCAGGTCGCCGCTTGCTGGCGTCAGTAGGGACGATGGTTGCACTGTTGCCACGCTGGCCTGGTCGGTAGGTGGGTCAGAACCTGTTGCCACACCGGGATGACCAGAGGCATGGGTGGGGCATCGTTGCCTCGGTCATCGATGAGATGGAGGCTCGTCCCATCATACGATCGGGATGGGACGGAGATGACCCAAGGACGGATTGGGGAACACACCAAGGGTGGAACTGGCTTGTTGGAGAAGTCTTGATGTGTCGGGTTCGAACGTCATGAGCTAGTCGGTGGGCCTGGGTTGAGGAGATCGACCAGGTTGGAGAGTTGGGCCGGGTCGAGGGGATTGGCCGGGTTGGGCGACCCGGCCAAGCACTTGGCTAGCCGGCTTCGAGAAGGCTGACCCGACTCTGCTTGTTTTTGAAAAGGATCCGGGTTCCGTTGCGTGCCTGGGTTCATCCCATCGAAAGTAGTCCCCGAAGCTGTGAATGTCCGCCGTCTGCGGATGGGAGGGCTTCATAGTTTCCCCCCTTTGAGGAGGCGAATTTTGTGACCGCCGGGTTCGGCAACACCCACTATGTGCCGGCTTCCGAAAGCCGGATCGTGGCATCCCGGTAGCGGCAGGAAACCGAGGAGTCCGTCAATCTTGGGGCAATCTTTTTGATTCGTGCAGGCGCCATGTGGCGCCCGGAACGGAGGGGGCTCGACAGCCACGATGCATGTGACAGAACACGCGCTGGGGCCCACGGTCAGGCGCTCGCCCACGCGCTGTGTGATTTATTGTGGCGTCCGCAAGTCGGTTGCCATTCTCAAAAGCGGTTATGCGCACGTGCGTAAATGCGCATTGTCGAGGAAGTGGGAAAAGCGGCGCAAATGATCCCACTACCCCATGTTTCAAACCGTGGCTTATAAATTGGGGCAAGGGGCAGATGAAATAATTCTCGCCAAGCGCTCCCTTTTGCCTTCTTCTTCCTCCTTCTGCTTCTCACGACCGCCGCGCACTGCGACGCCCATTGCTTCAAACAGAACTTCATCGCCATTCTCCTTCCTTTTTTCTTCCGCACCTTCGTCGATGGCGCTGCCGTCGGGCTCGTGGATGGGCTCGACCATCACCCTGGACGACATTGCCTATCTTCGCACCACCAGGCGCTTGTCGTGGGAGACGGAGGTCGCCAGCAGCACTTGAGGTGAGCAGAGGCTGCGGCCCGAAACCTGCAGGCGCATGGTCTTCTTCGCACTTCAAGTGCAGGTTCGGGCTCCGGCGAGCACCTTCTTCCATGACTTCTGGAGTTCTTCGGCTCCAGCCCCATCATCTTTGCGCGGGCTTGCTACCTCTTGAGCACTGCGTTGGTTTTCCCTTGAAGAGGAAAGTGTGATGCAGCAAAGTAGCGTAAGTATTTCCCTCAGTTTTTGAGAACCAAGGTATCAATCCAGTAGGAGACTACTGCATGAAGTCGCCTCGTACCTACACAAACAAATAAGAACCTTGCAACCAACGCGATAAAGGGGTTGTCAATCTCTTCACGGCCACTTGCAAAAGTGAGACCTGATAGAGATAATAAGATAAATTTTTTTGGTATTTTTTATGATATAGATTGAAAGTAAAGATTGCAAAGTAAAATAGATTGGAAACTTATATGATGGAAAATAGATCCGGGGGCCATAGGTTTCACTAGTGGCTTCTCTCAAGATAGCATAAGTATTACGGTGGGTGAACAAATTACTGTCGAGCAATTAATAGAAAAGTGCATAGTTATGAGAATATCTAGGCATGATCATGTATATAGGCATCACGTCCGCGACAAGTAGACGAAACGATTACGCATCTACTACTATTACTCCACACATCGACCGCTATCCAGCAGATGCATCTAGAGTATTAAGTTCATAAGAACAGAGTAACGCATTAGGCAAGATGACATGATGTAGAGGGATAAACTCAAGCAATATGATATAAACCCCATCTTTTTATCCTCGATGGAAACAATATAATATGTGCCTTGCTACCCCTGCTATCACTTTGAGGAAAGGACACAAGATTGAACCCAAAGCTAAGCACTTCTCCCATTGCAAGAAAGATCAATCTAGTAGGCCAAACCAAACTGATAATTCAAAGAGACTTGCAAAGATAAAAATCATACATAAAAGAATTCAGAGGAGATTCAAATATTGTTCATAGATAATCTTGATCATAAACCCACAATTCACCGAATCTCGACAAACACACCGCAAGAAGAACTACATCAAATCGATCTCCAAGAAGATCGAGGAGAACTTTGTATTGAGATCCAAAGAGAGAGAAGAAGCCATATATGGTAAACTACTCACACGTCATTGGAGAGGCTATGGTGTTGATGTAGAAGCCCTCCGTGATCAATTCCCCCACCGGCGGAGTGCCGGAAAAGGCCCCAAGATGGGATCTCATGGGTACAGAAGGTTGCGGCGGTGGAAATAGGGTTTCATGGTGCTCTCGGATGTTTTCGAGGTATATGAGTATATATATAGGCAAAAGAATTCGGCCAGGGAAGCCACGAGGTGCCCACGAGGGTGGCGCCGCCTACCCACTGGCGCGCCCTCCTACCTCGTGGCCTCCTCGTTCCTTTCTTGACGTCCACTCCAAGTCTCCTGGATTGCGTTTGTTCCAAAAATCACTCTCCCGAAGGTTTCATTCCGTTTGGATTCCGTTTGATATTCCTTTTCTGTGAAACACTGAAATAGGCAAAAAAACAGCAATTTGCACTGGGCCTTTGGTTAGTAGGTTAGTCCAAAAAATAATACAAAAGTGTATAATAAAGCCCATTAAACATCCAAAACAGATAATATAATACATGGAACAATCAAAAATTATAGTTACGTTGGAGACGTATCAAGCATCCCCAAGCTTAATTCCTGCTCGTCCTCGAGTAGGTAAATGATAAAAACAGAATTTTTGATGTTGAATGCTACCTAGCATATTTTTCAATGTAATTTTCTTTATTGTGGCATGAATGTTCAGATCTGAAAGATTCAAGATAAAAGCTTAATGTTGAGGTAAAAATAATAATACTTCAAGCATACTAACTAAGCAATCATGTCTTCTCAAAATAACATGGCCAAAGAAAGTTTATCCCTACAAAATCATATAGTTTGGTCATGCTCCATTTTCGTCACACAAGAATGCTCTCATCATGCACAACCCCGATGACAAGCCAAGCAATTGTTTCATACTTTAGTAATCTCAAACTTTTTCAACTTTCACGCAATACATGAGCGTGAGCCATGGATATAGCACTATGGGTGGAATAGAATATAATGATGGGGGTTATGTGGAGAAGACAAAAAAAGAGAAAGTCTCACATTGACGCGGCTAATCAACGGGCTAGGGAGATGCCCATCAATTGATGTCAATGCAAGGAGTAGGGATTGCCATGCAATGGATGCACTAGAGCTATAAATGTATGAATGCTCAACAAAAGAAACTAAGTGGGTGTGCATCCAACTTGCTTGCTCACGAAGACCTAGGGCATTTGAGAAAGCCCATTGTTGGAATATATAAGCCAAGTTCTATAATGAAAAATTCCCACTAGTATATGAAAGTGACAAAACAAGAGACTCTCTATCATAAAGATCATGTTGCTACTTTGAAGCACAAGTGTTGAAAAAAAGGATAGTAGCATTGTCCCTTTTTATTTCTTTTATTTTTTTGGCCTTTCTCTTTTTTCTTATTCTTTTTTTATTTGGGACAATTCTCTATTAATGATGGTCATCACACTTCTATTTATTTACAACTCGATACTAGAACAAAATATGACTCTATATGAATGCCTCCGGTGGTGTACCGGGATGGGCAATGAATCAAGAGTGACATGTATGATAAATTATGCATGGTGGCTTTGCCACATATACAATGTCAACTACATGATCATGCAAGGCAATATGACAATGACGAAGCGTGTCATAATAAATGTAACGGTGGAAAGTTGCATGGCAATATATCTCGGAATGGCTATGGAAATGCCATAATAGGTAGGTATGGTGGCTGTTTTGAGGAAGATATAAGGAGGTTTATGTGTGATAGAGCGTATTGTATCACGGGGTTTGGACGTACCGGCGAAGTTTGCACCAACTCTCAACGTGAGAAAGGGCAATGCATAGTACCGAAGAGGCTAGCAATGATGGAAAGGTGAGAGTGCGTATAATCCATGGAATCAACATTAGTCATAAAGAACTCACATACTTATTGCAAAAATCTACAAGTCATGAAAAACCAAGCACTACGTGCATGCTCCTAGGGGGACAGATTGGTAGGAAAACACCATCGCTCGTCCCCGACCGCCACTCATAAGGATGGCAATCAAAGAACACCTCATGTTTCAAATTTTTCACATAATGTTTACCATACATGCATGCTACGGGACTTGCAAACTTCAACACAAGTATTTCTCAAATTCAAAACTACTCAACTAGCACGACTCTAATATTACCATCTTCATATCTCAAAACAATCATCAAGTATCAAACTTCTCATAGTATTCAATGCACTTTTTATGAAAGCTTTTATTATACCGATCTTGGATGCCTATCATATTAGGACTAATTTTATAGCCAAACCAAACTACCATGTTGTTCTAAAGGACTCTCAAAATAATATAAGTGAAGCATGAGAGATCAATAATTTCTATAAAATAAAACCACCACCGTGCTCTAAAGATATAAGTGAAGCACTAGAGCAAAATTATCTAGCTCAAAAGATATAGTGAAGCACATAGAGTATTCTAATAAATTCTTATTCATGTGTGTCTCTACCAATAGGTGTGTACATCAAGGATGATTGTGTTAAACTAATCAAAGACTCAAATCATACAAGACACTCCAAGCAAAACACATATCATGTGGCGAATAAAAATATAGCGTCAAGTAAAGTTACCGATGGATGAAGACGAAAGAGGGGATGCCTTCTGAGGCATCCCCAAGCTTAGGGTTTTGGTTTTCCTTGAATTTTACCTTGGGGTGCTGAGGGAGTTCCGGACTAGGGGGTGTCCGGATAGCCGAACTATCATCATCGGCCGGACTCCAAGACTATGAAGATATAAGATTGAAGACTTCGTCCCGTGTCCGGATGGGACTTTCCTTGGCGTGGAAGGCAAGCTTGGCGATACGGATATGTAGATCTCCTACCATTGTAACCGACTCTCTGTAACCCTAACCCTATCCGTGTCTATATAAACCGGGAGGGTTTTAGTCGTGGGGACGAACAACAATCATACCATAGGCTAGCTTCTAGGGTTTAGCCTCGTTGATCTCATGGTAGATCCACTCTTGTAACACACATCATCAATATTAATCTAGCAGGGGCGTGAGGGTTTTACCTCCATCAAGAGGGCCCGAACCTAGGTAAAACATCGTGTCCCTTGTCTCCTCGCTACCATCCGCCCTAGACGCATAGTTCGGGACCCCCTACCGAGATCCGCGGTGTTGACACCGACATTGGTGCTTTCATTGAGAGTTCCTCCGTCGTCACCCGATAGGCTCGATGGCTCCTTCGATCATCAACAATGACGCAGTCCAGTGGTGAGACCTTTCTCCCCGGACAGATCTTCGTATTGGCGGCTTTGCATGCGGGCAATTCATTGGCCATCTGGAAGCAGATCAAAAACTACGCCCCTTGCCATCAGGTCAGATTTGGAAGTTTGAACTATACGGCGATATCCGCGGAGACTTGATCTTCGACGGATTCGGGCCAGCCGGCGATGCCGCGTCGTGACCGCTTCGTGGGCATGATCTAGCTCTGCGGCCGAGCGATTGCCTCGAGGCCGCTTTGAATCGCCTCAGACCCTTAATCCGGAGCCGGATACCCCGATATAGGACTATTGGAAGGACAACGCCTCGGTGGCTTTAATCTCTAAGTCGATCGAGCAGAACTCTATCCTCGCCCTTTGCGAAGACCACCGACTCGTGGTGCCGGACTCCTCTCCGGACTCAACCCTCCAGCGCCCTCGCCAATCGAATCCGATTAGGCGCCCGATCAAGGAGTTCCTTGCCGCGGACATCTTTCAAGACTTTTCGCCCTTTGGCGACATCCTGAATTCACTAAAGTCTCTCTCTTTATCCGGAGAGCCACAGCGTGATACGGTCGTGAAGGTTGAGATGCGGACGACGAAGAAATTCAACGCCCACCCACCACCCACTTGGTAGCCCATTGCCGACGATCTAACCGACATGCTAGACTACGACTCGAAGACATCGATTGTATGGACGGCGATGCGATATCTGACCAAGACCCAGCGCCTCTGAGGCACCTGGAAGGCCATCTCGTCATCGACATATACATGGTGGACATCCCAAAAGATGGGAATGGCGATGGAACAACGGAGGATGACCCCTCAAGTAGCAGCCCAAGCCAAGGCGTCGTGACAAGGCTCTAAATCCCGCCACAGCAGAATGAAGATTCCAAAGGAGATAACAATACACGTGACAAGGTGCGAAGACAATCCACTCCAGCAAGATCCAGCGGCAGAGGATGGAGACGCCAGCCCTCAGAGAGAGCGGCGTAAGAAGAGGTAGAGGATTATATGCCTCCCTCAAGACGAAGCAAGCTCGGCGACAATGAATTCGTCGTGCTCGAGGACCCCGTCGAACAAGAGCGTTTTGGCGAGGCTTATGGCCACGGCGAACAGCCTCAAGAAAAAGCGACAATAACTTGAGCCGATCGGGATCTGCTAGCCGACAGATGGATCAAGTCTCGCGGCGAAGAGCATGAAACTCGAGCGCCCTCAAAAGCTACCCTAAGCAAGCTGCTCCCCGATTAGAGGAGGAGGCTTATGAACCCGCATCACCGAGGAGACAATACGGTGACCGACCACCCCGTGGTCGCGACGGAGAGACCTCTAGGCCCTTCACTAGAACTGCACCCGGCATCGCTCAAAAGCACACGGCCAAAGGGGAACGCCCGGACTGCGAGATATATTGGAGGACAAGGCAAGACAATCAAGATCGTTCTATGGATCGGCGTGGGCGCCCACGGTATGTGGCGACAACCGTGTCAAGGCGGACACGATAAGTCCGGCGGGCGAACAAAACAGACAAAAGCTCTTTTGAGCTCCGTCGTGATATCGCCGAGAAAAAGAGGCGCGCACACCCGCTTATGCTTCATGTACGGGCGAAGTAATGGACCATCAAATCCCCAAGGGTTTAAACCCGTCAATATTGAATCCTATGATGGCACAACAGACCCACTTCGGTTTGGATTCAAGACTATCTCCTTCACATCCACATGGCCCGCATGGTGACGATCTTCACGCCATCACAAATACCTCCCCTCAAGCTTAAAGGACCAGCCCGCATTGGCTCAACGACTTGCCAGCGAAGAGTCAATTGAGGCTGGGAGGACCCGGAAGCCGCATTCCTCGATAACTTCCAGTGGCACTTATGTGCCGACTCACCGTACGATCACCTAAGCCACATAATTCAAAGCAATTGTGACGAATCGCCGGAACAATTCGGACACGGTTCTTAACCAAGAAAACCAAATCGCTGATTGTTGTCCCAGGATGCGAGGTTCTTCATGACCTTCAAGCATAACATCACTTGACGAGTGGCTTGCCCGGCACCTAGGACAGGAAAAGCCGAAATCCATGGCAGCCCTCACATCACTCATGACCCGCTTCGCGGGTTTGAGGACAGCCGGCTAGCACGCAGCAACAACCTCAGCAAAAATTATGGCGATGTGGACTTCAAGGACCCGAAATCGCAGGCCGCTGGCCGTAATAAAACAAACGCCGCGTGCGGCGGCAATATTGAGGATACGGGCTGTCAATGCCGGATTCGTGAGGTTTCAAAACCCGGCCACGGAAAAGCCATTCAAAGAACTACTCGGTGTCCGGCCCAATTTGGACCGAATACTCGATCACAGCAAATACACATCAAGACTAAAAGCCAACCCACCAACAGGACTGTTGGGTATTCAAGCAGTGCAGAAGTTAATTTTCGAAGCAATGACAAGGGCTGCATAGCGATGACGAGGACGTAGACCCAACCGCTGAACAATAGAGGACAGAAGGGTTTCCTTCGCAAAAGGTGCGGACGGTGAACATGATATACGCAACGCACATACCCAAAAGGGAGCGGAAGGCGTGCACTGTGGATGTCTGTGGCGATGGAGCCAGCCAGTTGCCCGAAGTTCAATCCATGGTCCTCCTACCCGATCATTTTGACCGAAGGGACCACCTCACTCAAAGATCTCACACGGCGGATTCGGCCAGACTGGTCATAGACCCAATCGCCGATGGATTTCACTCCTAACCAGAGTCCCGATGGACGGCGGCAGCAGTACCGAACCTGCTTTACAGGATACGGTGCGTTAAAATGGGCATAGACCCTCAAGGATTAAACCTACCAAAACAACCTTTAAAGGCGTCATACCAGGTGTAGAAGCCAATTGTACCAGCTCAATTACATCGAAGTGGTCTTCGGATCCCCGGACAACTTCCGGGCGAGGAGTTAATCTTCGACATAGTCCCGTTCCGCAGCGGCTATCATGCCTTGCTATCGGACGCATCGCAGCTTGCAAAGTTCAACGCGTGCCGCACTACGCATACCTCAAGCTCAAGATGCCAGCCCTCGAGGAGTCATCACGGGTCAACGGAAACACTAAACGCTCTTCTCTCGCACGGAGGAACATACAAGGCTCTCATGGCGGAAGTGCAATGCAGCCTCTTAAGGCAATTCTCGAGTCCGGGCGTTAAGCTGGCCCGGGGACAGCCGCCGCCTCGAGTAACTTACAACAAGACCACCCGCACGCTCGAGCACGCCAGTGTAGTAGTGCGGCCCCAACCCTAGCTCGCGAAACGTCAGCAGGTCCTTCGCTGCATACCATTACGCTCTCAAGATACCATGGGCATGGGGAGAGGCACGGCCATGATAAACCAGTATCATGCTCAACCACACGAGGGCTCTCAAGTGTGTCGTTCCTTTTTCTTTCTTTTTACCTTTTTACTTTTTACCCACAGTGACTCCGTTTGTCGGAAGCCCCATGTCCCATAGGTGCCAGACACTGCCCGAACTCACAATGCAACAACCCGAGTGGAAGGATAAAGGCTACATGTAATATCTGTGTGGTCTCCATTACGCAGCATTTCATACACCAATCTCGCAGCCTACCCCACGGAGGGGACATGCTAACAGTCTCTATACCTTGCTTATCGTGACTATTTATATCATTACGCATGATCCGTAGCAGCACTTTATTGAATAAAACAATGCAGCACCTTTTTGTTTATAATTGCATTTATTTTTCATACATATGTTCATTCACGACATGTTGCATCCGTACACTTTGGTACGGCTAATATACACCAGGGCCTTATGTTTCCCGCATTATGGTATAATGGGTCCGAACACTTTCACAAGTGCGGCACCCCGAACTTATAGCACTATATGCATCAGCTCCGAATTCTGTCTTGGGTCAATAGTTGGGTTCTGCCGGCCCCGTGTTTTGGTACCTTACGCTCGTTATATGGGCTAAGGTAGCACCGGAGAACCACCGCGATTCCGCTTCATTTGCCTGCCGGGTTAACACCTCAAAGGTAAAGCTAAAACTGACCGTCATGATGAGGCGAGAGCCGTCGCTGTTCGAGAGGTTTTTGCAGTCCTTAAAGACTTATGCCGCTTAGAGCGAGGAGCCGGATATCGTCCGCCAATGTGATAGCGCCCCAAATTCGCCTCTCGAAGACTAGGGGCTTCGCCGAAATTTAAAATTATAGAATTCTATGGCTAAGTGAGACTGTTCAAGCATTATAAGTCCGGTTGCCTTGTTCGCTGTGTTGAGCGCTCCTCAGATGGACCCAAAATGGGAAACAAGAGCGCTCAAGTTTATCCCAACACCCCAAAGACTGTGGCATGGGGGTCAAGCCGACGACTTGCCATCTCTCGATTTGATAAATAGCCGCATGTAAGGTAATATTTTAAATTAACAAGCGTTGCTTAGCGATATGAACTAAGTTTTCAGCTTATGTGATAACAAAATGCTAGTCTACTCAAATATTACATCTTTGGAGCACTCACCCGCAATAGTGCGAGCGCCTTCAACACACTCTTATAATACATCTCGGGCGGATGCTCCTTGCCCTCCGTGGCGGGTCCACACAAGCTTCGGCATCCATCTTGCCCCAGGCACCTTTGCGTTGGCAAGGCCCGACGGGCACCTCAATACAAGCGGAATGCTTGATCACTTCAACCCACGGGCACGCATCCGTCACCGCCGCATCAGGCCAAGTAGCTCCTGTGCATGGCCTCCTTAGGCCATAGCCGAACTATGAGGCCCTTCATGGCCTGTTCGCCGCCTTTAGGAGCTCGACCAGCTGCTTGACTGGTCGCTAAGGGCACTGGATGTCCGCCTCAAAGATAACGAGAGCGTAAGACCTTCTCCGTGAGCTCCCCCTCCTCGGCCAGCCCAGAATGCGGCTGCATCGGACACGCTATGAGGAAGATCTCGCGAACGCCTCGAGAGCTCCGAATCGGGTAAGCAATGTGTAATTAACACTCACATGCTTACTCCGCATGAAAATGCCTTACCTGCTGCTTTTTTCTTCACCGCCTCAATCTCCTAGAGGGCCTTGTAGGCTTCGCCTTGGCGGCTTTGGCACCTCAAGAGCCGCTGCAAGCTCGGACTCTCGAAGTCTTCAGTCACGCCCAAGCTCTCATGTTTTTCACGAGATCCTGGAGCTCTTGCTGCACCTCCGCCACCCGCCTCCTGCTTCTTCTCGCTGCGTGCGCTCAAGGGCCAAGATTATGCTCGACCACGGCCACCGCCTCCTTCAGGTCGCCACCTGCTAGTGGCCCCCTACAATACCCACGTTTATCCTTGTCATTTTTCTTGCAACCAAATCCTTTTCTGTAAGGTACAATTTTCATAAGGTATTACTCACCTTCTTTTCCTCGAGCTGCTTGGCATGGCCGAGCTCGTTTCTCCGGACCGGCCGAGGTTTCCCTTCAAAGTATTGACCTCCGCAATTGACTGCGGCGTGGAGGTCAAGAAAGACACCCTGCAATCCCATATTGACATATTTTTATGACTCCTGCTTATCTTTCTAAAGATCCTCATCCGCTTTTCTTTCCAAACACCGAACCGAGCATCGAGAGGCTACTGTCTATGCGGTACAATTTTACATATATTGAAATTCTTACCTCAAAGCTCGTTAGAAGGCTCTGCGAGTTTTCGGCCACCCGCTCTTGGCAGCTGAACTTTCAATCACCGCACTCATAGCAGTGCGGTGTTCCTCTTCGATGGAGGCGCCGTTAAATCTCAAAACAAATTACCCGCACCTCCGGTTGGACGGAGGCAGCCGGGCTCGGTCTTGCCCTTCTTACAAAGGGGTCGCGCCGACTCCGGGAGCCACTGTGGCCTCCTCAGTGACACCTCCGGGGCCTCCTCCTCCCGGTGGGTCCTTTTCTCGATCCCACCTCGGTGTCGTCCATGCAGCACGGGGTGGAGGCAATTAGGAAGGAATCCATATCCGACGCACTCCAAGGACCCGCCGACGTAAATGGGAAGATCATCCTTGGAAGGACTGTAGGTTGTATGCGGCATTAGAAAGACATTATGTGGCTAAAATAATAACCTTGAAGTTATTCGGAGTCCGGATACTTACGATCTCGCCAGGCTTGGCCCTTGGATGCCGGTCTTAAATGCGCCGTCACATTGGGCTATGAGTAGTCCGGAGGAAAGAGTTTACCTTCTTGATTCTTCGCCTCCCTCGCTGGGGAGGCCTTCCTTTTCTTTCCTCCTTCACCGGGGGAGGCTTTTCTTCTCCTCCTCACCTTGGTGGGAGGAGTAAACCCTGAGACTCATCATCCGATAGCACTTGAAAGCGGGAACTCTTCCGAGTCCCTCGTGGCACTGCCTTCTTGGCCTTCTTCTCGGAACCACGTGGTGCCGGAGCCAAAGAGCCGTTAGGCGGGCGTCCCTGGGTCCCTCACGGCAATGGGGCTGGACAGGTAATCTGCTCGCCTTTGCCAGCCCATTCCTGTCAAAGGTAAAGGGAGTTTAGATCCTGCATAGAGCCAAACTATGGAAAAAAGTGATGAAATCACTTACCTCAGCTAGACGCCATGCAGCGAGTAATCCGCGATCTTCGGTAGCGGATGCGGAGCTTCGGCGCCCTCTAACAAGCACCTTCCTGCACATCTTCGTACACATAGTGTCTAAGAGCCCGCCAGTGGTCCGGTGCTGCGCCGGATCAAACTCCCACATATTAAAGCCACAGTCATTGCACGGGAGAATTCGGGCAGATGAGCATGACTGGACTACGTTGACAAGCATGAGCTTCTTGTCCACCAGCTCGGATAAAGCTTGAGTCGGTCAGCTCCTCAAAATCCCCCAAATTCGCCACTCTCTTTCCAGGAGGTGAGCCGTGTGGGGATGCCAGATCTAGATTGGGGTCGCTGCCCAATCAGGGTCACGCTGCTCGGTGATGTAGAACCACCCCGATTGCCACCCCTTGATGGTTTCACAGAAAGTGCCCTCCAGCCACGTGAACGTGGGACATCCCGCCCACCATGGGCGCCTCCGCACTCCGCTTGGCTGCCCTTCACAACCTTCGCTTGACATCAAGGTCTTGAGCACAAGCCAAAGTGGGGCTGGATGCGTGAAGGAATGTTTCTTACACGATAAACGCCGAGATGTTGAGGATGAAATTCGGGCCAGATCATGGAAATCTAGGCCATAGTAGAACATGAGCCCCGGACAAAGGGATGAGCGGGAAGCCCAGTCCACTGGGAGGAAATGGGGAAGAAATACTACCCTCTCATGGGGCACAGGGTTGGGGATGAGCTCTCCTCGCCGGGGAGCCAATGCGCGCTGATGTTCTTGGACAAATATCCGGGCGTCAGACAGCCTTTCTGGATCTGCCCCTCCGTGACGGAGGAGGCCATCCACTTGCCTCCCGCCCGGACATAGTTGGAGAAGGTTGAGGTGAGAAGTGCGGACTTTGGCGCTTAGAGCTCGAAAGTGCACGGAATGGATGAGCAAAGGAGGAAGAAGGCGTGGGTGAAAGGGTGGATCCATATCCCTTATATGGGCGGACAAAACATGTGTCCCCACCGCCTTGTAAAACTCGCTTATCTCCCAAGCGCCACAATCAATGGCGCGGTTGGGTCACCCAATACGTATTGATGGGAATCCCGAATAAGGGGAACACGATCCTGCCTCGACAAGACGCGTGCCAAGGAAACCGCTTTCGCTAAACGGCGAGGTGGAAACAGTAAAAACAATTTGAATAAAGGCTTGGTAGTGGTGCGACGTCCACGCTACAAAATACGCCAGCAGATTGATCTTGTGTAATATTATTCTCTCTACGTGGTATGTGGAATTTATTTTGCAGAGCGGACACTATCCTGGTGTTCACAATCTTCTATAAATTATTCGGAGGAAGAACCCGCTTGCAATGTCAAGACAACATGCAGCCGGACTGCGTCGTCATTGAAGCCTGGTTCAGGGGCTACCGAGGAGTTCGGACTAGGGGTTGTCCGGATAGCCGAACTATCATCATCGGCGGACTCCAAGACTATGAAGATATAAGATTGAAGACTTTGGTCCCAGTGTCCTGGATGGGACTTTCCTTGGCGTGGAAGGCTAGCTTGGCGATACGGATATGTAGATCTCCTACCATTGTAACCGACTTTTGTGTAACCCTAACCCTATCCGGTGTCTATATAAACGGGAGGGTTTTAGTCCTAGAGGGGACTAACAACAATCATACCATAGGCTAGCTTCTAGGGTTTAGCCTCTTTGATCTCGTGGTAGATCCACTCTGTAACACACATCATCAATATTAATCTAGCAGGACGTAGGGTTTTACCTCCATCAAAAGGGCCCAAACCTGGGTAAAACATCGTCCCTTGTCTCCTGTTACCATCCGCCTAGACGCACAGTTCGGGACCCCCTACCCGAGATCCGCCGGTTTTGACACCGATAGGTGCCTTGGGCATCCCCAAGCTTAGGCTCTTGCCACTCCTTATTCCATAATCCATCAAATCTTTACCCAAAACATGAAAACTTCACAACACAAAACTCAACAGAAAATCTCATGAGCTCCGTTAGTGCAAGAAAACAAACCACCACTTTAAGGTACTGTAATGAACTCATTATTTATTTATATTGGTGTTAAACCTACTGTATTCCAACTTCTCTATGGTTCATACCCCCCTATACTAGCCATAGATTCATCAAAATAAGCAAACAACACACAAAAACAGAATCAGTCAGAAACAGAATAGTCTGTAGTAATCTGGATCAAACGTATACTTATGGAACTCCAAAAATTCTGAAATAAATTGGTGGACATGAGGAATTTGTATATTAATCATCTTCAAAAAGAATCAACCTAAAAGCATTCTCAGGTAAAAATTTGTAGCTAATCTGGTGAGCGCTATAGTTTCTGTTTTTTACAGCAAGATCATAAAGACTTCAGCCAAGTCTTCCCAAAGGTTCTACTTGGAACAAACACTAATTAAAACATAAAAGCACATCTTAACAGAACCTATATGAATTATTTATTACTAAACAGAACCAAAAATTGAGAAACAAAAATAAAATTGGGTTGCCTCCCAACAAGCGCTATCGTTTAACGCCCCTAGCTAGGCATAAAGGCAAGAATAGATCTAGGTATTATCATAATAATAGTAGGGAAATTGTGGAAACTCATCTCATATTCCCTACATTCAGCAGCATGTTTTCTTTGTGGCAAGCAAAAGTAATCAAAAGGGCTAAATTTAATGGGACAAAAGTCCCCAAGATCAAGCTCGGGAGGATGGGTTGCTCCTTTGGCCCCTTATATTGCACAACCAATTCATCATTATAAGCATTCTTTTGGCAATAAGTCATAAGCCTTTGTTCAAGAGAAAAACTTAACCCATTGTTCTGAATAGCAAAGTCATCATTGAGTTCAGAAATTCTATCAACTAGAACATCGGTAGGAACCTTCTTTCTATGAAGGATTGACCCTCCCATAGTGGGCAATGCACCGGCACAAGTAAAGAAATCTTGAATAACTCCTTTTCCAATAATATTACCGCTATCAATCCGAAACTTTTTAGTGTGTAAAATAGTAGGATCTTCAAGAGGATCATCAAAAGCATAAAAGTTTTCCATATTATTATCCTTATCAACGATAACCTCCCCAGTTTCAGACATGATGGCAGTAAATTGCACAAAGAATGAGCAAACAAAAAAGCAAGCGAAAAGAGGCGAACGGAAAAAAAGAGGGCAAATAAAGCGGCAAGGTTGAAGTGGGGGGGAGAAACGAGAGGCACATGACTAATAATGTAATGCGAGGGATAAGATTTGTGATGGGTACTTGGTATGTCTTGACTTGACTTAACTTGGTGTAGATCTCCCCGGCAACAGCACCAGAAATCCTTCTTGCTACCTCTTGAGCACTGCGTTGGTTTTCCCTTGAAGAGGAAAGGGTGATGCAGCAAAGTAGCGTAAGTATTTCCCTCAGTTTTTGAGAACCAAGGTATCAATCCAGTAGGAGACTACACGGAAGTCGCCTGCACTCTACACAAACAAATAAGAATCTTGCAACCAACGCGATAAAGGGGTTGTCAATCCCTTCACAACCACTTGCAAAAGTGAGATCTCGATGTAGATAATAAGATAAACATTTTGGTATTTTTTATGATATAGATTGAAAGTAAAGATTGCAAAGTAAATAGATTGGAAACTTATATGATGGAAAATAGACCCGGGGGCCATAGGTTTCACTAGTGGCTTCTCTCAAGATAGCATAATTATTACGGTGGGTGAACAAATTACTGTCGAGAAATTAATAGAAAAGTGCATAGTTATGAGAATATCTAGGCATGATCATGTATATAGGCATCACGTCCGAGACAAGTAGACCGAAACGATTCTGCATCTACTACTATTAGTCCACACATCGACCGCTATCCAGCATGCATCTAGAGTATTACGTTCATAAGAAGAGAGTAACGCATTAGGCAAGATGACATGATGTAGAGGGATAAACTCAAGCAATATGATATAAACCCCATCTTTTTATCATCGATGGCAACAATACAATACGTGCCTTGCTGCCCCTGCTGTCACTGGGAAAGGACACCGCAAGGTTGAACCCAAAGCTAAGCACTTCTCCCATTGCAAGAAAGATCAATCTAGTAGGCCAAACCAAACTGATAATTCGAAGAGACTTGCAAAGATAACAAATCATACATAAAAGAATTCAGAGAAGATTTAAATATTGTTCATAGATAATCTTGATCATAAACCCACAATTCATCGGATCTTGACAAACACACCGCAAAAAGAATTACATCGAATAGATCTCCAAGAAGATCGAGGAGAACTTTGTATTGAGATCCAAAGATAGAGAAGAAGCCATCTAGCTAATAACTATGGAACCAAAGATCTGTGGAAACTACTCACACATCATCGGAGAGGCTATGGTGTTGATGTAGAAGCCCTCCGTGATCAATTCCCTTCTTCGAGAAAATCGGAAAAAAGGCCCCAAGATGGGATCTCACGGGTACAGAAGGTTGCGGCGGTGGAAATAGGGTTTCGTGGTGCTCTCGGATGTTTTCTGGGTGTATGAGTACATATAGGCAAAACAAGTCGCTCAGGGGAGCCACGAGGGGCCCACGTGAGTGGGGGCGCGCCTACCTCCCCTGGGCGCGCCCTCCTACCTCGTGGCCTCCACGTTCCATTCTTGACATCCACTCCAAGTCTCCCTGGATTGCGTTTGTTCCAAAAAATCACTCTCCGGGGTTTCATTCCATTTGGATTCCGTTTGGTATTCTTTTTTCTCAAACACTAAAATAGGCAAAACAACAATTTGCACTAGGCCTTTGGTTAGTAGGTTAGTCCCAAAAATAATATAAAAGTGTATAATAAAGCCCATTAAACATCCAAAATAGATAATATAATACATGGAACAATCAAAAATTATAGATACATTGGAGACGTATCAGGGCGCCATCGTGCAGCTTTCGGGCTTTATCACCCTCTGTGAGGGGTACCTGGGGGTCGAGCCATCGATCGACCTTTGGGTGCGCTTCTTTTCTTTGAAGCAGCAGGGGCCAAGGGCCGGAGAGATGTCCGACTGTGGGGCCACCGTCATCTCCAAGCGGTCAGGCACTGACTGCCCCAAGATGCCGCTGGAGGATTCTGCCAAGAAATGGGAGAATTCCTTCTTCTACGTCCGCAATCTCGGCGCGAACCACATCAACTTGCCGCCCTTCGACAACGCGCCAACGAGGGCGAAGTAGAACTGGGGTTATTACCCCAAGCACCTGTCGCAGGAGGTGCTCAACCTCTACCAGCGGGTGTCGGAGATGAAGGAGCGGGAAGGGCTCACCGGCACCGACCTCATCACCGCCTTCATCGTCCGCCGAGTGCTGCCACTGCAACGGCGCACCCGTCTCATCGGTCAGATGACCGGCCTTCAGGATACCAACCGCATGTCGTCCATGCGCCTGGGGGCAGACCAGGTCGCGCGCCGGGTCAACGACATCTCGAATGCCGGGCTGCGGGACGACTGGGAGTTCGGGAAGCCTCCATACAGCCACGCGAACCCGGCACCGATGGTGAGTCCTTGGTCTTCGTACTTTCCTGCCGCCCATCTTCTTGTTCGTCCCGACACGACGCGGGAGGTGCTTCCGAACGTCATCTAGCATCCTTACGACCGGGCGCTGACGAAGGTGGTGCAGGGCCGACTCGGAGGAGCCCGCGGCAGAGGGGAGGAGGCGGCCGCCAACATCGGCGTCGGGCGTCGTGTGGGTAAGTTCCATCTTCTGTATTTTTAAATTGTCGGCGCGAGGCGACGTTGGGGCTGCTGGCGCGAGTTGCTGATGTAGTGGCGCTGGGTGTAGGAGGCGGCGACGCGGCCGGAGCCGGGTGGTCTCGGGGGGCGCCGGCGGTGAGCCGGCCGCACGGGAAGGATAACGTCGCGCCGCGTGCCCCGGTTGTGAAGCGCGCGGCAAACCCGGCCAAGAGGAGGTGTGGCGCTCCGCAGGAGAGGGCGGCGAGGCCCGCCTTTCCTGTGGTGCCAGTTTGAGTTCCTTTCTTGCTTGAACCCGAGCGGCCGAGCGGCTCTGCCTGGCCCTTCGTGTATTTACTTTGTTTTGGGTTCCAGGTCGCTGATCTCGTTGGCACTGGCGGCGGCGGATGCTGCCTCCGCCGAGGGCGCCGCGTTCCGGAGGAGCCGGTCCGGTACCGTCGACCGAGACGAGGAGGAGGAGCGGGCAGATCCGGACCTCGGTCTGGACCCGGCCGACACCGAAGGCCTGACCTAGCGGGACCGTAACCGGGTCGAGGCGGAGCTGGAGGCGAGGTCGACCCAGGCCTGGGTTAATGCTACGGCGACGTGGGCGCGAGCCGGCGAGGAGCCGGCGTGGCCGGAGATGCCGGCAGGGACGATGGCGGTGTGCGCGGTCTTCGTGTAAATCCTTTCGCTGGAGGGCAGCAGCGGCCAAGGCAGCCGGTCGAATGTGATGGACCTTAGTCGATTGTCAAAACGGTGGATCTCGGGTAGGGGGTCCCGAGCGTGCGTCTAGGGCGGATGGTAACAGGAGACAAGGGACACGATGTTTTACCTGAGTTCGGGCCCTCTTGATGGAGGTAAAACCCTATGTCCTGCTTGATTAATATTGATGATGTGTGTTACAAGAGTGGATCTACCATGAGATCAAAGAGGCTAATCCCTAGAAGCTAGCCTATGGTATGATTGTTATTCGTCCTATGGACTACAGCCGCCTCAGTTTATATAGGCACGGAGAGGGCTAGGGTTGGCACAGAGTCGGGTTACAATGGTAGGAGATCTACATATCCGTATCGCCAAGCTTGCCTTCCACGCCAAAGGAAAGTCCCATCCAGATACAGGAAGAAGTCTTCAATCTTCTATCTTCATAGTCTTGGAGTCCGCCGATGATGATAGTTCGCTATCCGGACACCCCTAGTCGAGAACTCCTCAAGAGCCCCTAACCAGGCTTCAATGACGACGAGTCAGTGCGCATATTGTCTTGACATTGCAAAGGCGGATTCTTCCTCCGAATAATTTATGGAGGATTGTGAACACCAGGATAGTGTCCGGCTTCGCAAAAAATAAATTCCACATACCACCGTAGAGAGAATAATATTACACAAGATCAATCGCCGACGTATTCTGTGGGCATGACGTGGCACCACTACCAAGCCTTTTACTCAAATTGTTTTTATTGTTCCACCTCGGTAGCGTTTAAGCTGACGGTTTCCTTGGCACGTCTTGTCGGGCAGTAGATCGTGTTCCCCTTATTCGGGATTCCCATCAATACGGACGTGGGTAACCCAACCGGCGCCATTGATTGTGACGCTTCGGAGATAAGCGAGTTTTACCGGGCCCAATTGGGGACACATGTTTTGTCCGCCCATATAAGGGATAAAGATCCAACCCTTTACCTGCGCCTTTCTTCCTCCTTGGCTTATCCATCTCCGCTAACTTTCGAGCTCCGGCGCAGAAGTCCGCACTTCTCACCTCAACCTTCTCCAACTATATACGGAGGCGGAGGCAAGTGGATGGCCTCCTCCGTCACGGGAGGGCAGATCCAGAAGCTGCTGACGCGGATATTTGTCCAAGCAACATCGCATATCGGATTCTCGACGAGAGGAGAGCTCCGTCCCCAACCCCAGGCCCCATGAGGAGGGTAGTATTTATTCCCCATTTCCCTCCGCTGGACTGGGCTTCCCGCTTCATCTCTTTGTCCGGGGGCTCATGTTCTACTATGGCCTAGATTTCCGAATCTGGCTCAATTTCATCCTCAACATCTCGGCGTTTATATCGTGCGTAATGCGAAACCTTCCTCTGCATCCAGCCCCACTTTGGCTTGTGGCTCAAGACCTTGAGTGTCAAGCCGAAGGTTGTGAAGGGCAGCTTGGTAGGCTTGGAGGTGCCATGGTGGGCAGGATGTCCTGAGTTACGTGGTGGAGGGCACTTTCGTGGAAACCATCAAGGGGTGGCAATCGGGGTGGTTCTACATCACCGAAATGTGACCCTGATTGGGCGCCGCCCCGAATTTAGATCTGGCATCCCTACAGCTCACCTCCCGGAAAGAAAGTGGCCGGACTTGGGGGATTCGGAGGAGCCGACGGACTCAAGCCTTGTATCAGTAAGCCGGTGGACAAGAAGCTCAAGCTTGTCAACGTAGTCCGTGTCATGCTCATCCGGATTCTCCCGCAAGCGACAGGGCTTCAACATGTGGGGAGTTTGATCCGCGCACCACGGACCACTCGAGCGGCTTCTTCGACACTACGCACGTAAGATGTCTCAAGGTCTTTGTTCAAAGGCGCTGAAGCTCCCGCATCCGCTACCGAAGATCGCGGATTCCGCTCGCAGCGTCCAGTCGATTTAGGTAAGTGATTTCACCACTTGTTTTCCATAGTTTGGCTCTACGTGGATCTAAACTCCCTTTACCTTTTGACAGGAATGGCTGGCGAAGGGTCAGACGGATTATCTGTCGGCCCCATTGCTGTGAGGACCCAGCGGACAGCCGCCCTAGCTGGAAGACTCTTCGGCACTCACGCACGTGGTGCCGAGAAGAAGGCCAAGAAGGCGGCCACGGGACTCGGAAGAGTTCCGTTTTCAGGTGCTATCGGATGATGAATCGAGGCCAACTCCTCCCACCAAGGCGAGGAGGAGAAGAATAAAGCCTCTCCCCCGCCAGGGGAGGAAAGAAGGAAGGCCTCCCCAATAAAGGGAGGCCGAAGGAATCCAAGAAGGGAAAACTCTTCCGGACTGCTCCACCAACGCATGATGATGGCCACGAGGACCGCCTCCAAGGGCCAAGCCTCGGCGAGATCGTAAGTATCCGGACTCTAATAACTTCAAGGTTTTCTTTTCGCCACATAATGTCTTTCTAAGGCCGCGCATACAACCCTCGCAGTCCATAAGGATGATCTTTCCGGCTTCGCCGAGCGGGTCCTTGGGTGCGTCGGATATGGATTCCTTCCGATCGCCTCCACCCCATGTCGCTGGACGACGCCGAGGTGGGATCCAGTAAAGGGACCCACCAGGGAGGAGGAGGCCCCAGAGGTGTCACGGGACACCCTCCCGGACTTTGCACCGGACTCAGCTCAGAGGCCACAAGTGGCTCCGAGTCCGGGCGACCCCCGCCATTAAGAAGGGCAAGACCGAGACGCCGGATGCCTCCGGCCCAACCGGAGGTGCCGGATAATTTGCTGGAGGCGCTCAATGGCGCCTCCATCAAAGAGGAACACCGCTTGTTATGAGTGCGGTGATTCGAAAGGTTGGCTTCGCCAAGAGCGGGGTGACTGAAGCCTCGCAACCTTCTAACAGGCTTTGAGGTAAGAATTTCCAATATATGTAAAATGTTACACGCTGATATACAAGGTAGCCCCCGATGCTCGGTTCGGTGTCGGGAAAGAAAAGCCTGACTGAGGATCTTTAGAAAGATAAACGCAGGAGTCATAAAAAATATGTCAATATGGGATTGCAGGCTAAAGCCGCCAAGACCGATCAAGTGGAGGTCAATATTTTGAAGAGAAAACCCTCGGCGGTCCGAGAACGCAGGCTTCGGTCATGCCAAGAAGGACCTCGAGGAAAAAGAAGGTGAAGTAATACCTTATGAAAATTGTACCTTCTGAGAAAAGGATTTGGTTGCAAGAAAAATGACAAGGATAACGTGGGTATTGTAGGGGCCACTAACGAGGTGGCGACCACGAAGGAGGCGGTGGCATGAGCCGAACGCAATGCGGTCATGAGCGCCCTGAGCGAGAGAAGTAGGAGGCGCGGGTGGCGGAGGTACAAAGCAAGAGCTCCGTGATCTCGTGAAAAACATGAGAGCTTGGAGCGTGACTCAAGACTCGAGAGTCTCGAGCTTGCAACGGCTCTTGAGAGTGCCAAAGCCGCTAAGGCCAAGCCTACAAGGCCCTCCGGGGAGATTGAGGCGGTGAAGAAAATAGCAGCGGTAAGGCATTTTTCATGCAAAGTAAGCATGTGAGTGTTAATTACCTCTTGCTACAGAATTCGGAGCTCTCCTGTATGATTCGCCAGATCTTCCTCGCAGCGCGTGTCCGATGTTGCCGCATTCTACCGGGCCGAGGAGGGGAGCTCGACGGAGAAGGTCTTCTGGTCTCAGGATGCCGAGGCGGACATCCGAGCTCTTATAGCGACTAGTGAAGCAGCTGGTCGAAGCTCCACAAGGCGGCCGAACAGGCCATGAAGGGCCTCATAGTTTGGTCATGGCCTAAGGAGGCCATGCCTCGGGAGCTACTTCGCCTGGTGCGGTCGGCTGATGGATGCGTGATGCGTGGGTTGAAGTTATCAAGCATTCCGCTTGTATTGAGAGGTGCCTGTCGGGCCTTGCCCGCCAAGAAGGTGCACTGGGCAAGATGGATGCCTGGCTCGTGGACGGACCCGCCACGGAGGGCAAGGAGCATCGCACGCCCGAGATGTATTGTAAGAGTGTGTCAAGGGCGCCCATGACTATTGCGGGTGAGTGTTCCAAAGATGTAATATTTGAGTAGACTCAAGCATTTTATTATCATGTGCGCTGAAAACTTAGTTCATGTCGCTTAAGGAATGCTTGTTAATTTAAAATATTACCTTACATGCGGGCTGTTTATTTAACAAATCCGAGAGATGGCAACTCGTCGACTTCAGCCCCCCCATGCCACGAAAGTGCTTTGGGGTGTTCGGGATAAACTTGAGCGCTCTTGTTCCCATTTTTGGGTCCATCTAGGAGGCTCTCAACACAGCGAACAAGGCAAACCGGACTTATAATGCTTGAACACTCTCACTTAGCCATAGATTTCTATATTTTTAAATTTCGGCAGAAGCCCCTAGTCTTAGGAAGGCGAATTTGGGGCGCTTATCCACGCCTTTGGCCGGACAGTATCGGCCTCGCTCTAAGCAGCATAAGTCTTTAAGGACTCGCAAAAAACCTCTCGAACAGCGACGGCTCGCCTCATCATGATTCGATTTTAACTTTCAGATCGAGGCGTTAACTCCAGCCAGGCGGGGCGAGAATCGCAGTGGTTCTCCGGTGCTACCTTAGCCCATATAACAGGAACGTAAGGTACCAAAACAAGGGAGCGGGCAAACCTAACTATTGACTCCAAGGCGTAATTCGGAGCTGATGCATATAGTGCTATAAGTTCGGGGTGCCGCACTTATGAAAGTGTTCGGACCCATTATACCATAATGCAGGAAACATAAGGCCCTGGTGTATATTAGCCGTACCAAAGTGTACGGATGCAACATGTCGTGAATGAACATATGTATGAAAAATAAATGCAATTATAAACAAAAAGGTGCTGCATTGTTTTATTCTAATAAGTGCTGCTCACGATGCGTAATGATATAAATAGTGCGATAAGCAAGGTATGAGATTAAGCATGTCCCCTCCGTGGGTAGGCTGCAGATTGGTGTATGAAAATGCTCGTAATGGAGACCACCTGTATATTAAATTTATAGCCTTTATCCTTCCCCGGTTGTTGCATCGTGGAGTTGGCCCAGGTCTCGTCACGGACAGACCTTCCGACAAACGGAGTCACAATGGGTAAAAAGTAAAAGGTAAAAAGAAAAGAAAAAGGCGACACACTTGAGAGCCCCTGGTGTGGTTGAGCAGCTTTGATGCTGGTTTATCGTGGTCGAGCCCCTCTCCCCATGCCCATGGTATCTTGGGCGTAATGGTGTATGCCTTGAAGGACCTGCTTTGGCGCTTTCGCGGAGCTGGGTTAGCCGCATCGCAACGCTGTGATGCTCGGAACGTGCAGGTGGTCTTGTTGTAAGTTACTCCGAGGCGCTTAGCTGTGTCCGGCCGCTTAACGGACGGACTCGAGAATTGCCTGTAAGAGGCTGCCTTGCACTTGTGCCGCGAGAGCGGCCGTATGTTCCTCCGTCGCGGAAGAGCGTTCGATGTTTCCGTTGACCATGATGACTCCTCGATGGCCTGGCATCTTGAGCTTGAGGAATGCGTAGTGCGGCACGCGTTGAACTTTGCAAGCGGTATGTCCGAGCAAGGCATGATAGCCGCTATGAACGGGACTATGTCGAAGATTAACTCCTCGCCGGAAGTTATCCGGGGATCCGAAGACCACTTCGGTGTAATTGAGCCTGTACAATTGGCTTCTACACCTGGTATGGCGCCTTTAAAGGTCGTTTTGGTAGGTTTAATCCTTGAGGGTCTATGCCCATTTTGCGCCTGTATCCTGGTAAAAGCAGGTTCAACTGCTGCCACCGTCCATCGGGACTACGGTTAGGTGAAATCCATCGGCGATTGGGTCTAAGACCGGTGCGGCGAATCCGCCCGTGGCGGATCTTTGGTGGGTGGTCCTTCGGTCAAAAGTGATCAGGCGGGAGGACCATGGATTGAACTTAGAACGGCGGCTCCATCGGCGAGACATCCACGAGTGCGCTTCCGCTCCCTTTTGGGTATGTGCGTTGCGTATATCATGTTCACCGTCCGCACCTGCGGGGAAACCCATACATCCTCTATTGTTGGTGGTTGGGTCTCGTCCTCGTCATCGCTATGCAGCCCCTTGTCATTGTTTTGACAATTAACTTGCCTGCCTGTGAATACCCAACAGTCCCTGTTGGTGTGGTTAAGCCCAGCTTTTCGGGGAAGTGTCGTGTATCTCGCATGGCGGTCGAAAGTATTCGGTCCAAATTGGGCCGGACCGGGTAGTTCTTTTGAATGGCTTTTCTGGCTGACGGGTTTAGAGCCTCTGAATCCGGCATTGATTGCCGTATCCTCAATATTGTGCCGTTAATGCAGGCGTTAGTTTTTGATTCAATGCAGCGACTGCCATTTTGGTCCTTGAAGTCGGGAATTTGCGAGAATTTTTTGCTGAGGTTGTTGCAGCGTGCAAGCCGGTTGTGTCCTCACCGCAGTGAAGCGGGTCATGAAATGATGTGAGGGGCTGCCATGGATTTCGGCTTTTCCTGTCCTAGAGTGCGGGCAAGCCACTGCGTCGCGGATATTATGCTTGAAGGCCCCTTGAGGGCCTCCGCTTCGGACAGTCGGCGATTTGGTTTTTCTTGGTTAAGAACCGTGTCCAGAATTATGCGGCGATTCGTTGCGGCTGCTGAATTATGTGGCTTAGGTCATCGGCGTCTGGTGGTCGCACATAAGTGCCCTGGAAGTTATCGAGGAATGCGGCTTCCAGGTCCTCCGACTCCCAATTGACTCTGTTGGCAAGCTGTTGAGCCAATGCCGGGCTGGTCCTTTAAACTTGAGGGGAGGTATTTGATGGGCGTGAAGATCGTCACCTTGGGCCCATGTGGATGTGAAGGAGATAGTCTTTGATCAAAACCGCGGGGTCTGTTGTGCCATCATAAGTTCAATGTTGTGGGTTTAAACCTTGAGGATTTGATGATCCATTACTTACGTCTGTGAAGCATAGTGGGTGTCGGCGCCTCTGATCTTTGGCGATATCAGCCGGAGACTCAAAAAGAGCTTTATGCTGTTTTGTTCGGCCCGGCGGACTTACTATGTCAGGCGCTTGGTTGTCGTTCACGTGCCGTGGGCGCCCGCGATCCATAGATTGATCTTGATTGTCTTGCCTTGTCCTCCAATATATCTACATGGTCCGGGAGGCGTTCCTGTGGCCGTGTGCTTTTGAGCGATGCCGAGTGCAGGTTCTAGTGAAGGGCCTAGAGGCCTCTCTGTCGCGACCATGGGGTGGTGATCCGGTCATCAGTCATGTCTCTGGTGATCGCGTGTTCGTAAGCCTCCTCCTCTAATCGGGGAGCAGCTTGCGTTTAGGGTAGCTTTTGGAGGGGCGTTCGAGCTCATGCTCTTGACGCGAGGACTTCAGTCCATCTGCCGGCTAGCATATCTGATCAGCTCTAAGTTGTTGCTGCTTTTCTTGAGGCTGTTACGCCGTGGCCATAAGCCTGCGTCTAAAACGCTCTTGTTCGGACGGGATCCTCGGGCACGCAGCGAATTCATCGTCGTCGAGGCTTGCCCGTCTCCGGAGGGAGGCATATAATCCTCTACCTCTTCTTCTGCCGCTCTCGTGAGGGCTGGCGTCTCCATCCTCCCGGCTGGATCTTGCTGGAGTGGATTATCTTCGGCACTGTTATCCCGGTGTATTATTATCTCGGTGCGGAATCTTCATTCTTGCTTTGTGGCGGGATTTGGAGGCGGCGCCCTGACGCGCCCGGCGCTTGGGCTGTTTCTTGGAGGGGTCATCCTCCTCTGTTCCTTCACCATTCCCATCCTTTGGGATATCCACCATGTATATGTCATATGATGAGGTGGCTTTCCAGTGCCCGATAGGCGCTGGTTCTTGTTAAATCTCCGGCATCATCGTCCATACCGTCGATGTTTTTGAGTCGTAGTCTAGCATGTCGGTTAGGATCGTCGGCAGCGGCTACCAAGTGGGTGGTGGGTGGGCTTTGAATTTCTTCGTCGTCCGCATCCCAACCTTCACCGACCGTAATCCGGCCAGGGCTCTCCGGATAAAGAGAGACTTTAGTGAATTCAGGATGTCGCCAAAGGCGAGTCTTTGGAAGATGTCTCGGCGGTGATGAACTCCTTGGCAGGCGTGTCAATCGGATTCGATTGGCGGTAGCGCCGGGATTTGGAGAGCGGAGAGGAGTCCGGCACCCTGGAGTCGAGGTCTTCGCCAAGGACAGGGATAGGGTTGGCTCGATCGCCGTAGAGATTAAAACCCCGGCGGTGCCAACCACTGCGTCCTCATTCGGGAATCCGGCTCGGATTAAGGGTCGGGCCGGATTCTAGTGCGTCGAGCCCCTGTGGCAATCGTCGGCTGCGAGCTAGATCATGCCCATCGAGGCAGTCTGGCGGCAGCAGCTGCGGCTCAAATCCGTTGAAGATCAAGTCTCCGCGGATGTCGGCCGTATAGTTTAAACTTCAAATCTGACCTGATGGCGGGCGTAGCTTTCGATCTCGCTTCCAGAGATAGCCAAGCGAATTGGCCGCATGATGCAAAAGCCACCGAACACGAAGATCTGTCGGGGAGAAAGATCTCACCCTGAACTGCGTCGTTGTTGGATGATCGAAGGAGCCATCGGGCCTATCAGTGACGCATACGGAGGAACTCTCAATGAAAGCACCAATGTCGATGTGTCAAAACCGGTGGATCTCGGGTAGGGGTCCCGGCTGTGCGTCTTCAGGCGGATGGTAACAGGAGACAAGGGACACGATGTTTTACCAGGTTCGGGCCCTCTTGATGGAGGTAAAACCCTACGTCCTGCTTGATTATTATTGATGATGTGTGTTACAAGAGTGGATCTACCAGGAGATCAAAGAGGCTAAACCCTAGAAGCTAGCCTATGGTATGATTGTTGTTAGTCCTATATGGACTACAGCCGTCCGGTTTATATAGGCACCGGAGAGGGCTAGGGTTACAAGTCGGTTACAATGGTAGGAGATCTACATATCCGTAGACGCCAAGCTTGCCTTCCACGCCAAGGAAAGTCCCATCCGGACACGGGGCCGAAGTCTTCAATCTTCTATCTTGATAGTCTTGGAGTCCGGCCGATGATGATAGTTCGGCTATCCGGACACCCCTAGTCGGAACTCCCTCGGACCTCGACCGTGAGGTGATGATCATGAGGGCGACACCTGCCATGGACCCGGCGTGGTCGGGGCGGGGGCAGACGGAGGCGGCGATGATGCCATCTTGGGAGGAGGCACAGCGGAGCCCGGTCTTTGGAGGCGCCTCGGTGCCGACGGCGAGAAGTGCGCTGGTGGTGGAGCCGCATGAGCCACTCCAGGCCGTATAACGGCGATAGTGCCGGGAGGGTGCCGGAGAAGGCGCCCGGCCGTGGGGAGGCGGCCAGCGGAGAATGCGACCTGGTGCTTAGGCGAGGGTCGCTGGGCCGGGTCACAGGCCGGCATGGAGTGGGACCAGCGAGGTCTCTGGGCCCCAGACCTAGGAGAAAGGCGGCGATGGGCGCCTTGAGCCGTGTCTGTGGTAGTGACGGACGAATCAGGCCTTCGCCCAAGCCGAGCTGGAGCAGACGCAGGAGTTGGAGTGCGCCCGTGCTCGTAAGTTCTTCCTTGTCTATTTTTCTTTTTTACATTGCTTCTTCTTTGTGGGGGCGCTAAGCGCACTGGGTTTAGCCCGAGATTAGGACGACTGCATAAGCGGTTGGGTCGAATCTTAATATTGTTGTCTTGTGTTGATCGCTGCCTTCTGCAAAGCTGGACTCCTCTTGGGTCAGCGTCTTTAACCGGCCACGGATATGCACCGGCAGCAAAAGGAGCAGCTTCGCCACCAAGGAGGAGGATGTCGATAGTCACATGGTATTTTCTTGTGTGCTCTTTTTTGAGTGGGGGCGGCGCTAAGCTCCTGCTCGGAAATGTAACCCACGAGATTAGAGCCAAGCTAGCGTAGCAGTTGGGTCGAATCTTAAAAAGTAGTTCTTCGTTTACGAGTCTTGCTTTTGCAGCCGAGGTGCTTCGGAAGACCCGGCTATTTCGAGGCAGCTTACATTCTGACCGGCTTGTTGCGGATGCTGGCGGCTTGAGGCCGAGGTGGCGGCGGAGGCGGAGGCGGCAGGAGCCAGCGAGGCGCTCGAAGCCAACCGGCTACAGGAGCAGCTGGCGGGCAACAAGAGCCATCTTGAGGCCGAGGTGGAATGCCTCAAGGTGGAAGCCTCCAAGGTTGTGGAGGCACAGCAGGCCCTTGCTGAGGTCGACCAGCAACAGGCCGATGACAAGGGTCAGCTCCAGGCCGAGGTGGAGCGGCAGAAGAAGGCGCTGGTGGCGGCGGAGGAGTCAAGGGAAACCTGCGCCACGCAGGGGAGGCCGAGAAGACGATGATGATGGCGCTGGTTTAGGCGCTGGTGGCCATCTCGGGCGCACTCCAGGGACTTGCGGTAGTCGCCGGTGATGGTGATGAGGCCCTTCGGACCTGGCAGCTTCATCTTCAGGTAGGCGTAGTGGGGGACCGCCATGAACTTGGCGAGTGCAGGTCGACCCAGCAGCGCGTGGTACGCACTGGACAGATCCACCACCTCGAACTAGATTGGCTCGCGCTGAAGTGGTTGTTGTGGCGAACAGGATGTCGAGCCAGATCCGGCGATCGGAGAGCGGAGAGGCCGGGAACAATGTCGTGGAAGATCGTCGGGTCAAGTTACCAGTCTTTGGCCTCGAGGCGAGCTTGGTCATGTGGTGTCGCGGTAGAGGATGTTGATGCTGCTGCTTTGCGTCGATGAGAACCCGGAGAACTTACACGTGCCGAGAGAGCGATGATAGTGGGAGTTGAGGACGAGGGCGTAACTCACCGGAGTTCGGCATGGCGGCCGGGTGGTCCTCGAGAATCCAGGTGGCCGGGCGCTCCGGCCGGTGCATGTACTCCGGCTTGTCGGGATGACGGTGTTCACCTCCTACGAAGGAGGCTGCCGGTGTCAAAACCTGGCGGATCTCGGGTAGGGGGTCCCGAACTATCGCGTCTAGGCGGATGGTAACAGGAGACAAGGGACACGATGTTTTTACCCGAGGTTCGGGCCCTCTCGATGGAGGTAATACCCTACTCCTGCTTGATTAATATTGATGATATGGGTAGTACAAGAGTAGATCTACCACGAGATCAGAGAGGCTAAACCCTAGAAGCTAGCCTATGGTATGATTGTTGTTTATTGTACATGATATTCTCTATCTACTAGCCTGGCCTCGGTTTATATAATGCACCGAGGCCTAGGATAACAAGAGTCCTAGCCCGAATCGCCCGGTGGGGAGGAGTCCTTGTCTTGATCGCCAAGTCTTGTGGAATCTTCCTTGTATGCGGCACCTGTACGGACTGGCCATGAGTATGCGGCCCGGGGGGTCCTCGGCCCAATCTAACTGATCGGGGGACGACGTGGTGAGTACCGCCTAGTCCAGGACACCGTCAGTAGCCCCCTGAACCGGTCTTCAAGTTAGAGACGCTCCTCGATTCTTCCGAGTTGTTCTTCATCTTTGGTTGCCGGTCTTGAAAACTGGTTCAACAAATCTTCTCATCTTCGATCTTGAGGATCACCGAAATGCATTCGGCGAGTTTATACGTCGGGTATCCGAGGAGCCCCTTTAAGTCTCCGGCCTTTGTCAATGCCTTGTTATTTTATACCACACCTCGGGGTTGAAGTTATTCGGAGGCAGATGTCCTCTTCGTCCGAGCTCTAACGCGGACTACATTCGAGGTATCTTTTGCAGCGAGCACCAACGCCGGACTGCTTCCCAGCTCTATCGCCGGACTATGTATCCGAGCTCCAACGCCGCAGACGGTATCCGAGCTCCAACGCCGGACTATGTAACCGAGCTCCAACGCGGACTGTATCCGAGGTGTCGCCAAATCACCTTAGTTCAAAAGAAGTTTGAAGGAGTTTAGCGAGCTTAATCCGGAAATGCCCTCTAAAGAGCCAGCCACTTGCATCCGAACTATATGCCGAATTGCTTCCGGTGGTGCACCACCCGAATGTGGGCTGATTTTTGGTCAATATTTTTTATTGATGCAATTTATTCTCTGACGAGATATATAGCCAGTAGCCCTCGAGGTGTGTATCGGTCTAAAACCGAGATGCACGAAGGATGACATAAGACTGGCTGATCGATGTAACTGCCCAGGACTCGAGATTGATTTGCAAAGATCGGCTCGAGGATCAAGTCCTAGCTCAGCAGAATACTTGGAGACGCAAAAAAGCGGCGTGCTCAGACCTCGAGACTCGAGGTTGGGTGCGGCCGAGCCAACTGAGGATCAAAATCTCCTCGAAATCATGTTGCACTTAAAATTTTACGCATAGAACAAGCAATGCAGTAGCCCCGAGACAGTCGGGTGGCAACACCGGATCGAGAGGATCAATGTGCCCCTTGCTAATATTTGTAAATAATAAGCCCGAAGCCCAAGTGGCCCCGAGCCTTAATTCGGGACACGGGAGAGCGAATTAAGGATTGATATCCATAGTAAAATCACAAATTATGTGTAATGACTCTATGTATCCAAGTACTTTCGTCATTAATGCTCGGATCCGCATTGTACAAAACTTTGTTTTACCGACCATCGGCTTCAACCTCCTCGGCCAAGTGGCGAGGTGTTTATCTACTTTATAAAGCCTTTATGAGGCGAAAAGATTTACGACAAACAAGGCAATCTGGCCATACGGTTTTATAAACAAAGGTACTGTGAGAGAGATATGTTATATTACTGTTTAACAGAAGAAATGTCTTCCACAGAAAATAGTCCCGCTATCGGTTCCTTTCTTTGGGTTGTCATGCTAAGCATGATCGTGAAACCTCAACTCCAATATAAGAGCAAAAGATCGAGGATTTAGTTTGGGAGGCCAGTTAATAGCCCCCGGTAGTGTTAATGACGATTGAGGTCAAGCCGTAAACACTTGACCAATGTTATGAATGGCCCATAATTTAATATAGTCATCGGATCGCTGACCAGTTTACACCTATTGTGTGATGGGTTTTGCTTTCTCCTTTGAGGTGCTTGACCATACATTTGGAAGCACAATCGCAGTGGTTCTCCCTTTGCACACCTAGCGAACAAAGCGGAACATAGGAGAGCAAGCGCGAGCCGGGCAACCCAACTATTGACCGAAGACACAATTGAAACTGATGCATATATAGCCATATCCGAGAATGTTTTGCCAAATCTCTAAAGGAGTCCGGCGTTGCCTTTGCGAGACTTGTCTTTGAAAACACACAAATAGTTTAAAAGTGCCAAAAGCTTGGAAAACCAAAAAACGTCAGTAAAAACATGACGTCCGAACAAGATCAAGTGTTCGGTGCCAATCCGAAAATTGGACTTTAGAAAAAAAAGTGCTTCTGTCGTGCTTTAACATGACACATCCTATCTCAAGACTTCAAGCGGGTCAGCCTACGGCTTCAGTCTCCCTATCCCGGCGGAGTACTTCTTACTAGGCGATTTAGCAAACTAAACTCTAACAGCTTTGAGAGAGAAATTAGGCTCCCGGCTGGTGATCGCACACTTGTGTCGAAAAAAGGAGTGATAAATAATAATAAAAAACTTTACAGCGACTAAGAAGAAAAACACTTATTATGAAACGGCTCAAATAAACATAAGAGCCCCCAAGTGACTTGGGTAAAAAGTTGACTATATAATGTAAGGTGACATGTAGAATGCCTTCTAGCGGATTGTAGATCGTTTGTAAGCCGTAGCGGACCTTTTCGCTTCAACCTCTGGACCCAATAGTCCGGAGTTGTGTGAATACCCTCAGCGGTTTATAAAAACCGGGCATCTTTGTGGAGACCAGGCATATGTGTCATTAGTGCTTTATCAGACAAGTGCACATATATTTATGTTATATTACATGGTTAGTAAGTAACATATTCGGGGAGAATAGTTCCGTTAGGGGTTCCTTTCCACAGGAGGCATGCCCTAAAGTGCATGTCCGGACTGCGAAAAAGCGAGAAAAACATCTGGGGGCAGGTAAATAAATAGGTAAGAAATCATCTTTTAGTTCAACGACCGAGTATTCCCTTAAGAGCTAGCTTTCGGCTTCACCCAGTCTGAGGTACACATCCGGCTGACCCGGCGGTAACAATGTGAGGTGCTCCCTTTACCACCCTAGCCGAACAATCGGGAGCGTAGGGGTAAGCATGTGAGCCAAACAACCCAGCTTGGCCAAAACTTCAGTCATGTCGATGCATATAATGGTGAATAAAAGGTACATGCGGAAGTGTGACACATGTGTTGGGCATAAAGCCGAATTAATAAGCTTCATTAAAGAAGCCCCAGGTATAATAATGGCGGGTGGCTGGCGTCAAGTGTGTCGAACAAAGTTTGCACAAGGAAAAATTTTACAAGCAACTTTTTCCAAAAAGTATAATGCTTAGTCAAACCGAACACAAGTTTGAAATTTAAAACTTTGAGCATGAAGGCAACAGCTTGTTAATGTGTTTGGTATTGATGGCCAGTCCGAGCTTGATGTGGGACAAGGTTCCATCCCCAAGCCGGTCCGAGGTGGCGGAGCAAAGAGCTCGGCACTCCGAAGTGGTGACATAGCACGGTCAATGCAGGACGGCAGGGTGATGCGAAGTCCCGGCATGGGGTAATGAAGTGTTGTGAAGCCCCGTCCAGCCGAGAGTGGCGCCAAAGGATATAGTCCGATTGGATCATTTTCCTGTGCACAAAAAATAGTGCAAACCGGAGATAATAGTAATAATGATAAAAAAATTCGTTGCATAACAAATAATTTATGCAAAGTGAGTAATAAAAGAAATATGGCCTGGCGCGAAGTCAATGTCGATGCACGAGGCGGCGTGATCTTGGTAAAAGGCATGGCAAGGCCTGAATTCACGAGGTCGGTTCGAAGTTCGAGATCTTGGCGTTAAGCGAGACTATATCTGAAATGGCCCGAACCATCATCTGACCCAAATCGATAATGCGGCCACCACTTGATAGACCTGTGTACATATGATGGACAAACCAGAGTAATAATTCCTTGGGAAAAATGAACCCAAACAAGCAAAAAATACTAGGATTAATAGCACCAGGTTTATTTGTTGTAGCAATCTGAAGAAAGGTGATTCCCAGAATTGGGACTCGATCCGCACCCATTGCACGATGGGCGATAAAGCACGGCATGGTAATCTTTGGCAAAGGTTATTTCGCCGAGGCAAAAGCCCTCGGCCCAGCTAACGTGGCCGGAGCTAATCGACTAGTGGCCTTGAAGTGTCGGAGTAGGTTGATGAAGAGATGATGAAGCACCGGTCCAGCCAAGATGTCGAAGTAGGTCAGCGTGATGGACACCAGCTTGAAGAAGCAATAGTGCGGCCCTGCCGATGCGCAGTCGTGACGTGGGTCGATGCCCGGCTTGATGAAGCGGCCGTGAGGCGATGCAAAGCCGTATGCCCGCTCAGCGTAATCCGTGGAGGCGGCGATGTTGGTGATGATTTATCGCTGCGATGCGGACTCTTGTTACGACTTGCCGAGATGATGATCCGAAGAAGTTTAGCTCGGCAACAAAGTGACGGCGTGTCTAAGCGCGGGTCGGCGGCCGTGGAGCAATATTGCGGACTGGTTTGACACCCGACATGATGTTGAAGATCATGTTCAAAAGATCTTAAAGTTAGTGGGATGTGGGAAACAAAACACAATACCCCATACAAAAACTTCCTTCAAAAGGATGTAGAAATCCCGTTCATAAAAAGAGCGAACTCGGGTCGGATTCGTTTTCATGTGAAAACAGATCACGAAAAAGTGATGCACTATTCGGAAGGTTCCCGGAGTTTGGACGGTTGGATCGAGCTGAAATTTTGAGGGGTGGTAGATATAGGAATTCCGCAGCCGGTCAACAGTTGGATCTTCCAAAGGAAGTCCGAGCTAGAAGCTGGAAACCACGCCCTAAACTCGTCCGGATTCTCGTCCAGATTCAATGCGCCTCCGGTATCTGGGAGATTGCGAAAATTCCTCCATCGGAACTCGGCGAAATTTTCCAGGGTTGTTGTAGACTCAATTCCGCACAATTCCACGAAGCAATCGTTAAAAGCGACACCTGAGGAGGCGGTGGCGGCGGACACAAGTCCGCTGTCGAGAAATCTGATCTGATCGCAGGGGGCAATGTTGACGTTGAGCCCGGGCTCCTGGATGACTCCTCCATGATCTTGATAGAGATCGGAGCTGATGTTGATGAAGGCCCTCATCCGAACATGACGATCGGAGGTAGAGGCGTAGTCCTTGGTCGAACCAAGGTGACCGGTCAGCTGGTGACGAAGATGCTTAGAAATCGCGGTTGATCTGCTGAGCGAGCCATCGACATTTTGGCCGAACACAGCGGAACTCTCAATGAAAGCACCAATGTCGGTGTCCAAACCGGCAGATCTCGAGTAGGGGTCCCGAGCTGTGCGTCTAGGCGGATGGTAACAGGAGACAAGGGACACGATGTTTTTACCGGAGTTCGGGCCCTCTCGATGGAGGTAATACCCTACTCCTGCTTGATTAATATTGATGATATGGGTAGTACAAGAGTAGATCTACCACGAGATCAGAGAGGCTAAACCCTAGAAGCTAGCCTATGGTATGATTGTTGTTTATTGTACATGAGATTCTCTATCGACTAGCCTGGCCTCGGTTTATATAATGCACCGGAGGCCTAGGATAACAAAGTCCTAACCCGAATCTGGCTGGTGGGGGAGGAGTCCTTGTCTTGATCGCCAAGTCTTGTGGAATCTTCCTTGTATACGGCACTTATGCGGAGGCGGCCCATGAGTATGCGACCCAGGGGTCCCTCGGCCCAATCCTAACTGATCGAGGGGCGGCGTGGTGAGTACCCCCTAGTCCGAGACACCGTCGAGGCGCTTCGTTGTGTTTGTCATGTTGTGAAATTTGGTGAAAGACGATGTAAATTCGCGTTCTGGACCAGATTAGACATCGCCAGCGCGTGCGCCCGCCGGCCGAAGGCGTGAGGCGAAGAAGCGGCGGTTGCCCGCTCCCGAGCGAGGCGGAGGCGGGATGTCGCCCCTCATGATGCGCTTAGTGATGGCGCCTTGCGAAGCGTGTGCGTGGATGGCCTTCGCCCGCAATGGTGCTTATGGGGAGCGTCGAGCATCTCCTCGAAGCTCACGGAGGGTTGCCGCGTCGTCTTGCCGGTCTGCGGTGCTTGGCAACGGGTCGATCGCGAGTGCACTGCTTTCGGCAGCGCGAGGAGCCGGTTGTCGTGGCGGCTGGGCGGCTGGTCGACCTAAACGCTTGTTATTCTGGTTGTGTTGCTTTGTCGGCTTCCCTTGCTGGCGGCCGGAGGAATCGGCTTTGCTTTGCGGCTTCATCCAGCGCCACCTAGATCTTCATGGCGGAGTTGGCGTTGGCGTACTTGTCCGTCGTCACCATGAAACACGGCCATGGTGGCGGCTCGGAACTTAGGAGCTTGTGCTTGAGGAGGGTGCTATCCGGCACCCGTTAACCGAAATCTTGTATTGCTTGGACTTTGGGCGCCCTCGCGGTATTCGGAGCTTTCGGTCCGGTGGCGGTATTCTCGACCTGTTTCGCATGGCCCTGCATGCACATGGCGAGCTGGCTGGGGCGACCTGGTCACCGATAGGTCGGTGAAGTGCACATGAAGGCTTGCTCGAAATCAACCCGCGTGTTGATGCTGCCAACTGGCGGGCTGTTCAACCCGCGTCGCGGGCGATCCACGAGGCATGGTAGCGTGGCGCATGGCGAACGATTGGTTGCCGCCATGATGCCGATGGTGGTGGTGTGGTCGGTGAGCGGTACTCCGGCTTCATGGTGCCGTTGTACTTGGGGGGTGTCGCGGGGGCGTGAACCCTTTGGGGAAGGGCTCGTCCGGATCGCGGGCGAAGCTTGCGGTCGACGGCGCCGCTCTCCTCCACCTCCAGGGAGAGAGCGAGTCGATCGAGGTGGTGGCAGGCATTAGTGTCATCGACGGCGTGCGTGCTTACCGGCTGTGGCGTGCAGCACGGGGCCGGGTCGACTGAGGCCGGACGCCACCCGGATTGCAGAGGGTGGTCGAGTCGGTCTCTATCTTCCAGGGCCGGCTCGTTGCCCAAGCCGTCGTCAATCGTCGGGCGGGGTTGCTCCGGGTCGAGTTCGACGAAGGCGCCTCACCGGGTGGTGAGGGCGCCCGAGATTCTGCTGATCACCCGGTCCGGCGGCAGCGCCACGGAGCCTGATCTCGCCCGGCTTTGTGAGTTGGTTGAGGCGGTCTTGCTGCAGCGTTGGCGGCGTCGGTCGTGCACCCTCTTCGGGAGGTCCTTCAGCTCGCCGCCCTCGAGCTAATCCAGGCCGACCGCGGCCACTGGTAACACATGTTCTTCCACAGGAGTCTCGTGAAGCGGGAGGGAGGCGCTGAAAGGCGCGGACCCGATCACGCCACCCAGCGCTCGCACATCGGCGAACCGGCTTGGCTCGGCCGCGGTAGGCGTGGCCGTGAAGCGGCGTTGCGCTCGGTGGCGGAGTCGAGCGATGCTGCATGGCGGCGAGCGTCTCGGTGAGGTCGGTGGTATGGCGGTCTCGTCCGAGCCGATTCCGGGCCTCGGCGATGTTGGGCGTCGATGTTGGTGCCGATGGGAGCGTGAAGGCTACGCATCATGGCGTAGCGGGGTTGGAACGGCCCGCTCGCTGTGGCCAACCCGGTGGCCTTCCTTACTTGGCGCTGGGCGAGGAAGAAGGCGTCGGTGTCGATGTGAAGAGCCTCCACAGTGAGGTCCATTGCCCAGCGAGGCGCCGCCACCGCCGAGGAATGAAGTCGGAAAAAGTCAAGTACCTCATTGGGTACTCGTCGGTCATAAGCGCGCCGGAGATGTGCAGCGGCGAAGGAGGCGGGAGTGCGTCGATAGCGTTGTCTGCGCTTGACGTGATGGGCTCATGGAGTCGGAGAGGAGCCTTAATACGAAGCATGCTCCCAGCCGGGGACCTCGAGCTGCCCCATGGTGGGCGCCAAGCTGTCGTGGTGGGCGCCTGACAGATGCCAAGGGATGGCTAAAAGATAGGAGGAGGCTCAAGAACGCTTTGGTGGGCTCAGGAGGCGAGGTCGGCAAGAGTGGCGTGGGGCCATAAAGACATACCAGGTTCGAGGCTCTCAGGAGAATAATGCCCCTAGTCCTGCTGAGTGTAGTTGATGGGGATCAGTACAGAGTTCCTCCTTGAGCTGTATCAAGGAAGAAGGGAAGTTGGCCAGGGCTTAGGCTGCTCCCTCTCCAGGTGTGGCTAGCCTAGTTGATCTGGGGAGTGTGGTGGTTCTCGTCGATGCGTATGTGAGTTTCTTGCCCGTATGCAAGAGGGCTCTGAGGGGTTTATAGGTCAACCCCGCAGGGATACAATGGTAATGTTACAAAGGCAGTGGGGCGGATTGTCGAGTGTCCAGGGAAGCGGTGGCTGGGACCGGCCAGGTGTCGGGCTCAGCTGGGTCCCTCCCGGACCACAGACCCTGCAGGATGCATAGGGGCACTGTCGACGTCTTGTTGATCGTCGGGGAGTGGCGAGTTGGTCAGTGCTACCTCTTGAGCACTAACGTTGGATTTCCTTGAAGAGGAAAGGGTGATGCGATGAAGTAGAGTAAGTATTTCCCTCAGTTTTGAGAACTAAGGTATCAATCCGGTGGGAGGCTATGCGCGAGTCCCTCGTACCTACACAAAACAAATAGCTCAACGCAACCAACGCGATTAGCGGTTGTCAATCCCTTCACGGTCACTTACGAGAGTGAGATCTGATAGAGATGATAGATAATATTTTTTGGTATTTTTGGTATAAAAATTCAAAGTAAAATAAAAGGCAAAGTAAAAAATCAAGGCAATAATAAAGTGTTGGGAGATTGATATGATGAGAATAGACCCGGGGGCCATAGATTTCACTAGTGGCTTCTCTCAAGAGCATAAGTATTCTGATTGGGTGAACAAATTACTGTTGAGCAATTGTGAGAATTGAGCATAGTTATGAGAATATCTAGGTATGATCATGTATATAGGCATCACGTCAGAGACAAGTAGACCCGAGTCCTGCACTGCATCTACTCTGTTACTCCACTCATCGGCAGCTATCCGACATGCATCTAGAGTATTAAGTTCAAGAAAATAGAGTACCGCTTTAAGCAAGATGACATGATGTAGAGGGATAAATTCATGCAATATGATAAAAAAACCCCATCTTGTTATCCTCGATGGCAACAATACAATCACGTGCCTTGCTGCCCTCACATCGCTTTGGGAATGGACACAAAGATTGAACCCAAAGCTAAGCACTTCTCTCATTGCAAGAAAAACCAATCTAGTAGGCCAAACTAAACTGATAATTCGAAGAGACTTGCAAAGATAACCAATCATACATAAAAGAATTCAGAGAAGATTCAAATATTTTTCATAGATAAACTTGATCATAAACCCACAATTCATCGGTCTCAACAAACACACCGCAAAAGAAGATTACATCGAATAGATCTCCATGAGAGAGGGGAGAACATTGTATTAAGATCCAAAAGAAAGAAGAAGCCATCTAGTAACTAACTATGGACCGAAGGTCTGAAGTAAACTACTCACACTTCATCGGAGGCTATGGTGATGATGTAGAAGCCCTCCGTGGTGGATTCCCCTTCCGGCGGAGATCCGGAACAGGCCCCAAGATGGGATCTCGTGGATACAGAAGGTTGCGGCGGTGGAATTAGGTTTTGGCTCCTGTCTTGTCGTTTGAAGTGCGTACGTAGGTATATATAGGAGGAAGGAAGTGCGTCGATTGGAGCAAAGGGGGCCCACGAGGTAGGGGCGCGCCCTCCACCCTCGTGGCCACCTCCTTTCTTTCTTGACGGAGGGTCCAAGTCTCCTGGATCATATTCGGTTAGAAAATCACGTTCCCGAAGGTTTCATTCCGTTTGGACTCCGTTTGATATTCCGTTTCTTCGAAACACTTGAAATGAGCAAAAAGCAGCAATTCTAGGTTGGGCCTCCGGTTAATAAGTTAGTCCCAAAAGTAATATAAAAGTTGAAAATAAAGCCCAATATGGTCCAAAACAGTAGATAATATAGCATGGAGCAATCAAAATTATAGATACGTTGGAAGCGTGTCGATCGACTCTGATGGTGCTTCGTCGGTCGCCAGCTTCTTTGGCGTCGATAGTGATGATGGTTGCCTTTGTTGCCACGCCGGCCCTAGTCGGCGGGTAGGTGGGGCACTATTGCATGCCCTGACCCGAGGAGGCATGGGCGAGAACCTGTTGCCTCGGTCATCGGTAGATGGAGGCTCTACCCCATCATCGTCTGGCTAGGATGGGATGGGAGCTAGCCCGTGGCGGATTGGGGAACCACGCCAAGGGTGGAGCTGGCTTGTTGGAGAAGTCTTGATGTGTCGGGTTCGACCGTCTTGAGCTGGTTGTTGGGGCCGAGTTGAGGAGTTCGGTCCGGGTTGGAGAGTTGGGCGGGTCGAGGGCTTGGCGGGTTAGGCGACACCGGCCAAGCCTGGCAGCAAGGGGCGATGCTGGCCTGTTGTTTTAAAAGGACTCGGGTTCCGTTGCACGCACAGGGGTTCATCCCAGGCAAGCGTCTGCTCCACCTCGGCCTGGGCGAAGGCCTGGATCCTGTCGGTGCTCCCTCGGAGGTGCCGACTCATGGAAGCCATCACTGCCTCCTACTGGGTGAAGGGCCCGAAGCAGACCTCGCTGGGCCCAGCCCGAGCCAGCTGCGACCCAATGGCCCGACGGCTCCCTGCCCTGGGAACCCGGGCGTACTCACCGCTGACAGCCTCCTCGATGACCGGCACCCTCTCCGGCGTTCTCTACGGCGCGGCGGCCAGAGTCGCCTACGGCGCCCCACCAGTCGGTGCCATCCGAGCCGCCTCCTCCAAGACGGTGTCACCGCCGCCCCTCCCTCAACTTCCACTCGCTCGACCACATCGGTCCACGACGGGGTGTCGCCATCCACGTCTACGACCTCCTGGTCGAGGTCCACCACGTCCACACGACCACCTTGGCCGCGCTCCCCTCAAGCGGCGGCATGAAGACCGTCGCCGCCCGGCTCCATCCCCTTGACATCTTGGGCCACGTGATATGTCTCCAACGTATCTATAATTTTTATTGTTCCATGCTATTTTATTATCAATGCAGGATGTTTTATAATCATTTTATAGTCATTTTATATCATTTTTTGGTACTAACCTATTGACATAGTGCAGGTGCCGATTGCTGTTTTTCCATGTTTTTTACATCGTGGGAAATCAATATTAGGCGAAGTCCAAATGCCACAAACTCCACGATGATTTTTTATGGGCCAGAAGGAAGGCAATGGGCCCTGGTTGCACTTGGGGGTGCCCTGAGGGGGGCACAACCCACCAGGCGCGCTGAAGTCCCAGGCGCCCTGGTGGGTTGTCTCCCACCTCGAGTGCCCGAGACCTCCTCTTTGCTCTATAAATACCCCAAAAATACCAGAACCCTAGGACCGGTCGTGAAATATTCATCCAGCCGGCTGCAGAGTCCAAGAACCACCAGATCCAATCTAGACACCATCTCGGGATGGGGTTCACCACCTCACTGGTGCCTCTCCGATGATCGTGAGTATTTCTTTGTAGACCTTGAATTAGTAGTTAGTAGCTAGATGGCTTTCTCTCTCTGCTGAATTCTCAATACAATGGTCTGTTGGAGATCCATATGATGTAACTCTTTTTGTTGTGTTTGTTGGGATCTGATGAACTTCAAGTTTATGATCAGTTATATCTTTTTATATCCATGAAAGCTATTTGAGTTTCTTTGATCTCTTATATGCATGATCTCTTATAGCCTCTTATTTCTTCTCCGATATTTGGGTTTTGTTTGGCCAACTTGATCTATTTATCTTGCAATGGGAAGAGGTGCCTCGTAGTTGGTTCGATCTTATGGTGCTTGATCCCAGTGACAGAAAGGGAACCGACACGTATGTATCGTTTCTACTAAGGATAAAAAGACGGGATCTATATCTACCGCCATAGATAAACGGATCTTGCCTACATCATGTCATCGTTCTTATTGCATTACTATGTTTTCCCATGAACTTAATACACTAGATGCATGCTGGATAGCGGTCGATATGTGGAGTAATAGTAGTAGGCATGAGGCGAGTCCGGTCTACTAATCTTTGGACGTGATGCCTATGTAATGATCATTGCCTGGATATCGTCATAATTATTTGAAGTTCTATCAATTGCCCAACAGTAATTTGTTTACCCACGTTTGCTATTTTCTCGAGAGAAGTCACTAGTGAAACCCTCTACCCCGGGTCTTCTTTCTCATATATTTTCTTGAGATCTACTTTTCCTTTGCATTTTTATTTAGATCTATTAAACCAAAAATGCAAAAATATTTTGCTGCACTTTATTTTATTTGCGATCTATTATTCAATGTACTACAAATTTACCTCACGTCCTTTGCCTATCTTGAGGCGTCGTACCCCGAAAGGGATTGACAACCCCTTTAACACGTCGGGTTGCGAGTGGTTGTTATTTGTGTGCAGGGGTTGTTTACGTTGTGTTACTTAGTTCTCCTACTGGTTCGATAACCTTGGTTTGATATCTGAGGGAAATACCTACCGCCGTTGTGCTGCATCATCCCTTCCTCTTTGGGGAAATACCGGCGTAGCTAGCGACGCCATACGCTTGCTCCATGCGGCCACGCCCGCGTCGCTGCGGCTGACCCAAGCTGCGCCCGATGTCGCCTCCAGCTCCTCCTCGGCCCTGTTCGGTCCCCTTGAGCCAGGCCCTCGGTGTCGGCCGGGTCTAGGCGAGGTCTTGATAAACCCGTCTCCTCGTCACTGGTCAATGGCGCTGCTCTGGGTCTTACGGAACATGGTGCCCCCGCTGGTGCGCGGCATCCGCTGCCGCCAGGCGCCAATGAGATCGGAGACACGAAGCCCGATGGAGTAAACAAGCAAGAACTAAAGGAAGCCACTAAACGGCAACTTTCGAATCAGAAGAAGAGAACTCACTTGGGCCCCGCAAGGCGGCAGGTCTCCTCGGCGTCGCCCTACGGGCCTTGACGCCTCCTCTTGGCGGGCGGCTTCACACCCGCCGCCGGGTCCGCCCCGCGCTTCACGGCCGAACCTCGAAGCGCCATGTTGTCCTTCCCGTGCGGCCGGCTTGCCGCCGCCATCCCCCCAAACGAACCGGCTCTAGACGCGTCGCCGTCTCCTCCACTCGGCGCTACTGCATCAACGTCTCGCGTTAATCATCCCCACGCCGCCTCGCGACCGGCATCTCATGAAATAAAGAACGAAGAAACTCACCCACCCGGCGTCCCGCTGGCGTTGGCGTCTGCCTCCTCGCATGGGGCCACGGGCTCCTCTGAGCTGACCCGCACTACCTGCGTTGGCGCCCGGTCACATGGGTGCCGAATGGCATTCAGAAGCACCTCCCGTGTCACGTCGAAACAAACAAGAAGATGGGTAGAGGCAAAATAGAGAGACCAAGGACTCAACGCCGATGTCGGGTTCGCCTGTCTGTACGGGTGCTTCCCGAACTCCCAATCCTCCTTCAGCCCAGCCTTGGAGATGTCGTTGACCCGGCGGGCGACCTAGTCCGCTCCCAGGCGCAGGTTCGACATCCGGTTGGGGTCCTGAAGACCGGTCATCAAACCGATGATGTGGGTGGCCTGCTGCAGCGGTAGCCCCGGCGCTTGATGAAGGCGGAGATGAGGCCGGTGCCGGTGAGCCCCTCCCACTCCTTCATCTCCGTCACGCACTGGCATAAGTTGAGCACCTCCTGTGACGGATTCTGAGGGAAGTAATTCCAATTCTGCTTCCCCTGCAGCGTCGCGTCGACGAAGGGCGGCAAGTTGATGCGGTCTGCGCCAAGGTTGCGGACGTAGAATAAGGACTTTTGCCACTTCTTGGCAGAATCCTCCAGCGGCATTTTGGGGCATCCACCATTCATCCACTTGTAGATGACGGCGGTCCTCAGCAGACGACATCTCCCGGCCTTCGAACCTTGCTGCTTCAAAGCGAAGAAAGCGCACCTAGAGGTCGATCGAGGGCTCGACCCCGGTACCCCTCACACAGGGTGTGGAGCCAGTGAGCTGCAAGATGGCGTTCGTGCCGAGATGATGGGTGAAAGCACAAGTGCTCCTAGGTGGTTTTGGTAATTAATGTCAACATATCTCTTGTTGGACTAACACTTTTATATTGTATGTTTGATATAAGTTCAACTATGGAGTGGCATGGACTAAAGGATGTGGGAACTCCTTCAAGATGCTAAGGACAAAGGATTGGCTAAAGCTTCAAGCTCAAGACTCTTCATTTTACATTTTAGTGATCCAAGATCACATTGAGTCTATAGGAAAAGCCAATACTATCAAGGAGGGATGAGGTGTTGCTTAATGAGCTTTTTTCTTCATGTGCTTGGTGATATGCTCCAAAACCCTCAACTACTTTCCCACTTCCACACATATGTCCTAAACCTAAAAGTCAAACTAGGCCCCACTGATTATTTCTATCCGGCGCCACCGAGTTTTGATGTCTTAGCCACTGCCACAAACCCTAGGCAAATCGGTTCTACCGATAGGGATCTCGGTCTCACCGAGATGGGATTGTAATCTCTCTGTGTATGCCCATTATCAAAATCGGTCTCGCCGGGTTTGAGTAATCGGTACTACCGAGATTACAATGCAAACTTTCTGGTTAGCTAATTACCAAAATCGGTCTCACCGAGTTTGTGTAATCGGTCTCACCGAGTTTGCCTGACCAACTCTACGGTTAGCTAATTACCAAAATCGGTCTCACCGAAGTTTGTATGTCGGTCTTACCGAGATTACGTTATGCCCTAACCCTAACCATATCGGTCCTACCGAGATGCTAGTCGATCCACCGAAAATCCTAACAGTCACTAGGTTTGCTAAAATCGATTACGACCGAGTTTGTTGATTTGGTCCCACCGAGATTGGTAAATTGTGTGTAACGGTTAGATTTTGTGTGGAGGCTATATATACCCCTCCACCTCATCTTCATTCGTGGAGAGAGCCATCAGAACAAGCCTACACTTACAGCATCCTATTTCTGAGAGAGAACTACCTACTCATGTGTTGAGGCCAAGATATTCCATTCCTACCATATGAATCTTGATCTCTAGCCTTCCCCAAGTTGCTTTCCACTCAAATCTTCTTTCCACCAGATCCAAATCCTATGAGAGAGAGTTGAGTGTTGGGGAGACTATCATTTGAAGAACAAGAGCAAGGAGTTCATCATCAACACACCATTTGTTACTTCTTGGAGAGTGGTGTCTCCTAGATTGGCTAGGTGTCACTTGGGAGCCTCCAACAAGATTGTGGAGTTGAACCAAGGAGTTTGTAAGGGCAAGGAGATCGCCAACTTCATGAAGATCTACCGCTAGTGAGGCAAGTCCTTCATGGGCGACGGCCATGGTGGGATAGACAAGGTTGCTACTTTGTGGACCCTTCGTGGGTGGAGCCCTCCGTGGACTCGCGCAACCGTTACCCTTCGTGGGTTGAAGTCTCCACCAACGTGGATGTATGATAGTACCACCTATCCGAACCACGCCAAAACAATCCGTGTCTCCAATTGCGTTTGAATCCTCCAAACCCTTCCCCTTACTTTCTTGCAAGTTGCATGCTTTAATTTCCGCTGCCTATATACTCTTTGCATGCTTGCTTGATTTGTGTGATGATTGCTTGACTTGTCCTAAGATAGCTGAAATTGTGCCTAAACTCCACTTAAACTTAAGAAGGGTTTAAAACTGCAACTTTGGTACTTAGTGTCTAATCACCCCCCCCCCCTCTAGACACCTCTTCTCAAGATCCTACTAGTGGTATCAGAGGATTGGTCTCCATTGCCTTGGTTTAATCACCATTGGAGGAAGATGGATCAGTCTACTTTGGGGAGTCTTAGACATAGAGTGCCTATTCTTGATGGAGAGTATTTTCATGAGTGGAAAAATGAGATGCTTGCAATTTTTAATCAATACCATTTGAACAAGTACATTGCTAGCCCATGTGCACCTCATGTTGATCCTATGCATCCTACCCTTGATGAAGCTATTGACATGAGTAGAAATCTTAGAACCGTTAATCTTATCACTAGAGGCTTGCCTAGAAACTTGATTAGAATCTTGCCTACTCTTGAGTGTGCCTACACTATATGGAAATTTCTTGAGGAGCGTTTTCCAAATTATTCCTTGAAAAATCTAGATGAGATTCTCCATAAGTCTATTGCCTTGAGTAAGATGAATACTAGTGATCCTATGTTTGGTGATCGCCTATTTGAGGTTACAAACCTTATACGTGCCAAAGGAGATGTTGGAATTATTGGTGACATTATTTCAGAAGCTATAAGAATTCATAGACAAGATCATTGTCAAACTCACTCTAACGAATTACCCTCTCTAGGACTTGATCCACCACATGACGATGTTGAACATGGATACTATGATGAGGATGATGATAGTGACTTCGATATTGATGATGCAATGAGACATTTTTTAGTGCGATGGCAAATCTTGAGGATATGTGTCGGGAGGAAAGGAATGGGTTCTTGACGGTTGGATGTACCGATCACATGACCGGAGATAAAGACATGTTTTGTGAGCTTGCTGAAAATGATAGTCCTCGAAAGTATGTCACTTTTGGTGACAACTCAAAGGGTAAGGTGGTTGGCCTCGGTAAGGTGGCCATCTCACATGATAGCTCCATACAAAATGTCATGGTCGTTGAGTCTCTTGGCTACAACTTACTTTCAGTATCTAGACTTGCTGATTTCGGTTTCAATGTCCTATTTACTGAAGTAGATTGCCAAGTGTTTCGTCGAGACAATCATAAAATGGTCTTTACCGGCATACGTAGAGACGATCTTTACATTGTTGACTTCTCTAAAAAGGCACAACCTAAAACTTGCTTCATTGCTAAATCCTCAAAAGGTTGGTTATGGCATAGACGACTAGATCACGTTGGCATGAGAAACCTTGACAGGCTTATTAAAGGAAATCATATCCTTGGAGTTAAAGATGTCATATTTGATAAGGATAGACTGTGCAGTGCTTGTCAGGCAGGTAAACAGGTTGGAGGAAGGCATCCCGTGAAAACATCATGACCACAAGGAGGCCACTCGAGCTACTTCACATGGATCTCTTTGGTCCCAGCTCTTACAAGAGTCTTGGTGGAAATTCTTTTGGTCTAGTTATAGTTGATGATTTTTCAAGATTTACGTGGGTGTTCTTTCTCGATGATAAATCATGAGTCGAGAAGATCTTCAAAAACTTCTCTAGGAAGGCCCAAAATCAATTTGAAGTGAAGATCAAGAAGGTTTGCAGCGACAACGGAATGGAGTTCAAGAATGCAAATGTGGACACCTTTCTTGACGAAGAAGGGATTTCACATGAGTTCTTGGCTACGTACACACCTCAACAAAATGGAGTTGTTGAGAGGAAGAACGGACGCTCATCGAAATGGTGAGAGCGATGCTTGATGAGTACAAGACACGAAGCACTTCAGGCGAAGCGGTTGAGACAGCTTGTCATGCAACAAATCGCTTGTATCTCCACAAGCTACTCGGCAAGACTGACATCTGAGCTCCTCACCGGTAACAAACCCCAAGTTGGATACTTTCGAGGATTCAGCTCAAAGTGCTACATTCTTGATAAGCATCGTCGTTCTAAATTTGCTCCCTAATCACATGAAGGTTTCCTACTAGGTTACGGCTCGAACTCTCACACTTACCGTGTCTACAACAATTTCACCCGAAAGTTTGAAGAGACGGTAGATGTGAAGTTTGATGAATCTAACGGCTCGCAAGTAGAGCAATTGCCAATTGATGTAGGAGACAAAGACCCTACGGAAGCAATCCAAGACTTGTCTATTGGCAAAGTTCGTCCAACGGAGGTGAAGGAGACTACCTCGTCCGTCCAAGTGGAAGCTTCTACTTCACGACAAGGTGATCCAAGAGTTGATACGGAAGCATACACAAGTGGGACACACCAAGATGAAGAAAACGAGGAAGTGCATCAAGATGAGCGTCAACAACCTCCTTCTCCACCACGACAAAGAGAGCGATAACGCCAACAATGAAGAAGGCCAAGAAGAAGAACAAGATGAAGAAGATGTTCAGCGAAGACCCAAGCAAAAGCTATCACGAGTTCGAGCAAGAATTGCTAAAGACCATCCCGTCGAGCAAATCTACAATGATATTCAAAGCGGGAGAATCACTCGCTCTAAAACTCGTTTAGCTAACTTTGTGAAAACTATTCTTTCATCTCTAGCATTGAACCTATGAAGGTTGAAGAAGCATTGGAAGATCCGGATTGGATAAATGCTATGCATGAAGAGCTACACAATTTTGAGAGGAACCAAGTTTGGACATTGGTTGAGAAGCCCGGCAACAACCACAACATCATCGGTACCAAATGGGTGTTTCGCAACAAGCAAGATGAAGATGGACAAGTACTTCGCAACAAAGCACGTATCGTCACCCAAGGCTACACACAAGTCGAAGGTATGGACTATGGTGAGACTTATGCTCCCGTTGCTAGACTTGAGTCCATTAAGCATCTTACTTGCCTATGCTAATCATCATGATATCACCTTGTACCAAATGGACATTAAAAGTGCTTTTCTAAATGGTAAAATAGAGGAGGAAGTTTATGTTAAGCAACCCCCCGGCTTTGTCAATCCTAAGAAACCAAATCATGTTTACAAACTTCACAAAGCTCTTTATGGTCTTAAACAAGCTCCTAGAGCTTGGTATAAATGCCTGACCAAGTTCCTTATTGAAAAAGGCTTTGAAATTGGGAAAATTGATTCTACTCTTTTTACTAAAAGGGTTAATGGAGAATTATTTGTATGCCAAATTTATGTTCATGATATCATATTTGGTTCAACTAACCCTCATTTTAGTGAAAAGTCTGGAAAGCTAATGTCGGAGAAGTTTGAGATGTCTATGATGAGTGAACTCAAATTCTTTCTTGGTTTGCAAATCAAGCAAACTAAGGAAGGTACTTTTCTCTCTCAGACGAAGTACACTAAGGACTTATTCAAGAAGTTCAATATGCAAGAATGCAAAGGTATGGCTACACCCATGCCTACTAGTGGACACCTTGACTTGACCAAAGATGGTGAACCGGTTGATCAAAAGGTTTATCGATCTATGATTGTTTCATTGTTATATCTATGTGCTTCACGTCCCAATATCATGCTAAGTGTGTGCATGTGTGCACGATATCAAGCTGCTCCTAAAGAATGTCATCTTAAGGCCGTGATAAGGATAGTGAGATACTTAATTCATACACCAAATTTTGGCATTTGGTATCCTAAGAGGGCATCTTTCGATCTTGTTGGCTATTCCGACTCGGACTATGCGGAGACAAGGTTGATAGAAAGTCCACTTCGGTACTTGTCAATTTCTTGGTAGATCTCTTGTGTCTTGGTCCTCCAAGAAACAAAACTTCGGTATCCTTATCCACCGCTTGAGCGGAATACATTTACTTTGGGTCATGTTGTGCTCAATTACTTTGGATGACCCAAACTCTTAAAGATTATGGGATATATGTGAGACATGTTCCATTGGTTTGTGACAATGAAAGTGCTATTAAAATTGGTCATAATCATGTGCAACATTCTCGAACTAAGCATATTGAAGTTCGTCATCATTTCATTCGAGATCATGTTGCTAAGGGTGACATTGATCTTAAGCATGTTCGCACCGAAAAGCAATTAGCGGATATATTCACTAAACCCCTTGATGAGAAAGTGTTTTGCAGGTTAAGAGGAGAATTGAACATCATTGATGCTTCAAACTTGAAGTAGAACCTCCATTGGATACATGCAAGACATGAGATTATGACTAATCCTTGATATATCTCTTATGATGAATATATTATATGTCTTGGATATATTTGTGTCTTGTATGTTATCTAACCCATGTAGGTACTTGGTTGAATCAAATTCCATGAGATTGTAATCAACTCATATCTTGAGCAATCTCTACATCACCAAGTCTCTACACTATGGTGGTTAAAGTCAAGGAAGCACGGAATCTTTCAAATATCCTTTGAAAAACTCAATGATTGAACTTCATGATTAAATTCTCTTTTACACAAGTGCTCTTCCTTGCAAGAACTAACCCATGTAGGTAGATGGACTCAAATTCCAAGTGGTGCTCCCAACTCTAGATGAGCTACATCAACCTTGAGCAACCCACACAAGTTCAACTACATGGTCAACTCCACCAACCAAGGTATGTCATTCCATCTTAGAGAAGCTTTACTCCAAGTCATGAGCTAAAGCAACTCGACAAGATGTGAATACATCAAAATTCTTAAACAAAAAATGGTAACCCCATTTTGAGCTTAAACGATGAGTATGACCCATGATCAAGTGATTTCACTTGACTCCTAAGTCAATATGCTCTAACATAGGTGACTTTGTCACCGACCACCTCTAGATGAAGTTCTCTCGTGTTTTTGTCTATGTTAATGCATTTGTCTCATGCATATTTGTTTCCCCTTTCAAAAAAAACTTCATCTAGATTTCTTTTTGTTTGTTCTGCATTTTCTGCATCCAATTCCTTGCACATCTTTCAGTAAATTCCTTGCAAATCTTTGTGAGATCTTACTAGTCTAGAGAGCTGAGGTGACAAGTGTTTTCTCTGCGACGAACTCGGTTTCACTGATTTGTTGTTTTCGGTCCAACCGAATTCTTTCGGCACAACCGAAGCATAACACTCGGTGCCACCGATTTCACAACAGGAAAAACAGGTTGCCACTTATTCTGTGTTTTTTCTGATCCAGCTCCACTCAATGAATCTTGTCCTCTACAAGCATCACATTTTTATCATTGCTTTATTTGTGTCTCAAGGACCAAACCCATTCGATGATTCCAGAAAGCCCTTCTTGGAAATTGATGTCAAAGGGGGATAGGGAGATCACATCAAAGCTTATCATTTAGAGAGAGATCACATCAGAGAAAGAGTATATCACCTTCTTAAGGAGGAGAGAGATCCTCAAGGGGGAGAGAGAGAGATCTCCAGGGGGAGAGAATACTGAAAGTATTTCTCAAGGATCCCAGATGCTTGATGTTCAAGAGGAGAGATGCCACATGTCTTTTTGGGGGAAAGACATGTTCATATGTGCTTATTTGCTTTAAAGCTCTGTTCGTTCATATCTTTCAGCTCTGATTTTCTGTTCCCTATCTTCTCCCAATATCCCATGCTAGATTCAGGGGGAGCAAGACATCTAAGGGAGACATGTTCATATGTGCTTATTTGCTTTAAAGCTCTGTTCATTCATATCTTTCAGCTCTGATTTTCTGTTCCCTATCTTCTCCCAATATCCCATGCTAGATTCAGGGGGAGCAATACATCTAAGGGAAAGAAATCATTTAAATTCATTGCATATCTTTACTCTTGGGGACATGTCTAATCCAATGTGGTACTTAGTACTCACTCTCTACATGTCATCCCAGTCTTGGTATTCTTGTGGTTTCTTCTGTTTGCTCTGGCTAGTAGGTGCATGTGTGTTATCTAACCTTGTTTACGTAGGTTCATTTCATCCTAAGCCAACTCAAGACTACAAGGTAAGTATATGCATCACAATCATGTGTATGAGGAATTCTTGCTGATGTACATACTGTTTGCAAGAAGGACTCATGGACATGAAGTTATTTTCCTTAATATTCTTTGCTCTGATGCATATGGCCAAGATACATGTAACACATTGCCTACTCTATCATTGTTATGCTCTCACATGCTTCTATATTCCACATTTACATGATTGCATACATGTAGGGGGAGCTTATGCTTGTTACATGTCCTTCCAAAGCTTTACTTGCTTTTCCTTATATCTTTATCTAAAGCTTTGATGTATGTTGTCATCAATTACCAAAAAGGGGCAGATTGAAAGCACAAGTGCTCCCTACGTGGTTTTGGTAATTAATGTCAACATATCTCTTGTTGGACTAACACTTTTATCTAGTATGTTTGGATAAGTTCAACAATGGAGTGGCATGGACTAAAGGATGTGGGAACTCCTTCAAGATGCTAAGGACAAAGGATTGGCTAAAGCTTCAAGCTCAAGACTCTTCATTTTACATTTTAGTGATCCAAGATCACATTGAGTCTATAGGAAAAGCCAATACTATCAAGGAGGGATGAGGTGTTGCTTAATGAGCTTTTTGCTTCATGTGCTTGGTGATATGCTCCAAAACCCTCAACTAATTTCCCACTTCCACACAAATGTCCTAAACCTAAAAGTCAAACTCGGCCCCACTGATTCTTTCTATCCGGCGCCACCGAGTTTTGATGTCTTAGCCACTGCCACAAACCCTAGGCAAATCGGTTCTACCGATAGGGATCTCGGTCTCACCGAGATGGGATTGTAATCTCTCTGTGTATGTCCATTATCAAAATCGGTCTCACCGGGTTTGAGTAATCGGTACTACCGAGATTACAATGCAAACTTTCTGGTTTGCTAATTACCAAAATCGGTCTCACCGAGTTTGTGTAATCGGTCTCACCGAGTTTGCCTGACCAACTCTCTGGTTAGCTAATTACCAAAATCGGTCTCACCGAGTTTGTATGTCGGTCTTCTGAGATTATGTTATGCCCTAACCTAACCATATCGGTCCTACCGAGATGCAAGTCGATCCACCGAAAATCCTAACTTGGTCACTAGGTTTGCTAAAATCGGTGCGGCCGAGTTTGTTGATTCGGTCCCACCGAGATTAGTAAATTGTGTGTAACGGTTAGATTTTGTGTGGAGGCTATATATACCCCTCCACCTCCTCTTCATTCATGGAGAGAGCCATCGAGAACAAGCCTACACTTCCAGCATCCTATTTACGAGAGAGAACTACCTACTCATGTGTTGAGGCCAAGATATTCCATTCCGATCATCTGACTCTTGATCTCTAGCCTTCCCAAAGTTGCTTTCCACTCAAATCTTCCTTCCACCAGATCCAAATCCTATGAGAGAGAGTTGAGTGTTAGGGAGACTATCATTTGAAGCACAAGAGCAAGGAGTTCATCATCAACACACCATTTGTTACTTCTTGGAGAGTGGTGTCTCCTAGATTGGCTAGGTGTCACTTGGGAGCCTCCAACAAGATTGTGGAGTTTAACCAAGGAGTTTGTAAGGGCAAGGAGATCGCCTACTTCGTGAAGATCTACCGCTAGTGAGGCAAGTCCTTCGTGGGCGGCGGCCATGGTGGGATAGACAAGGTTGCTACTTCGTGGACCCTTCAGGTGGGTGGAGCCCTCCGTGGACTCAGCAACCATTACCCTTTGTGGGTTGAAGTCTCCACCAACGTGGATGTCACGATAGCACCACCTATCCGAACCACGCCAAACATATCCATGTCTCCAATTGCGTTTGAATCCTCCAAACCCTTCCCCTTACTTTCTTGCAAGTTGCATGCTTTAATTTCCGCTGCCTATATACTCTTTGCATGCTTGCTTGATTTGTGTGATGATTGCTTGACTTGTCCTAAGATAGCTGAAATTGTGCCTAAACTCCACTTAAACTTAAGAAGGGTTAAAAACTGCAACTTTGGTACTTAGTGTCTAATCACCCCCCCCCCCCCTCTAGACACCTCTTCTCAAGATCGTACAATGGGGCTGGAGCCCGAAGAACTCCAGGAAGGTGCAGAAGAGGTGGCTCGTGGGGAGGCCAAACCCGCGCTTGAAGTGCGAGTAGAAGACGACGCGATCCGTCCCCTTCGGCAGGCGCACGGCGACCGCCGTCTCCCTCGGTAGGCGCCTGGTGGCGCGGAGGTATGTGATGTCCTCCTCGGTGATAGAGGAGCCTATCCATGAGCCCGACGGAAGCGCCATCGAGACGAAGCGAAGCGAAGAAAGAAAGAAAAGAGAAGAGTGGCGGTGAAGCTCTGCTCGAAGCAGCGGGCGTTGCAGTGCGCGGCGGTCACAAGAAGCAGAGGGAGGACGAAGAGGCAGGGGAACGCGATCAAGAATGATTTCCACCGCCCCCCCTCCTCCCAATTTATAAGCCACGGTTTGGAACATGGGGAAGTGGGATCATTTGTGCTCGCCCTTCCCACTTCCCCGTAATAAGTGCGCACGTACGCATGCAATAACTACCTCGAGAATGGAAATCGACCCGCGGATGCTGCAATAAATCCGCGTGCATGAGCCAAGGGTGCACAGTGGCAGGCCCCAGCCCATCGCCGTGTCCCGTCGCGTGCATGTCCTGTCAGGCCCCTTCGGCTCCCGAGCGCCACGTGGCGCCCGCGCAGAGCCCAAAAAGATGGGGCCCCAAGATTCGGCGGACCCCTCGATTTCCCTTTGTGCTCGGATGCCGCGATCGGCTTTCGGAAGCTGGCACCACGATGGGTGTTGCGGACCAGTGGTCACAATTTCGCCTCCTCGAGAAGCGTGAAGCCCCGCACGAAGACGGCGGACCTTCACGGCTTCAGGGACTACGCCGGGGATGAAACCCGGCAGCAACGAAAGCAGCGGATCCTTTTCAAAAACATCGGGGCCAGCAACGCCCCTCAATCCGCCTCTCACTTGGCCGGGTTGCTCAACCCGGCCAAGTCCCTCGGCCCGGCCAAACTCCTCAATCCGGCCCCAATGACTAGCATAAGACGGCCGAACCCAGGCAGCCAAGACTTCTCCGGCAAGCCAACTCTCCCTTGGCGTGTCCTCAACCCGCCACGGGTCAACTCCCGTCCCATCCTGGTCGTACGATGGGACAAGTCTCCATTCAGAGATGAGGGAGGCAATAGTGCCCTACCAACTCCTCTGGTCAGCCGAGGCATGGCAACAGTACCCCACCTACCTACTGACCAGGGCCGGCGTGGCTACAGTGCACCCATCATCACTGCTGATGCCAGCAGGCGGCAACCTAACGGTGCGCCACTGTAGCAGACTCAACCCGGCCACTCCGTGATGATCAACAAGACGGCGAACAGTGCCCCTTGGCGCACGGGGCCCGCGCCCGGTGAGCCCTGACACCCGGCGGGTCCCAGCAATGGCTTCCCGGACAATGACAACCCGACCCCCACAACCTTGTAACATCACCATTGTATCCCTGGGGGGTTGACCTGTAAAACCCCCCAGGAGCCCTCATGCATACGGGCGGACACAAGATCAACTAGACTAGCCACACACTAGGAGAGGGAGCAGCCTAAGCCTTGGCCTGCCTTCCTTCTTCCTTCATACAGCTCTAGGAGCAACTCTGTACTGTTACATGTAAACCACACTCAGTAGGACTAGAGGTGTTATCTCTCCGGAGAGCCCCGAACCTGGGTATGTCTTGCGTCTCTCGCTCGCTCATGCAGACCTCGCCTCTGGAGCCCACCGGTGCCATCGAGCCACCTCCTCTCTTTACCCATCCCGTGGCATCTGTCGTGTGCCCACCATGACAATGAGCACACCAGTTCAAGCCGATGTTCTAAGTCCTTACTCCTCCTGCCTTTGAACTAATTGGTACTATGATGTGTTCATTTGACTGCTTGGTTTGCAGCCAATGTCAGTTACTCTGTTCACTTTTATACACAGTTGTCTTAACGTATCATTTCACCTTACATGGTTTAAAAGAGATGAAGGATATTCTTTTGGTCTTGATCTGTAATCTAGTTGTGATGTTCACGTGCGCACACAATGATACAATAGCATGTTTGTTTTATATCTGTTTGCCCATGATATGAATGATGTCATACTATGTTCATCCTACTTTAAACCATGTCTCTTCATCCTTAGATGTCAAAGAATGTGAGGAAATAGACAATACAGTAGGCATGCTACGTGGACAAAGTGATTTTATTATGTAGTTGGCACTACAATACATGCTAATGTATTACAGTAGTTCACCAAAATTAAGTTATGTATAAACGTCAAACCTACTTTGTTTATTTTTGTCTCATTAGTAACTTATCTGGCACTCTTTGGATGATGCTGCTAACGCGACACTACGATCAGAGACCCTTCGATGAAACTGTGTGCGATGCCATAATCGCAAACGGTGGTGTAAAATAACCGTCAAAAAAGGCGCAAAACATTTGCGATGGAGGATGCATCAAACACAGTTCAGATTTTAGTTGCGTGTGCTATGCAGGGCATATGGTTCAGCTCAATTAACCGTTTGCCATGAGGAGGAACAAAAGAAACGGGCAGCCAGATGAAGGCGTGTGCGGTATACAACACACGGTTCACTGGGATGAACTGTGTGTGATTAGGCAACACAAAAGAAATGGTCAGCCCGATCAAGGTGTGTGCGATGTACAGCATACGGTTCACTCGGATGAACTGTTTGTGATTAGGCAAGAGAACAAAAACGGTTCAATATAACAAGATGTGTGTGATACGCGGCAAACAGATCTGTAATCAAAAATGTGTGCGAAGACCGATAATAACGCACACGATTGCTTCTAATAAGACGTATGTGATATGCTCTGTCTACACAACATCTATTGGCCATCGTGGAATGGGCGGTCATCCGGATACGCCATAAGGATGTAAGAGGCATTCCTATCAGCAAGGACTAGCTGTTCCACCAGTAGCTCATGTAAGAAAACTATCAAGTTAAGTGTGCTCAGGCTTGAGCAGCCATCGGATGGGTGACTAGATGGGAAGTTATGTCGATGTTAAATTAGGTGATGGGATGGGTCATTTCGGTCAAATGACCGAAATGCCCCATTCCTCGCCTAATTTAACCTCGAGGTCCTTGTTTTTTATTTTTTTATTTTTAACACATGTTAAAGAAGGTCTACTGCATTACCTTTTGACAATGTGCGATACGTGGCATACAGTTGATCCATCCGACCTATTTGTGATGGAATAGGTCGTGTGTGTTGTGGGCAAATGCTTGCTAGTATTCAACCGTTTGGGATTGATGAATTCATCACCGACGGGTTCCCTAGTGTGATCCGTGTTCATCTGATCATCATCTACTTCCTGTGCTAGCTCGATGCTAAGTTTCCATTAATTGATGGTGTTTTATGAACACGCCACCGTTTCCTGCCATTTCCTCACATGTTTCCCGCCGCCCTGCTATATTGCGCATAGGGGGCGCGCCACGCACGGAGGCGACAAGCGCAGCCTGTAGCACATCCACCTTTTCCAAGCATGCCAACCCAACAAAGCGCCGCCTCTGCCATCAACCTCGTCGATGAGGAAAACGAGCAGGCGCCATGGTCTGTCGAGGCCGTGGTGCTCCCTGGCAACGTGATGGACGACGTCGTGATGCGTGCCATCGCCACGGTTGAGCAAACCTTTGGCGCATGGCGCTTGAGCGCCGCGGATCAAGATAGGCATGTCAGCACCGACAGGCTGCAGCTCGCCGCACAACATGATCAATGGCGCGCCGCAGAGCAAGCTAGGCACGTCCGCGCCGATAGGCTGCGACTCGCCTCACGGCGAGACCGTTGGAGCACCGCAGAGCGAGAGCGGCGGGCGCACCGCAGAACAAGAAGCGGATCAGCGGCGCTTTCCTGCTGTCGACAGCGCCGCAGCTGGGTACACGCCCCGTCACTACCCCCATTCCACGCCAGAGGTGGGCGAGAGGCCCTCGGCGCCCGTGCCGCAGACTTTGACGCCCGCCGCGACGTTCGCATGGGTGCCGCCGTTCACCTTGTCCGCGGCCCGCTAGATGCCAACGTGCTGGTCCGTAGGCTCGACCGCCTCCTTGGCCCAGGTGTCCACCTGGGCACAGTAGAGGAACATGGCCGTCGAATCCCCGAGCTGGTGATCTCTGATGAAATAGCCAACTTGGAGCTCAAGATCGCGCTCCAAATGTACCGCGAGCGTGTCGGCCGCTTGGACGAACGCCTGCACGAGTTCAGGCAGAGCCAAGAGCTACCCTAGGCAAGGGCTGCTGGTCATGGTCTCATGGACACCTGTTTCAATGTGGATAGCTATGTATTTTGAAAAGTCGTTTCGACGTGGATAGCTATGTATTCACAGCAATCATAGTATTGCTCTGTTTCAATGTGTGTACTCTGTTTTCCATTCTTATATGTTATGTTTCAATGTGTTATATATGCTTTCCATTATGTATATGTGGATCATAACAGCTAGATTCAAATTAGTAATCCCTCCATGGGCCAGTATTCCGGCAACCCCTCGCCAGATCCCTGGTGTGTGGCGTCTTCGATCTTGAGGCGATACTCGGACTCCTCCGCCTCCTGGTAACAGCGTGCCGATTTGCCTCTTGCTAGCGGGCCTTGTAGCCGATCTTGCCATTTCGTTGGCGCCCACGGAGCTCCTCGTCGGTGGCACACTAGAGCTTATCGGCCCACCTCCCACGCGATGACGAGGCGCCCAGCGCCTTATGACCTTCCTCGGGAAGTACCCGTCTTCGTACACCTCCTCGGCACGACGACGCGCCCGCCCCCAAAGCTCCTCCGCCTCCTTTTTCCAGGCGGCATCACGGGCTTCACAGGCCGCCTGGTACCTGGCTTCCTCCTCCGCCGTCTCCTTCTTGAACGCCACTTGCACGGCTTTCTCGGCCGTGCGGCGACTTCCACAGACAAAAGATTGTCTGGCCCCAAAACCAATCCAAAGTTGGGGGTTTCGGCGCAACCTCGTCGAGCGGGCGTGGGGTCCTCGTCGCTGCTAATTGAGTGGCGTCCTCGGGGTGGCGACTCCTTGTCAAGACGATGGGCAGACCGGCGGCACCATGGCAGAGATTTGAGAGAGAGAGAGAGAGAGGCGGCGAGGGAGGATGTAGATGAGAATGCAGAAGCGGAGACGACGTGAGCAAGGTAGTATTTATTGGCGGCCGGAATCTAGATCGGCGGGGACAGTACACACGCCGGTCGCTGGAATTTACGAGTACTGTAGTTTGAATTACACACAATCCCGCAGCAAATCCGTGTGTGAACATAATAGCTGACGGTTTCCAATACAGAACCGTGTCTGATTAATGATCCCCGCCAATCACCTACCAAACCTCGAGCCGCGAGATAGAGTGCTAATCGTGTGGGGGGCGGTTGTCTTGCCAGATCTTTACATTTTCTTTTTTGAACACCAAATATTTACATCGTCTGATGATTTTTTAACTCGCACACACGTACACAAAAATATGATTTTTCAAACCGTTTTGGTTAGGCGTTGCATGTAGATGTAGTTCAAATTTGAATTACGGTCATTAAGTGGTTAGAAAATCACTTAAATGTCTTTAAAAGGTCAAATGACCCCTGAAAATTTCTAATTTTTCACATGACAGTTGTATTAGTGCACATTAAACATAGGACAAAATTTGAAGGTCGTAAGAGGAAGCTATCTCTCGTCCGTCAGCAAACATGCATTGTTCTCTCTCGGAACCACGAATCTTCTAGTGAGTTGCTCCGGTTAGTGAGGGGTGTGTGTCCAAACTTTCGTCAAATAGGCCAATTTTACCACATCATCTTGGTGGCATGACATTAAAACAAGCAAGGTTTCATGTTTTCTGATTATTTTTAAATTTTTTGGAATTAAAATGACATGGCATGCACTCCATGCATGTGCCCATGCCTTGACACCAATATGTTTGAAATTTCCTTATAATTCACTACACATGGAATTAATTCGCACACAAGTACACAAAAATATGATTTTTCAAACCGTTTTGGTTAGGCGTTGCATGTAGATGTAGTTCAAATTTGAATTATGGTCATTAAATGGTTAGAAAGTCACTTAAATTTCTTCAGAAGGTCAAATGACTCCTGAAATTTACCAAATTCTCACATGACAGTTGCACGTTAAATGTAGGAAAAAATTTGAAGGCCGTAAGAGGAAGCCATCTCTTGTTCGTCATCAAACATGCATTGTTCCCTCTCGGAACCACGAACCTTCTAGCGAGTTGCTCCGGTTTGTGAGGGGCATGTGTCCAAACGTTCGCCAAACATGCCAATTTCTTTACCACATCATCTTGGTGGCATGATATTACATCAACCAAAGTTTCATGTGTTTACGATCATTTTTCTATTTTGTTTGAATTAAAATGACATGTCACTCCATGCATACGTATGCATGTGTCCATGTCGTGAGACCAATATGTTTGAAAACTCCTTCTAATTTACTGCACATGGAATTAACTCGTACACAAGTACACAGATATGATTTTTCAAACCGTTTTGGTTAGGCGTTGCATGTAGATGTAGTTCAAATTTGAATTACGGTTATTTAATGGTTAGAAAATCACTTAAATGTTTTTAAAAGGTCAAATGACCCTGGAATTTTCCAAAATTTCATATTACAGTTGTAGTAGTGCATGTTAGACGTAGAAAAAAATTTGAAGGCCATAAGAGGAAGCTATCTCCTGTTTGTCATTAAACATGCATTGTTCCCTCTCGGAACCACGAACCTTCTAGCGAGTTGCTCCGGTTTGTGAGGTGTGTGTGTCCAAACTTTAAGTCAAACATGCCAATTTCTTTACCCTATCATCTTGGTGGATGACATTAAATCAAGCAAGTTTTCATGTTTTTCTGATCATTTTTTAATTTTTTGGAATTAAAATGCCATGGCATGCACTCCATGCATGTGCCCATGCCTTGACACCAATATGTTTGAAAATTCCTTCTAATTTACTGCACATGGAATTAACTCGCGCACAAGTACACAAAAATATGATTTTTCAAACCGTTATGGTTAGGCGTTGCATGTAGATGTAGTTCAAATTTGAATTACGGTCATTAAATGGTTATAAAATCACTTAAATGTCTTTAAAAGGTCAAATGACCCTTGAAATTTACCAAATTTTCACATGACAGTTGTATTAGTGCATGTTAAACGTAGGAAAAAATTTGAAGACTATAAGAGGAAGCTATCTCCCGTTCGTCATCAAACATGCATTGTTCCCTCTCGGAACCACAAACCTTCTAGCAAGTTGCTCCGGTTTGTGAGGGGTGTGTGTCCAAACGTTCGTCAAACATGCCAATTTATTTACCACATCATCTCGGTGGCATGACATTACGTCAACCAAGGTTTCATGTGTTTACGATCATTTTTCTATTTTTTTTGAATTAAATGCCATGTCACTCCATGCATACGTATGCATGTGTCTATGTCGTGGAGACCAATATGTTTGAAAATTCCTTCTAATTTACTGCACATGGAATTAACTCGCACACAAGTACATATATATGATTTTTCAAACCATTTGGGTTAGGCGTTGCATGTAGATGTAGTTCAAATTTGAATTACGGTCATTAAATGGTTATAAAATCACTTAAGTGTCTTTAAAAGGTCAAATGACCCCTAGAATTTTCCAAAATTTCACATTACAGTTGTAGTAGTGCACATTAGATGTAGAAAAAATTTGAAGGCCGTAAGAGGAAGCTATCTCCCGTTCGTCATCAAACATGCATTATTCCCTCTCGGAACCACGAACCTTCTAGCGAGTTGCTCCGGTTTGTGAGGGGTGTGTTTCCAAACTTTCGTCAAACATGACAATTTCTTTACCACATCATCTTGGTGGCATGACATTACATCAACTAAGGTTTCATGTGTTTCTGATTTTTTTGGAATTAAAATGCCATGCCACTCCATGCCTACGTATTCATTCATATGTTTCCATGTCGTGATACAAATATGTTTGAAAATTCCTTCTAGTTTACTGCACATGGAATTAACTCGCACACAAGTACAAAAATATGATTTTTCAAACCGTTTTGGTTAGGCATTGCATGTAGATGTAGTTCAAATTTGAATTACGGTCATTAAATGGCTAATGAATCACTTAAATGTCTTTAAAAGGTCAAATGACCCCTAGAATTTTCAAAAATTTCACATTAAAGTTGTAGTAGTGCACGTTAGACGTAGAAAAAAATTTGAAGGCCATAAGAGGAAGCTATCTCTTGTTCATCATCAAACATGCATTGTTCCCTCTCGGAACCACGAGCCTTCTAGTGAGTTGCTCCGGTTTGTGAGGGGTGTGTGTGTCCAAATTTTGGTCAAACATGCCAATTTTTTACCACATCATCTTGGTGTCATGACATTACATCAACCAAGGTTTCATGTGTTTCTGATTTTTTTTATTTTTTGCAATTAAAATGCCATGTCACTCCATGCTTAATTGTGTCATAGCCATTAGACCCAATATGTTTGAAAATTCCTTCCAATTTACTGCACCTGGAATTAAATCGCACACAAGTACACGAAATATGAGTTTTCAAACTGTTATGGTTAGCTATTGGACGTACATGTAGTTTAAATTTCAATTACGGTCATTAAATGGCTTGAAAATCACTTAAATGTCTTAGAAGGTCAAATGACCCCTAAAATTTTGCAAATTTTGACATGACAGTTGTATTAGTACTACAAAATTTCTCGTTCATTTAAAACACCATTGTTGGCACTTTATTCCAAATTCGTCTTTCATGACTAATAAAAAATATCTACAAAATCACACACAGTTGTTTTCTAGGAACCGTTTATGGCGATGAAAAAATCTTGGTCTATATAAGACTTCCTCCTTAAGCTTCGTCGGCTCGTCTGCTCTAGTGCCGGCAACCCCCGAATCCACGAATCCCGATCCCCATTCCCGCACCCCCTTCTTGCAAAGATGACGCCGAGGAAACGCTTCGTGAAGGCCCGTACGATGGCCGTGTCCCCCCCCCCCACCCCCGAGCGCCGCCGCCTACGCCGAGAGTGCCGCCGCATCCGCATTGAGCGGCCGCTGGCTGAGAGGGCGTCTGCGACAGCCGACAGGGCAGCTGCAGCTGCTGCTGCAACGGCGGCTGCAAACGCCAAGAGCGCTCGAGCTGTCGTCTGTGCCGCTGATGTCGCCCTGGCCCGGGTCGAGGCCATCCACGGCAAGATCGAGGATGCACACGCCAAGATATTCCAGGCCACCTCGGACTCCAACATGCAACCCACGTCTGAAAAGGCGGCGATGGCCATGGATCACCTGCTTCCTCATGAAGTCACCGAGCGGGAGCTAGAGATGCAGGAGGCGGCGGAGATCGAGGAGCACCGGGAGGAGGAGTTGCACGTGGCCGAGGTCGAGGTAGATAGAGTCTGTCCGTCGAGGAATCGACGGTGGAGTACCAACGCGAGCTCTAGCGCAGCCACTACTCTGAGTACTACAACCTTGAGGGCGGCGGCGCCGAGACGACGGTCGACTTCAGCAGGGGACGCGGAGTCCACCAATGGCAGCATGTCACCAGGACAAGTCATCGACGTCTAATCTCACACCGGCGATGCATAGGCTGGCGCGGCAGTGGATTTTTAATTATGCGTACTTAGGCTTTGTTTTTAATGCTAGTCTTTTGCTAGATCAATGTTTAGGTCAACTGTCTCTATGTAATTACTAAAATTGCTTGATTCGATGAAAGTGTGGTCTGTCTCACATGACGCTCTTTGGTGTGCCCAAATTAGCAAGCGATGTTAAATTATGCAATGACGTGCCCGGGGAAATTTCCAACAAAAATTTGAATTATCAAACTCATCTCATGCGCGTAAAGCAGAAGAATCATTTGCGATGCTTGCAATCATTCAAAGTGAATGGTCCGGCGGCACCGCGCGTTCAAAGTGAATGTGCCCATGCCTTGAGACCAAAATTTGAATTATCAAACTCATCCCATGCGCGTAAAGCAGAAGAATCATTTGCGATGCAAACAATCGTTCAAATGAATGTCCGGCGGCACCGCACACAAAGTTTCCCTCCACATTTCCAAAATTTTGGCCTACCGCCGAAATATCTACCCCCGACCCCTTCCCCCCTTCCCCACCCCTTTTCTCCCCGACCACAAGTCGTATTTCCCTGTTTCCTCCTTCCTTCCTTCCTTGCTAAGCTATAGCCGCTTCTCGCTCTCGTAGTCTCGCATCCTATCCCGGGTCGCCATGGTCTTCTTCAAAGACCTCTCCAGCAGTTCCTCCTCCGGTGATGACTCCTTCACCACTCGGGTATGCCTCTCTTCTCTCTCTCTCTCTCTCTCTCTCTCTCTCTCTCTCTCTCTCTCTCTCTCTCTCTCTCTCGGGCTATGACTTGGAATGAAGGATTTTTACCCGAAGGTCGATTGAGTCGTTTCTTCCTCTTGTCGCTCCCTAAGACCATCAGTGGCAATGAATGGAGCGGGGTGGCTGAAGATCTATCTGCTCGTTTTCACCATCAATCTCCATGCGTGAAGCTTGTTGCGTTTGATTCTGTGGACAGTGGGACGAAGTTTCTGGCATGTGCAGAGAAGGTTAGACCCACTTTCGTTGTTACAAATCATTTGTTAGATGTGATGCGCAACATCGCCACGGTCCCAACCCATTCATACCAAACCTTCAACCAAACGCATCATAAGACATTGTCACAGTTTGTACCTAGTATCTTAAATTGTTGCCATCTCATCAGAGGCGCCATTAGAAAAATATTAGTCACCGCTTCAGCAGTATGTGCAGCCAACATTGGTCTACACATCCGAAAGCAGCCAAGCGGTAAAATACTAAATCTTTATGGCACGAAGGAATCGGGCATCGGAGCAACCACGTGCTTTCTGAGTCCGGGTCCCTGATTTTCTTTCATTGCATCGGCTCGCCAAAGGCAGCACCGTCTTGAGATGTAGCAACAGTTGTCTTTACCCCATTTTTGGCATACATAGTGGACGGCCTTAGTGCTATTAGTTATATGTTACTAAATTTGTGCATGTACACACTTGTTAGTATCAATTTGTTGTCATCCAAACACTGTCGTTATGCTGTTGCAGTTATATTTACCTTCCTCATAAAATGTTCAATTTGTTATCTATTGTACATGAGTAAGAACTTGTAGCATCGTTGTAGTTAATTATAGCTTCTGATATTCCAGAATTTGGTTGTTTTCTCAGTACCAATTATTTCATTTGCACATTTATCTTGTTGAGAAGATATGTCATAATTAACATGTTTCTTCAGTTTTTCAAAATAAGCATTGGTGATTTTCTATGTTGTTATAAACCCATTTCCACTATAATTGTTACTGGTCTAGTTTTAAATATTATAGGATGAACGGAAGTATTCTTACTTGGAGTGGGTTGTCAAGAGTGGCCACAGTCTTTGAAGATGTGCCTAACGTAAGCTCGAGCATGTATAAGAAAGAGAACACACGTAGGCTTAGAGAAAGTCTTGTCAACACTGAAGCATATTTCAAGATGCGGGATAAAAAGTTGAAGGTGGAGAATGAGCTCAGATTTTTTAAATCAGACTTTCCTAAGATGGTGTTGGCGAAGGAGGAGGCACTTTCCAGTTGGCCCGTGCAAAATGGGTTCTTCTTGAATCGAAAGCGAGAGGTGGATAAGGCGAGCTGGATGATCTCGATTAGGGAAATGAATATATTTTTCTTATGAAGTTGAACTAGCTATATGTTGTACTGTGCTGTTTTCATGTAGCTACCGTACTTTGATGTTATAATATATTTATGTGCCTGATATGAAATTGGCAAACATCTGTTCGATATGAAATGTGAATTTGCATAATACTGGAATTATTAATTGTAAACTAATAAACCTGCTAAATTTGTCATGGATCTTTGCAAACGGTTCTAGCAGTAAAAGCGCTTGCGATGGATAGCCCAATGCCACACGGTTTTCTTCATCAAATCGTGTGTGATATAGTTGATAAAAGTAAACAGTTAACCAAGGAAGACCGTGTGTGATAGTTACACCTTTCAGACAGGAGCCTACACATAAAACTGTGTGGGATGTACGTCCAACGGAAACGCTTTTCCTGGATTTCTTGTGTGGGATGTACATAAGAACGGAAACGTATTCCTTGGATTGACTGTGTGTGATATACATACGAACGGAAATGTTTTTCTGGGATTCACCGTGTGGGATGTACATACCTATGTAAATGATTTTCTCGGATTACCGTGTGGGATGTACATACCTACGGAAATGATTTTCTCGGATTACCGTGTGGGATGTACATACCTACGAAAATGATTGGGTTTCGATGCCTCGCCCGATCGCACACGACCCCATCCTGGGTCCCAGGAGGACCTATCCCCGACGATTTCCGGGTCGTGTGGGAAGGACACCCTATCGCACACACTCACTTGGCGACGGTTCCAAATGTCGTCGTGGAAAGGGGTTAAAAACTGTTTGTTTAGGACCGACGCGCACCAGTGTGGTAGCTAATCTACAAGCTCAAACTTTCAGCAAGCTATGGAGCAAATGATTCACCAGTCATAACCACCTGAAGTTGATGAGGCTACCACAAGCATAATGTCACTTCTTGCTGCAGTGCGTCAGTATTTCTCCACTAACAGTGCAAAAAAGCACCTTCCTGCGTAATTCTGGGTTAGTTGTCAAGGTAATCTCATCCAAATCGTCTCTTGAAAAAAATCTTCCGCTAGGCAGAGTGATATATCTACTGCTCCATACACAAGTCCAATCCCTAATGGACGTCGTTTCGGAAACAAGAATAGTGGTTGACAAATGTCGTCAAGATATGAATGGTTTTGAAACCAGACTATCAGACATTTGCTTCGTTGTTCAAGAGCAATGGTGGAAAAAAGGGGAAGATCATGCTGCTTCATCAGATTCTACAGCCTAAAACATTAGCACTCAGGTCAAATGACCTGTGCTTCTATACATCTGATGGTGCTTTTATATGCAAGGACTGTAAACTTTATACCAATAGGCCTTTTGTTGTATGGTTGGAATTTATTTTGTTGTGATACATCATTTATGGTGCTGCCAAAGGCTGTAGAAATTACGACGCTACTTTTTGTATAGTGTAGGTTTATCTTAGTAATGTATCCGGCCGAAAGCTTCATAGGAGCCCAACGTGCTAAAATTCGTCGGGCCCATTCCAGTTGGGCTAAAAACGATTATGGGCCGTAATTTGCATGTAGCCCACTAAAAATATCTGGTCCTAAATCAGCACAAGCTTTCATATTTCTTTTGGTAGGCCTATGCCCACAGTGGGCCTTTAATAGGCCTAAACATAATTTGGGCCCTCTAACAATAAGCCGTTAACATGTGTAAATATCTCGAGCCCAGAAAAACATGGGCCTTTAAAAGGCCGAAAGTGAGATTGGGCCCTGATTGTGCCAAATAACCCACTGGTCATTAGCAGGCCGAAATGTATCTCAGCTCGTGGTGGCCCATTTACAATGCGGATCGTTCACAGGCCGAAATTCAGACGGGCCGTAAATGCGCCGACCTACTACACGGGCCTTTAACAGGCCGGAAGTTCGGTCGGGCTTGATTAGTGTCAGTTTTATATGGGCCGTTAATAGGCCCGATGTGACGTTGGGCCACATATGGCCCATGGATTTTGTCCGACGTTAACAGGCCGAAAATCACAACAGGCTGAAAGTGGCCCAAATCTACAGTGGTCCTCTAACAGGCCGAATGTCAGACATGGCCAGATATGACCCAAATTCTTCGTGGTCGTTTATGGCCGAAAGTTTCAACCTATAAATGGGCCCAAATGAAGCAGGCCTTTAACAGGCCAGAAACACAAGGGCCGTAATTCGCCCAAATACTTAGCGGCCTATTAACGGGCGAAGTGACCATGGGCCTCGATGATGACAAGTTTAGGACGGGCCGTTGACGGGCCGATTTGACACCAGCCGTACATGTGCCTTAAGCGTGAATGGGGCATCTGCAAAGGTTTTGTTAATGGGTCGGCCCGCTAATTTTGACTGGGCCAGCCTTTTTAAACTAAATGGACCACTGTTGGGCCGTGTCACATGTCGACGTATCATAGGCACCTTCGGTCCAATGAGTGGATGACATCTGTCACAACTGTGAGCCGACACGTGGTTCCTCTGGCCATTCAGAATTTTACACGTGGAAAATCCCCATTGGTCCGGGCTGTTAACGGGTTATCGGATCCAAACCGGAACCAGATAGCTAAACGGTGACCCGTTACGGTGGATGCCACGTGTCGGTTACCCTTGATGAAAGCACTTCTATGACGTGCGATTTATCGTCATGGAAGTGGACACTTCCGTGATGATAATTTTGGTAATGTCATGGAACACTTCTACGACAAAACATGTATGACTATCTTGGTTCTGTCATAAAATCTTCATGGATGACCTACTGTGACAAACATGTATCATCACGGAAGTGTATTTTTTTGTAGTGATTTTATCATCAAGAACATCATCTTCGAAGGTGGCGCGGGAGCCGCTGCCTTCCCAGGCGTGCGGGCGCGGCTGCTTTCGATCCCCACGAGACCCAAAGTCAACACGATCGAGCACCCTTCATGCCCACCATGTTTGATGATGCTGGCATGGACGACACCTTCATGCAGGATCATGCCAGCTTGGACGACGCCTTCACGGTCGCGGGGGAAGACCAACTCCAAGAAGGAGAACAAGCGTGAAGCGGCGTCACTTGCCTTGCATGCCACTTTGGAGAGCATGATGAGCAAGAGGACACAAGGGAGGAGAAGCGCCGGCAAGACAAGGAAGAGCAAATGAATGCCTTCATGGAGATCCAAAGGAGGAGGCTTGAGCTCGGTGCGGAGAAGCAAACCAAGATGCTCGAGCTGGAGGCGAAGAAGGAAGCCAAGATGCTCGAGACCGAGGCTACCAATGCAAGATCAAGGCCAAAGAAGTGGCACTCGCCAGCATGATGACGTGGGTGGAGATCATGAAGGTGGACTTGAGCACGGTATCGCTGAGGAAGAGGCCATGGTTCGAGAAGATGCATGCCGACATGCTCAAGTTCGATGACGAGTGATCTATGGCAGAGAGCGTCATCCCTTTTTTTGTATGCCGGCAATTGTGCGGGCATGACCACGGCCAAATGGCGTGGTCGAACTCCCGTCCCTCTTTTGTGTGCTGGCATGTGTCGACCGCTGGCAAGTGCGCCAGCATGAACCATGTGGTGGTTTTTCTGAAGGCTGGCATGTATGTCGGCCGCTAACATGGCGCTGGCATGACTTCTAGGCTATGACATGGCCGCTGGCATGATCTACAGTCACAAGACTTCTAAAATTTGTGTGCGGACATGAAATGGGTCGGTGCGCTGGGCGCACGGCCGGCCCAAACAAAAAAGGGGGCGGACGCCGAGCGGGCAGCCGACCTAAACGGACAACAAGCAAACAAAGCACGCATTGTTTGGGTCGGCGCGTTGGAGTTGCTCTTACAAGTGCGTTTGGTAGGGTGCATGGGCTCATTTGAGCTATGCCCATCTGATGCATAAAAGGGCCCTCAGCCATGCCCATCTCATGCACCCCAGACAGGGTGCATGGAGGTAGCTATGCTGGCCCTGACACTCGAAAAAATTCAGAATTTCAAATTTTGTTTAAATTTTTGAATTTTTTTAGAATGTCAAATATATTTAAATTTTCTAAAATTGTTCAAATTTACAAAAAAAAGTAAAAAAATTAAAAAATGTTTGGAATTTCAAATAAATCAAAATTTGTTTGAATTTTTTTATAAAATATTCATTTTAAAAAATCAAAAAAATTTAGAATTTTAAATATGTTCAAATTTTCAAAAAAATCAGAATTTCAAAATCTATTTAAATTTTCAATAAATATTTGAAATGATTTTTTTAATTTTCAAAATATGTATAGATTTTTATTCATGTTTTTTCAATTTTGTTAACCATTCAAAAAAAATTGGAAATCGAAATTGTTCAACATGTCTAAACACATGCAGACCGCCAAACAAAGTCTCAGCTCAGCATATCTCAGCGCATACATCACTGCCGAACAACAACAACTGCATAAATTCAGCATGTATACACTCAGCATCCAGAAATAAGAGAAGAGTGTTCCACCGAGCTCTCTCAGAGCTCAGTCTTTCTCGGCCGTCCGATCAAAACGCTTGATGCATTTTCGGTCGTTGGATCAAGATTGGGAGGAGTTGGGCCGTCAGATGGAGCCCATGCGACTGTAGGAATGAACAGTTTAGCTCACCACCAGAAATATCTCGTGCCACCGCCGTTATTCTCGTGCCCCGCCGAGGGTATTTTCATAATTTCGCTATGAGGTATATAAGCCCAACGCCCACCCGTTTCTCCCCAATCAGCTTCCTCTCCTCTGCATGTTTAGCCGCCGCCGCTCCCTCCCCTTCCACCGTGGCCGCCCCCTCCCCTTCCACCGTGGCCGCCACCCCCTCCCCTTCCACCGTGGCCGCCGCCCCCTATCGCACGACGGCGAGCCCGCCCTCCCGTCCCCTCCCCTCTGGTCGCCCTCACGCACCGCATCGCCTCCTGGTCGCCCTCTCTCTCTCTCTCTGTAGATTCCCCACTGCCGCCACCACCACGGCCAGCTCCGGCGAGGTCCGTCGCCATACAGCACAGCCACGAGCCCATCTCGTGACTCTACTCCTTCTCCGGTAGCGTTGACTGACGCGCCGCCTCTACGCTGCGTGGCCCGGCTAACCCTAGCACCACGGTCGCCGTCCACGGCGTCGCCATCGACGCTGCGCTGGCGCCTGCACCTCCGGTTGGTCCTCCCCGACCCCGTCTCAACCCTCGCGACCGCATCGCCTCCTGGTCGCTGTTCCAGGCGTCGCCATCGACTGGAGGAGCACGGGACTGTCGTCCTCGCGTTTGTGCACCTCCAGGAAGAAGACTGCTCGAGGTGAGACGCCTCAGATCCGTTGTGCGAAGGTGGAGGTGAGTGCCCTCGCCACTTCCCCCATTTCCTCCCTCTCCCTCTTTGTTTTGATCCCTTTTTTCTGCAGCTCGACATATAGGTCAGTGTATGTGTGTGTGCAGCAGCTCCAGAGGGACGAACGTCAAGGTAGCCACTGCTCCGTAGGTATGAATTGGTTCCCTAGCCTCTTATGAGCCCTACTTTTCATGGAGCAAGGTTGGCTGCTAAGTGTATGTGATTTGATGCCTCTGGTTCTTCCATGTATGGAAGAGATACTATTTAGTTGTCTGCATTTTTCTTACTCGGTTCAGTTTGGTGTGCCTATCAATGGGTTGATTCAAGATAATTTGTGATTCTGCTATCTAATTGATTGGTATATATGTGCTTTTTTTAATATGAATCGCTTCATGCAGAAGATCTGAGTTCAAAAAGATTGCATGACACCACACACGTTTGGTATTTTTTTATCATGGCCTGGGTTTGGTGGGTGAGCTCACTACCGTCCGCCTTGAGGTTGTGCTTCCCTCTCCCTCCTCTTTCTCTGTGTGTGTGTGCGCGCGCGTGTGTGACTGGTTTCGTTAACCGTGTTGCTGCTGGTCCGGGATCAGAGTACGACCATTGATTCGTGCCGCCCGTTTTCTCTGCCGAAGTCGTGGTTGCATGGACGCGGCTATAGTCAAAGGGTTGTCACCAGCGTGGCACCAGCGTCTCCCATCCCTCTCCCTTGGAGCTGGAAGGTACTGTCTCAGGCTTCCCAGATGTGTTGGATAAAAAATTGCACGTGATGGAATCAAATTTTGTTGGATCAGAAATTGCGGTTGATGGAATTAAAACTTGGATGTGATCAAATTAGGTATTGCTTGAGCTGAAAGTTGAATGTTTGTCGACTTGATTTGTAGTTCAACACGACAAAATTGTGGTGGATCGGGTGGTATAGTTTACATATTTGAAAATTTTGTTGAATTTTCAGAGAGGACCATGGCGTACTGATTACTGAAAGGAATCTGTGAGTTCCTGCACGATACATCTCCAGCATTTCTTGTGCAGATCAGTTCCTACTCATATTTCCCCCTTGCATAGCAATCGACTTATTTTAGGAACATTAATATCATCATTGGCCTATGAATTTATCACATAATTTCCTGCTTTACAGTTCTGGTGAACATCCTTTTTAAATATTTTTGTTTCTTGAAACCTCAAAACAGTAGTTTAAATTCTTTTCCATGAATCTACGTGTTGCTGCCTTGGTGATGGTAATTAGTTATGGATAGTTGTCATTCTAAAGTTGCTTGGTTCAGATATCTGCTTTTTTGGCAATGATTTTGCATGTTTTCTTCCTGTTCAAAATATACCATTTGGCAGCGACTAGGTTCAAAGATACTGACCTGTCCTATGTTGTGTTTGTCGTTTTAACAGTAGCAACCTGCTACTGAGTTATTCTACTGGCTTAGTTTTGCCTCTCTGTAGCATCCAGCAGCTTTTTATCTGAAGATTTTCACCATTTCTAAATACTACGTACTTGTCACTATGTAATAAAACCATACATCCAGCCGCTGCCCACGGGATATTCCCAGTCACCAATCTTGGTTATGTGAGCACTCCTTGACCTATTATTTAAATGAAATCATCCTGAAATCCAGATCTCATTAAGCCATCATACCAGGAGGAAAAAATGTGTTTAATTGGCAGGGTTAGGGACCTCTGAAGTAAGATCCTAGGCCGTAGTTTTGTTTTCCAGTCTCTTACAAAATTAAGAAAAAAAGTTGGTTACAACAGCAAAGGATTAATTAATTAATTTCCTCTTGGGATAGTCAGCTTAGAGGAAAGCTTGGTCATTGATTCACACAATTGATATTGGACTGCACATATTTAAACACCACAGGTGCAGCAGATTCAGAAAATCACTGTCTATGTAAAACCCTGTTTAGGTTATTGAGTTCCTTGCTAGCTTTAGGGTCCATACTTAATTGACGTGATGTTGTATTTGTAGATTTTCAAGTGCAACCTTCTTCAAGAAAGCTCAATATGCAGGTTAGTCGTAATTTGGTCAAACAACATTTGCACCAAAGTTTTGTTCGTGTAATGACACATATTTCCAGCATCACATGAATAAACCCAATTGATATTTGAGATGGGATGCACGGCTGTACAATATTTTCCCGCATATCTACTCCCGAACCACCTGCCAACCATACCTTTCACTATTTTTTTGAATGCAAATCAAGTATGTTCTTAAGCCTTTTTCTTTTGTAGAAAATCCTAAGCAAGGCAGGTATCTATACAGCAACAAGTTTCCGCAAAATAGGAATCGAAGAGTACCCTCATTTTAGTCCTTGAATTGTTTATTTTCTATATTATTTGGCTTCCGAAGTTCAGATGCAGTCCAACAACAAAGATTGTTTTTTCTTGCTTGTGGCGACGTAAGTACATGGTTTGCTCTAAAATATTAGTACTTTTGGGCTTACAGAGCACTATATATGAGTATATGTTTGGCTAGCGGTTCCCTTCGGGATACATGTGCTAGGTTTCAATATACGTCTTTGTTGCCTTGCTTGATTTGTTAGGGCGATCATTTTTTCTCTGTCTCGCAAGATATAATAGGCAGAGGCAAATACAAAATCTACGCCATAAATCGATCCACACCGTAACTATGATACGTAGAACCTGTCGCTTTAAAGCTTGCTCTGGAAGGAAGCATTCTACTTTATGCTCTTCGCTTATTATCTCTGTAAAATCTTAAGATTTTGGAGTGAGTTCTGAAATCTATTCTATCTAGACTTATACTTAGATTTGTCTCGTATCGGTTTTGCGTATCTTGTACTGAGTAAATAGTGAGGCTTAAATAGCATATTTGATTTCTCTTTTCAAGAACGCTGGGAGCCCTAGGATCTTTCATCCAACGGTGGGGAAATAACACCAAAATGATACATAAATGAAATTTAGATCTGGATAAAGAATTAAATCCTATGGCTAATCTGCAGTTAAGTTTGGTCTCTTCGAGATTTAGCTAATTCTCATTTGACTTAGCACTAGCAAACAGATTGATATTATGAAGTTGAGCAAAATATGGCTTCTTTATTGCACCTTCTCAAAGATATTTTCTCAAATCAAGTATAAATTGTGAAAACTACTCTTTTTTGTAGCTTCTATCTTTGCCTTCTGTTGAAGATAGAATGGATCTTCTTAGGGCTGCGATTATTGGCCCTAAGGGAACACCCTACCATGATGGCCTCTTCTTCTTTGATGCACATTTTACCTCTAATTATCCTTCCGAGCCTCCGTATATAAGCTTCGGCATTTCTTTTTATGTGATTATCTTTATCATTTTACTAAAATGCTTAACAATCGATGGTGCTGCAGTTGGTGCATTACCATTACGGAGGGCTTTGACTTAATCCGAACTTGTATAATTGTGGAAAAGTCTGCCTCATTGGTTTTATAAACTACCATGAGGGCTCTTCATCTCCAGTCGCTGGTCCACTGCTTCTCTGGTTTTATAAAAAGGTAGATATTGTTCTTTTCCTGCCTCATTGGTACTTATAGCCTTATAGGAGGCTGATTTTCAGATTGGCTAATAAGCAAGGCTTAAATTGGCTAATAAGCAAGGCTTCTCTGGTTGTATGAACCAGCATTACATTTGAAACCGAATCAAGTTAACAGAGATGTAAATGATTTTTTCTCGTCATGTTAGTCAAAATAGTGCATGACACATATCATGCCCATTGATATGCACGTGGTTACAGTTACTGTACTGATTACAAAATCACCCAAGCTCTGTCATGAGATTATAAGACAACAAAAAACAGTTGGTTACTTCTCTCCGATTTCACATGGATAGTTGGATTTTGCGGTACATGTGTAGTTTTAGTTCTGTAACTTTGATTGACTCCATGGTTAGTTATTCGCACACTGTTGGATGCTTAGTTCAGTTAAAATATAATGCCATATGAGTATAAGAATACTAACGAGCTTTCGCTCATGCTAGAGCTGCAGTAACAACTAAGCATCCGATATGTAATAACATCATGGAAGGGGCACGGAGCGGCGATCCAATATAAACCGGCGATGAAGGTATATTCGTATACAATATGTATATGGTACCATCATCTCGGGTTTCCTCAGACTTCCTGTTTGACCTTTGTGCATGTTCTTCTTCCACTGATTTTTCTCTCTTTTTATGATTACATTTTCAAGAAAATACCACTGTATGATTATATAGGTTTAACTCCTGTTCACATTCTTTACTTTTTCAAGTGCATGCTATGGTTCATATAATAACTCCATTTCTTTATATTTCACTTTGTCAAGTGCATGCTATGGTTCAGAGCAAAATTCAGTGTTCAATTAGAATTCACTGATGTTCTCACCTTAGATTTTATTTTGTGTAATTGTAGGAAGTGGGGATGGACATTCGTGGATTTGCCGTCCCTGATTTGCTTTGTGGAGGTATAATCTTTCATAATGTGTTGTTAACATATCTCTGGAATAAGTTTTTATGTTCAGTACATATAGTTTGGCTGATTATCTTTTAGGGGCCTTCTTTGGAAAGGCTTCGACAGACTGTTTGAATTACTGTCTTATTAGGTTAATGGAATTTGAACATGTGACTTTATCTTAGTGTCAACCATACAGAGGAATTAGTGACCTGTTCTTAATGATATATAAAGGAGTAGGCAGTAGTGCATGGTAATAATAAAAAATGCATCATGTGTGTGTGCAGGACACATGCCCATGATTCATAATGATTTGTGGCAGTCTTAGAAGAAAATTTCCCATTGCTTTCATCCCCTTTTGAGTGTCAATTGCAAAGTTCATCCGTTGGTGAAAGGAAATTGTACTCTTCTTTGTTTTAGTGCTCTGTCTCCCTACTTCTATGACAGAATGGTGTGGCTTTGTGTACAGTAAATGTTCTCTACTCTTGCATCCCATGTATTACTATTGACAGGGTTTGTCTACACTTATCTTTAAGGCTACAACCTGGAGTCTCATAGGTGTGTGAAGATGATCTAGGGCATTGCTTTGTTAGTGTCACGCCCAATATGCGACCCTATCCAAAAGGAACTCGAAGGTCCCACCAAGGATAGACCCGCATATTGAAACGCTTTTGCAAGGTGGATATCATTACATCAACATTACATAATAGATGGGGATACATACATAAGGCACAAATGCCACAAGAATACATCAATATCATATACAAGATCAACATCCGACTACGGATGAATCATAAACAGAAGCTCAAACGACATCCACCCTGCTAGCCCAGGCTGCCGACCTGGAACCTATCCCCTGATCGAAGAAGCAGAAGAAGAACTCCAACACAAGTAAACATCGCTCTCGTGTCATGATCATTGCGAAACCTGCACCTGCAACTGGTGTTGTAGTAATCTGTGAGCCATGAGGACTCAGCAATCCCATTACCATGGGTATCAAGACTAGCAAAGCTTAATGGCAAAGGAAGGGGTAAAGTGGTGAGGTTGCAAAGCGACTAAGCATATATGGTGGCTAACATACGCAAATGAGAGCGAGAAGAGAAACAAAGGAACGGTCGTCAACTAGTAATGATCAAGAAGTGATCCCGAACTCCTACTTACGTCAAACATAACCCGTAAAACCGTGTTCTCCTCTCGATCAACCCCGAAAAGAGACACTCACGGTTACGCATTACACGGTTGGTGTATTTTAGAAGGGTTTGCTTCAAGTTTACTACAACCGGATATTAACAAATTCCCATCTGCCACATAACCGGGCACGGCTTTGAAAGTTCAAACCTGTAGGGTGTCCCAACTTAGCCCATGATAAGCTCTCGCGATCAACGAAGGATATTCCTTCTCCCGGAAGACCCGATCAGTCTCGGAATCCCGCTACAAGACATTTCGACAAAGAATAAAACAAGACCAGCAAGACCTCCTAAGGCGTGCCGACACCCTCGATAGTAGCCGCACAGATCTCGTCTCGTGCCACGACCGGATAAGCGAAGCGACAGAACCGACGTAACCCATGTTGCCTGTGGATGGTCCCAAGACGGTGCTCTAGTTTGGACCAACACTTAGACAAGCATTGGCCCGGGGCTGAATAAAGATGACCCTTGGGTTAATTACTCCCAAGGGAAATGTAGGTGGTGGTGAGGCAAATGGAAAACCAATGTTGGGCCTTCTTTGGAGGAGTCTTATTCAAAGCGAACTGTCAAGGGGTCCCATAAATCACCCGACCGCTGTTAGGGACGCAAAATCCGGGAACATAATACCGATATGACGGAAACTAGGGCGGCAAGAGTGGAACAAAACACCAGGCGAAGGCCGAGCCTTCCACCCTTTACCAAGTATATAGATGCATTAATTAAATAAGATATATTGTGATATCCCAACAAGTAAACATGTTCCAAAGATGGAACAACATCTCCATGTTCCAACAAGGAACAAACTTCATCTTCACCGCAACTAACAACGCTATAAGAGGGGCTGAGCAAAGCGGTAACATAGCCAAAAATGGTTTGCTAGGAAGGGTGCAAAAGGTTAGAGGCTGACATGGCAATTAGGATGGCTTGATAAGCAGGTAATAGGTAGCCTTGACATAGCGATAGAACGAAGCAACTAGCATAGCAATGATAGTAGTGAGATCCGGGTAGCGGTCATCTTGCCCGAAATCCCGCTTAGGAAGAAGAACGAGTCCATGAAGAAGACGAACGGATGAAGCCGAACCAAGCGTAGATGAGCGGATGAAGTTTAACCAAGCGTGAGATTTAACGAATCCTCACGATCGCAACGTAAACAGAACTAACAAGAAGAAGCACACAACATAGTAAACACACCACACATGAACAAGACATGATGCACAACAAGCATGATGCATGATTTAATCTAGATGCGGCTACTCATGGCAAGAGATGATGCATACAAGAGCAACACCTCAAAGCAAGTTTAAATGAGGCCGGGAACAACATATAACAATTCCGATAAGTCCTCATATGCAAATTTTGAAATTGGTCCAGATCTGAATAAACCTTATGTTCAAGTTTTTAAACAGCAATTTAAGATGCACCACGATGATCTACATGAAATTCTAGTGAAGTTACATATAAAGTTCATTAGATTCGGAGCTACGGTCTAGAAGATATAAGCAAAACAAGATAAGCATGGCATTGATGCAAAATGCATACAAACATCAAGCAAACCACCTCAAAACAAGGATACAACATGATAATATGAAACTACATGCAAAATCAAGCAAGTTTCATATAGAGCACACTCAAAACGGAGCAACGGATCAACACATACACTCTATACAAGATATGACAACAATCTGTCCAAAACAGCAACTAGGCATATTGCAAGCATCAAGACAACACGCTACAGCACCCCAACATGAGAACAAAGGGCATGGGCATGATGTACAGGTAAAGCATTACAAAACATGAACACTGAGCTATCTCCAGAAACAACTAGAACATGCTCAAAAACACATGGCAAGATTGCAAGTAATAACAGTTTCAGACTTATCAGGAAATAACATCAGGTTTCAATGTTTAGAGCTATCAAACAACATGTTACAGGAACTTATCATGGCAAAAAAAGGCATGGCGTGAATCTACTAAATGCATAGAATAAATGTCCCTTACTGACCATGAGCCAAAAAGGATCAGAAGATATGATGGAACCCATGTAAACATGGCAAGTTATAAGACAGATTTAAACATGGCAGGAACAACAATGAGTAGGCATGTTGGTGAGCTCGAACCACTCACCACAGAGCAATACATGGCACGGAAAGGCAACCAACAGTAAGAAGATATGGCATAGAAGCTATACATGGCAAGAACAACATCATAGTGTGCATGGATCATCTACAACAACCTTGGCAAAATTGAATAACATGTCAACAATCTGCCAGTAAACATTTGATAGCCAAAGTAGAGCTCGACTGACTCAAGCTCTGGCACTCCATAATTGCAAACAAGGGCATAGATGGATAGAGAACAACCATATGTTATAAACATCCTTACTGAAGTATCTCAAAATAAGCGTGGATCTCTCGGTAGCATCAAGTTAACATGGCATAAAAATATCGGCAGAACAGGACTGAAATCAGCAACATCAGGAAGCCTAGTTTGCATGCTTGTGCTAGTCACCAAATTGATCACAAAAATACATGGAATAAACCCCTGTAAAGATGGCATGGCATATTACAAAACACATGTAGGACTCAAGTTCATAGGGTGCACACATCAATCATGGCAAAAATAACAAAAGTGCATGTTCTGATAAGAATCAGAAACTAACATCACATAGCCCTCTTCCAACAGAATTTCGGGCACCAAGATGAGCTCAAATGAAAATGATGCAATGAGATGAAATGATTTACTCGTCGAGGCGAACAATTTGACATATTATACGCACAAAACAGAGCTACATGCACAGAGTTACAATGCGATGAAAATGCATGAAAATATTAGCAGATTCGGGGACTTAGCAATTTCGAGGGGGGGGGAAGTCAACCTCGCACGGACTTCGAGGATGGCCGGAGAACTCGCCGGAGAACGGAAGCAGGGGCGCCGGCGTGGGAGATCCGGCGACGGGGCGCGGCGGCGGGGCCTCTCCCCGACCGGATCCAGCCGGATCCGGGCGCGAGGAGGCGCGGGGTCCGGCGAGGGCCGCATGCCACGAAGGTGAGTTTTGGCCAAGTAACGGCCGAAAGGGCATGGCCATGGAAGGCGGCGGCCGGGCGGAGCACGTGGCGGCAGACCGGGCGGAGGATTTGCGCCATGGGCAAGGGGCCGAGCCAAGGGGAGCGGCGAAATGGCGGCGGAGGCGGAGTCCGGCGGCTGGCGGCGATAACTCACGGCGGCATGGCGCGCGAGGCTCCGCGAGGAGCGGAGCCTGCGGGAGGCGCGGGCGGGCGGCGAACGGGTCGGGAAGGGCTGCGCTTGCCGGGCGGCGGGCGGGGACGGCGCTGGGAGGCCACGTGGCGGGCGGCGACTGGCTGCGGGGCGGCGGCGGGTTTCGTCCGGCCGGACCGGACATGTCCGGCGCGGCGCGGAGGGGAAAATTAGGGTTTCGGGAGGAAGAAGACCTGGGATTTCGAAGGGGGAGGCTTATTTATAGGTAGAGGGAGCTAGGAGAGTCCAAATGAGGAGCGGTTTTCGGCCACGCGATCGTGATCGAACGACGGAGAGCATGGAAGGGAGTTTGGTGGGTTTTTGGCCACTTTGGAAGGGGTGTTGGGCTGCAACTCAAAGAGGGCTTTGCGGTTACCCGGTTAACCGTTGGAGTATCAAACGTCCTCCAAATGATCCGAAACTTGACAGGCGGTCTACCGGTGCTATAACAAGGCTGCTTGGCAAACCTCGGTCCATTCCGAGACTATTTAACACCCGCACACGAAAAGAGGTAAAAGGGGGCGCCGAGAGACATAGGAGTGCCGGATTGCAAAACGGACAACAGGGAAAATGCTCGGATGCATGAGACGAACACGTATGCAAAATGAAATGCCCATGATGACATGGTATGAAATGCGAATGATGACATGGCAAAATGCAACACGCAAACACATGACATGGCAAAGACAGCGAATAACTGGCGGACACCTGGCGCATCGAATCCGGGGCGTTACAACACTCCTCCACTAACAAGAGATCTCGTCCCGAGATCTTAGGACCGAGACGGAAGGGAAAAAGGATGAGGTGAAACAAAAACTCAAAGAAGAAGCAAGGAATCGAGAGCACACGAGAAGAAGAGAGAAACGACGAGAATGACGAGAATCAAAAGCTCACAGAAATATGATAGACTCAGAAACAACTCCGGTTCGAACGAGATAATAAATGAATAAGGCTGAAAAGATTTAGGCAGCACTCTGGCTGAAAATGGAAGGATTAGAACATGAACTTCACAAGATGGAATGACACTTGACGAGATAAACAACGCAATGCCTCCGGAAGAATTGAAAGAATGGAAAGAAATGAACTTAGAAGGAAGGATTGAATGGAGTTGAATATCTGAGAAGAACAAAGAAATGCAAAACTCCAATTCTAAAGAATACGGAGAATTAATTACACTTAGAGATGCAAGAAGAAAAGATATTTGAATTCCACCAAAAATATTGATGAAACTCTTGAAGAAAGAATTAAATCATGAAGAACCACCATGAAGAACTCCGGTGACAAAAAGGACGATGAGATAAGATTGAAGGATGAAAGAATAAGATGAGCATTGCGATGATTTAGATGGAGGTTCCGACGAGATGACCAAGTAAATTTGAACTCCAGAAAAGAAAAGACTTGGAACTAGAATTTATTAATTAAGAACAAACTCCAAAGAAAAGGATTGAATCACCTCGAGGAAATAAGAATAAGATTTATTGTATGCTTATCCTTCATCAAATTAAATTGATGACAAGCAATGGACTTTGCATCTTACTTATTCTTCTAGACAAAAAGGATTGAGAAGGGATAGCACAAAACTTGAGAAAGTCTTCATGAACCACCGGTAGGATTGAAAAGAACAAATGAATTGATATGATAAACAAAGAAAAAGAATCTTGAACGAACCACCGTTAGAATTCGGAAATGACTGATGAAAGAGAGAGAATCACCGGGAAGAATTAGAAAAGCACGAAGATACTTGAGGGAATTAAAATGCAAGAGAATGAAGAGATCGCGAACTGATTGAAGAATACTTGAACGAAGCACCGGAAGAATATTGAGACGAACGAAGGGGCACGAATATGGAGTAATTGGAGAACGAATTTGAAAAACTTAGAATGAAGAGATATTCCGAAAAGATGGCCTCCGGATGATTAAGACGGAAAGTAACTCCTGAAATACTCCGGATGGGTAAGAAAAGAATTTGCATGACTCGAAACAAATAGATAGGCTAACATCGAGCTAGCACCTTGAATCTCCGGGAGAACGGACAAGATTTAAGAGAAAAATCTACGACGGTCTTCAAATGTTGAGAATGACGACGAGAACCACCATCCAGAATTGTTGAGGTACTCCGGGAGAATGAAATACAAAGAGGTTGAGCCAACAATGAAATGATTTGAAATTGATCTTGGAAAAGGCATGTGACTGATGAAATTCATACTTACGTCAAACTCCGAAAAGAATTGAGAATAGCTCCGGGGAAATTAGAAGAGTCGGGTAAGATCCTGGGAAAAGACCTGTGGGTTAGGGCCCACTAAAGAGATAACACCGTTGGGAAGGAATGTTGAACAGATAGATGATGCACCGGAAGAACTGAAATATTTGACTGAGGTGACAACCTCGAATTAATTGGAACACGCATTTAATCTCCTGAGATGTCTTCGGAACTCCGGAATGATTGAATTGCGAGAGGCAAATGAGCAAGGAGAACACTTGATCCAAGGAAAGAATATGATCAACACCGAAAACTTGAATTGAATCCACCGGGGAAGAAAAAGAGATGATGAATGTCAAACAAAAGAGAATTCACCGGTTGAAATAATTGAGGGAAGACTGAAGAGGCTCCACACGAATGGAATTGATGGTCGGAAGAAACTCGAACTCCGGGAATAATAGGGTGGGAGGGCGGGAAAACAAAGGCAACTTGGAAGGGAAATCGATTTAATGACTTCAAGAGGAAACACGGTTGCAATCATTGAGGAAAGAAAGCAAAGACTTCGCACGAGTAGAATGAATACTCGATTACGGACTCCGGTTCCGAGAAGAAAAAGGGTGGGCGGGTGGGAAAAGAAAGCAACTGAGGATTGAACTCAAAGATGAAGAGGCTCGAGTGAACTTGACGCGAAATGCACCGGATGAAAAGAGCTGAGGAACAACGATCGGAAAACCAACTGCGTGATCCTAAAGAAAATTTGAAGGGGAAGAGAAGTAATTCAAAACACCTACATCAAGATTCCTTACCAGAGCGGCGAAGGGGCTGAGGAGTAAACAGAATTCCTACTCTCCAATATAACTAGACTCCAAAAAGTTTTCTTCTAGACTCAACTGCGGCCAAACTACACGATCAATCAAGGGGGCTCCTAGGGTCGGTCGAGGCTCGATACCAACTTATCACGCCCAATATGCGACCCTATCCAAAAGGAACTCGAAGGTCCCACCAAGGATAGACCCGCATATTGAAACGCTTTTGCAAGGTGGATATCATTACATCAACATTACATAATAGATGGGGATACATACATAAGGCACAAATGCCACAAGAATACATCAACATCGTATACAAGATCAACATCCGACTACGGATGAAACATAAACAGAAGCTCAAACGACATCCACCTCGCTAGCCTGTGCTACCGACCGGAACCTATCCTCGATCGAAGAAGCGAAGAAGAACTCCAACACAAGTAAACATCGCTCTCTCGGCGTCATGATCATCGCGAAACCTGCACCTGCAATCGGTGTTGTAGTAATCTGTGAGCCACGAGGACTCAGCAATCCCATTACCATGGGTATCAAGACTAGCAAAGCTTAATGGGAAAGGAAGGGGTAAAGTGGTGAGGTTGCGGCAGCGACTAAGCATATATGTTGGATAACATACGCAAATGTGAGCGATAAGAGAAACATAGGAGCGTTCGTCAACTAGTAATGATCAAGAAGTGATCCTGAACTCCTACTTACGTCAGACATAACCCAGAAACCGTGTTCTCCTCTCGATCAACCCCGAATAGAGACACTCACTGTTACGCACACGGTTGGTGTATTTTAGAAGGGTTTGCTTCAAGTTTACTACAACCGGATATTAACAAATTCCCATCCGCCACATAACCGCGGCACGGCTTTCGAAAGTTCAAACCTGCAGGGTGTCCCAACTTAGCCCATGATAAGCTCTCGCGATCAACGAAGCGATATTCCTTCTCCAGGAAGACCCGATCGATCTCGGAATCCGGCTACAAGACATTTGACAAAGCAATAAAACAAGACCAGTAAGACCTCGGCGTGCCGACACCACTCGATAGTAGCCGCGCGTATCTCGTCTCGAGCCACGACCGGATAAGCGAAGCGTCTGAGAACCGACGTAACCCATGTTGCCAAGGGATGGTCCCGCACGGTGCTCTAGTTTGGACCAACACTTAGACAAGCATTGGCCCGGGGGGCTGAATAAAGATGACCCTTGGGTTAATTACTACCAAGGGAAATGTAGGTGGTGGTGAGGCAAATGGAAAACCAATGTTGGGCCTTCTTTGGAGGAGTCTTATTCAAAGCGAACTGTCAAGGGGTCCCATAAATCACCCGACCGCGTTAGGGACGCAAAATCCGGGAACATAATACCGATATGACGGAAACTAGGGCGGCAAGAGTGGAACAAAACACCAGGGCATAAGGCCGAGCCTTCCACCCTTTACCAAGTATATAGATGCATTAATTAAATAAGATATATTGTGATATCCCAACAAGTACACATGTTCCAGCATGGAACAACATCTCCATGTTCCAACAAGGAACAAACTTCATCTTCACCTGCAACTAACAACGCTATAAGAGGGGCTGAGCAAAGCGGTAGCATAGCCAAACAATGGTTTGCTAGGAAGGGTGCAAAAGGTTAGAGGCTGACATGGCAATTAGGATGGCTTGATAAACAGGTAATAGGTAGCGCAGCATAGCGATAGAACGAAGCAACTAGCATAGCAATGATAGTAGTGAGATCCAGGGTAGCGGTCATCTTGCCTGAAATCCTGCTAGGAAGAAGAACGAGTCCATGAAGAAGGCGAGCGGATGAAGCTTAACCAAGCGTAGAGCGAACGAATCCTCACGATCGCAAGGAAACAGGAACTAACAAGAAGAAGCACACAACATAGTAAACACACCACACATGAACAAGACATGATGCACAACAAGCATGATGCATAGCCGAATCTAGATGCGGCTACTCATGGCAAGAGATGATGCATACAAGAGCAACACCTCAAAGCAAGTTTAAATGAGGCCGGGAACAACATATAACAATTCCGATAAGTCCTCATATGCAAATTTCGAAATTGGTCCAGATCTGAATAAACCTTATGTTCAAGTTGTTAAACAGCAATTTAAGATGCACCACGATGATCTACACGAAATTCTAGTCAAGTTACATATAAAGTTCATTAGATTCGGAGCTACGGTCTAGAAGATATGAGCAAAACAAGATAAGCATGGCATTGATGCAAAATGCATACAAACATCAAGCAAACCACCTCAAAACAAGGATACAACATGATAATATGAAACTACATGCAAAATCAAGCAAGTTTCATATAGAGCACACTCAAAACGGAGCAACGGATCAACACATACTCTATACAAGATGACAATAATCTGTCCAAAACAGCAACTAGGCATATTGCAAGCATCAAAACAACATGCTACAGCACCCCAACATGAGAACAAAAGGCATGGGCATGATTTACAGGTAAAGCATTACAAAACATGAACACTGAGATATCTCCAGAAACAACTAGAACATGCTCAAAAACACATGGCAAGATTGCAAGTAATAACAGTTTCAGACTTATCAGGAAATAACATCAGGTTTCAATGTTTAGAGCTATCAAACAACATGTTACAGGAACTTATCATGGCAAACAAAGGCATGGCGTGAATCTAATAAATGCATAGAACAAATGTCCCTTACTGACCATGAGCCAAAAAGGATCAGAAGATATGATGGAACCCATGTAAACATGGCAAGTTATAAGACAGATTTAAACATGGCAGGAACAACAATGAGTAGGCATGTTGGTGAGCTCGAACCACTCACCACAGAGCAATACATGGCATAGCAAGGAAACCAACAGTAAGAAGACATGGCATAGAAGCTATACATGGCAAGAACAACATCATAGGGTGCATGGATCAACTACAACAACCTTGGCAAAATTGAATAACATGTCAACAATCTGCCAGTAAACATTTGATAGCAAAAGTAGAGCTTGAATGGCTCAAGCTCTGGCACTCCATAATTGCAAACAAGGGCATGGATGGATAGCGAACAACCATATGTTCAAAACATCCTTACTGAAGTATCTCAAAATAAGCATGGATCTCTCGGTAGCATCAAGTTAACATGGCATAAAAATATCAGCAGAACAGGACTGAAATCAGCAACATCAGGAAGCCTAGTTTGCATGCTTGTGCTAGTCACCACATTGATCACAAAAATACATGGAATAAACCCCTGTAAAGATGGCATGGCATATTACAAAACACATGTAGGACTCAAGTTCATAGGGTACACACATCAATCATGGCAAAAATGACAAAAGTGCATGTTCTGATAAGAATCAGAAACTAACATCACATAGCCCTCTTCGAACATCATTTCGGGCATCAAGATGAGCCCAAATGAAAATGATGCACTGAGGTGAAATGATTTACTCGTCGAGGCGAACAATTTGACATATTATACGCACAAAACGGAGCTACAGGCACAGAGTTATGATGCGATGAAAATGCATGAAAATATTAGCAGATTTGGGGACTTAGCAATTTCGAAAGGGGGGGGAAAGTCAACCTCGCACGGACTTCGAGGATGGCCGGAGAACTCGCCGGAGAACGGAAGCAGGGCGCCGTGGGAGATCCGCGACGGGCGCGGTGGCGGGGCCTCTCGACCGGATCCAATGGATCCGGGCGCGAGGAGGCGCTGGGTCCGTGAGGGCGGACCGGCCATGGCGCTACGGCGAGTGAGTTTACGGGCGGCGCGAACGGCCGAGGCGGCGCGGCGGAGTACGTCAAGTGAGCACCGGCGGAGGACGGCATCAAGGGCGGGGCCGAGCCAAGGCTGGGAGCCGGGCATGGCGTGAAGTGAGTCCGGCACGTGGCGGCTGGCGAATCTCGGCCATGGGTGGCGGCAGGCGAGGTTCATGAGGAGGAGCCCGCAGAGGCGGGCGGCGAACTGGCCGGGCGGGTTGCCGGAGCGGGCTGGGCGGCGGGGACGGCGCAGAGGCCACGTGGCGGGCCACCGGGTCATGGGCGGCGGCGGGTTGTCTCGGCGGACGGACATGTCGGGCGCGTGGAGGAAAATTAGGGTTTCGGGAGGAAGAAGACTGGATTTCGAAGGGGAGGCTTATTTATAGGTAGAGGAGCTAGGAGAGTCCAAATGAGGAGCGGTTTTCGCCACGCGATCGTGATCGAACGACGGAGAGCATGGAAGGGAGTTTGGTGGGTTTTGGCCACTTTGGAAGGGTGTTGGGCTGCAACTCAAAGAGGGCTTTGCGGTTACATCTTGCTAACCGTTGGAGTATCAAACGTCCTCCAAATGATCCGAAACTTGACAAAGGCGGTCTACGTGCTATAACAAGGCTGCTTGGCAAACCTCGGTCCATTCCGAGACTATTTAACACCCGCTTTACGAAAAAGAGGTAAAAGGGCGCCGAGAGACATAGGAGTGCGGATTGCAAAAGCAGACAACAGGAAAATGCTCGGATGCATGAGACGAACACGTATGCAAAATGAAATGCCCATGATGACATGGTATGAAATGCGAATGATGACATGGCAAAATGCAACACGCAAACACATGACATGGCAAAGACAGCGAATAACTGGCGGACACCTGGCGCATCGAATCCGGGGCGTTACAGTTAGGGACTTACTTATGTACAAGAATGGCATGTTCTTTCACGTGTAATATATTGTGGTTTTTTATACTCGACACCACCTAGAACATGATCATTTGTAACTCGCTTCTATGGTTTGGATCTCGAAAGACCTTTGGACCATGGTAGCCGGAATGCACACGCCTAAGACCGCTCCTTGGAATTCCAATATACTTAGGTAGATAGAAATGAAAGTTGAGGACCAACATGTATGTTGTATCGTGGATGTCCCCCTTCATAGCATTGTTTTATGAAATGCACTAATACTCCGAGAAGTTGTTCTGAATATATTTGTATATTTGTTACAACAAGTATGCTTTGGTATGAAAATTGCCAATATCGTGTGATGAATCTTGATGTTTAATATTGAATCATTAGTAAGTGTTTACTAACCTCCTTTTTTAGATGTTACCTTTGCAATGATGTTGTTTTTGGTATAACTTTAGCCTATGTTGGGTAGCTGCCTTGCTTATATATGGATGTGCTGCAAACTTTGTTTCAGATTAGGACATTGCTCTCTCATGTTCGCCTCTTAGTACTGAACTTAATGGAAGTGGTTACCTTTCGTGGTCTCGTGACTCGATGTATTTTATTAGAAGTGAATGTTTGTTCTTTATTTTATTTTATTGTCCTATTTGATTACGTACGCTAAATCATGATTATACTTGCTTGACCACATCGTTAGGACCGACACCCTCGCACCAAGGCGCGCTACTGATCTAGTGTATAAGAAGAGAACAACTAGGCTAGGTTCATATTCCCTCCATCCTGAAATAAGTGTCTCAACTTCAGACTAAGTCTAAGATAAAATCAGACCGAAATTGAGACACTTATTTTGGAGACGGCAATACATACTACCAGTCCCACGGAAAAAAAGAGTAGATGTCTCTTGCTTCTGGCTGGGCTATGAGCCAACCCAGGCCTGCCTCATATATGTGTCTCAGAAAGAAAAGCTCTGCCCCCAAATCGTCGTTCCTCAACCAAAAAGAGAAAAAAAAAAGCAGATCTAGGTTACTATGCGTAGCGGCGGCCATGGTCTGGCGCAGCGCCCCCGCCGCGGTGGCCAAGTCTATCGGCCTCCCGCCGCCCGCCCCCGCCGCCCGCCCCCGCGGCCGTCCCCCTGGTCGGGAACCCGCTGCCCGCTCCAGCAGGCAATCGGCCCCCAGCGCCTACGCCGACCGCCTCCGCCGTCAACCCGCGGCCGCTCGCCCCAACCAGGAACATGCTGTCTGCGGCCGGTGCTCTCGGGGGCAGCTCCCATGGCGGCATTCCCCTGCTCCCGCGGCCAACAGCTCTCTCCCCACCAACAGCCAGCCCCCGCCCAGGGTCGGCGTCTCTGGAGGCCCGTCGCAGGGAGGCGGCAATCCATCGCTGCCAGCAGCCCAATCCTCTGGAAACATAAAGAAGAAAAAAGGGAAGTGCAAAAAGTGCTTAGATCCGGGTCATGTCATTGAAGATTGTCCGAAGTTACCATGTCCACGATGCACAGGAACTAGACACACCAGGGGCAACTGCACTACCCCTGCCGGGCCAGTGTGTTTCCGGTGTTGCGACATTGGTCACTATTTGAAGGATTGTGTGAGCCAAGTTTATGGCGCACGATCTACGACATGCGGCGGGGCTGGGCATGGCGATCCCAATAATCTGAAGCACAATATCAATTGCGCCAGCCCTCCAATACTTCTTCTGTGTACATCGTGTAACAACCCTGGACACCGGCCACGTGATTGTCCTCAGAAGTCAAGCGAGTATGCCGGGTTTAGAGGTTTAGCACTCTGTCCAAACTGTCGGCAGTCTGGCCACATTTATCGTGACTGTCCTTCCGTGATCTAAACTTATACTTTGGTTGTGGCTATTCTATTTCTGGTATCCTATTCTGTTAGTTGATACTTGTGATGCTTGTACTCCTAGGTGATGTTTGGTTAGTAAGATGCTTGTACTCCACCTTTGGACAAGATCCCTTATAAGACAATACTTTAGTTTGTTCCAAGTTATTTCAGAATTCTGATGATGTGGTTCAGATCACTAAAAATGTTGTGTTATCTACTCTTTCCAAGAAAGAATTTTTAGAACTATTTGAAACCTTGAGCGACCAACTTTCACTTATATAGAATGGATTCTTAAAATTTCATAGGTGAGGTTAACTTCTTTCTTTGTGTTATTCAGTGAATGGACATTTTCTATTACTCTGATGTGTGCTTAGCACCACTGTTTCTTAACATTTTAGATTGTCAGTGCCAAGAGATAGTGAGAACTGAGAAGAAGAGCATTTACAGCCTGAAGAGCATCTCCCAGCTTGGATATGGCATCCTGTTATAGGTTAAGATTTACTCAAATGTTTTTTACTTAACCTTGATTTTAACATTTGAAACAATTTTCCTTTTCTAGGTGTGGGCATTCTCAAGCTGTTGCTCGAGTCCAACGTCATGCTCTGCTGCAAGATTTTGTATCTCTTCATGATCACTGTCCTCACCAGCGACATCCAGGATGCGCAGATTTATTGTTAACTCGCTTGACATCTGGTAGCTACTGGCTTACTTTTACTACTTATAATACTGAGTTTTGCGCATGTTGCTTCTCTTTTATCCTGATGGCAAATATGTTGGATTGTTTATTTTGTATGAAAGCATTAGTTGGAAGGCTTTTAGGACTTGTTGATCTCTTCTTTTTTTAACTGAGCACTGGCTGATCTTCATTTTACCTATAAAGGGAAGAGGGCGGTAATAGATATAAAAAGGACCGACAAGAAAACAACATTGAATTTTCTTTTCTTTAGCTGCAGAAAATTCGCTTTTCAGTTCCAGATAAACCAGTTTATAGGTGTTCAAAGATATCACCGTAGAAGTTTGATTTTAATAAACCTTCCCCCTCCATATAGGGATTAATGTGCCAAACAGTTATTTAGGCTTTAGCTACGTTGTTGATCACATGTCGGTGCTTCTATCTGGTTAAGCCGTTAAAATAGGAATCAATAATTAATTTACAGCTTAGGCTAACCTTGAAAAGAAAGGAAATGAACAGTTCTGTTACAAAGATAACACACCATAGCGCAAGCATGAGCTTTATCTGTTGCTTCCTGCATGTTTTTAATCGATGCAATGGAGGATTGTTTGTTGTGTTTTACATTCTGTAGCTTTTTACATATCTGTATATTTTCCCCTATTGTGGATCCAAATTTTACAAGGAATCCTTGGTGATTCTGAGTTTATTTCTGTGATACAGAATGTGAGATCGTTGATGGGCATGGCTGGCAATTTCTTATGTGGAAACAAATCAGGTGCTTCTCTTTGATGTCTGATCTGTATAATTACAGATTTATTATATTTTTATGTTTCATGATTTTGGCGAGCTGAACAAAGAGTCTGTATTGTTAGTACTTCGGCAAAAAGAGTTGGAAACCATGAGTCTTAGCTATAGGATCCAGCTTTGGGGTACAGGCTGTATATGTAGGTTCAAAGCAGTACCAGTGTTGCCTGTATGCAGTGTTCTAGATGATAGCTACCTTGCTTTAATGCCAGCCGGTTCTAGAGCTATACATCCTGTTTGTGCTAAACGAGTTTTAAGTTTTGGTTGTAAAATCAAATTTTGGTTGATTTATTCATTTCTGATCGTAGTGGCTGAGGAACATGTTGGGGGATTTATGAATTTGTGCAACATCGAGGCACATTTATTCTGTGTGTCCATATCTGCAGGACATTCTTCTCTTCTTCTGATCGTAGTGGCTGAGAAACTTGTTAGGGGACTAAAACAGGTTCCTATACAAGTACATATGAGTCTTGCATACAGTGACTGCATAAAATCAGTCGAGCCAGCAAAATTTGTGGCCACAGCTGGCCTATCAGATGATTTGTTGTTTACTGAACATGACAGGTATCTGTTTTACGGACCTATGGTGTTGTGTGGTCTGAGTGCACGAACCAATTGTGAAACAGCAGTTTGTTCTACATACCTCGATCCTTGAATTAACTTGTTTGGTTTTCCTGGCAATGAAGAATGTGTGTGAATTGTAATAAGAATGGGAATGAGTGCTATCAGTCAGACATTTCAGAAAACGAGCTGGGTACAATAATAACTTTTATGGTTGAAGGGTCAATTATGAGTTAATAATTTGTTCTTCCATTAAAAGTTGTGTTTCATTGTAAAGATTTTTCTCTATCTGTGTACAATCTAAGGTTCGAAAGCTCTTCCATCTTCCTGCATGGTAGTCTCCTTATGCTTAGCCTTTTATCAGAACTGATGGACAGCCCTGCGTTGAGGCTCAAGAGTTTATTTTGGTGCAAACATGTTCATTGCAGTTGGTGAAGAGAGATACAAAGATGCAGGAAATGTTTCTGTGTTTTGATGGCCTTGTTTTGATGCATCAATGCACTAGAAACAACGGATGATATTTGGCTATTTGATAAGGATTTCATACAGTTATGTGTTCTCAAGATGTTTCAAAATATTTTATTCTGCTGGAAGGTGAGGATTGTCGTGAGCTGTAAGATTGCCATTATTGAAGAAAGGACCGCAATACATAGAGAAGTGGTACAACTGATAACATTTGGTTAGGTTTGCCCATTATAAATTTTGAAAATGATTAGCTTGCTAATCTCCATTCATGCATTTTCATTTGATTTTCTGTGCTGCGAGTATCTTATGACCTTATATGCACGCCTGGTAGTCGGCAGACACTCAATGAAGGTAGCCCTTGAAAGTAATTTAGCCTACTCTTGCTGATTGTTGTTATGTATATTTATTATTCTCATTTTTTACATACTTGGGATCTTATAAATTTCTAATGCTAGAAGGGGTACTGCCCATGGTTAACTTATCAAGTTGTTCTTCGGTTGTTGATTGCTTGATTTTTCCTCGGGCAGGAGAGGGCCTTTGAGAGCCACAGCGACCGTCCAGTACAGAACAAGGTATGCTCAGTTCTGGTTGTCTTGCATTTGCTTGCCGGCAAGCAACACTCACTTCATGGATTGTGCATCTACTCTGGATTGTGCATCTACTCTGTATTTTCTTATTGGTTTTACCTGCTCGACAGTGTAAAATATAAGGTTAGGAGTTAGGTGCTCCTCTCTTTGCTTTTCACTTACTCCGCTCTCCGATTTTCACTTGCTATTATGTGGACTTTGTGCAATGGATGTGTGCAGATCGGAAAAAGAGAAGAGGAATCTACCAGAGGAAACTGATTATTCTCTCTTGTGAACCTGGTCTCTTAAGGCATAGCTTTCTTTTATTTATTCATCAATGTATTTTAGATAGTGAAACTCTTCCTAAGAATTCCCTTCTGCAGTTGAAATAGTGTATCTGCATATAAAAATTAGGACGCCGATAAGTGCCACACGCGTGGGCGTTAGGGAGACTGCCCACACATTTTGTGTGGTGTATAAGAGGAACAGCCCACACATCTACGTGTGGGCAAAACAAGTAATGCCCACACACCTCTTTTTTCCCCTCCCGGTCTCTATCACACGCGTGCGTGTGGTGAAATGAATAACGCCCACCACGTCCCATATGTCAGCCTCGTACCTCCGGTCCCGCACGTCACACTGACAGCCACTGCGTAGCGTCATGATTGCCATGGTCTGCACCCTTGTCCATGTTTGTTTAAGCTGTAGTTGTCATGTCATTGAACTACGGTTGCCATGTCGGACAACCGTAGGTTGCCATGGTTGCTCAACTGCAGTTGCTATGTATGATCTGGTCTACTGTAGTTGCCATGATTTCAAAATTTTAGGAGTTGCCACATACTAACACTAGGCAATTGAGAGAGTTGCCATGTGCTCACAAGCATGCTAGGGCAGTTGCCATGTAAAAAGGAAGAGTTGCCATCTGATTACGTGCACGTTAGGGCAGTTGCCATGTACCATGCAAAAAAACACATGGCAACTCGGTAAAGAGAGAGTTGTCACCTGCTTATAAAGCACACTAGGGCAGTTGCCATGTGCGCTGCAAAACATGTGGCAACTAGCAGCTTGGGTGTGGGAGAGGAGACGGGCGTGTGGGTGAGATGACAAATGCCCACACACTAGCCCTTATGCGTGCGTGAAAAGTGGCGTGTGGGCGAACTGTTGAACGCCCACACACCAGCCCCTCCCGTGTAATGAAACGACCGTGTGGGCGACCGGGTGAACGCCCACACACCAGGCCAGTCCTACGTGGCACTAAAAACATGCCAAAATTCATGTGCTCACGAATGGACGCGGATCCACGCGTGTAGGCGAGATGCAAACGCCCACACGTGTGGGCGTTAACATTTCCGCAAAATTATATTTTCATCTAAATTTTGTTTTTGACCACATCGAGCGATCCGATGGAATGTTATTATTTGGGTTTTTTAATATATTTTCGCTCGGTGGAATGAACTCTGCATCTTTTATTTAGATGAAGTCAAACTTTACAAAGTTTGACTAACTTTATAGAAAAAATATTAACATCTCCAATACTAAAGTTATGTGTTATGAAAATTAATTTTATTAGGCATTTAATATTATTGATTTTATAGTGCGGATGTTGATATCTTTTCCTACAAAGCTAGTCAAATTTTACAAAGTTTGACTTTGACCAAATGCTATATGCAAACTAAAAAAAAATGAAGGGAGTATGTATAGTGTCCGAGTCCAGCTACGATTGGTTGCAGACTGAAACCAACTTCCACGAGTCAGACTTTCACAGCCCGAGTCCGGCTTTCATAGCCCGAAAGTGCCTTTCGTCAAGTCTGACCTTAGACCTTTGAGACTGCCTTTCATAGACTCAGAGCCCGACTTCCATTGCTCGAGGAGCCTGCCTTTCACACTCCAAGTAGGGCTGCAAGAAAAGCTCGAGCCTCGTGAGCCGTTTGAGATTGACTTGCTTTTTAGTTCGACTTGAGATCGATTCGAAAATAAACAAGTTAAGTTTAAACACATTATGTAGCTCGACCGAGGAACGAGCCGATCTTGAGTCAATGCCAGCTCACTCGATTTTAGCTCGATAGTTTGACATATTATCTTGCCTAGATGGTCTAAAGCCATGACATTTTCGTTATAGAGTTATTTTCATAGTCTAAAATAATTTACCAAAATAATTAGAGATAAAAACTGGGGACGTTTGTAGCTACCATCATGGGTAGCAAATTATTTCCAAATATATTATTTTGGACATCTTCTATGATTATGAGCTCCATTAATTAGTTTCAAACTTGAGCAAATTAGTTAAAGTTGGACAAGGAAGACAACGTAATTAGTTATGTTTGGGTATATTTATATAGAAGTTATATTGTTATAGATCCTTCGACATGTGGTGCTTGCTTAGAATCTTTTGCTAGCCAAAAATTCATACTAAGTAGAGATACTAGTGGTGTATCCAAAAACCCTTAAACCCAGTTTCTTGCCATAAGTGTCCACCATATATACCTATGGATTGAATAAGATCCTTCAAGTAAGTTGTCATCGGTGCAAAAAGCAATACAAATTGCTCCTAAATATGTATGTTCTTTTATTGTAAGGGAAAACAAGCGTTGTACGAAGTTGTGATGGTAAAGAAATAAAAGCGATGGATTGCATAATAAAAGTTGATATCACAAAGGGCAATCATTCGATGTAGATAGAACCATGGTTGTACTAGCCCACGAACTAGCCCCGCCACACATAATCGAGACTCCTCCAGATTGCACACTTAGACCGTTGGACAGAGAACCAGCTACAACCCATCTAACCCCCAACCCCAGCGGATAGTAACCTACTTCTAGATGACACAACTACATGTCCACCACAGAGTACCCCCACACGAGCAGTTTGTAAAGCAACTACAGTGCCCAAAGCATGAAGACCACCACAGTGATGAACCCAAACTCCTTTGCTCTTGAATCACTATATTTACTGAGACCAACTAATTTCCAATTTGAAAGATCTAATTGAAACTCCAATGGCGCAACAGGTGTGTTTTAAACCTATTTCTTTAACTGATTGTTGTTCTAACTTCTTGCTCTATGTTGATTTCAGTTTCAGTTATATAAACAGTTATGTTCTCATGTGATGCACATTACAAGTGTTGCCAGCGCTGTGTAGTTTCTCACACTTATATTCTGTCTATGCTGTTGTGTCTTAAAAATATATGATTTGAACTGTATCTCTATCTTGATTTGGCCACATAAACTAGAATGATATGGACAATACACTGACCATAGTACATAGATATATGTTTGTTTCATGTTGTTATCCTGTCCACCTTACTACTGAACCGGTTTACCAAAATGAGTTTCGTATACTACATGCTAAACCTGTGATGTGTCTGCTTGTTTCTCTTGTAGAATGCGAACAGAATATTGGAGAAGAGCACCCCCACTATGCACTGGTAGAGAAAGTAATGCAGATAAGGTTCAATATAGTGAGACAACCCTGTTGGTCTCCAAGAAAGGTGATAAAAATGATCTTATAGACAGTGAGACAACCACACAGTCATGCTTTGATGTAGTGTTCGAGTTAGTGTAACAGTACCGCTGGCACAAGCTCCTCGAACTCGTTGCCTGAATCACTTGGGCTTCTTCATCTCAGCTACTGGTGAAAGGCATCGATCATTGTGATGCGACAAGAAGTCAAGGACCGAGGAAGTCCTGCGAATTGAGATGCATATTTTACGGTCCAACAAGAAGCGTTGGAGGATTTAAGCGCCCAAACAAGAGAAAGTTAATAATCTTGCTAAGCATCTTGCGATTATGGGTACCTGTGATATTGTTTCTTGAGCTCTTGAAGTGGTTTGATTCCGGACTTGTTTTGCTGTGGAGTCTATTTGCTTGGTCCGCCAACTTTGACAACCAGTATGTGATATGTCGCTTTGTTCCCTATATTTGCAATCGGTGGCGAACTTTGATGCCCAGTGGATGTAATATGTGTAATAGTCGTGATACCTAGCGTAAGTTGCTTGCTTATTTATTTCCTTGTTGTCTTCTTTATTTGTTTGCTTGTAGTCAGTGCAGTTCTTTTTCCGTGGTTTGTTAGTGGCCGAATTAGGCCACAATAACCATGGGCTAAATATTTACTATAGTGAACATGGGCCTCCTACAGGCCATAGAAAAAATGGGCCTTCTACGGCCGTAGAAACAACGGGCCCTCTACGGGTTGTAGAAACAATGAGCCCTCTACGGGCCGTAGCATCAATGGGCCTTGTACGGGCCGTATGATCGATTGGCCAAACATGGGCCAATAACAGACCACATTATGAGCCCTAAATGGGCTAGAGTTGGAATCGTCCGTCCATGGGCCGACCATGATGGGCCGTCATTAATCGTACATATTTGATGTCGCTAAGAAAACGGTCCAAAGGATTAATGGGACACAAACGGGCCGATTGTAACCACGGGCTGAATTTGGCCCACAAGCAGAAAATGCCAGTAACGGGCCGTAAGTAACCGATTGCTGGAAATGAGCCCAAGAATAAATGGGCCTTGTGACGGCCGAAAGACAACACGGGCTGAAAACGGCCCAATGGAATAGTGGGCTGTTAATGAGTATAAAGTGGTGCACTATTCATTATGGGCCAGTTTCACCACGGGCCATTAATGGGCCAAGAGTTACAAAGGGCTCATATGGGCCGAAAGACGTCATGGGCCATACAAGGGCCGGAAGTTACAACGGGCTGGAATCATATTGGACGACCCAGATGATGCTACTGGGCCTAATTCGGATAGTCTATAACTGGCCGTGACTTCGTGGGTTGTAAATGGGCTATATGCGAACAGGCCATTAACAAGCTTTTCATGGACCGGCCCGCTACCTTTTGACCAAGTCAAACGGGCCGGCCTTTTCACTGGAATGGGCCTCTGTTGGGTCATGCCACATGTCGACGTATCATAGGCGCCTTCGGTCCAATGAGTGGATGCCATCTGTCCCAACAGTGAGCCAACACATGGTTCCTCTGGCCAATGAAAAATTTACACGTGGAAAATCCCCATTGGTCATGGCTATTAGCGGGTTACCGGATCCAAAACGGACTCGATAGCTTAATGGCGACCCATTACGATGGATGCCACGTGTCGGTCACCCTTGACGAAAGCACTTCCATGACGCGCGATTTATTGTCATGGAAGTGGACACTTCCGTGATGATAATTTTGGTAATGCCATGGAACACTTATACGACAGCACAGGTATGACTATCGTGATTCTGTCATAAAATCATCATGGATGTACATGCATGACAAAAAACGTGACCTACCGTGACAAACACGTATCATCACGGAAGTGTATTTGTTTATAGTGTATACTCTTTAGGGAGTTCGGCTTCCGTCCATTCAGCGACAAAGTCGGCCAGCACTTGAGATTTAATAGCCCGACATGGCTTGTATGTTATTTCGAATGGTAGAAGTTCGATGGCCCATTTGGCTATGTGGCCAGTGGCGTCCCTGTTGTTAATAATGTCGCTAAGTGGTACTTTCGATGCCACTGCGACCGAACACTCTTGAAAATAGTGTCTTAGTTTTCGGGATGCCATGAAGACCATATAGGCTACCTTTTGGTAGTGGGGGTATCGGGATTTGCATGGTGTGAGGGCCTCGATACATAATAAACTGGTTTTTGGGTGGGAATTTATGTCCCTCTTCCCCTCACTCGACGACGAGTACAACATCGACTACCTAGTTAGTTGCCGAGATATACAACAACATAGGCTCGCCAATACAGTGCGGTCGAGGATTGGGTTGCTTAAGTAGTAGGGCCTTGATTTCCTCCAATCCGGTTGTGGCAGCATCCGTCCATTCAAAGCTATCAGTGCGTCTTAGTAGCTTGTAGAGTGGTAATGCTTTTTCTCCTAATCTGGAGATGAAGCGGCTTAAGGCCGCGAAGCACCCTGCTAGTTTTTGGACTTGCTTTAGCTATATTGGTATAAACAATTGTGACAAGGCTCGGATCTTAGATGGGTTTGCTTCAATTACTCCATGGGAAAAAATGAACCCTAGCAATTTTTCGGCTGGAACGCCGATTTACACATTTTCGAGATTAAGGCATTATATGTCATATGTCCGGAGGTTGTCAAAGGTGAGGCGAAGATCGCCTACTAGTGTTTCGACGTGTTTTGTCTTGATGACCATGTCGCCCACATATGCTTCAATTGCTTTTGCCGATTTGTTTTTCCAAGCATGTTTGAACCATATGTTGCTAAGTGGCCCCAGCGTTTTTGAGCCCAAAGGGCATAGTGTTGAAGCAGAAAGGGCCGTACGGGGTGATGAATGTTGTTGTGGCCTGATCCGATTCCTTCATTTTAATCTGATGGTATTCGGAATAGGCATCGAGGAAACACAATGAGTCGTGTCCTACGGTTGCATCAATGATCTGGTCAATGCGGGGCAACGAGAAAGGGTCTTTAGGGCAGGCCTTATTGAGGTCTTTGAAGTCAACGCAAAGGCGCCAGGATTTGTCCTTCTTTGGTACCATGACCAAGTTGGCTAACCAATCCGGATGTTTGACTTCCCTAATAAACCCGGCTTCTAGCAGTTTGGCTAGCTCTTCTCCCATGGCTTGACACTTGGGTTCGTAAAATCTCGCGATTATGCCGCTTCACGGGTTTAAACCCCTTGATTATGTTTAGGTTGTGTTTGGCCAGCCTGCCTGGGATGCTGGTTATGTCTGAAGGGTGCCAGCCAAAAAATATCCTAATTTTCACGCAAGAATGTGCGTAAAGCGGCGTCCACTGTCGAATCCAGATATGCTCCGATAGACGATGTCTTGTTGGGGTCCGTCGGGTGCACTTGAAATTTAACTATTTCCTCGGCGGCTTGAAAGAGGTGGATTTAGGTCTCTTATCAAGGATCACATCGTCCTTGTCCCCCGTGGACTGTAGGGTAGTTAGTTCTTCAACTGCTAGGGCTTCGGATAACGCCTCGAGGGACAAGGATACGGTTTTGTTTTCGGCATGAAGTGCTTTGTCCAGGTCGCTCGAGATTGTGATGATTCTGTTGGGTCCGGGCATTTTAAGCTTCATATACCTATAATGGGGTATAGCCTGAAAGCGTGAGAAGGCATCCCGTTCGAGGATAGCGTGATACCCACTATTGAAGGGGACCACATGTAAGAGCAACTCTTCGGACCTGTAGTTTTCGGGCGTGCCAAATACCACATCCAATTTAATTCTCCTAGAACATCGTGCTTCTCGACTGGGGATGCTGCCTCAAAAGGTGGTGTTGCTTTGCTCAATGCGTGTTCTACCAATATGCATTTTGTCGAGCGTGTCTTCATAGATGAGGTTAAGCCCACTGCCGCCGTCCATGAGCACTTTGGTAAGACGAAAGCCGTCCACAATGGGGTTTAGGACTAGGGCGGCGGGTGCTCGAACTGACCGAGCCTTTGGTTAAATCATCGGCGGTGAAAGGTTATTGCAGCGTCGCTCCATGGGCTCAGTCACGGTAACTTGGTGGACTCCGCCGAGGTCATAGAGTGCCCTTTTTCACGATTATTTGAAGAAAAGGTCTCAAGACCGTGAGGAATTTAAAATCGTTCCTCTCAGGGAGTATTTTTCTGGAGTGATGGTGGTGAGGATGACCTCTCCACTCTTTTGCTACTTCTTGGAGTACCCAACATGCTTGAAGGCTATGGGTTGGAGTGCGGTGCTTTCGAGTCGCGTGTATCAGACAAGGCTTGTCAAGGAGTTCGTCAAGAACGGACTTATATCCCGTAAAGGGTTTATTTTTTCTACCGACAGACTGATGATCGGATGCCCAGCTAGGGTGCATCCTCTTAGTCCAGGCCGCATACTGCTTAAAGGTAGTGGGCTCCAGTTGAGTTTTCTGGGCCTTCCATGTGCTTTCCATCATGCAGTACTTTTGCACTACTGTGATAGTTCGTGAAGCTCTTTGTGATGATGGTCGAGGGCATTCAATATTCCCCTGTCCGGTTTACAATTTCGATGGAAGACCGAGACTACCTCATTGTCGTGACAATCTTTGATCTTGCTTTTAACAAGTAGGAATCTAGCCCAAAAGTGATTGACCATTTAAGTGAGGTTGCTGCCGCATTACATACATTAGGGTCATATATGTCCGGAGGGCCTGAGTTGCTTGGAGGGTATTGATTGTGGTGGGTGGGTGGGTTAAAATTTGAATCGGCCCACATACGTGCTTGAGTTTGCAAAATCTCTGAAGTGACGGTTCAGGTCCGGGGAGATCCAAGTGCTCCCCCGATCCTACATCTGAGCCGAAGTTCGGGGGACTTGGAGTCCCGCCTGAAGGGAGAGTATCCGGCTCGAGAGGTTCAGAGACCCGAACATATTTCGTTCTCAACATAGGGGGAGAGGTGTCCTCGGCTCGTTCCTCAACGACTGCTACCAGGTGGGTGATCGGCGGGCAATAAATTTCCCTATGGTTAGGCTTAAGCCCGATCTGACCATAATCTATTGAAACCCCAAGGGCGGCGATGCGATCTAGTAGCTCGCTTAAGGAAGAGACATCTGCCGGGTCCATCTTTTCGGAGTGTTCGAGCCAATGCAAAGACGGTGTTCGGCGGTCGTAGGGGTGTTGTAGGCTTGACGGCCATTCAGGCGCCTACAATGAAACCGCCGAGCTAGAGGGTCTGCCCAGAAGTTAGGCTCCTTCAGAGGTGATATTGTCGTTATTGACTAGGCGAGCCATAGATTGCTTTTTCAGGACTACACAACAGAGCTCTCAATGAAAGCACCAATGTCGGTGTCAAAACCGGCATATCTCGGGTAGGGGGGCCCAAGCTGTGTGTCTAAGGATCGATGATAACAATGGACGAAGGGACACAATGTTTTACCAGTGTTCAGGCCCTCTTAAAGGAGGTAAAACCCTACACCTGCTTGATTGTATTCAATGCGTATGGGGGTTACAAGAGTTCATCTACCTCGAGATCATGATGGCTAAACCCTAGCTTGTCTAGCATATGATTATGATGATATCCTCTACGGACTAAACCCTCGGTTTATATACACATTGGAGGGGTCTAGGGTTTTGTACAAAGTCGGTTCATAAGGGAAGGAAACTATACATCCGGACTCTAATCTTGTCGTCCACGCACACGATAATCCTACCCGAACACGGAGGGCGGCCTTCTGATTTATCACGGCCCATTCAGCCCAGCCCTCATCCTTGGGCCGGACACCTGAGGACCCCCCCCCCCAACCAAGACTCCCTCACTTGTCATCATCTTTCTTAATAAAATCATGTGCTACCATACTAGCATAGTTTAAATATTTAGTGGATAACAACATCTCCTCCTCATCATCATGTCTAATGGGTATCTCAAAATGTTTAGCAAGGCGGGAGGCATAGACACCTCCAAAAATAGTACCCTTCGAGCGGTTCATGTTCAACCGTCAAACAACAATAGCGCCCGAACTAAAATTTCTCTCAGCATATAAAGCATGGCACAAAATGGCATGGTCGAGAACCTTGAGGCCTCCACTCTCCCATAGACCAATCAAACATCTCCCATGAAATAATGAATAATAGCGTAAAATAGGAAAATGTAAACTAGCCACTCTCACCTCTGACACTCCTCTCTCTTCGCCCACAGTACTGTCACCAATGAAATCCTCCACATCCCTGGGACTTGGCTCACTGATGCTGCCCTCATAAGGTATTTTGCAAACATCGCAAAAATCATAAAGTGTCATTCGCTTAGGCACATCATACAAGTGTAATTTTACCAGGGGAGGATCCTTCCTAGAATGAAACTGAAATTTTTGCACGAAGGTATTAGTGGGTAGGAGGTATTGGTCACACTTATCTTGGAGGAAAGGCGGTGATGCCGACATTCTCCGCCAAATAATAGAAATCACCATAAATTCCTGCCTACCTCAAGAATATATCACTTGGCCACTTACACGGCCGAACCTCCACAGTGTGAGGAAGGTTGTACTTGGGCTTCTTCTTCTCCTCATTTTCATTTCCCTCGGAGTTGCTTGGCTCGAAGAACCCCATAATCACCTCCTCATGATTTTTTGTTCTCTCAAAATTTCTGAAATTTTAGTGACTCAAAACAAAAAGTGAACAAAACTCAACAAAACTAATAGAAACTACTCCCACAAGTGTCTAGAGACTATATCATGCAACAAAACTACTTTGGACCATATAAATTTGACATGCAAGCTCAAGAACAAGGTCACCACAGCAGTGATGTCTGCTCGAACAACGTCGATATTTCCCCAAAGAGGAAGGTATGATGTAGTATAGCGACGGTAGAGTATTTCCCTCGATGTGAGACCAAGGTTATCGAACCAGTAGGAGAACCTCCTTACACCACACAAACAACACCTGCACACAAATAACAAATACTGCAACCCGGCGTGTTAAAGGGGTTGTCAATCCTTTGGTCTGGCGCCTCAAGTAGGCAAATAACGTTGAGGTCAAAAGTGGTAGATAGGATAAATATATACATAAAACAAATAAATTGCAGCAAGGTATTTTGTATTTTTGGTTTAATAGATCTGAAAATAAATGCAACAGAAAATAGATCGCAAAGGCAAATATGATGAAAAGAGACCCGGGGGCCGTAGGTTTCACTAGTGGCTTCTCTCGAGAAAAATAGCAAATGGTGGGAAAACAATTACTGTTGGGAAATTGATAGAACTTCAAATAATCATGATGATATCCAGGCAATGATCATTATATAGGCATCACGTCCAAGATTAGTAGACCGACTCTGCTGCATCTACTACTATTACTCCACACATCGACCGCTATCCAACATGAATCTAGTGTATTAAGTTTAGGAGAAAACAGAGTAATGCAATAAGAATGATGACATGATGTAGAAGCGAGATCCGTTTATCTATTGTGGCAGATATATATCTCATCTTGTTATCCTTAGTAGCAACAATACATACGTGTCGGTTCCTTTCTATCACGAGGATCAAGCACCGTAAGATCAAACCCACTACAAAGCACCTCTTCCCATTGCAAGATAAATAGATCAAGTTGGCCAAACAAAACCCAAAAATCAGAGAAGAAATATGAGGCTATCAGCAATCATGCATATAAGAGATCAAAGAAGACTCAAATAACTTTCATGGATAAAAACATAGATCTGATCATAAACTCAAAGTTCATCGGATCCCAACAAACACACCGCAAAAATACTTACATCATACGGATCTCCAAGAGACCATTGTATTGATAAACAAGAGAGAGAGAGAGAGAGAGAGAGAGAGAGAGAGGAAGCCATCTAGCTACTAACTACGTACATGTAGGTCTACAAAGAACTACTCACGCATCATAGGAGAGGCACCAATGGAAGTGGTGAACCCCTCCATGATGGTTTCTAGATTGGATCTTGGTGGTTACGGACTTTGCGGCGGCTAGATCAATATTTCGCTGAATCCCCTAGGGTTTCTGGAATATTTGGGTATTTATAGAGCAAAGAGGCGGTTGGCGGGCACCCGAGGTGGGGATAACCACCCCAGGGCATGCCTGGGCCTCGTGGCGTGCCCTGGTGGGTGCTGCTTGATAACCCACAAGTGTAGGGGATTGCAACAGCTTTTGAGGGTAGAGTATTCAACCCAAATTTATTGATTCGACACAAGGGGAGCCAAAGAATATTCTTGAGTATTAGCAGTTGAGTTGTCAATTCAACCACACCGGATAACTTAGTATCTGCAGCAAGAAGGTATTCAGTAGCAAAGTAGTATGATAGTAATGGTAACAATGGTAAAAAGTAAAGATAGTAATAGCAATGTCGGATGTGATTCCTCATGTAATAGCTATAACATAGGGTGACACAAAACTAGCTCCAATTCATCAATGTAATGTAGGCATGTATTCCGAATATAGTCATACATGCTTATGGAAAAGAACTTGCATGACATCTTTTGTCCTACCCTCCCGTGGCAGCGGGGTCCTAGTGGAAACTAAGGGACATTAAGGCCTCCTTTTAATAGAGAACCGGACCAAAGGATTAACACATAGTGAATACATGAACTCCTCAAACTACGGTCATCACCGAGAAGTATCCCGATTATTGTCACTTGGGTTGTCGGATCATAACACATAATAGGTGACTATAGACTTGCAAGATAGGATCAAGAACACACATATATTGATGAAAACATAATAGGTTCAGATCTGAAATCATGGCACTCGGGCCCTAGTGACAAGCATTAAGCATAGCAAAGTCATAGCAACATCAATCTCAGAACATGGTGGATACTAGGGATCAAACCCTAACAAAACTAACTTGATTACATGATAAATCTCATCCAACCCATCACCGTCCAGCAAGCCTACGATGGAATTACTCACGCACGGTGGTGAGCATCATGAAATTGGTCATGGAGGATGGTTCATGATAGCGATGGCGACGAATCCCCCTCTCTCCGGAGCCCCGAGCGGACTCCAGATCAGCCCTCCGAGAGGTTTTAGGGCTTGGCGGCGGCTCCATATCGTAAAAGCGATGAAACTTCCTCTCTGATCTTTTTCTCCAGCGAGACGGAATATATGGAGTTGGAGTTGAGGTCGGCGTTGCTGCAGGGGGGGGCCCACGAGGCAGGGAGGCCGCGCCAGAGGTGGTGGGCGCGCCCCACCCTCATGGACAGGTGTGGGCCCCTGGTCTTCATCTTTGTGAGCCTTTTTATATTTTCTGAAACTTGTCTCCGAAGATTTTCAGGTCATTCCGAGAACTTTTGTTTTCTACGCATGAAAAAACATCATGGTAATTCTGCTGAAAACAGCGTCAGTCCGGGTTAGTTCCATTCAAATCATGCAAGTTAGAGTCCAAAACAAGGGCAAAAGTGTTTGGAAAAGTAATACGTTGGAGATGTATCAACTCCCCCAAGATTAAACCTTTGCTTATCCTCAAGCAATTCAGTTGATAAAGCTGAAAGTGATAAGGAAAAACTTTTACAAACTCTATTTGCTCTTGTTGTAAATATGTAAAGCCATCATTCAAGTTTCAACAAATATTATGAACTAACCATACTCACAATAACACTTAGGTCTCACAATTACTCATATCAATGGCATAATCAGCTAGCGATCGATAATAATAAAACTCGGATGACAACACTTTCTCAAAACAATCATAACATGATATAACAAAATGATATCTTGCTAGCCCTTTCTGAGACCGCAAAACATAAATGCAGAGCACCTTTAAAGATCAAGGACTGACTAAACATTGTAATTCATGGTAAAAGAGATCCAGTCAAGTCATTCCCAATATAAACCAATAGTAATGAATGCAAATGACAGGTGTGCTCTCGGTAGTGCTTTTTAATAAGAAGGTGATGACTCAACATAAAAGTAAATAGATAGGCCCTTCGCAGAGGGAAGCAGGGATTTGTAGAGGTGCCAGAGCTCGATTTTGAAATAGAGATCGAATAATATTTTGGGCGCCATACTTTCACTGTCAACGCAACAACTATGAGATGGATGTATCTTCCCTACTACATGCATTATAGGCGGTTCCCACGCAGAATGGTAAAAGTTTATACTCCCCCAACCACCAACAAGAATCGATCCATGGCTTGCTCGAAACAACGAAAGTGCCTCCAACTAACAACAATCACAGGGAGCTTTGTTTAATTATATTGATTTGCTTTGATCTTTTGGATCATGGGACTGGGCATCCCGTTACCGGCCCTTTCTCGTGCATGAGGAGCGGAGTCCACTCCTCTTGAGAATAACCCACCTAGCATGGAAGATATAGGCAGCCCTAGTGGAAACATGAGCTGCTCGAGCATACAAAACAGCAATTTCATTTGAAGGTTTGGAGTTTGGCACATACAAATTTACTTGGAGCGGCAGGTAGATACCGCATATAGGAAGGTATGGTGGACTCATATGGAATAACTTTGGGGTTTTAAGGAGTTTGGATGCAAAAGCAGTATTCCCACTTAAATGCAGGTGAAGGCTAGCAAAAGGCGGGAAGCGACCAAGCGAGAGAGCGACAACAGTCATAAACATGCATTAGAACTAATTCACACTGAATACAAGCATGAGTAGGATATAATCCACCATGGACATAAATATCATGAAGGCTATGTTGATTTTGTTTCAACTGCATGCGTGAAGATGTGCCAAGTCGAGTCACTCAATTCATTCAAAGGAGGATACCATCCTATCATATCACATCATAATCATTCTAATAGCATGTTTGCACGCAAGGTAAACCATTATAACTCATAGCTAATCAAGCATGGAACAAGCAACTATAATCTCTAAATGTCATTGCAAATATGTTTACTTCATAATAAGCTGAATCAGGAACGATGAACTCATCATATTCTGAGAAACAAGAGAGGTCGAGTTCATACCAGCTTCTCTCATCTCAATCGATCCATCATATATCGTCATTATTGCCTTTCACTCGCTTGCGATCGAGCGATGTGTATAATAATAATAGTGCACGTGCATTGGACTAAGCTTTGGAATCTGCAAGCATTCAACTCAAGAGAGAAGACAAAGTAATATGGGCTCTAAGTTAAATAATTATGCAAATGAGAGCCACTAAACATTTTCAATATGGTCTTCTACTCTCGACCCACAAAGGAAAGAAAAGAAAATAAAACTATTTACAGGAAGGCTCTGAGCAAATAAAAGAAGAACGAGAAATCTTTTGGGTTTTCATTTTAATTTCCACTACAAGCATGTAAATTAAACTAACTAAATTTTTTGGTTTTTCTTAAGGTTTATCGAACACACAAAAGAAAACTGGAAAAAGAAAATTAAACTAGCATGGATAATACAATGAAAGAGTATGAACACCGGCGACTAGAATAGTGTGTGGACATGAATGTAAAGTCGGTGAAATACGTACTCCCCCAAGCTTAGGCTTTTGGCCTAATCTTGGTCTATAATACACGGACCGTGGCTACCCTCCCAGTGTCTTGAGGGGTGTAATCAGGATACCATTGGTTGAGTCGTCTCCTCGGATCCCACGATAGGATGATGAACAATAAGGGTCCGATGAAGATTCGGCTCGGGCTCGGGTTACGGAGTGGATGCTTGGCCTCGATGAGCGTACACCACTTCGGTATGACAAAATAATTATCTGCAGTCAAATCAAACAACAGAGGTGCGAGTAGAATAATAGTCTCATTGTGTTTCTTATTAAATCTCAAGTTATCTGAGGAGCATCTTATCATCATTATGAACAATAAACTCATGTGCTACCATGCTCCTGTAATCTAAAAAGTAAGGAGGTAATTCTTCTTTCTCATAGTGCCTAATAGGTATCTCAAAATGTCTAGCAAGACGTGCAGCATAGATTTGCAATGAATAAAGCACTAGAACAAAAACTATTTGGATCAATGGAGGAGTCACAAAGCAACAATCTCCCAAAAGCAGTTTTGTGAATGGAGCTTTGAGCAAAGAGATCGAAAATCACAGCAAAAGCGAGCTAGAACTCGTGCTTGAGCTAGATGGGGATTTTTTGGGAAGAAGATGGAGTGTGTTGGTGCTGGCATAAGTGGAGGGGGTCCACCGAGGCCCACGAGGCAGGCGCGCCGGGGTGTGGGCGCGGCCTCCACCCTCGTGGCAGTGGCAAACCCCCTGTAGTGTTTTCGATGCCTAAAATCTTCAAATAATTCATAAAAAATCAAAGTAAATTTGCAGGGCATTTGGAGCACTTTTATTTTCGGGATATTTTTATTGCACGGGTAATTCAGAAAACAGACAGATAATACTATTTTTGCTTTGTTTATTCAAATAACAGAAAGTAAAAAGAGGGTACAGAAGGTTGTGCCTTCTAGTTTCATCCTTCTCATGATCATCAAAATGAATCCACTAACAAGGTTGATCAAGTCTTGTTAACAAACTCATTCCGAATAACACGGAACCGGGAAATTTCAGTGACACTAGGTTACCTCAGCGGGGATATGAACATCCCCAACAATAAGAATATCATACTTTTTCTTGTGATGTAGGGAGAGGAAATTCAAAACCTCCAATAATGATTGATGGAATTATCTCCATAGAAGTTATGCTATGAAATAGAGGTTGTTTCCTCGGAAAATGTACCGTATGCTCATTTCCATTAACATGAAAGGTGACATTGCATTTGTGTAACACCGAAAAAAATTTAACCATGTTTTAATTATTAACATTTTGCGTGAGTTAAAAACTTTTTGCTCTCTGGATTTTACATTGGTTTCGTAACCCTTTTCTTTAATATTGAGGAGTTTTACCCCAAGTGGAAACTTTCCAAAAATATTATTGGACTTCTATACTCTCTAAATAAAACAATTCTTAATCAGTGGGCTTATTTGCATAATCGTTTTTCCTGAGCTTTATTCTTTCAAAGTGATTTTGAGCCTCTTTTTGCCTTTGCAACCATTTGATGAATGCATCCAAAATTTTCACCAAGATTTGGGGATGACATATGATGTCCCTAAATCACTTTTATGCAAAAACATCTTCTGTTCATTGGAGATTTTGAGCTCTACACCTAATTTTCAAATCTGGTCCAGTGAGCAATTTTCCACTACAACCTATTTAAATATTTCCTTAAAACTTCTACCAAAATTAGGGAGGTCGGTAGGAGTATATTATCCACCTTTATGCAAAAAACCAGTTGTGTCCTTTGAAAATTTTGAGTGAATCAACCTCATTTTCATTCTGGCCCAACTTGAGGATTTGTCTTTGCAACCATATTTTTGCTTGCTCTTTTACCCATGGTTCTTTTTCCTACTTGTAGTCCTTCCTACAAAACCCTTTAGCCCAAGAGCATGAACCCATTGGAATAGTTTTGGTCCATGAAATGACAGCCTTTAGTTTCTGCCCAAAACTGACTTTCTCAAATATTTGCACTAACAAGTTTCTTCCCTTGGCAAACTAACCTGGCCACCATCACCTACAACTAAAGAGACCCCAATCTGGAGATTTTGACCACTCCAAGAAATGCCTAGGTACCCTTGGCATTTTGTCAAACACCTTGTAGGCATGGCCAGTTTTGGCAAGGTTTATAGTTAGCATTGCAAGCTTGGTCTCTGGCCTAACCCCTTGTCCATTAGCTTTCTTGCAAACCCTAGCCTAGTCCTGTTAGTTGCCAGCCTCACCCGGCGCTCTAGACCACCTTGGCATTACATCGAGCATGTCGCATGCGTGCTCTGGCGCGCCAGGCGCCACGTTCTGCAGCGTGCACCGAGCCACCAGCGTCGCGTCCACAGCTTTGCCTCGCCCTCCAAAGCCACGCCCCACCTCGACCGCTCACGAGAACGCGCCAAGCTGCCCTGGTGCCCCTCTGCGCCGCCGTCCGAGCCCTTGAGGCAGCGTGGTGTCGCGGTGGAGCTCTGCCATGGTCGGCGCCGCCCGAAACGCGGCAGCGCACCAGCTGCCCACAAGCGGTCAAGCTTATCCGCACGCTCGTCCGCATAAGCACTAGTCGGCGCCACGACGCCTGCCGCAGCGTAATCGGTCGTACGGCGATCTTATCCTCGGCGATGGCGGAACCAACCTAGCTACACTATAAATGGTGATCCCGAGCTCCTTCTAGACCCTGTGCAGCCTCAAGCCAGCCTCCTAGAAGCTCCCCTAGCTCGCAATCGACCAGGAGAGGCCGCCTTCCCCGTCTCCGGCCAGCTCGGCCACCGCCACCCTCCGGTCTGTTTCATCGCAACCAGGCCCTCCCCTGTCCAGCCAACGCCACCACCCAACTCCACTTCGATTTGCGGAGCCACCCAACTGCTCAAACACGATCGGAGGACACCATAGCTCAAACCCCCATTTCATCCCGAAGCTATCGCCGCCGCGAAGCTCGCCGCCGGCGACTCCCTCCGTCCCTCCCTGACTAGCGACCACCGGGAGGACCGCCCTGGACTGGCGGATCCATCCCCACGCTTCGGTTTCTCGAGCAGTGCCGCCGTTCACGGCTGACGTCGCCGAGTCCGCCTCCGCTCGGGCGAGAAAGAGGAGGAGAGGAGACCCGATCAAAGCTTGACCCGATGGGCCCATGGACCCACTATCTACTGACCCACGCGCGGTCCACGCTGGATAAGTGAGGCGTAAAACCAAAATACGCCTTCGGCGTGGTCGTTGTTCAAAGCGTTTTTCTTTTTTACATTTTATTTTAAAACAGATTTTGATAAAACTTTGACTGTCTATAACTTTTTAAATATTACTCCAAATGAATTGATTCTTTTCCTACATCTCTCAAATATTGTCTAGTTTATTTTAAGATTTATTTCAAAAAAATTCAGACAACTTTTTTGGTACTGATTTTGAAACTATATATTGATTCAAAATATTTTTAAATAGGATATTTGAAGAGACAAGTAAACTTTCAAAGTTTTGGAATGCACCCTGCCTCCCCACAGCTTGAAGGCAAGCATTCTAAACCCTGGTATAATATTGTTTGATACGGTTACAACACCTCTCGTCGCGGAGTTTTCATTATTTTCTTTCGTGATGATATGTTCAAACTCACTAGTGCATATTGATGATTCATGCTGTTGGAGTTTGATATGTTGGGATAGTAGTCACCATCACATGCCTCTCATGCATACCGGAAGGAACCCGGGAAAGCCTCTGTCTTGGGTAGACACGAGCTTGTCTCCGGTCATTGAGACGATTGTGTCCGGTACGGCATAGTGGGACATGATGAGTGGTGGTTATGTCTGTTGGTTGAAAATATATTTGTTATGCCAACCATGTAGGGAATACTTAAACCTCCTGAGTCGACCATAGATCGAGTCTTGTTCAGTAACCCCCACACTTGTTTCAGACTACCACTTGTCCCCGCCATTGGTAGGGATGCAGTTCGATAATTTGTCAACCCCTTTCTAGCACACACCGTCTGGAGGGGCGGGATGAGGGTACCATGGCCATGGATTAAAGCCGATCATCGGTCGAGGGGCATGGGTGTTTCGGTTGTAGCCGAGGGGGTAGCTTCCCCAGTTTGCATGCGGTATAAATTTTGTGATCCCATGCTAATCGAGGTTGTAGCCTCCCCACTTAGAGTTTTGCTTAACGAATGTTGTGGGTGATTCCAGACACGGTAAGTTAAGTTGGTGTGTGCAAGTCAGGTGTGTTTTCAATTAAAAAGACCGTGAAGCGGAATTAGTCGATGGACTAAAGGAATCCGTTACTCGTGGGTAAAGAGTACACCCTTTGCGAGATTAAACCTATTCGAGTAGTCGTGTCCTGGTTAAGGACTACGATGCAGGTTGGGTCAAGTGTCGGTCTTAGTGTCGGTCTTGGAGGAAAAACAACTAAGTAAGAACGTTGATTATGACCCGGTGACTTATGATGATCATTATTATTATTATTATTGTGGACTAACGATGTTCATTATTTGATTCTTGAGTATCCACAGGCGGTTCTACCTCCTGGATATTCACTATGATCATTTTATTATAAGCCCTTTATGTGGTGTCGCATAGACGCCCGACTATGGCATGTTTGTTATTTAATTACCATATAAGCCCTCTATGTGGTGTCGCTCAGACGCCTGACTGTGGCTTGCTTGTTATTTATTTACCATATAAGCCCTTTATGTGGTGTCGCACAGACGCCCGACTGTGGCATGTTTGTTATTTATTTACTTTATAAGCCCTTTATGTGGCGTCATACGAACCTCCATTACTGACTACGTTTGTTACTTATTTCACTTATGAGCCCTTTACGTGGTGTCGCTCGACGCCTTGTTGAGGCATTCCATTACTACTCTCTAATTGCATCATTCATGCGTTACAGGAATAACTTGCTTGGGTGCATCATGAATTTTATTTCTGTGACCGACGTTGTGATCATAGAATATTTCAAGAGCAAGATTATCGTTTGTTATATTATACCCGTGTTCAAAATGTTTGCGAGTACATTCAAAGTACTCACTGGCTTGTCCCTGGCTATTGTCTTGGCCAGATTTCTTGCTTGGAGAGGGCGTTGCGTTGACAGCCCAGAACCTAATCAATGGTGATAGCGACATCGCGAAGATAGGAGTTAACCTGGTCATTTGTTACCGTGGGAAATGGAGTTCCACAGACGGCGATGACCACAAACCGCTCCGCCACCAACCACTAGAAACACGGTGTTGTACTCATAGGCGAGAATGGTCTTATCTTGCATGTTATGTATTTTGCTTGGAGTTTTTGTATCAAGTTTTGTGTCTCGCCCATTCTTGATAATCACAGGGCTGGTGAGCATAAAAACCATTCTGCGAAATTAAAATCCCAAAACCCGGTCTGACAGACTTGGTATCGAGCCAGGCTGACCATTGGCTAATCATATCTTAGCGAGGTCAATAAACCTAGGTTAAGCAAACCACGGACCATAACCTAACCCGGCCAAGCTTCGCGTAAGATTGCCCCACAGTGACCCGACACCTTTTGGCAGTCGGTGCCCAACCTATCAGCCTAGCCTGTCGATCACGCGCCAGTAACCGACACCTAAATTGTCCCATTCGCAAACGTGCGAAGGAAGACTCCGCCCTCTTTTTCTATAAGAAGGGCACGCTAACCTCAACACAGCACAACACAACCTCCTTCCCCAAACTGAGCCATAATGCCTAGCCCCGTCGTGCACAATGAAACCACGGCAAACAACCTTGGAGGATTTGTGACCGTGCTAGCAAACCTCACCCGCCGTGCCTTTGCATCAGAGGAGCCTCCAGAATATGTTGTGTACCAAGGACCCATGAGCGGTGAGAGCCGTCAATTTTGGGCCACTGTGCACATCTATGGTGAGGGTCTATCGCCGAACGCCCCTCTGAGTTCCTTTGGAAGGACAACTTCCTTTGAGCCACAAGCCATTCAACTAGCTGCTCGAGAGGCTATAGTTCAACTCGGCACTTGTCGCCCAGAGGTAACTGTCGCTCGTTCTACTACTACCCCAGCCGTGATGGGTATGGTAGGCCACCCTAGGTTGTCAACGGAGATCACGAGACGGATCCTGCATTATTGCATCTAGTGCGCTATGTAGGTGCACTAGAGGAACTGTTCGATCAAATCACCCTTGATCTGATCGCAGCTCGTGGTGAACTGATTCGCCGAGCCCCGGCGAGAGGAGAAGATGAGGCCGACACCGACAACCCTGTCGTGCTGTTCGGACACCCGATCGATTCCTTGAGGTCTGCCCCAGCCATCGATCACAATACTTTGGTGTACCCAGAAGTGCTTCATCGCATTTTGGGAACACGCTCCGGCGGGATTGTGGCCAACAATCCCCGGGATGGTCATCATTGCTACCCGACCGGCAGCCCTCAACCTCCTCCGGCTAATCCCGGCGGCGAAACCCGTGGAGAAGCCTCGGCGTCCTCAAGGCAGGCTCGTTTAGATATAAGCGAGGTAGACTAAATCACTTTCGAGTGGTACCGAGTCTCAGTATGCTCGCGCCCCGTAACCATGTAACCTTGCATCGCCTGGAATAATCGCAGCTTGCTTGTGTGCCTCTGTTTTAAATAGTAGCCTTGCATTAAACATGTTAGCATGCGGTTGCATTTTTTGAACACTGACTACCAAAATCACACCGACGACTCCCACGATGTCGTCACTTTTACGAGATATGCGTGGCTGTAGCATTGACCCGACCCCATGGAGGCGGACTTCGATGGGCTATTTACCCTTCACATGGTAAATAACCTAGCCCCAATGCTATATAAAAGGCCACCCCATGACCTTGCCAAGTACTCCTCACCTTGAGAACCACTCGCACAACCATTTCCATTGCCATGCCGAGCCCTAGTATCTATCTGAGAACTCCAGATGCAACTGCAGGCAGCTTTCTTAAAATTTTGTGGGACTTTACCTGCAGTACCATGAGTGCTATCCATCCACCCCAGTATGAGTTGCTCAAATCGAGGATCACCCCATCCACCTCGAAATATTGGGCAATGGTGCACGTCCCTCCCGCAAACCCAAACCAAGACCCCACAGAAGCTTCCTTCGTGGGGAAACCCATGTCGACTCCGCACATGGCCATCGAAGCTGCTGTGTATGAAGCACTTACACGCCTTCGATTCGCGGTACCCTATGCCAGCGAACGGGGGTATTACTATTTCCCGAGTCGTGCCGCACCCGGAGAAGTAACATCTTTTCCCGATGAACGAATCGAGAGAGACCGATCTTGGCCAATCTTGCCCAGTATGTCATCGCTCAAGAGCGTTTGACCCAGCGAGTAATGGGCTATCTCCAGAGCCTCGCTGGTTTGAATTCTCAGATCGCCATCGGCAGACCACTAAGGCCCAACCAGGAGAAGCACATTCATCGACTGGTCAATCCACTCCCCTCGATAGAAGAAGAGTGTGCCCCGATTCCAGAGAACTTTTCTCAGGACCCTGTCCAATTGCCATTATCGTTGTAAATGTCATTGCTGTGTTTATTGTCACTGCAGTTATTTTTTGTGTGTTGCAACTTGTGTGTGGTATCCTAAATTTGTGCGATGAATTAAATCGTTATTTTCCGTCAATATGAGTGATTTTACTTTGGTAAAAAATTTATTAACTGTTTTCACTCTCGATAAATCCTGAAGTGAGATTTTTCTCGAGGTTGTGGCAGCATACATTTCTTACATAACATAGATGTTTATTTCACGCGAGAACCATAACAGCAGACTCACAACCACTCGACCTAGTGCAAATCCTCGTGCACACTTCTTTTTTGCACCAACCTAATCGCCTCCCTAACACCCCACAGTCTCAGAGGGAGAGAATTGTGAGTAATTACTCAGGTACAAGTTACCTCCGGCACCCTGACAGCAGTTAGCACCTAACTCCGCACCTAATCATCGTGATCACCGCCGCCGTGGAGAGCTAACACTCGAGCGGCCGCATCACGACGATCATTGAGGATCATCATGCACAGGAGCACGGAGAGCCCCAGCAATGTCGCCAACCCTCCGCTGGCAGGATCACGTGCAGTCCGTCATCATCTCCGCCATTAGAGCCTGCGTCTCGAGCTCCTGCAGACAGAAATGGAGGAGAAGGGAGGAAAAGGAGAAGTGAGGTCAGATGGAGGAAGAAGAAGGAGCACCGTGGTCGTTTTATAGCTCGAGATCGGTGTACGGTGGGCGAAGTCCACCAGCGCCCGCTCGTCAACGATCGCCCGGTGTTCGGGCGAATCATGAGTAGTGCCGAAGCGGTATGGCAGCCCTTGAGTGAGTGCATCTTTGTGTCGGCTAGCACGCCCCTTTACTACCGCTTGATCTGACCTAGGCGCCCGCCGAGCTAGGCGTGCGCCGGTGGAGAAAGCGGCAGGAAAGCGGGAGAGAGGAAGAAGAGAGAGCTGAGGTAGAGGAAGAGACCGACAGTGGGCCCCGGGTTCACTGTCGACCCACGAGAAACCTTGTGCTCTCAAGATGCGACCAGCGTATATTTTCAGTAATTTAGAAGTTTATTCTAAATTTACTGTAACCGATAGTAGAAACTGACCGTAAGTTTTTCCACGCATCGCCCGATGTGTGCCACCTTTGTGGTTTTTCACCACTTATTGCCCTCACTTTGTAGCTATGTTGGTTGTTTTCGTGATGGTAGGAGTAAAAATTTCAAAACAACCCTTATCAAATCTCGAGGACGAGATTTTTCTTAAGGGGGGTAGTGTTGTAACACCCCAAAAATTTAACCATGTTTTAATTATTAACATTTTGCCAGGAGTTAAAAAATTTTTTGCTCTCTGAATTTTCTGTTGGTTTCAGAACCCCTTTTCTTTAATATTGAGGAGTTTTACCCCAAGTGGAAACTTTCCAAAAATATTATTGGACTTCTATACTCTCTAAATAAAACAATTCTTAATCAGTGGGCTTATTTGCATAATCGTTTTTCCTGAGCTTTATTCTTTCAAAGTGATTTTCAGAGCCTCTTTTTGCACTTTGCAACCATTTTGATGAATGCATCCAAAATTTTCACCAAGATTTGGGGATGACATATGATGTCCCTAAATCACTTTTATGCAAAAACATCTTCTGTTCATTGGAGATTTTGAGCTCTACACCTAATTTTCAAATCTGGTCCAGTGAGCAATTTTGCACTACAACCTATTTAAATATTTCCTTAAAACTTCTACCAAAATTAGGGGAGGTCAGTAGGAGTATATTATCCACCTTTATGCAAAAACCCAGTTGTGTCCTTTGAAAATTTTGAGTGAATCAACCTCATTTTCATTACGGCCCCAACTTGAGGATTTGTCTTTGCAACCATATTTTTGCTTGCTCTTTTACCCATGGTTCTTTTTTTCCTACTTGTAGTCCTTCCTACAAAACCCTTTAGCCCAAGAGCATGAACCCATTGGAATAGTTTTGGTCCATGAAATGACAACCTTTAGTTTCTGCCCAAAACTGACTTTCTCAAATATTTGCACTAACAAGTTTCTTCCCTTGGCAAACTAACCTGGCCACCATCACCTACAACTAAAGAGACCCCAATCTGGAGATTTTGACCACTCCAAGAAATGCCTAGGTACCCTTGGCATTTTGTCAAACACCTTGTAGGCATGGTCAGTTTTGGCATGGTTTATAGTTAGCATTGCAAGCTTGGTCTCTGGCCTAACCCCTTGTCCATTAGCTTTCTTGCAAACCCTAGCCTAGTCCTGTTAGTTGCCAGCCTCACCCGGCGCTCTAGACCACCTTGGCATTACATCGAGCATGTCGGCGTCGTGCTCACAGGCGCGCCATGAGCGCGTACGTTACTGCATACGTGCCGAGCCGCCCAGCGTCGCGCCCACAGCTTTGCTGCCACCTGCAAAGCCGCGCCCCTCGACCGCTCACCGAGCAGCATAGCTGCCCCCTGGTGCCCTGACGCCGCCCGTGAAAGCCCTTGGCGGCCGCGGCGTCGCGATGGGCTCTGCCACGGTCGGCGCCGCCCGGCGTATGGCGCCGGCTACCCACAAGCGATCAAGCTTATCCTTGCGCTCGTCGTCGCAAGCACTTTCGTCGGCGCCACAACTCCACGCGGCAGAATCGGTCAGCCGGCGATCTTATCCTCGGCGATGGCGGAACCGACCTAGCTACACTATAAATGGTGACCCCGAGCTCCTTCTAGACCCCAGGCAGCCTCAAGCCAGCCTCCTAGAGCTCCCCTAGCTCGTAATCGACCAGGAGAGGCTGCCTTCCCCGTCTCCGGCCAGCTCGGCCACCGCCGCCCTCCGGTCCGTTTCGTCGCAACCAGGCCCTCCCCCGTCCAGCCAACGCCACGACCCGACTCCCCTTCGACTTGCGGAGCCGCCCAACTGCTCAAACATGATCGGAGGCCACCATAGCTCAAACCCCCATTTCATCCCGAAGCTATCGCCATCATGGCTTCGCGCTTGGCGACTCCCTCCGCCCCCACCTGCCTAGCGACCACCGGGAGGACCGCCCTGGACTGGCGGATCCATCCCCATGCTCGGTTTCTCGAACGGTGCCGCCGTTCGCCGGCCCGACGTCGCCCGAATCCGCCTCTCACTTGGCGAGAGAAAGAGGAGGAGAGGAGACACATCAAACCTGACCCGATGGGCCCAGCTGGACCTTGTCGATGACCTGTGATCCACAACTGGATAAGTGGAGGCATAAAACCAAAATCGCCTTCAGCGTGGTGGGTGTTGAAACCTTTTTCTTTTTTCTGTTTTATTTTAAAAACAGATTTTTGACCAAAACTTTGACTGTCTATAACTTCTTAAATATAACTCTAAATGAATTGATTCTTTTTCCTACATCTCTCAAATATTGTCTAGTTTATTTTAAGATTTATTTCAAAAAAATTCAGACAACTTTTTGGTACTGATTTTGAAACTATATATTGATTCAAAAATATTTTTAAATAGGATATTTGAAAAGAGAAGTAAACTTTCAAAGTTTTAGAATGCACCCTGCCTCCCCACAACTTGAAGGCAAGCATTCTGAACCCTGGTATAATATTGTCGTGTGTTGTTTGATACGGTTACAACACCTCTCGTCGCGGAGTTTTCATTATTTTCTTTCGTGATGATATGTTCAAACTCACGAGTGCATATTGATGATTCATGCTGTTGGAGTTTGATATGTTGGGAGAGTAGTCACCATCACATGCCTCTCATGCATACCAGAGGGAACCCGGGAAAGCCTCTATCTTGGGTAGACACGAGCTTGTCTCCGGTCATTGAGACGATTGTGTCGATGCGGCATAGTGGGACATGATGAGTGGTGGTTATATGCATTGGTTGAAAATATATTTGTTATGCTAACCATGTAGGGAATACTTAAACCTCTTGAGTTGACCATAGACCGAGTCTTGTTCCGGTAACCCCCACACTTGTTTCGTACTACCACTTGTCCCTGCCATTGGTAGGGTACGGTTCAGTAATTTGTCAACCCCTTTCTAGCACACACCGTACAAAGGGGCGGGATGAGGTACCATGGCCATGGATTAAAGCCGATCATCCGATTAGGGGCATGGGTGTTTCGGTTTGTAGCCGAGGGGTAGCTTCCCAGTTCTTGGCAGGTATAAATTTTGTGATCCCATGCTAATCGAGGTTGTAGCCTCCCCACTTAGAGTTTTGCTTAACGAATGTCGTGGGTGATTCGAGACACCGTAAGTTAAGCTGGTGTGTGCAAGTCGGTGTGTTTTCAATTAAAGACCGTGAAGCGGAATTAGTCGATGGACTAAAGGAATCCGTTACTCGTGGGTAAAGAGTAAACCCTATGCAGAGATTAAACCTATTCGAGTAGCCGTGTCCCTGGTTAAGGACTACAGTCTGGGTTGGGTCAAGTGTCGGTCTTAGTGTCGGTCTTCGGAGGAAAAACAACTAAGTAAGAACGTTGATTATGACCAGTGACTTATGATGATCATGATTATTATTATTATTGTGGACTAACGATGTTCATTATTTGATTTCTTGAGTATCCACAGGGGCGGTTCTACCTCCTGGATATTCACTATGATCATTTTGTTATAAGCCCTTTATGTGGTGTCGCATAGGCGCCAGTATTAGCATGTTTGTTATTCATTTACCATATAAGCCCTTTATGTGGTGTCGCATAGATCTTACTGTGGCATGTTTGTTATTTATTTACCATATAAGCCCTTTATGTGGTATCGCATAGACGCATCGGACTGTGGCATGTTTGTTATTTATTTACCATATAAGCCCTTTATGTGGCGTTGTACGAACACCGGCCTGATGCTGCACGTTTGTTACTTATTTTACTTATGAGCCCTTTACGTGGTGTCGCTCGGGCCTCCAGTGAAACATTCCATTACTACTCTCTAATTGCATCATTCATGCGTTCTGAGAATAACTTGCTTGGGTGCATCATGAATTTTATTTCTGTGACCGACGTTGTGATCATAGAATATTGCAAGAGCAAGATTATCGTTTGTTATATTATACCCGTGTTCAAAATGTTTGCGAGTACATTCAAAGTACTCATTGGCTTGTCCCTGGCTATTGTCTTGGCCAGATTTCTTGCTTGGAGAGGAGCGTTGCGTTGACAGCCCCGAAACCTAATCAATGGTGATAGCGACATCGCGAAGATAGGAGTTAACCTGGTCACTGTTCCCGTGGGAAATTGAGTTCCAGAGACGATGACCACAAACCGCTTCCGCCACCAACCACTAGAAACCTGGTGTTGTACTCATAGGCCAGAATGGTCTTATCTGCATGTTATGTATTTTTCTTGGAGTTTTTTGTATCAAGTTTTGTATGCGGCCAGCTAACTTGAATCACAGGGCTGGTGAGCATAAGGGCCATTTTCCGGGAAATTAAAATCCGAAAACCCGGTCACGACACTTTGTTGCAATCAATAACAGCACCTACAATATTTAGAAAGGGTCTACCAAGGATAATCGACATACTGTCGTCCTCAGGAATATCAAGAATGACAAAGTCTGTTAAGATAGTAACATTCGCAACAACAACAGGCACGTCCTCACAACTACCGACAAGTATAGCAGTTGATTTATCAGCCATTTGCAAGGATATCTCAGTGGGTGTCAACTTACTTAATTCAAGTCTATGGTACAAGGAAAGAGGCATAACACTAACACCGGCTCCTAAATCACATAAAGCAGTTTTAACATAATTTCTTTTTATAGTATAGAGCATGGTATAGTGGGTACTCGAGGATCACCAAGTTTCTTAGGTATTCCACCCTTAAAGGTATAGTTAACGAGCATGGTGAAAATCTCAGCTTCAGGTATTTTCCTCTTATTAGTGATGATATCTTTCATATATTTGGAGTAAGGGTTTGTTTTAAGCATATCAGTTAAGCGCATGCGTAAGAAAATAGGTCTAATCATTTCAGCAAAGCGCCCAAAGTCCTCATCATCCTTTGTCTTGGATGGTTTAGGAGGAAAAGGCATGGGTTTCTGAACCTAGGGTTCTCTTTCTCTACCATGTTTCCTAGCAACAAAATCTCTCTTATCATAACGTTGGTTTCTTGATTGTGGGTTATCAAGACCAACAACAGGTTCAATTTCTATATCATTGTTATTACTAGGTTGAGCATCTACATGAACATCATTATTAGCATTATCATCAGGTTCATGTTCATCTCCGGATTGTGTTTCAGCATCAGAGATAGAAGCATTAAGTAATCGGAGAAGCCTCCCCAAGCTTGTGGGATACTCTCTTCTTGATTTGCACAAAGTTATATATTTCCATAGGAAGCTTGTTTCTTATGAGCAGGGAAATATTTAGCGAGAAGTAATAAATCATATCAGGGGACTACGCACACAACCAGGATCAAGAGAATTAAACCAAGCCTTAGCGTCACCCTTTAATGAGAACGGAAATATCTTAAGTATGTAATAATGGCGAGATGTCTCATCATTAGTAAACAGGGTGGCTATATCATTTAACTTGGTAAGATGTGCCTAACAGTTTCAGATCCGATTGCCATAGAAAGGATCGGATTCAAGTAAAGTAATAATCTCGGGATCAACAGAGAATTCATAATCCTTATCAAGAATACGTATAGGTGAAGTAGCAAAAGCAGGGTCAGGTTTCATTCTAGCATTAAGGGATTGTTACTTCCATTTAGCTAATAACTTTTTAAGATCATATCTATCTTTGCAAGCTAAAATAGCTCTAGCAGCTTCTTCATCCATAACATAACCCTCAGTAACAACAGGCAATTCATAATTAGGGGGAGAACCTTCATCGTCACTTTCATCAATAATTTCATTTTCAATAATTTCATTCTCTCTAGCCCTAGTAAGTTGTTCATCAAGAAATTCACCTAATGGCACAGTAGTATCAAGCATAGAAGTAGTTTCATCATAAGTATCATGCATAGCGAGTGGCATCATCAATAACATGCGACATATCGAATTCATCGCGATGCTTGAGGTTTAGGCGTCATAAACTTATTCATAACGAAGGAGAATCTAGTGCAGAGCTAGGTGGCGTTCCTTACCTCCCCTCGTAGTTGAGGGATAAATTTTAGTTCTTTGATCTTTCAAGTTCTTCATAGTGATCAGCCAGATATAAATCCCAAGTGACTCGAGAGAATAGAGCTATGCTCCCTGACAGCGGCACCCGGAAATGAGTCTTGATAAGCCACAAGTGTAGGGGATACGCAACAGCTTTCGAGGGTAGAGTATTCAACCCAAATTTATTGATTCGACACAAGGGGAGCCAAATAATATTCTTGAGTATTAGCAGTTGAGTTGTCAATTCAACCACACCTGGATAACTTAGTATCTGCAGAAAGGTATTTAGTAGCAAAGTAGTATGATAGTAATGGTAACAGTGGTAAAAGGTAAAGATAGTAATAGCAAAATTTTTGGGTTTTATAGTGATTGTAACAGTAGAAATAGTAAAGTAAATAAGCGAAGCACAATATATGAAAAGCTCGTAGGCAATGGATCAGTGATGGATAATTATGTCGGATGCGATTCCTCATGTAATAGCTATAACATAGGGTGACACAGAACTAGCTCCAATTCATCAATGTAATGTAGGCATGTATTCGAATATAGTCATACGTGCTTATGGAAAAGAACTTGGATGACATCTTTTGTCCTACCCTCCGTGGCAGCGGGGTCCTAGTGGAAACTAAGGGATATTAAGGCCTCCTTTTAATAGAGAACCAGACCAAAGCATTAACACATAGTGAATACATGAACTCCTCAAACTACGGTCATCACTGAGAAGTATCCCGATTATTGTCACTTCGGGGTTGTTGGATCATAACACATAATAGGTGACTATAGACTTGCAAGATAGGATCAAGAACACACATATATTCATGAAAACATAATAGGTTCAGATCTGTAATCATGGCACTCGGGCCCTAGTGACAAGCATTAAGCATAGCAAAGTCATAGCAACATCGATCTTAGAACATGGTGGATACTAGGTATCAAACCCTAACAAAAATAACTTGATTACATGATAAATCTCATCCAACCCATCACCGTCCAGCAAGCCTACGATAGAATTACTCACGCACGGCGGTGAGCATCATGAAATTGGTGATGGAGGATGGTTGATGATGATGATGGCGATGAATTCCCCTCTCCGGAGCCCCGAACGGACTCCAAATCAGCCCTCCCGAGAGGTTTTAGGGCTTGGCGGCGGCTCCGTATCGTAAAACGCGATGAAACTTCCTCTTTGATTTTTTTCTCCGCGAGACGGAATATATGGAGTTGGAGTTGAGGTCAGCGGAGCTGCAGGGGGCCCACGAGACAGGGGGCGCGCCCAGAGGGGGTGGGCGCGCGCCCCACCCTCGTGGACAGGGTGTGGGCCCCCTGGTCTTCATCTTTTGCGAGTATTTTTTATATTTTCTGAAACTTGTCTCCGAGGATTTTCAGGTCATTCCGAGAACTTTTGTTTTCTACACATGAAACAACATCATGGTAATTCTGCTGAAAACTTGACATCGGTCAGGTTAGTTCCATTCAAATCATGCAAGTTAGAGTCGAACAAGGGAAAAAGTGTTTGGAAAAGTAGATACGTTGGAGACGTATCACTGCTCCCCTCGAGCAGCCCCTCAGGTGCTTCCTTGGCCCATTGGCTTTCATCTGGCCCCAAAAAAATCCTCCAGGAGTTGCATTGCATTTGGACTCCATTTGATATTGATTTCATGCGATTAAAAACATGCAGAAAACAGCAACTGGCACTCGGCACTGTGTCAATTGGTTAGTACCAAAAATGATATAAAATGATTGTAAAACATCCAAGAATGATAATATAACAACATGGAACAATCAAAAATTATAGATACGTTGGAGACATATCAGCATCCCCAAGCTTAATTACTGCTCGTCCTCGAGTAGGTAAATGATAAAAACAGAATTTTTGATGTGGAATGCTGCCTAACATGTTCATCACATTCTTTTCTTTATAGCATGGACATATGGACTTTTATATGATTCAAAGCAATAGTCTTAGTTTGATATGAAGAATTTAATACTCAAGCATACAAACAAGCAGCCATGTCTTTCAAAATATCAACACTAAAGCAAGTTATCCCTAGCCCATCATGCTCAATTATTGATCCATTCATGAAACACAATCGAATATTAGCTACACCCAATGCTCAAATCGATCATAGTGCCCTTAGTTGGTGCTTTATAAGAGAAGATGGAGACTCAAATTCAAAATAAAAATTGCATAAGTAAAAAGAAAAGCCCTTGGCGGAGGGAAGTAGGGATTTTTAGAGGTGCCAGAGCTCATAGCTTAAATTGAGAGATAAAATTATTTTTGAGAAGCATACTTTTCTTACCAACGAAAATGACTTGGAGCATCCCAACAGTTTCCATGCTAGATACATCATAGGCAGTTCCCAAACAGAAAATAAAGTTTATTCCTTTTTCCATCATAACTTTCACTTTCCATGGCTAGCCGTATCCACGGGTGCCCTCCATACCAACACTTTCCAAGGAATTTATTATTTGACAACATAAAGTAAATTCATTTATCATTTCGGGACTGGGCATCCCTAGTACCTTTGCCATACTCTCGTGCAATGATAAGTGAATAAACACTCATCGTGAGAATAACACATCTAGCATGGAAAATATTGGGCACCCTTTATCGCCTCGCGAGTAGCAGAGCACATAAAAGAGAAATTTATTTTGAAAATTAGAGATGGCACATGCAAATTTGCTTACAATCGCATGGAAATACCGCATATAGGTAGGAATAGTGGACTCATAAGGCAAAACTGGTTTAAAGGGTTTTGGATGCACAAGTAGTGATCATACTTAGTGCAAAATGAAGGCTAGCAAAAAGATTGAGAAGCGGCCAACTAAAAAGCGAAAAATCTCGTACCCAAGCATTAAGCATAAGTAACACTGAATAATGCACCATAAGTAGGATATAAATTTCATTGCATAACTATTGACTTTCGTGCTTGCATAGGGAATCACAAACCTTAACATCAATATTCTTACTAAAGCACAATTACTCATCAACATGACTCACATATCATATCGGCATATCTCGAAACCATTACTAAGAATCAAGTTTATTTTGTCCAATGATCTTCATGAAAGGTTTTATTATATCCTCCTTGGATATCTATCACTTTGGGACTATTTTCATATGTTGCTTTTGATAAGCTCAAACAAATATAAGTGAAGATCACGAGCATTTTTTTCTTTCTCTCAAAACAATCTAAGTGAAGCAAGAGAGAATTTATTAAAAGTTTACTAACTCCCAAATAAATCTAAGTGAAGCATGAGAGCATTTCTTCAAAAATAACAAAGCACCCCGTGCTCAAGAAGATATAAGTGAAGTACTAGAGCAAGTCCATGGCTCTAAAAATTTAAGTGAAGCATAGGAGCAAGCATAGCATAATTTTTGGCTCTCTAAAAAGGGTGTGTCCAGCAAGGATTCAAGACTTAAAACATAAAGCAAAACAAGCAAAGACTCATATCATACAATACGCTCCAAGCAAAACTCATATCATGTGACGAATAAAAATATAGTTTCAAGTAAAATGTCGATGGTCGTTAGAAGAAAGCGGGGATGCCACTCGGAGGCATCCCCAAGCTTAGTTGCTTGCTAATTATTTGAATATTATCTTGGGGTGCCTCGGGCATCCCCAAGCTTAGACTTTTTCTTATCCTTATTCCATCAACCATCGTAAGATAACCCAAAACTTGAAAACTTCAATCACACAAAACTCAAACAAAACCTTCGTGAGATCAGTTAGTATAAGAAACCAAACCACTACTATAAGTATTGTATCAAACCTATTCTTATTTTGTTTTTGCATTATATCTACTGTATTCCAACTTTTCTATGGCAAAACTCATCAAAGAAAACCATAGGATCATCAAAACAAGAACACAACACAAAGAAAATAGAATCTGTCAAAAACAGAACAGTCTGTAGCAATCTGAACATTTCGAATACTTCTGTAACTCAAAAAGTTATGAAATAAATTGGTGGAGTGAGGAATTTGTCTATTAATCCTCTTCAAAAAGAATCAACTTAAAATAACTCTTCTATAAAAAATGACAACGAATCTCGTGAGCGCAAAAGTTTATGTTTTTCAGCAAGATCAAATAAACTTTCTCCCAAGTCTTCCTAAAGGCATTGCTTGGCACAACACTAACTAAAACACAAAAAACACAATCATAACAGTAGCATAATTGTGCTAACACTCAAGAACAGAAAGGAAAAAGAAAAAAATAAAATTTATTCATTGGGTTGCCTCCCAACAAGCGCTATCATTTTATGCCCCTAGCTAGGCATAACACGTAGGATCTAAGTTATATCACTCTTACCCTTGTTTACCTTAGAGGTATTAGCATCGGGAGGTTTTGTAAATAATACATAAAACACATTGTCCATGGAAACCTTAGCAGTATCAAGTTGCTTTTTATCATAACCCCTTTGATTTCCGGCAGTGATCCATGAATAGTGTTGGTTCACATCGTAAAAAACTTGTTGGATCATATCTAAAACGGGGACTTGCTTCTTAAGATTTTCATCAAAGATTTGGTTATGTCCAAGCAAATTTCTCAAAGCATAATCACTATTATAAATAATTTCATCAATCACGGGTTTTTCATGATTCATGCCATAAAAATCAAAGATTCCCTAGCTTCCCGTATTATGTAGTCAAATTCATTCATCAAAACAAGAGTGGCTAACTTTTTAGCTTTAGGATCCTTTATAACGGGCAACTCATAAAACAATCTTTGCAAGGTAGGGTGAGTACGAATAAATCTAGTTTCAAGTTTCAGAACAAGTGCCAAAATAACTTCTGCATAAGATTTAGTCCTTTTAAGTATAGGAATATCATCAAGACTTAATTTTCCGACACAATTGAAAAATTCTTGGATGTTCTTTTCCCATAAAATTCCCTTGCCCCAAAACGAAAGTTTAGGCATCCAGATTACCCGTACGCTCCACTTTAGGAGTTAGGCCATCATCTGTTTCTGCCATACCAAATTCACTCATGGTGACAAGTTCAAACAAATAATAGATCTGACGAGAAAACGGAGAAGGAAAAATAGGGCGAATAAAACAGTAATTTTTTGTGAAGTGGGGGAGAGGAAAACGAGAGGCAAATAGCAAATAATGTAAATTGTGAGGAGATAAGATTTGTGATTAGGAACCTGGTTGATGTTGAAGATCCTCCCCGGCAAAGGCGCCGGAAGGCACGTTGACGGGAGACTATCTTGAGGTTATCCTCCCCGGCAACGGTGCCAGAAATTCCTTTTGATGTCTGCTAGAACTACGTCGGTATTTCCCCAAAGAGGAAGGGATGATGTAGTATAGCGACGGTAGGTATTTCCCTCAGTGATGAGACCAAGGTTATCGAACTAGTAGGAGAACCTCCTCACACCACGTAAACAACACCTGCACACAAATAACAAATACTCGCAACCCGATGTGTTAAAGGGGTTGTCAATCCCTTTCGGGTACGGTGCCTCAAGTAGGCAAATAACATGACGTAAAAAAGTGGTAGATAGGATAAATAGATCGCAGAACAAATAAATTGCAGCAAGGTATTTTTTGTATTTTTGGTTTAATAGATCTGAAAATAAATGCAAGAGAAAATAGATCGCAAAGGCAAATATGATGAATAGAGACCCGGGGCCATAGGTTTCACTAGTGGCTTCTCTCGAGAAAAATAGCAAGCGATGGGAAAACAATTACTGTTGGGCAATTGATAGAACTTCAAATAATCATGGCGATATCCAGGCAATGATCATTATATAGGCATCACATCCAAGATTAGTAGACCGACTCATGCGTGCATCTACTACTATTACTCCACACATCGACCGTTATCCAGCATGCATCTAGTGTATTAAGTTCATCAAAAAACGGAGTAATGCAATAAGAACGATGACATGATGTAGATGAGATCCGTTTATCTATTGGCAGATATAGATCACATCTTGTTATCCTTAGTAGCAACGATACATACTTGTTGGATCCTTTCTGTCACTGGGATCAAGCACCATAAGATCGAACCCACTACAAAGCACCTCTTCCCATTGCAAGATAAATAGATCAAGTTGGCCAAACAAAACCCAAATATCGGAGAAGAAATATGAGGCTATAAGTAATCATGCATATAAGAGATCAAAGAAACTCAAATAAGCTGTCGGGTGGTTGGTGCGACATATGCCAACGGGTGGCTTATCATTGTGGGAGCCAATAAGACGTCGCGGTGCACAGAAGCGGGATAAGGCGAAGACATGCACGCCGCGAATCTTACCCAGGTTCGGGGCTCTTCGTGGAGATAACACCCCTAGTCCTGCTCTGCGGGGTCTCAGCATGATCACTAGGTCAACAAGTAGCTACAAGAGGCTCCTTGAGTTGTTCGGTGAGAGGAGGAAGAAGGGGCAAGGCTAGCCCTCTTCTCCTCTCCAAGTAGTGTCTAAAACTATCAAAGTCCAACCCTTTGCATGGGTGCCCCGGGGGGTTTATATAGGCCTACCCCGAGGGTGGCAGTAATCCAGGCTGGGCACAGGCCCGGCAGTCGATCTATGCCGCCGGCTTCTTCGCCCATTGCTGGGCCCGCCGACTAAGCGCGCCTCACGGCTGTTGGCCGCTGGTAAACAGATAGGCCTCACCGCTTGGGGGTCTTAGCCGGGGCTGGTTCTTTGTTGCTCCGCCCTTGATGACGAGGGCTTGGTCGAGGTAGGCATGGCTACAGTGCCGCCGCCTTGCGGGTGCTCAATGTAGCCTCACCTCGTCTTGTCTCCTTAATGAGGCTCGTTCTTCGAGGGAGGGAATGAGCCGGCTGAGGAGAGCCGGCCTCATCCCTGGCCGACTAGGGGGCGCGTGGCCGCCTTCGGATGTCTCTCGACCGAGGGGCCCGCCACTGTGGGCGTCATCAGAGGCCCATCTTGGGTGATGTCATGGTCAGCGTGGCTTAGCGATGCCACGCCCGGACGGGTCATGGCAGCCTCACGTGCGATCTTGTAGCCATGCGACCCGGGATTCGAGGCGCGCGCCTCGCCGCCACGCCCGTCCTCATCGCCATCACGTTGGTACAAACTTCGAGGGCCCGATCTGGGCCGCCTATTGGGGCCGGCTTCTTGAGTCGGCCATATGGTGGCCGGCTTCTGGAGTCGGCCATGTGATGGCCGGCTTTGAGTCGGCCCTCGCGGCTTTCTTTAGGTGGGTTCTTGGTCGGGCCACCCTCCGGTAGCCGGCCGAGGGGATAGCCGGCCGGAGGAAGGCGGCCCCGCGTCTCGGATGCTCGATGGTTTGATCAGCCTCATTATTTTTTCAAGAGCCAGGGGAGCCGGCTAGGCTACCCGTGGTCATTTACTCCGACAGTAGTCCTCGAAGCTGATTGTCCTTCGTGGCTGCGAAGGGAACTAGAAGCTCAATCAGCTTCCTACCCTGAAGAGCCGGCAGCTAGGAGCCGGCATCACTTTACGCTTGCCTTCTTGGCGAAGTCTACCTCGAAATCCGAAGGCGGGAACCAGTTGGCGCGCTAGCCAAGCTGCGGGCTGACCGCCCGCCGCTCGTGCGCCACGAGGCACCCTCTGGCTAGGGGGGCCTGCCACCCCACGCGCCTGACGGGACGCTACTGCAGACCGGGGCCCGCCACTACCATGCCTCGGCCCAAGCGAGGATCCTTTGTGGCCCAATCTGGCCGCTCGCCTTCCGGCGGCGGTTTTCGCACGCTGTTATGGCGCGATAATCGCGGGACGTGGGGGAGTGGGCGCAGTTAATCCTACGTACCCCCATGTCCCGCCTCCTCGGCTTTGCCGCACGGGGCTATAAGTAGGCGGAGGGGGAGAGCGGCTGACGCACGTGCGCTCCCCCCTGCTCCACCTCTCTCTCCTTCTTTTTCTCCTTTGCCGCCGCAGCGGCAACTCTCCGCCGTGCCACCGCTCCGCCATTCTCCTTGGCACTTTGCAGCTTTGTCGCCGCCGACCCGGGCGTCCTCCGCCGCCGTGCGTCACCCAGCGCCTTTCCGTCCTCATGGCTCCAACATCGAGCAACTGGGACGGCTCCACCGTCCATGAAGACCACATTGATTTCCTCCGCAAGACGCGGCGATTGCCGGGCAAGGAGTACGTGCAGGTCTGGCTCGCGTCGGAGTGGGAGATCTCGCCGGCGCCCGAGGAGGGCGAGCGGGTGATCTTCCGCTTGCACTGCCTGCGCGGCGTCGGCCTTCCTGCGAGCGGTTTCTTCCGCTTGTTTCTCAAGTTCTATCATCTCCAGCAGCACCACCTCACTCCAAACACGGTGGTGCTGCTGTCGGCCTTCGTCAACCTGTGAGAAGGCTTCCTCGGCGTCCTCCCCACCATCGAGCTGTGGGGGGAGTTCTTCCAGTCCAAGCTCGGCACTGTCATCGCGGGCGTGCCGGCTCCATGCAGCGCCTTCATCGCCATGCGGTGGACGACGGCCGACAACCCATTCCTGGCCATTGCGCTGATCCAATCGTTGAAGCTTTGGCAGAAGTCCTATTTTTACGTGAAGAACGTCGCCCTTCAGGGCGACTACGTCAACCTGCCGGCTTACATAGCTGGCCCACCGGCTGGGAGGCAGCCTTCATGGTCCTATCAGGCCAGGTCGCTGACGCCGGCTGGTGCTGGCGCCGTTGCCCGGCTTCGGGTGCTTATCCAGTCGGAGGGCCTGACCGGGCCCGATCTGATTGCCGCCTTCGTGGAGCGCCGGGTGCTCCCGCTCCAAGGCCGCCCTCATCTGATAAGTCAGATGAGCGGCCGCTTCGACCCATGCTGACTCAGCACCAGGGAGATGCCTCACGACGAGGTATCTTACATGGTGAACTACATCGCCAACTGCAAGCTCACTGAAGACTGGCAGTATGGCAAGGCGCCGTATTCTCGCGCCGATCCACCACCCATGGTAGACTTTCTTTCTTTCTTCCCTTTCTTCGTTGTCGAGTTTTCTTTTCTGGCCGACTTCCAACCAGTCGGCTTTCTCTTCTTTTAATCAAAATCCCCTCCTTCACCAGCCGGCCGGGACTGCGGGGGCGGAACGCGAGTTCGCTCCCGACCGCGCGGCGGACGACTTTGACGACCCCGACTTGGGAGCGGCCGCCTTGGAAGACGACGCCATGGGGGGAGGAGGCAAGGCAGGCGGCTCTGGGCTCTCCGCCACCTTCAAGGACTGGCCGGACGACGGCAGCGAGGCCGAGCCGATTCGCGCCGCCAGCCGGCGTCCGACCACCAAGGCGCAGGCTCATCCGCCGGGCCGGCTGCTCGAGGCGGCGCACGGAAACGCCGGGCGGCGCCGTCTCTCTTCGGCAGTCGGCCGAAGAAGCCCAAGGGTACCGCAGCGGCGACCAAACGAGACGAGGCGGCCGCGAAGGCAGCCCGCTTCCGCAAGGCGGTGAAGCAGCCATAGCAGTTTGGCGTAAGTGTTAACTCTCGCATGTCTTTCTTTCTTTTGGCTGGCATCATTACGAGCCTTTCTTAATTTTACGAACAGGGCCCGCTCACTCTTGAGCGGACCTCGGCCGCCTCCATAGTCGGAGGGGCGGGGGGATCCTCAAGCTCCCGCCGCGTGGACACCCGCTCCGAGCTCTAGGCGGCGACGGAGCGGAACGCGCGAGAGGGGCGGGAGGAGTGGGAGGCGGAGGAGCAGAGGGTGGCCGCCGCAAGGGCGGCCCAGGAGACGACGGTGGAGTCGGCGGAGGCGCAGGCCGACGTGGCCAACAGGGCCCAAGCGGAGGCCGTGGCTACGGAGAGGGCGGCGGAGGCCCTGCGTAACCAGCCTCCGCAACTCATTATCCCCCTCCGCACTGTGGCCCCCGAAATCCCGGTGCCCCCGCCAGAGGAAGCCGGCCGTGACCAGCCGACAATGGAGAGGGAGGGGGGCGAAGTAGTCGTCCCGGAGGGCGAAGTGGTGCCGCCGCTGTTGGCCGGGACGGACCAAGGCGGCCAACCGGAGGCGCCGCCTGCACAGTCGGCTGGAGGCGACCCGGCCGTGGGGCCAGATCTCGTAGTCCTTTCGCCGACTCGTCGGCGCACGGGCAAGGCGACTTCCGAGCCGGAGTCGCAAGGGGCCGCGGGTTCCAGCTCGTTGTCCCATGACTGGAGACGGCGTCGATTATTTGAGATGGACGCTGGCGGCGGACGGCCGTGCTGAATGTAGCCGTGCAAGACATCCGGAGCCGGCTTCAGTCCCAGGCCGCCTCGCTGAAGAATTGCACCCAAGAGTTTCTCGCGACGCGGTCGGCCATCCGGGTAAGTTTTCTTGATTTCTCCCGTGGGGGCGCGTCAGCGCACCCACTGGGTGTAGTCCCCGAGTTCCGAGCCGGCTGCTGAGCAGGCGGCTTGGAACTTCTCAGAAGGCTTTGGTTTTAGTGGCTTGTTCTTGTTTGCGCCTTCGTCTTATTCGCAGGACTATCACAACCTCCATGCTGCTGCCTTCAACTCCCAGACCCGGGAGATGGGCCAGAAGGCCGCCGATCTGACGGAGAGCCGGAGTAAGTGTTTTTATTTTTCTATCTCATGTGGGGGCGCGTCAGCGCACCCACTGGGTGTAGTCCCCGAGATGCGGGCCGACTGCTGAGCAGTCGGGTCGGATCTTTCTTCACGACTTCTTCCTTATCTTCTTTTTCTTTACGTCTGCAGGGGCCAACACCGACTTGAGGGAGCAGCTCGGAATAGCTCAGACCGCCCTTCGTGCCAAGGAGACCCGAGTGCCGCCTTGGCCCAGAGCATGATCGCTGGCCAAGAAGCTGGCCGACCAAGAGGAGAACCACAAGGCGGCCTTGAAGGCGGCGCAGGACAGCGAGGCCGTCCTCAAAGCCGAGTATGAGACGGATGCGACAAGCTGGGCCGAGGCGACGCAGGCGCTGAGCGAGGGCTATAGCCGAGTTGAGGATTTGATCGATGGTAGGCCGCCTTCCTCTTCGTCTCTTTGCTCATCCCCGTCATCTGATCAGTCCTCTGACTTGCTTTATTTCTTTCTTCTTTGCGCATAATACTTTCCCGGCTACTCTGTTGCCGCCAACCAGGCCATCGAAGCTCACCGCGAGGTCTGACGCCAGGCTAGGGCCGAGATCCCACCGGGTGCCAACCAGACGCTTGAAGAGCAGCTTCTGGCGATTCAAGCCCGGCTTCAGCCGGCCTACCATATGCTAAGCCGCCTTCAGCGTGCCGGAGCGCAAGTGCTGACCGCCCTCTGGCCCGGTGAGGTGATTCCCTGCACCCCCAATCAGATTGCCGACTGGCTGGAGGTAGCAGTCGGCCGCTTCGAGGCCTGGAAGGCTTCTGCAGCTCGGGGGGCCAGCGGGCGCTGGAGTTCGCCCGTGCCTGGTATCCTGGCCTGAACTTGGACCAGCTGCGCACTTGGCGGCGAGGAGGTCGACGAGGCTGGAGGCGGTGCGGCGGCTATCATCCAAAGGCGCCTTGGCGATCGCCGACTTCACCGACACCAACGCCTTTGCTCCCCGAGGTGAACGAAGACGGTGTCGCTCGGCTGGAGGAGTGGTTCGGGCTGAACCCGACAGAAGGAGAGGACTCGGCGGAGGAGATTGACTCCAGCGACGAGGGCGAAGAGGAGGAGGAGGAGGATGGTGAAGATGTCGTGCCGGACGGTGGGGCGACCTACCAGCCTCAGCCTGACCGCGCCTCTAGCAACGAGGCGCACGCGGGAACGCCGCCTGCCACAGGCGGCGACCAAGCCGAGACTCGCCAGCCCGCCACTCCCCCGGCCAACACTGTCGTCTCCACCATCCTGCCCGACACGCCTGTTGCTCCCTTGGCCTGACTTGCCGCCTTTACCTTCCTGCTCGTTACTTTTGAACAACTTTTTAAATTTGCGCAGTTCCACCCACTGGGGGTGTATTCAAACTATGTTGAATGCCGGCCTTTCGAAGGCCTTTTTGTGTAAATATGATCGTGCCTGTGATTGGCTTCCATTCTTAGTTGCTTTTCATCTTTGGCTGCTTTCCTTTGCCGCCCTCCCTTGGCCGCCGCCTTCCCAGTCGGACAGCTGCTCTGCAGTCTGTGGCCGGGTAAGGACCTGGCCGTCTGGGAGGGCAAGTACTCGAGCTTTTTAGATTGTAGCAAAGTAAGAAAGGAAGCCGGCCAGCCGGCTGCTCTGACAGCCGGTTGGCGGGGGCGAAGCCGGCCTGAGTTATATAAATTCGTTTAGTCCTTAGCCGTTTTTCATGTGGGCATCCCTTCCTGCCTTTGGCTCTTGTTAGTCGGACAGTCAGTTCTTTGAGCTGCGACTTTCAACAAGAGAGGGCTCAGGTGCCGGCACACTACTTGTCTGACTTCTGGTAGAACTTAAACATAACCCAAGACGGCAAGTCCCCGGGCCGACTGATCGAACCCGGTGTCGGATGAGATAATGAATGTGATGACGTAAAACTGAGTGTGATACTCGTCATTCATAGATAAAAGAGGGTAGTCCCCGAGTACTCCTCGGGGAGCCCATTGTCTCATACTTAGTACAAAAGGTAACGTAGTACATACTGCATTTTAACGGTAAAATCTTGGAGGAGGTTGGCGTTCCATGGTCGTTCCGACTCCTTGCCAGAGTCGTCCCTCTTTCGTGCCTTCGGATTCTGTGCGTCGATCAAGTAGTAGGAATCATTTCCTAAGGCTCGGCTGATGATGAATGGGCCTTCCCAAGGGGCCGAGAGCTTGGGCCGGTACATTGTTCGCTGGATCAGCCGGAGCACAAGGTCGCCCTCTTGAAAGGATCTCGGCTAGACCTTTCGGCTATGGTAACGGCGTAGACCTTGCTGGTAGATGGCAGACCGTCTGAGGGCTAACAGCCGGCCTTCTTCCAGCAGATCGACGCCTTCTTCTCGTGCTTCCTTTGCCTTTGCTGCCGTGTACATGGTGACCCGAGGTGAGTCGAACTCAATGTCAGTCGGGATGACAGCCTCGGCACCATATACAAGGAAGAAAGGAGTGAAGCCAGTTGACTTGTTTGGAGTAGTGCGCAAGCTCTAGAGGACGGCCGGCAGCTCGTCGAACCAGCAGCCGGCCGAACGCTCTAGTGGTACGACCAGTCGAGGCTTGATGCCGGAGAGGATGAGGCCGTTTGCTCGCTCGACCTGGCCGTTTGACTGCGGGTGGGCAACGGACGCTAAGTCCAGTCGGATGCCCTGTATCGCGCAGAAACGTGCCAGTGCTCCCTTGGCAAAATTCGTGCCATTGTCGGTGATGATGCAATGCGGTACGCCGTACCGGGTTGTGATATCTGCAATGAATGTTACGGCAGTTGGTCCATTCAGCTTCTTGATCGGCTTTGCTTCAATCCACTTGGTAAATTTGTCGACGACAACAAGCAGATGTGTCATGCCACCGCGTGCCGTCTTGAATGGGCCCACCATATCCAACCCCCAAACGGCAAAGGGCTAAGTGAGGGGGATGGTCTTGAGTGCGGAAGCCGACAGGTGTTGCTTGGAGCTGAAGACTTGGCACCCTTTGCAGTGTTTGACTAGTTCCTTGGCGTCATCCAAAGCAGTCGGCCAAAAGAAACCATGGCGGAAAGCTTTGGCAACGAGTGATCTTGAGACTGCGTGGTGGCCGCATTCGCCTTGGTGTATATCTTCGAGGATTGCTATGCCCTTCTCTGGCTCGACGCAGCGCTGGAAGACTCCAGTGACACTGCGCCTAACAAGCTCTCGGTTCATTATTGTAGGCTCTGGCTCGGCGTTGGACTTGCCTTGCCGAGATCTCGTTAGTCGGCAGCTCCCTATTAATCAGGAAATTGAGGATGGGCTGGGCCCATGACGGAGCTGTGACTTCTTCTGTTGTCAAGGTGGCTACCACAACCAGGGCGGGTGGGCTGGGTGATGAAGAGTTGGAGTCGGCCACCGCCTGTTGTGTTGTTGCGGTCCCCGGGCCGACTGCAGTAGTCCCCGAGCCGTGTTCTGAAGTCCCCGGGCCGGGTTTGACTACAGCAGTCCCCGAGCCGCCTGTCGAAGTCCCCGAGCCGCCTGCTTGGTTCCCCAAGCCGGCTCCGGCTGCGTCGGGGTCAGGCGGCACGAAGATGGAATCGGACTCTAGAGACGGCTTGACAGATGGCTTAAGGAGGCGTTGGAGGGAGACGCCGGTTGGTATAGCTTGCCGGGTGGAGCCTATTCGGGCCAGGGCATCTGCTTGCTCGTTGTCGGCCTGTGGCACATGGAGGAACTCGCACCCTTCAAAGTATCCTCTGAGTTGCTTTGAGCGAGGAAGCGGTAGCTCGCCATGTTCAAGCGCCCTTGGCGTCGATCGCGGATGATTGTTGGACTACCAAGTCCGAGTCGCCATAACACAGGATCCGGCGGATGCCGAGTTCTTTGGCTAGCCAGAGCCCGTGTATGAGAGCCTCGTACTCGGCCACATTGTTGAAGGTGGCAAAATGAATTTGCAATGTGTATCTGAGCTTGTCGCCCTTGGGAGAGGTGAGGACGTTGCCGGCTCCCAAGCCGGTGTTCATCTTGGATCCGTCGAAGTGCATCCGCCAATGAGTGGAGTCGGGCGCTGGCGGCAGGTACTGGGTCTCGGCCCAATCGACGAGGAAGTCGGCCAATGCCTGGGACTTGATGGCGGTGCGGGGCTGGGAGAAGATCGTATAAGGGGCCAGTGCAATGGCCCATTTGGCCACCCGGCGGATCGTCGGCTTCCTATGATCTCGGCAAGCAAAGGTATACATCACGACCATGATGGGGTGCTCTTGGAAGTAGGGCTTGAGCTTCTTGGCGGCGAAGTACACCATAGCACATCTTACGATAGTGCGGATAGTTCTGCTTCAATGTGGACAATACTTCACTTTCGGTAATAGACCGGCCTCACTGGGTAGCTGAACTCGCCCTCTTCCAGCGTTGAACCACGATGTGATGATGACCACTCGGCTGGTGGCGGCAATGTAAAGGAGCATGGGCTCTTTCTCAGTCGGTGCCGCCAGGACAGGCAGAGTGGACATCATATTTTTTAACTCGTGGAAAGCTTGATCTGCTTGGTCGTTCCACTCGAAGTGAGTGGACTTCTTCATGAGTCGGTAAAGAGGGAGGGCCTTCTCCCGAGCCTACTGATGAAGCGGTTGAGGGAGGCCAAGCATCCGGTAAATTTCTGTACATCTCTTAGCTTGGTAGGAATCTCCATTCTCTCTATAGCCTTGATCTTCACCGGGTTGCATTCGACGCCGCGTTCGGAGACCAGGAAGCCTAGGAGTTGGCCGGCTGGCACTCCGAACACGCATTTTTCTGGATTGAGCTTGATCTGAAACCGGCGCAAGTTCTTGAACGTCTCTTTGAGATCTTCCAGCAGGGTGCCGCGCTTCTCCGTCTTCACCACAATGTTGTCCACATAGACGTGGGCATTTCTGCCGAGTTGCTTGAGGAGGCATTTCTGCATGCAACGCTGAAAAGTGGCACCGGCGTTTCTCAACCCGAATGTCATAGTCAGGTAGCAGAAAGCTCCGAATGGTGTGATGAAGGCGGTCTTCAGACGGTCAGCTGGGTCCAATTTTATCTGGTGGTAACCCGAGTAAGCATCCAAAAAACTCAACAGCTCGCATCTGGCTGTGGAGTCTATCACTTGATCAATTCTTGGCAGGGCAAAAGGATCTTTGGGGCAGGCTTTGTTGAGGCTTGTGTAGTCAATGCACATGCGCCATTGTTTGTTCTTCTTCAACACTAGGACCGGGTTGGCAAGCCACTCAGGAAAGAAAACCTCCATGATGAAGCCGGCTGCCAGAAGCCGGGCTATCTCTTCTTCGACTACTCTTCTCTTCTCCTCTGACAGGCGGCGCAAGGGCTGCTTGACCGGCTTGGCATCCTTCCGGACATGTAGCTTGTGCTCGTCGAGCTCGCTTTCCTATTTGCTGTCAAGGCCGGTTCCCATGACCGCATACCTCTCCGGGTGCTCCGGCTCCAGAGGTATCTTCTTGGTTTCTTTGGCCGGCTGGAAGGAACACTGAGCCTCATATTCCTTGGGATCGGGGGACAAGGCCGGCTGCTTGCCGGCCATGGCCACGACCCGGTCTAGCATCTTCTTCTCTTCAGCAATCACGAGGGACTCGGCCAGCCGACTGCTAGCAGCTGCACACTCGGCGGACTTCTTGTAGTCTCCTGATATGGTGATGACGCCTTGGAACTTGGCATCTTCATCTTGAGGTAGGCATAGTGGGGCACAGCCATGAACTTGGCCAATGCAGGTGGTAAGGGCTCTCCAGATCCACTAGCTCGAACCATATTGCTTCTCGGCGGAAATGATCTTTGTCTCCAAAGAGAACGTCTATCTTGATCTTGCCAATCAGAGCACAGGACAGGCCGGGTATGATGCCATGGAACACAGTCCGACTTGGCATGAGCTGCTTTGCCTTGATACTCAGCTTCTCCATGGTGTCACGGTACAGTATGTTGATGCTGCTTCCGCCATCTATCAGTATGCGGGAGAATCGGGCAGCCCGTCGATCTGTTGCGAGGGTGGCATCCAAAACCAAGGCATAGGAGCCGGGAGACGGCATCACCTCTGGGTGATCGGCCCGGCTCCAACTGATAGGTTTCTCTAACAAGTGCATGAACTCGGGGTTGTTGGATGCGACCGCGTTGACTTCTCGGTGTTGTCGGCGCCCGACTTCGCCGATCTTCGCTGGCTTGTAAAGACGGCGTGGCGGCATGCTCATCAGGGAATTCGTCGTGGACGGCTCCAACTGCTGGCCGAGCGGCCGGCTGCTGAGGAGCCGGAGGCGGCTGACCAGCAGGCGGAGGCGGCACCAGTCCCTTGCCTTTGGAGATTCGTGTGAGCCAATGGCATTTCCGAGTGGTGTGGTTGGAGGCCTTCGCGCCGCTGTGAAACTTGCAGGGGGCATCAAGGGCTTGCTCGTAGGAGAAAGCCGGCTGCCAAGCCGGCCTGCCGCCCTTCTGCTTCTTGGGTGCGGGCCGCCCCTCAGGTTGTTCGTCTTTGACGGTGGCTACTTGCCGACTGGCGGAAGTCGGCATAGGAGCCTTGCGCTTGTTGTCGTTCTGGTATTGGCGCCGAGTAGACTCTCCAGCCGGCGTCTTGGGAGCCGGCGCAAGCACCTTCCCGGATGCGTCTACTCGGAGCTCGGTCTTCATGGAGGAGTCGGCCGTGGCGTATTTGTCCGCGATGACTAGCAGCTCGTCGAGGGTAGTCGGCTCGTCGTAGAGGAGTCGGTGCTTGAGGAGGGTGCCTTCTCGGCACCCAGCCGTGAGGTACTCTATGGCTTGGACCTCGTGCACCCCTTCGCAGGAGTTTCGGAGCTCGGCCCAACGCGTGAGGTAGTCGCGAGTAGACTCGTTGGGTCCTTGTACGCACAAGGAGAGCTGTCGGGGCTTGGGAGCCCGCTTGTAGGTGCTGGTGAAGTTGCGGGTGAAGGCTTCCGTGAAGTCGAGCCAGCTGTTGATGCTGTAGGGCTTGAGGCTATTGAGCCAGGTGCGCGCCGTGCCCTGGAGCATCAGGGGACGTATTCTACGGCAACACGCCTGCTGCCGTTCGCTATGCGGACTGCGGTAGAGTAGTCAATCAACCAATCTTCCGGCTTCACGGAGCCGTTGTACTTGGGTGTGTCTCTTGGGAGCGGGAACCCTTTGGGGAAGGGCTCAGCGGATGCGGGGCCGAAGAAGTGGCGGGCCGACATCATCATCTTCTTCTAACTCCGGGGACCGGCGAGGCGATCGATCCGATGACGGGCGTCGTTACGCCGACTCTTCCAGCGGCGACCCTTAGTCGGGCCGCCGAGTCGGATCGTGGCAAAGCGGCGGGGTGGGATATCTCTCCCCACGAGGCGGAGGAGGAGGCGGGTCGCCTCGTCGCTCCACGGCTCGAGGGCGGCCTTCTGCGTCACGCTCGATAGTGACTCGAGTCCGCCGGTAGCGGCAGCCTCCTTTTCTGCCTTGCGCGGGCTCCGCCCGCGATTGGCGTACGCGACGTCGCGCCGTGCTCTCGGCACGGGGGAGGGTTTTCGGCGCGGACGCCGGCTTCGTGCCGCTTTGCGGCCGCGTCGATCAGCTGCTGGATTCGCCTGGTCATGTAGGGGAGCTCGTCGGCCCCTACTCCGTTCAGCTCGTCTACGACCGACTAGGCGGCACGTAGGTTCTCGAGGGGCGTGGCGTAGACCGGGCGTTCCGCCCCCAGCATGTCGGCGATAGCCGCGCCGCGTTTCTGGACAACGCCGGCCCGGCTCGGTCCATCGGGAGGTGGCGTGCCGAAGGCGGCGCGGTCAACTTCGCGCTGGTGGGCCTTGGTGAGGCCTCTCATGGTAGCTAGCTTCTGGCCCTCCGCGACGAGGGCAAGGCGGCGTGCCTCCAGCGCCTCGGCGTCGGCATCGGCCGGGATGGGGACGGACAAGTCCTGCAGCGCCGCTTGTAGGGCGCCGTGGGTGTTCTCGCCGGAGGTGACTCCGTGGCTGATGACCAGCCCCTCGGTTACGGTGCTGCCGCCACTGTCGGCTCGCGGGAGAGGATCGTCGAAGACCACCACGTTGGTGGGGAAAGCATCGAGTGATGCGGTGTCGGAGTCGACAAGCATCGGGTCCCTGGAGACGTGGAGTTGGTCGAGGAGGCTGACGAGGCGGCTCTCGAGGCAGCCGGTGCCCGCGTCAGACGCGGGCTCGTCGGAGATGCGAGCCTCGCCAAGAAGATCGGCGAGGCAGCTCGCCGCGCAAGCGTCAGAGACGCCTTGCAGCGCGTCGGGGCAAGCGCCATCGGGCGTGCCGGGCTGGCTACGCCCGCGGGGGAGGAAGAGGGTTCCCGTCCAGAACAGGTCTCCGGACGACGGTGCACCTGCCCCACGGTGGGCGCCAAATGTCGGGTGGTTCGTGCGACATATGCCAACGGGTGGCTTATCATTGTGGGAGCCAATAAGACGTCGCCGGTGCCTGGAAACGGGATAAGGCGAAGACATGCACGCCGGCGAATCTTACCCAGGTTCGGGGCTCTCCGTGGAGATAACACCCCTAGTCCTGCTCTGCGGGATCTCCGCATGATCACTAGATCAACAAGTAGCTACAAGAGGCTCCTTGAGCTGTTCGGTGAGAGGAGGAAGAAGGGGCAAGGCTAGCTCTCTTCTCCTCTCCAAGTAGTGTCTAAAACTATCAAAGTCCAACCCTTTGCATGGGTGCCCCGGGGGTTTATATAGGCCTACCCCCTGTGCAGTGGTAATCCGGCTGAGCTGGGCCCGGCCGTCGATCATCCGTCGGCCGGCTTCTCCGCTAGGCCAAGCTGGGCCCGCCATTTGGCAGACCCGCCGACTACCCGGCCTCTGGTAGACAGATAGGCCCCACCGCTTGGGGTCTTGTCGGGGCTGGTTCTTTGTTGCTCCGCCCTTGATGACGAGGGCTTGGTCGAGGTAGGCGTGGCTACAGTGCCGCCGCCTTGCGGGCGCTCACTGTAGCCTCACCTCGTCTTGTCTCCTTAATGAGGCTCGTTCTTCGAGGGAGGGAATGAGCCGGCTGAGGAGAGCCAGCCTCATCCCTGGCCGACTAGGGGGCGCGTGGCCGCCTTCGGATGTCTCTCTAACAAGAGGGGCCCGCTGCCTGCGGGCCGTACTGTAGGCCCATCTTGGGTGACGTCATGGTTAGCGTGGCAACAGTGCCACGCCGAACGGGTCATGGCAGCCCCGTACGGCGTACTGTAGCCATGCGACCCCGGGATTCAGGGCGGCGCCTCACCATCGCCACGCCTGCCTCATCGCCATCACGTTGGTACAAACTTCGAGGGCCCGATCTGGGCCGCCTATTGGGGGCCGGCTTCTTGGAGTCGGCCATATGGTGGCCGGCTTCCTGGAGTCGGCCATGTGATGGCCGGGTTTCTGGAGTCGGCCCTCTCGCGGCTGTCTTTAGGTGCGTTCTTGGTCGGGCCGCCCTCCGGTAGCCGGCCGAGGGGATAGCCGGCCGGAGGAAGGCGGCCCCGCGTCTCGGATGCTCGATGGTTTGATCAGCCTCATTATTTTTTCAAGAGCCAAGGGGAGCCGGCTAGGCTACCCGTGGTCATTTACTCCGACAATAACTTTCATGGATAAAAACATAGATCTGATCATAAACTCAAAGTTCATCGGATCCCAACAAACACACCGCAAAAAGAGTTATATCATATGGATCTCCAAGAGACCATTGTATTGATAAACAAGAGAGAGAGAGAGAGAGAGAGGAAGCCATCTAGCTACTAACTACGGACCCGTAGGTCTACAAAGAACTACTCACGCATCATAGGAGAGGCACCAATGGAAGTGGTGAACCCCTCCATGACGGTGTCTAGATTGGATCTTGGTGGTTCTGGACTCTGCGGCGGCTGGATCAATATTTCGTCGACTCCCCTAGGGTTTCTGGAATATTTGGGTATTTATAGAGCAAAGAGGCGGTTCGGGGGGGCACTCGTGGTGGGCACAACCCCAGAGGCGCTGGGCCTCTGGCGCGCGGTGGGTGATGCTTCCTCGAGCAGCCCCTCGAGTGCTTCCTTGGCCCATTGGCTTTACGGCCAAAAAAAAAATCCTCCAGGATTTGCGTTGCGTTTGGACTCCGTTTGGTATTGATTTCCTGTGATGTAAAAAACATGCAGAAACCAGCAACTGGCACTTGGCACTATGTCAATAGGTTAGTACCAAAAAATGATATAAAATGACTATAAAATAATTGTAAAACATCCAGGAATGATAATATAACAACATGGAACAATCAAAATTTATAGATACGTTGGAGACGTATCAAGCAGCAAAAATTTGCAATATATAAAGCACTAGAACGAAAACTAATTGGACCATTGGAGGAGTCTCATACAGAAGAACAATCACCAAACAGTTTTGGAAATGGAGTTCCGACCAAGGAGATCGAAAATGACAAAGAAAATGAGCAAGAACATGGGTTTGAGCAATGGTGGGATATTTTTCTGGAGGAAGACGAAGTGGATGGGTGCTGGAATAAGTGAGGGGGACCCATGTGGGACCCACAAGCCTGCTAGGCGTGCCTAGGGGGTGGGTGCGCCCTGTGGGCTTGTGGCCCACTGGTGCACCCCCCCTGAGTGGAGTTTAGTGCCAAAAATTCTTAAATAATGCAGAAAAATCATACTAAATTTTCAGGGCATTTGGAGAACTTTTCTGGTCATTTTTTATTGCACGGATAATTCAGAAAATAGAGAAATAATAATATTTTTTGCTTTATTTGTTCTAAATAACAGAAAGTGAAGACTGGGTACAGAGAGTTGTGTTTACTAAACTCATCCATCTCATGCCCATCAAAAGGAATCCATTAACAAGGTTGATCAAGTCTTATTAACAAACTTCTTCCGAATGACATGAAACCAGAGAATCTTCTTATAACACTAGGTTACTTCAACGGCGATATGTATGTCCCCAACAATAAGAATATCACATTTCTTTTTGACAGTAGGAAGAGGGAATTCAAAACCTCCAATAGTAATTGTTGAATTTTTTCCAATAGAATTGATACTATTCACTCGAGGTTGTTTCTTCGAAAAGTGTACCGTGTGCTCATTACCATTAACATGAAAAGTGACATTGCCTTTATTGCAATCAATAACAGCCCCTGCAGCATTCAAAAAGGGTCTACCAAGGATGATCGACATACTGTCGTCCTCGGGTATATCAAGAATAACAAAGTCCGTTAAGATAGTGACATTTGCAACTACGATAGGCACATCCTCACAAGTACCGATGGGTATAGCAGTTGATTTATCAGCCATTTGCAAAGAGATTTCAATGGGTGTCAACTTATTCAATTCAAGTCTACGATATAAAGAGAAAGGCATAACACTAACACCAAAGCACCCAAATCACATAAAGCAGTTTTAACATAGTTTCTTTTAATGGAGTATGGTATAATTGGTATTCCTGGATCTCCTAGTTTCTTTGGTATTCCACCCTTAAATGTGTAATTAGCAAGCATGGTGGAAGTTTCAGCTTCTGGTATCTTTCTTTTATTAGTGACAATATCTTTCATATACTTAGCATTAGGAGACATTTTAGAATATCAGTCAAACACATACGCAAAAATACAGGTCTAAGCATTTCAACAAAGCGCTCAAAGTCTTCATCATCCTTTTTCTTGGATGGTTTAGGAGGAAAGGTCATGGGTTTCTGAACCCGTGGTTCTCTTTCTTTACCATGTTTCCTAGCAATGAAGTCTCTCTTATCATATCTTCTATTCTTAGGTTTTGGGTTATCAAGATCAACAACAGGTTCTATCTCCACATCATTCTCATTACTAGCTTCAGCATCAACAAGAACACCATCATAATCATTATTACTAGGTTCATGTTCATCACCTGATTGTGTCTCAACATCAGAAATAGAAATATCATTTGGGTTCTCAGGTGTGTCTATAACAGGTTCACTAGAAGCATGCAAGGTCCTATCATCATTCTTTTTATTTTTAGAAGGACTATGTGCACCAGTATTAATTCTCTGAGAGTCTTGTTCTACTCTCTTAGGATGGCCCTTAGGATACAAAGGTTCCTAAGTCATTTTACCACCTCTAGTCATAACTCTAACAACATTATCATTCATCTTATTATTCATTTCTTTTAGCAAATCATTTTGTGCCTTGAGAACTTGTTCTACTTGGGTTTTTACCATGTAAGCATGTTTACTAACAAACTTGAGATCATTAACAGTTCTACACATAGAGTCACTCAAGTGTTCAAACATATAGGCATTACATTTCAATTGTCTACTAACATATGCATTGAAGTTTTCTTGTTTAACAATAAAGTTATCAAATTCATCCAAGCATTGACTAGTGGACTTATTATGAGGAATATCACCTTCATAAAATCTATAAAGAGAATTTACCTTTACTACCCGTGTCGGGTTTTCAAGACCATGTATTTATTCAATAGGTGGTAAATTCTTAACATCTTCAGCTTTAATACCTTTTTCTTTCATAGATTTCTTTGCCTCTTGCATATCTCCGGGACTGAGAAATAGAATACCTCTCTTCTTTGAGTTAGCTTAGGAGGTGGTTCAGGAAGAGTACAAACATTATTATTACTCAATATATTATTGAATAGTACTTCAGCTTGTTCAACAGTTCGTTCCCTGAAAACACAACCAGCGCAACTATCTAGGTGGTCCCTAGAAGCATCTGTTAGTCCATTATAAAAGATATCAAGTATTTCATTTTTCTTGAGAGGATGATCAGGAAAAGCATTAATTAATTGGAGAAGCCTCCCCCAAGCTTGTGGGAGACTCTCTCCTTCCATTTGCACAAAGTTCAATATTTCCTGTAAAGCGGCTTGTTTCTTATGAGCAAGAAAATATTTTTCAAAGAAGTAATATATCATATCCTGGGGACTACGCACACATCTAGGAGCAAGAGAATTAAACCATATCTTAGCATCACCCTTTAATGAGAAAGGAAACAACTTAAGAATATAATATTAGCGAATTTTTTCCTCATGAGCAACCACGGTGGCTATATCATTCAGTTTAGTAAGATGTGCCACAATAGTTTCAGATTCATAACGATAGAAAGGATCGGATTCAACCAAAGTAATTAGCTCAGGCTCCAGAGAATTCATAATCCTTATCAAGAAAAAAGATAGGTTAAGTAGCAAACTTAGGGTCATATTGCATTCTAGCATTCAAAGATTTTTCTTTCCACTTGCATAGTAATTTCTTAAGATCATCTCTACCCTTACAAGTAAGAAAGTCCCTAGCTACCTCTCCATCCATAACATAACCTTCATGTATATCAGGCAATTCATATCTAGGAGAGCTAGGTCTAATGGGTGTTTCAAAGTTTTCAGTTTCAATAATTTCATCAGCTTCAGAAATATCATCAGTTTGAGTATTCTCAATATCTTTAGCTCTAGCAAGTTGTTCATCAAGAATATTCACCCAGTGGCACAGTATTATCAAGCAAAGTAGTAGTATCATCAGCATCATGCATAGCAGAAGTAGCATCATCAATTACTTGCGACATATTAGAATCAATAGCAGGTGTAGGTGTCGCAAGCTTACTCAAAACAGAAGGTGAATCAAGTGCAAAGCTCGATGGCAGTTCCTTACATCCCCTCGTCCTAGAGGGAAAAATCTTGGTTTTGGTATCTTTTAGATTCTTCATAGTGATCAATAGATATAAATCCCAAGTGACTTAGAGAATAGAGCTATGCTCCCTAGCAACAGCGCCAGAAACATGTCTTGATAACCCACAAGTACACGGGACCGCAACAGTTTTCGAGGGTAGATTATTCAACCCAAATTTATTGATTCGACATAATGGGAGCCAAAGAATATTTACGAGTATCAGTTGAGTTGTCAATTCAACCACACCTGAAAGACTTAATATCTGCAACAAAGTATTTAGTAGCAAAATAGTATGGAAGTAACGGTAACGGTGGCAAAAGTAACAGTAGCAGTTTTGTAGCGATTGTAACAGTAGTAGCAACGAAAGTAACTTAGCAAAGATTAATATGTGAAAAGCTCATAGGCATTGGATCGGCAATGATAATTGTGTTGGATAATATTCATCGTAGCAGTCATAACCTAGGGTGACACGTAACTAGCTCCAATTCATTAATGTAATGTAGGCATGTATTCATTATATAGTCATAGGTGCTTATGGAAAAGAACTTGCATGACATCCTTTGTTCTACCCTCCGTGGCAGCGGGGTCCTAATGGAAACTAAGGGATATTAAGGCCTCCTTCTAATAGAGAACTAGACCAAAGCATTCTCACTTAGTGAATACATGAACTCCTCAAACTACGGTAATCACCGGAAAGAATCCCAATTATTGTCGCCTTGGGGTATGCGGATCATAACTCGTAATAGGTGTCTACAATTTGCAAGATAGGATCAAGAACTCACTTATATTGATGAAACATAATAGGTTCAGATCTGAAATCATGGCACTTAGGCCCTAGTGACAAGCATTAAGAATAGCAAAGTCATGGCAACATCAATCTCAGAACATAGTGGGTATTAGGGATCAAACCTAACAAAACTAACTTGATTAGATGATAAATCTCATCCAACCCATCACCGTCTAACAAGCCTATGATGGAATTACTCACTCTCGGCGGTGAGCATCATAAAATTGGTGAGAGAGGAAGGTTGATGATGATGATGGAGACAAATCCCCTCTCCCGAGCCTCGAACGGACTACAGATCAGCCCTCCCGATGAAGAACAGGAGGCGGCAGCGGCTTCATATCATAAAACGTGATGAATCCTTCTCTCTGATTTTTTTCTCCCCGAATAGGTACTTATAGAGTTGGAGTTAGGGTCCGAGGAGGTCCAGGGGGCCCACAAGCCTGCTAGGCGCACCCCAGGGCTTGTGGCCTCTAGGTGGACCCCCTCTTGTAACTTCTTGCGCCAGTATTTTTTATATATTCCACAAAAATTCTCCCGTAAATTTTCAGGTTAATCCGTGAACTTTGATTTCTGCACAAAAATAACACCATGGCAATTCTACTGAATACAGGCGTCGATCCGGGTTAGTTCCATTCAAATCATGCAAATTAGAGTCCAAAATAAGGGCAAAAGAGTTTGGAAAAGTAGATAAGATGGAGATGTATCAATGGTGGAGATGGCTGTGGAGATGGCGACGGCTAGGATATGCGGATGATGAACAAGAGGTCTTGGTTGTTGTGTTCGTCGCTCTGGTGCTCATTCTGTTGACATTTCGACGGGGGCCCTTTAATAGAAGTTGTTCAGGTGGACGAGCTGCATCAGAATCCATGCCAAACGGGCGCTCATACGGGCATTTGCGCCCATATGGAACGCCGTCTTTTGTTCTGTTTTCGCATGGACGCCTCCTAATGATTCCTTATTCCTTTGTTCTTCTTCCCTTCCATTTCCACACATGATGTCTTCCCTTTTTAGCCCATTTCCTATGGAAACACATCAAAGAGAGGATTTCTGGAATCCCTTGTATTCATTAGTCATTAGTGGCAATACCGGAGCGAATATCTCTTTTAAGTGAAATATCTCGGTTTAAACAAAGGTGAAATGACTGTAAAAATATCACTCATCAACTCCCTCAAGCTTAAACTTGATCGTCCTCGAGCAACATAAAAGAGAAATCCGAATCATAAGGAACTCAGTTGTTTAAACCGCAATAACGAGAAGGTTTTGGTTCACTTTGGTACGCCTAGATAGTCCTCCGCTTCTTGACCTGAAAACTTAGCATAGCTGTAGCGGCGGCGTGATTATAGTGCAAGTGTTAGTGAAGCAAAGATAATCAACACAAAGTCCTTGATCTACTAGATAAAACAACTTTGCAACACTTTATTCTATTTATTCTAGACAACACTTGCTTGCCGAGAATGCACGGAAGAGTTTTCTTTGATAGAGCCATTAAAATAAAAGTTAGGGAGTGAAAAGCATGTAGTAAAATATGATGATCTAATGCTCATAAGCACACTCACAATCATTTCCCCCTCAAGGCTCTCAAACACTTTATTTCAATCATTGATTGCTGAAACTTTGACTGCCACGTGAAGGGATTATGCCAACTAAATGATCATGCAAATGTTTTCGTTGTGGCTTAATGTTTGGGAACTATGGACCTTTGAAATATGTCTCTTTCGAGCTCTTTTGGTCAGACCCCTTTATTTACCACATACACACCATTTCAAGAGAAAGCGAATAATATGCGTTTGTAGTGTTGCCACTACATCACGATAACAAACTCATGGCCAAAATCTGTATTAGCACTCTTGGTGGATCGTTCATTGGAGTCCTCGGCATAATATCAAGAAAGGTGATGACGCCACATTTACACACACGTGACATCGCATATAGTAGCAAGGCCATAACACCAGCAAAGAGTTGAAACACCATGTAAGAGCTACAACACAGATTTTTTTCCATAATCTCGTTCAACCTTCAACTAAGTCCCTCTAGACAATTAATTCCACAAGTGCTATTAAGTCTGTTAACATTAATAACATGGGGTTGAGCAATTCAAACATCACTTCTACTACAATTTTCTCAACTCTCAAGTCTTGAAAGACTTTCTCTTGTGCATAGTTATTCTTGGTTAGTATCATTTCATTTAAAAAACAGTCCCATGACAAGTCTTGGTTGTCTAAACTAAACAGAACAAAGACTACAAAATTATTTCAGATACTAGAACAAAACCTTTGTCTTAATTATCAAGACTTACTCCCATCTGCACACATATCACACATACTACTACTACATCTACTCTAAGTATTTCTATCAAGCAAAAGATGGGGGTCGAGGACATACCTTCACGTTGCTAATTTATCGCTTCTAGTCCCTACTCTTGCATTCCTCGTTGTCCAGCGTTGATCAAGTCCTCTGAAAACAAAATGCAAACAAACTCCAAAGGGCTAGATAAATAGCAAGAGCAGAGCAACGCTCATTCTATTTTTTGGGTTTCTGAAAACTAACTTGCAACTGAAAAGTCGCAAAGAGCAAAAGAAAAAAGCAAAAAGCAAATAAAAGTAAAACTGTAACTAGCACAAATGACAGAGGTGACAAGGGCCACCTCAGTATAACTCCACGTTTACACATGAAGTGGCTACCTGGGACACCATTTAAAAGCATCGATGAAGAGTCAGAGGAGAGCAGTCTCTGAACCCAACCAATCAATCTCGCATCAGAACCCTTGTGCTTAAGAATTTGTAGTATGGCAACATGCTCAGTTGTAACAAAAGGCCTTTGTGAAGTCCAGCTTTAAAAGAATGATAGGTCTTTTAGAGGCCTGGCAGTGATAAATGTATTCAAAACACCACCCAATGCAATACTGGATTGTTTTTTGTTCTTCTCAAAAAACCATACTGGTGTTGATGGATACATGTTAGGATGACCTTCTGCAAGCGGTTGACCAAGAGTTTTGTCAGAGACGTCAGACAAGTGTTTGTGAAAGATATTGGCCTGTAGTCGTTTAGCATTTCAGGGCTCAGCTTCTTTGGAATTAAGAGTGATCAGAGAAGTGTTTAGACACTCAATATTCAGGTCACCATTGTAAAAATCCTTGACTAAATTCATAGTCATCTTTGATTACAACCCAACACCTCTTAAAAATCAGCCCATTAAAGCCATCTGGCCCATGGCCCTGTCAGATGGCATTTGTTTAATAACCAGATTAATCTCTTCATCTGAGAAAGGCCTAGACAATTCCTCCAGCCAATCAAAGCGTTTGATTAAAGTGTCCAGGTTAAAGCCCATGCAGATGCCATCTGTGCAGCCCATCCTATATTTGAAATCTTGCAAGAACATTCCTACCATTGCTGAATGATTAGTGACCATCTGACCATGTGCACATAAAACACTTGATATAGTATTATTCTGAATCTTTCAGTTGCCATTGCATGAAATAATTCATATTCTCTTCCCCAATTTTGATGTTTCTGATGGTACAACGTTGCTTCCAGTAAATATATTGTAACCTTAGAATTTCCTCCAGGTGTAGCTTCACAATTCTTTTGAAGTTGGTCTCACGAACTGATATTGGTCTCAGTAACCTTAGAATTTCCTCCAGTTGTTGCCCTTCTAGGCCATCCAAGAATAGAATCACTTTATTGCAACCAGAACTTAAAGCTTTAAATTTTGCTGATAAAACAGCAACAGTAGAACACCTTCGAATTGTCCTATTCCAAACCCCAGTAACACTGTCCAAAAAACCCAGCAAATCAGGCCAGTAGTTCTCAAACCAAAAAAATCTTGCCTTGGGTATGGAAGTAGCCACAGTAACCACACACGGGACACGATCTGACGTAGTTCTTGCTAAAGGAAGAACCAAAGTGTTCGGGTAGCAAGAAGTCCAATTAAGTGATGTAAAAAACTAGTCGATCTGTTCAAGCAATTGAATCTCCTGCATGTTAGACCATGTATACCACCTGCCCTTAATGGGCAATTCAACAAGCCCAAGATGACCAATGACCTCATTAAAAAGAAATATATGACTAACATTACCACATGGGAGATTACGGTTGTACATGAAATTGAAATCTCCAAGTAGTAGCTAATTATCTTCTAATGGGATTTGCAAATCGTAGAGCCATTTAACAAAATCATCTCGAGCAGGCCCCCTGCAAGGCCCATAGACAGTAACAAGAGCCAAATTTTCAGTAGTGTGCTTGGACTTGAGCTCCAGGATTATGCCTGAGAAAAAAAAAGCTGAGTTCCAAAGAACAATATTCCAGCCGAGGCACCAGCAGATGGAGAGTAAACAAAATATCAAAATGCCGAGGGCAGAATTTACAGATTGAGCGCTGATCGAAGAAATCACAATTTGTCTCCTGAAGACAAACTACAGAGCGTCCACTCTATGTCAGTTTTCTCACGAACTGAAAGTTGTCGCTGCGTTTTAAATTGGGCGAACGTTACAACATTAGCACTTTCCAATCCCTAAGGCCATGTTCGGTTAATCCCCTTGCCACATGGATTGAAGGGGATTGGGGAGGTTTGAGAAGGATTTTGACTTGCAAGGGATTTAATCCGATTCAATCCCTTTCAAACCTCTTCAAACCCTCCCAAACAGAACAAGGCCTAAAGGTGTTATGATTCATTACAAACCATGCAAAGCAGAAGCAAAAGCCATCTGCATAGTGGCAATGGCAACAGAAACAACAAACCTAAGATAACAAACACATAAGAGAGGTAAACATAGTAACAAGGTTAATAGTTTCAGCATGGGTGCACCATAAACTAAGATCTGCAGTGGCTTAAATATCATCAGAACTAGTAACTGCAGAAGAAGAGGTTGAAGGCAGAGCCGTAAGCTTCTCCGGTGGGAGGCCGAAACGCCCACCAACGCGCTGAATGACACGGAGTGGAGTGGGAGGTGGCACCGCATATCCTCCGAGCAGAGACAGCTGGGATCGATGTGGCAACCGCGTCCTGAATCTTGCGTTTCTTCAGAGGTTTAGCTGACGGTTTCTTCAGAGAGATAGGGTTGGTTGGAGATGCTTGCTTGAAACCATCACGGATAGCAGATAAGAGAGCACTCCGCCTGACTTCAGATTCAACCACCGGCCTTGTTTTGGAGCGTGCAGTGCGCTTAGCAGCTGCAGCAGTGAAACTGAAAAAATTCATTGTCACCATGATGATGCTGGTGCACATGTGGAGAAGCTTGTTGTGGTGGATCGTTCCATCCAAGCTCGGGGAAGTCAGTCATAACAAAGTTGACGTTGTCAAACTGCAGAAGTCCAGGCAAAGGGTGCGGATTGCCGTTGAAGGGCATCTGATCTTCATCAGCGGGCAGCACGTCAGGAAAAATCAGCAGATAGAACATAGATGGGTGCAGTCCAACAAATCCTAGTGCCTCCAAAATCAGCATACTCACGGTGAACCAAATCTCTGGGAACTTGAGCAGGCGATGGGCGTGAAACATATGCAAGAGTGTGCACCATCCGAGGGTCATTGTGATGCCAAAGATGAAATCTTCCAAAAGTAGTACTAATTGCATCAGATATGTACTCAGAATCCAAAGGGATCCCCAAAATCATCACCCACCCCATATGAATACCCTGGGTAGATCTGAAGTTGATGCCTTGATCATGAGGAATAAATCGGGCAAAGTAACCATTGCCCAGTTCATATGGAGGATTATCCATGATAGCGAGCCTAGCAGTAGGACTACGGGATTCAAACAGACCAACTCCTTCAATCCAAGACTGAGCACTAAGAGCATCTCACTGGAGCTAAGTAATCATAAAGTCACTGACCATCTCGAGTGTAATTTTCGTGAATTATCATTTTTTTCCCTCAAAAAAAAAAAGACAGGCTAGCCTGATTTACAATGCACATGCACATGATTTACTGTTTTCCCTAGTTTGTATGGTTCCTTCGAAGGTCATGACTTACTGATATAGGTTAGCTTCATTGACACTTACATGTACATGACTTGCAGTTTTCCCTAGTTTGTTTGTTTGCATCGGAGGTCAATGTAAATTTTTGGCTTGTGGTTTGGTTTATATTTCCTAGTTCAGCATTTCTGCCAGTAGCTTTGATATTTTTGTTGCAAGCTTCAGTTTTTCTGATATAGATGAGTTTCATTGTTCTGCTGTGAGACATACAGCGGAATGTACCTGAGATACGGTTCTCAGTTAATGTAATTAAGTAGTAGTGCTGTTGTAGTAATTGTTTAAATCCTGCTATTTTCAACTAGCTGATTTTATGTATGTTGAGTTAATTTTGTCATCATAGGCATATAATTTTTTTAATGTATGTTTGTGTAATAATATTCCCCTCTGAGGCCTATAGGATGATCTTCTCTTTGTTTTTGTATGTTTGTGTAATAATATTTCCATCCAAAATGTTGTGATTTACACTACTGCATTCTTTGTCTGAACTTCATAGGTTTTTTTTTTAGAAAAGGGGTATGACCCCAGCCTCTGCATCAGAAAGATGCATACGGCTCATATTATTAAAGAACAAACCAGTCACAAAGTCTCCAATATCTGAAAGTTTGAAAAGAAAACAGGTTGCTCAAGCGAGCCTAATCATGAGGCCACAACCGGCTGGCAAATAAAATCTGAGCACTACATGTCTACCGCCATCCAAACCGGTTGAAAATAACCCGAGCTACCATCTCCCATCGGGTAGACGCAGTAGCCAAACGCCCCCTGGCCTCCATCGGAGTGACTAGCGACCACATACAGATCAATGTTGTGGCCCTGAAGATAACCTGCAAAAAATGAAAGTTCGTTGCTCTGTTAAAAACGAAATCATTTCTGCAGTTCCAGACTGCCCATAACAAGGCACAGACTCCAACACGAATGTGTCTTGCTAAATCAAGTTAACCCCATCAAGCCATGTTCCAAATAACATACCGATAGAGGTAGGTGGAGTAATATTAAAAGCAATATGAATCGAACGCCAAAGAATCTTAGCCAGCGGACAATCTAGAAATAGGTGCACGATAGTTTCGTTACAATCACAAAAACTACACCTAGCAGTAACCCATCCAATTGCGTTTTGCCAGGTTATCCTTTGTCAAAATGACTTGTTTATGCATAAACCACATAAACACTTTGATTCGCAAAAGGTACCTTAACTTTCCGGGCGTGCTTCGAGCAAGGAATGACACTAGTGTTTATGACATCCAGATACATAGATTTGACTGAGAACCTGCCGCCCTTAGTCAGCGTTTCCAAAACAATCTATCTGGCTGCTGAGACAATTTGGACATCCATCAGCCTTCGTACAAGATGAAGCCAGGCCTCCCAACGATCGCCTACCAGTGTCCTCCGAAAGCTAATATTGAGAGGCGTGGACTGTAAGACAGTTGCAACGTAGGCTTCTCGACGTTGGACAATGTTATACAGAGTAGGATATTGAAGTGCCAGAGGCATCTCCCCAACCCACGTATCCTCCCAGAACCTCGTGTTAGCCCCATCACCGACTAAGATTTTTGCCCTGTTAAAGAAGAGTGGCTTAACTCTCATCAACCCTTTCCAAAACGGTGAATCAGTCGGGCTCACAGTCACCTGAGCCAAAGTTTTAGACTGAAGATACTTATTTCGCAGAATCTGAGCCCAAGTAGCCTCTGTCTCGGACGAAAGTTTAAAAAGCCACTTGCTAAGGAGACATCTATTCTTGATCTCTAGATTTTCAATGCCTAGACCGCCTTGGTCCTTCGGCCTACAGATGATATCCCATTTTGCAAGCCTATACTTTTGTTTCAACTCATCATTCTGCCAAAAGAATCGAGATTGATAAAAGTCTAACCTCTTCCGACCCCACCGAACTCGAAAAGGATAAAAGAAACATGGGCATACTGGTGAGGACCGAATTAATCAGAATTAATCGACCTCCATATGACATGAGCTTCCCTTTCCAACAGCCCAGTTTCTTTTCAAAACGATCCTCGATGCACTTCCACTCCTTGTTCGTCAGCTTATAATGATGAATCGGTATACCTAAGTATGTAAACGGTAGTGAACCCGACTCACATCCGAACAATTGCTTATACGCCTCCTGGTCCTCAGTAGCTCTTCCAAAGCAAAACAGTTCGCTCTGATGGAAGTTAATCTTGAGTCCAGACAATTGTTCAAATAAGCACAACACAAGCTTCATGTTTCTTGCTTCGCCAAGTCATGCTCCATAAAGATGATAGTATCATCAGCATATCGCAAAATGGATATACCACCATCAACTAGGTGCGGAACCAAGCCAGAAACCTGCTCCGCATCCTTAGCCCGACCTATTAAAATAGATAACATATCAACCACTATGTTGAATAGAATCGGTGACATGGGATCTCCTTGCCTTAGTCCTTTGTGTGTCTGGAAATAGTGACCTATATCATCATTCACTTTAATCCGTACACTCCCTTTTTGCGTAAAGGACTCAGTCTGGTATCGCCAGGCCTTGTCAAATCCTTTCATACGCAACGCCTCTTGAAGGAAAGGCCATTTAACTTTATCGTATGCTTTTTCAAAATCCACTTTAAAAACCGCACCATCTAGTCAGGGCCGGCCCTGAGGGGGGGCAGGGGGGGCGACCGCCCCGGGCCCCCGAATAGGAAGGGGCCCCCGATGGATTGGTTTCCTATATTACGTCGTGTGTGATGTTTAACCTGCCGATTGATTCTCAAAAGGAAAAAAAAATAATTGATGGATCAATTATCGGCTCTTCGCACTCCGTGCAGTCTTATCCCCAGTTGGCAACAAATCGGCCATGCCATGGATGACGGCGGCCCGCCTGCTCGTCTAATCGTGATTTGCGGCTGCTGTACGCCAATAGTGGAAGAAGGTAATCCGTTTTCCAGATTCCCATCAATCTTCTCCTCAACGCACAGTTTCTCTTTCTATATTTGTTAGATCGTTCATTCGTTTCCTGAAGATCATCCTCGTACTGTGGCACATATCTCTTTCTCACACTCCGATTTCTTGTATTGACAGGGATTAGAAAAGAGAAACTTGGAATTCTGTTCGTGACTCTCATATGCAGCAGCAAAATCTTGCGAATTCGAACTTTCTAGCCATCCAGGTACCTTGTTCCATGCCTTTCATAGCACTTTTTTCAATTAGCAGTGCTCCTAATTTCTTGTATCATATGCTGTGTGCTGATTACTAAGATTGCTATTCATTAAACAAGATGCTATCAAGAAAGAATCCATCTGATAATGCGGGAAAAAGTGCATATGAGTTGATTGAGTTCCACGTGAGAGTTGCTGGCATTTTTTAGAGCAGATAGGAGAATTCTACTGATTCCCGGCAAAAAAAACAGTATTCCTACTGCTAGGAATTCCCAGGACTTAGCTTTAGTTCTTGTTCACGAACAACTAGTGAAAACTTTAGGAAGATAAAATTTGAGCAGGCATGAAAGTTTTACTAATTCACCTAATGGAAATTTTTATAAGTGTAAATTTGAGTAGTCACAGGATTGATCAACTAAAGCTGTGAATGTTTGTGACTCCTATTTAATAGTTAAGAAGACAAGTCTCCATAAATTAATAGTGTACGAATATTAATTTGCAGTTGAAATAGAAAAAAAACATGCATATGTTTATGTGGCTTTAGGGCCCCCTCCGTATTGTCTTGCCCCGGGCCCCCGAAATCTCAGGGCCGGCCCTGCATCTAGTTTTTTTGAGTGGATCTCATGGAGCGTTTCATGCAAGACGACCACCCCTTCAAGGATATTTCTATCTGGCATGAAAGCGATCTGGGACGGTTGCACAACTGAATGCTAATCTGCGTGAGTCGGTTCGTCCCAACCTTGGTGAAAATTTTGAAACTGACATTAAGCAAACAGATAGGCCTGAACTGCTCAATGCGAATAGCCTCTGTCTTCTTAGGAAGAAGAGTTATCGTTCCAAAATGGAGCTTGAACAAATGAAGCTGACCAATGAACAAATCATGAAACATCGGCAACAGGTCACCCTTAATAAAATGCCAGCACTTTTTGTAGAACTCCGCCGGAAACCCATCTGGTCCTGGCGCTTTATTGTTTTTCATTTATGCAATGGCCTCAAACACCTCCTTCTCCGTAAAAGGAGCAGTCAAAATCTCATTCTCCTCCGTCTCAAGTTGGGGAACATCCTCAACTCTTGACTCATCCAGGGACACAAAACCCTCTTCCGGTGGTCCAAACAACTGCTTATAATAGTTGGTAATGTAAACTTTCAGGTTTTCCTGACCAACTATCGTCCCTTCATCTTGTTCTAATTGAAAAATTCTCTTCTTACGATGCTTTCCATTAGCAATCATATGAAAGAATTGAGTGTTGTCCTCTCCTTGGACAACCTTACGAACCTTAGCTCTCAAAGCCCATTTCAATTCCTCCTCATGGAGAAGCTCTTTCAACCTTAATCTTGGCCTCCACTTTAGACTCCAATTTACTGGTATCTAAAATAGAGGTTTCAGCTTTAACTCAAGGGCGTGAATAATCATAAGGAGTCTTTTCCTTCTCAGCCTTATATAACCCATTCGTATGCTTAGCCCATCCACGAAGGAACCTTCGAAGATGACGAATCTTGCACTGCCACCGCTCAATGGGTGACCTTCCCCCCGAGTCTTTAGCCCACTCTCTAGCTAACAACTCAATAAACCCTTCTCTTTCAAACCAAGCAAGTTCGAAGGAGAAAATATTCTTATTACCCATATGAGTTTGAGCCCCTGAGTCGACTAGTAGCGGTGTGTGATCCGAGATACCTCGTGTCAACGCCTGCACCGTTACCAGAGGAAACTTCTGTTCCCAATCGACGCTCGCCAAAACACGATCGAGCTTCTCAAAAGTCGGAACCGGTAGCGAATTTGCCCAAGTGAATCCTACCCGAAAGCTCTATCTCTCTGAGATCCAAGCTTTCTATGATAGTATTGAACATAAACGACCATCTGCCGTCAAAGTTGTCATTATTCTTTTCTTCCTTTCTTCGAATAATGTTAAAATCACCACCCACTAAGACAGGTAGCTGCTCGTTACCGCAAACTCGGACCAAATCAGCCAAGAAATCTGGCTTGAGTTCGGGTTGCGCAGCCCCATAGACTGCCACCAAAGCCCAATCAAAACCATCTGCTTTAGTTTTGACCCAAAACTTTACCGCAAACTCACCCAACACTACACTCCGAACCTCCAACGTTTCGCACTTAACCCCGAGTAAAACCCCACCGGATCTTCCTCTAGGTGGGAGGCGGTACCGATCAAAATCTACCCCCAGATAAGGTGCTTTCGAAATTGTGGAGAAAAATTACCTCGTCAGGTCTCGGACAAAGCAATAAAGTCTAGGTGATGTTCAAGAGAAGCCTCGCTAGAAACCGTCTTTTAGCCAAGTCTTTAAGACCTCTGCTGTTCCAAAAGATGCCTCTCATATTTCATCATGAAATTTTTTAGAGGTACGGATCCTAGCACTTCTACGCACAGCCCGACAATCGGATAAACCTTCCGTTTCCAGGTCCTTTTAGGCTTAACGCAAACATCAGAAGGTTCGGCACGCTCAGATTGAGCCTCTACCACCATAGACACATCCTCATGGGTAGAGGACTCAGGGGAGGCATACTCATCCTGCTCCTCCGTCTCTGTCTTGCAGGGGTCAAGATCAGCACACAAACCATCAAGAACCCTGACCCCAAGCGCATCAATCTCCGACTCATTCATCGGCCCTAACTGCCGCTATGTTACTTAATTAATTCTAACGCTCTTCGGCTTCCAAATCTAGCATATCATTAACGGACTTAGAAATCTCTAGATCATTATTACCAAGAGATACTCCTAATTGGTTGGCATTTTGCACAATCTCATCATTGGTAAAATGCATAATAGAATTTGACTTGTTAACAGACATACCAGTAGAAAGCTCGACGTCGCGTAACTTGGCCGCCCTCAACGCGCACCTGAGCTGCATGTCATCAACATCCGGCTGCTCCTGCAGATCTTCCGCCGACCCGTCTCCCAGCCAGAGGATCCGGATCCCACCGAAAGCGATGACCTCCTCGCGAGAAGCTGCGCTGGGAAAGAGCCTCCTGCCCGTCCCCCAATCGCGGTGACCATTGGGGCCACCTGAGCAACATCAATTTGGTGAGGGCTCCCAAAGGCGTATCGACGTCCAACCCCAAGCCTTGCCCGAGACCGGTGAACTCGGCCTAAGCGGTCCAGTGGAGTCCGGTGCGCAGGCGACCAAACCATCCGCCCGCCTCCAGGCAGAAGAGGAAGCGACGGCTCCTGCGCGCTTCGCTTCCCCTCAAGCCGACGACCTCACCAAGGGGCCGCGCCGACCTCGGCACCGCCAAGGGCAAAGGGCCCAGAGGGCCGATCCTCCCGTCATTATCTCCTCCCGCAACCACTGCTCAACCACCACAGGCCCGGTCAAGGAGAAGAAACAACCGAGGGCAGGACCACCTGCCCCGCTGCACCTCCGTCCTCAACAGACCTCGTCACCCGCAAACTGAGCACCGGACTTGCAGCACCGACCCTGTCACACGACAACCTCGGCGGAGCCGAGAACGCCCCAAAAGAGCCAAGCTGAAGAGTGGTAGTCGGAACTGTGCTAGAAGACCCCACAGGGGCGGAGTCACCATTGTCGGACTGCCCCGAAGGCCAGTTTTTAGAGGTTTTGAATTTTCAGCTTCATGGTTCATTGTAATTTCTGCCGCTCCGGTTGATCATCTTTGAAGTTTTATCTTCAATAGACCGAATTTGACATGGGAGGAGTCCACATGAGAGACACGAAGGGTTGGAGTATCACCAAAGAGCTAGCTATGGACAGGGTGCGTGGAAACTTGCTATCCATGTGCCAGAGCCATGAGTTGGTTGCGAGATCTTATGAGTTTCACCTCTAGCCTACCCCAACTTGTTTGGGACTAAAGGCTTTGTTGTTGTTGTTGTTGTTGTAGTATTTGAGCTCTCTTATCATTTACTGTTCTATGTAGACACTTTTTACAGTGCAAATGAACATGATTTACACTGTCGAGTAGTCGGTTTTTATGTACACAGTTCACTGAAATTTGTTTAAGTAGCACTGAAATTGTTGTTGTTTTTTCTGTTTTAGGCTAATTTTGCTTACAACTCTAGTATTCATCATACTGAGGACTTTCATTTCTGCTTTATAGGCCAGTGGAATATTTTTCCCCTTCTGTTTTTCGTGTTTGAAGTTTAAGTTCTTTAGCATTTAAGCACTTTTATCATTTACTGTTCTATGTACACTTCTTGCAGTGCCAATGCTCATGATTTACAGGGTGGAGTAGTCATATTTTTTGCTTGAAATCAAAGTGCAGTATGTCTAGTTGCTAACTGAATTTACAGTTTCTGAGTGGTCTCTAAATTCTGCAGTATCTAGGTTCATGACTTACTGAAGTATGCTATCTTTTTTACAGTGCCTATATTCATGAGTTACTGATCTGAATAGTAGTTGTATTTTAGCTCCATAGTTCTGTGTAATTTCTGCCTTGTCTGTCATCTCTGAATTTTGTTCTTGTGCTTGCTACTCTGTTATTCTCATATACAAGAGGTACAAGAGCTTAAATTGAATCTATCCCACAATGCTATATGTTGTGATCTCCTTTTTTTAACTCGTTGTTGTTATTTTTGTCTCAGTCAGTTACCCACATTCACAAATTTCCAGTGGGCATTATCAATGTTGGAGAGGAAGGGATCTAATGGACAGAAAAAATTGTATGATCTGAACAGGGTTGTGTGACTGATCTTCGTTAACTGTTCTCTAAGTTCTTTTTACAGTGCAAATGTTAACGATTTACAGATTGTAGTAGTTGTCCTTTTTAGTGCAAACTCTGTACTTGTTGGTCATCTAAGTCTGAACTTTTCTGATAGTTTAGGACTTGTTTTGTACTTAGCTTCTTGGATGATGCATGACTTGCATCATTTATTTGTAGTTTTACTGGTCTCTGTAAGCTCTTTCTTGCAGTGCAAATGTACATGAATTACAGTGTCGGAGTCGTGGCCTTTTTATCTCTGAATTTTTCTGTCGGTTTTAGAGAAACAACAGTTATAGCCTCGTACAAGTCCACTCGGACAGTGCATTTAGGCCTGGTTAAAAACAGGTGAAAAACAACCCGTTAGTAATTTGTGCAGAGTAGGTACACACATCCAGGCAAATACTTATAGTTGTCAGCACGTCATTGGTTGTAAACTTGGAGTGAAGCACGAGAATGTGAGGAGAAATAGAAATTTTATTGTTCTACCAGGACACCATATAGTTGCCTCTGGCTTGTCCTGAGGAAAGAGCCAAGTATAGGTAGGTAAGTATGTACTGTAACAGGCAAATTTTATCTGCAGGTTGTGCGAGGAAAGTAAAGCAGTCAGTTTGTTTGACAGAGAAACAGACTGATTTTGATACAATACCAAGATGGATTTTTACAAAGGGGGGTTTATCGGCAAACTAGATTACATCAGCGGGCGACCCGCGTGAGCTTTGTGGCATCAAGTAGAGGCTGGACCGGCGTTCGATCAGCTGCAGCTCGGCGGTGACCTCGACGGCCTTGAAGGAGACGACGCTGCGTCGATTCTCCCCTTTGGTCTGATTCGTCATCGAAATGCAAAACCTGCCGCACCCAAAGTAGCTCACCTCGGGGAGGAAGGAGCATCCTACATATCCCGCGGCCCACGCGACGGTTGGCCGTGCCTCAGGCCAGGACCGGAGGATCGCCGGCGGCCTGGCGTCCATGTCGACGGCACAGAAGTGGCGGTTCCCCCAGGAGGAGCAGATGCCGAACAGCAGCCGCCGGCCGCTGCCCAGGAAGTCGGGCACCAGGAAAGCCCGGCCTTCCACGGGCAGCTCCCACGCGCCCTCCTTGCGCCACCGTTGGCGCGCCGTGTCGAAGGAATAGGTGCCCTGGAGGTGCAGGGAGATCCAGACGCGCGCGCCCGCGACGAAGTAGGCCCGAACGTCCTCCCTCTGGCCACGGTCGATGCCGGGCGGGTCCGGAAGGGCGCTCCAGGTCCAGCGGCGGCCGCCGGGGAGGTGCTGCTGCTGCTGCTGCAGGGCCTCGAACCAGGGTCCCCCTCGGGGGACGTCCAGGCGCGAGTAGGCGGACATGGCGAAGAACATGCGGTCCCCGACCGGGACGAGGAACAGGTGGTGCTTGACGGAGCGCATCACCGGGCCGGGGGAGACGACGCCGGCGGCGGCGTCGTAGATCAGGGTCCGGCCGCTGTCGGCGTAGTTAGCGGCGACGATGACGTCGCCGGAGGCAGAGGCGGCGAACGCCATGCTCTCGAATTGGTCGACTTGCTTGAAGCACGCGACGGCCTCGGGCTGGGCCTGGGCATGGGGTTCCCCTTCCACTCCCTCCGGCTGGGACGGGGACGGGGAGGGGGAGAAGAGATGCTTGAGATTGATTTTGAAGACGAGGTTGCCCACCTCGCCGGAGTCCTGCGCCACCACAAAAACGCGAGTGCGGTGGCGCAGCTTCCCGGCAGAAATCGACCGACCGATCGACATACAAAAGTATCAAATTTTGTATACTTTGGATCGAGGAACCAACACTCCGCCCCCGAATCCTTCCTGATGATTTTCAAAAAGAAAGAAGAAGTCCTTCTTCCTGATGTAATATGGCGCGAGTCCGCTCCGCCCTGGTGTAATATACGGTTGGGTTATACGGCGGCAGTCGTCTCCATTTTGGAGTCGGAGAGGTGGTCACCCCTCCCCATCGTTTTATTTTTCTTTTCTGACAAGACAACTCCACCCTCTTTTCTTTTGGAAACACCCGTTGCTAGTAACAATTGAAGGTAAATTGTTTTTAAAAACGTCTTGAGTCGCCCATTCAAAAAAATGGAAAGCCTTGATCGATGAGCGTATTTGGACCGGGGGTGATTCCCTAAAAGTGCAGGTCGTCGAATCATTATATCTTCATCATGGTGTTGATGAAGAATTTTGCCTCCACAAAAAATCAGACCAACAAAAATGTAGATGAAGAACTATGATAATCACTAGACGTGGACGAAGAACATACACGTAGACAACTCCACCCTCCTACGAAGTTCAAAAAAAAAAAAAAACTCCACCCTCCTACGTGATGGACTTGGGAGAAAATCAGATAGGCCATGGCCCGTCGGGCTTGGTTTGTCCGCCAACAAATAAAAGCACGAATATATTTTAAACACACATTTTGCACACCTAAAAAAATTGTACGTATTTTCTAAAAGATGGAAACATTTTTCAAAATTACGTGATCATTTTTATAACAATGTTCAACACTTTAATCTATTTTTTATTTTATGTCCTATTATTGTTTTCCTGTCCTTTTTGTTTTCACTTTTGTCCCTCCTCTTTAATTGCTCGGGGTAAAATATGCGATTTTTTTATGAGGAAGATGACCACTTTTTAGGACCGGACCTTTTTTTAAAATATATGTGAACTCTCTTCTAAAATTACATGAACATTATGGGAAATGCACGTTGAATAAAATTTTCAAATACAACATGAACATATTTGCAGGCAACGTGCTAGAGCACCCGCGGACCTGACCAGATCCACCCACGCCCACCACATCTATGTATTACTCGGCCTTCTACCAGTTCGGTCCAGCATCTCCGGGGTAACATCCTCATGACCAATTTTTTGTTTATGTACCTTTTTTTTTCTGAAATATGCACGAGAGTGCATATCATCTATTAAAGAAGGAAAGAGGTTAAAGAAACCCCCTTCACAAGTAGTGTTACATGTGATTACAAGCAAGCACTGCTCTGCCCGGCCACAACCGGCTCAACTGGCCTATCCATTTTTTGTTTATGTACTGACTAGCAAAAAGGCTCGTGTGTAGTAACGCGTACAAAATAAATTACCCAAACAATAGTAATACCACTAAAACTTGCAAGTACTCCTAAAAAAACTAAAACTTGCAAGTAGAAAAACAATATTCATATTACTCAGCGTTTTTGAAAAGAAATATGTTCTCAAATAAAAAATATTTTCTGTACTAAATCTATAAGAGTAAATGTCATTATTTTTACCCCAAAATATGCGCTTGTGACAGAGAACATCACAATCGAGATTTTGTCAAACTAGTCGTCAACCCATGCATCTGCACGGGCTAGTCATTTTGGGATGACATCAAGATATTAACAATTCGTTGGATACACAAATATTTGCATATTTAAAATCTATAAAATTCAGAAATTCACCTAATCATTGGTATTGAAATCATTAAAAAATTCTTACCGCACGGGAACATGTTTGTGATATGTTATCTCAGAGAAGTAATAAGTTGTTCACAGATGGAATTTGAAAATAATCCAATTTTGGACGCACACAACATAACATATTCACGTGCCATGCTAAAAGATGTGAGGAAGCATGCATTCTCATCTACAGTTGCAAAGTAACATAAATATTTTGACAAATAATTCCATTCTCTCGGATTTTATGTGAACTATTGCACTCTCCAATGTATTGCAATAGCCTTAATTTAAGAGGCACTATGATGGCACCATCTTTACCGAACTCCATGAGTTGCAAAGTACAAATCACCTAAAAAATAGCCGCGGAATAGGAGAACCACCAAAATAGAAAATTCATCCGGCCACTCCACATGCTTATTTGTTTATCATCTGAACTATATCAAATATAAGAAAAAGGATCTACAGAAAAGCGAAGGAGATATTAGTTTATATCAACATAATAAAGAAGATAAGTACACACCGATACCATCTATATGTACATAGCCGATATATCCTGATGAACCAGTGCGGCGGCGGCGCCCGTCCTTCAAGTTTGAAGAGTTCTGGCTTCGACTACCTGGTTTCAAGGAAGCGGTGGCCATGGCCTGGAATAAACCAGTGCAGTCAACCAATGCAATCCGAAAGATTCACATCAAATTGACACGGACTGCAAAGGCTCTCAAGAAATGGCAAAGAGATACAGTCGGAGTCCTCAACACTCAGATTGGCATTGCAAAGGAGGTAATCTGGAGGCTTGACATTGCCGAGGAGGGGAGGTCCCTCTCCCCTGCAGAGCTGGAGCTAAGACGCAGGCCTAAGCTTTCTTATCTCGGCCTCCTATCCTTCCAGAAGGTTAAGTTGCGCCAGCGCGCACGACTTACGGGTATCAGGCTGGGCGATGTCAACTCTAAGTTTTTCCATGCCAAGCTGAATGGGCGACGGCGGAAAAACTTCATCCAGTCGCTGCACTCGGATCACGGTGTTGCCGTAATGGCGGAAGATAAAGAGCAGGTGCTCCTTTCCCACTTCCAGGGCCATTTGGGCACCCCCACGCCACGACGCTCATGCTTAAATTGCGACAACCTCGAGATAACTTCGCATGATCTCTCGGAACTCGATGCACCTTTCGACGAGGAAGAGATAAAAGACGCGGTTTTTTCGTTGCCCTCTGTCAAAGCGCCTGGCCCAGACGGGTTTATTGGAGCCTTCTTCAAAGCATGCTGGGAGATCATCTGGTATGACGTCGTTCAAGCAATCCTCCAGCTCACTAATCTCCGCGGAGACGGTGCCTCCTCATCAACTCAGCAAACATCATTTTGCTCCGAAAAAAAGCGGACGCTCGGGTGGTCGGAGACTACAGACCAATCAGCCTCATTCATAGCCTTTCCAAGATCTTCTCCAAGCTCCTCGCCAACAGACTGGCCCCGATCCTACCTTCGCTGGTATCCAAATGCCAAAGTGCCTTTGTGCAGAAGCGATCCATCCACGACAACTTCTTGCATGTCCAGAATCTCATAAAGGACCTACATCGTCGAAGCATCCCAAGCCTCTTCCTCAAGCTGGACATTTCAAAAGCTTTCGACTCCATAAATTGGGCCTTCCTCTTTGGAGGTCATGCAACGCCTTTGGCTTTGGGCAGCGATGGCGAGACTGGATATGTCTCTCCCTATCGTCCTCTTCTTCAAGAGTGTTGCTTAACAGAAACCCCGGAAGGATGTTCAGACACGCAAAGGGCCTCCGCCAGGGCGATCCGGTATCTCCAATGCTTTTCATCCTGGCCATTGACCCTCTTCAGCAGATCCTCCAACTCGCCTCCCGACGAGGCATCCTCAAGCCCATTCGTGCTAGAACGGCCAGGTGTAGGATCTCCCTTTATGCTGACGATGCAGGCATCTTTGCGAATCCAGACAAGGATGAGCTTCACGCGATTTCAGCAATCCTAAAGACCTTTTGGGAGGCAAGTGGACTGATCACAAACCTGAGCAAGACCGAGGTCTTCCCGATCAGATGTGCCGGCATTGACCTCCAGGATGTGCTGTCGGTTTTCCCTGCCAAGATCGCCACCTTCCGGACGATACTTGCCCCCCTACATGTTCGCTGCGTCTTAAAGGTGTTGATCTGCAACTCTTCATCGATAGGTTCGCAGCGGACTACCAGGATGGAAGGGAAAGCTTCTCAACAAGCTGGCAGGTGGCACTTCGCTCGGTCATCCTCACGGCCATGGGCACCTTCCACATCACAGCTCTCAACTTGTCGAAGGGGACTCTTAGAAAGATCGACAAAATCATTCAGGCCTTCATCTGGCAAAAAGAAGACCAAACTCAGACCTCCGGAGGCCACTCCCTTGTTAACTGGAAGACCGTCTGCCGCCCAAGGCAGTTGGGCGGTCTAGGGATCATGGACCTACACAGATTTAGCTGTGCCCTGCGCCTACGGTGGCCGTGGTTGCAATGGACTGACACAGAAAGGCCATGGGTGGGATCAGAGCTGCTGTGTGACCAATCAGACATGAGCCTCTTTCGCGCATGTACCTCTATTACGCTGGGCAATGGGCAGAAGACTTTGTTCTGGCACAACAATTGTACTGGTGAAGGTCCGCTCAAGCTCCTAGCTCCAGAGCTCTACAAGATTGCCTCAAGAAAAAACAGATCGGTGCACAACGAGCTCATGAACGAGAACTGGATTATGGCGGTGGCCAGGCTGCAGACCATTCAGCAGCTAGGTGAATTCGTGTCTCTCTCGAACCACATTAGTCAGATCACCCTCCTCCCTGACCAAGAGGACACCATTTGCTGGAACTTAACCACCTCGGCGACTTACTCGGCCGCCTCTGCCTACGGTGCGCAGTTCTTCGGCTCCTACTCACGTTTTGACACGACCAAGGTCTGGTCCGCAAACGCTGAGCCCAAGTGCAAGTTCTTCGCATGGCTAGCTCTACACGGAAGAATACTCACTGCGGATATGCTGGCCGTGAGGGGATGGCCTCACGATCCCAGATGCATGCTCTGTCTTCAGCAGCCAGAAACAGCAACTCACCTCTGCAAAGACTGTCCCTTCACGGTCGCGGTTTGGAACCAGATGAACTCTTGGACTAACGAAGGCGTTCCAATCTCGGGCTTCCTCCCGGAGCCAGGAAATGTGTCTGACTGGTGGGACAAGACTCTGAATTCCCAGTCCAAGCAAGTGCGCAAGAGGCGCAGTGGAAGAATCATCTACACGATATGGTCCGTTTGGAAGGAGCGAAATAGGCGAGTCTTCACTGGACAAAGGCTGACGCATCGCGAGGTGGCGGCTCTAGCCCTAGACGCAATCAATCAGTGCGACCTGGCGTTTGCCGGCAACCTGCCAACCGCCGGCATTGGTTAATCTAGATTCTAGGTTGGTCTTTTGTGGTTTCTGCGACGTTCCCCTAAAACGCTCGTCCCTCTGTAAATTGCGTCTTTTCGCCATCTCTTCTATAAAGAAAAAGGCAGTGCTCCTGCCGGTTCCTCAAAAAAAAAACATCCTGATGAATTTAAAATGTTTAATAATATTTCAATAAATATATTGCGTAATTCTAATCTTTAGGTACTTATGAATTTCAAACAGTTCGTCTAGTTATTATCATCAAGTAGAAGATACATAAAAGGTACTAAAAATCAATATCTGTAAAAACAAAATTTGAAAGGGCTATATATCTCTAAAGCAAAATGTAAATAAGTACATTAGCAATGCGTCAACATTACAAACCATCTTCTTACAAAGTCGTACACCACAGATAGGAACTGGCAATGAATTAGTAAGTTACATGAAACTAATATAGCTATAGTCTGATCAATTGACAAAAAAAATGCCTCCGTAATTATATTTCAGTGCACCCAAGCCTGAACAATTTTAGCGAGGAACATATAGGTAGGCATAGATGCAGTTCTGTAATCCATAAAGGAAAATTTTAATGAAATGACAACAAAAAAGCATGATAAATGTTGGCAAATACAAAAAATATCCAGTTAATGAATACCAGATAATAGTCCAAGCAAACACGTAGAAGGTGTATCTGAACATGTTAGCTTTAACATCAGATAGCATAGCTTGGGCAGTCAGTTCCTTTGTACGTCGAGCAAGTAGACATTTGCCATGTACCTATTTATATATAGAATCTTGTAAGGTGATTCCCTTACTTGTTAGGATAGAGCAATGCTATCATATCAGACTTATGGACGTTCTGAAAAACTATTAAAATCTGCAAGTTAGAGTCGCATCCGGCTTATTTGAACATATTATTAGTTTAGAACGATACGTAATACATGCAACAACTGCAAATATAAATTGTAGCTCAAGGAAAGTGGATTGGATCCTGGTATGAACGTGTACTATTTGCATCAGGTGAAAATCAATTGGAAGCATAACACATCATTGTTCCAAAAGACTAAGAAGTTTAGAGCACATCTTAGGCTGTGGGAGGCTACTGCTTAACTCTCAGTGACATATATAAATTTGATGCTACTATTGCTTCCAATTGTGCTTTAACATGGCCTGTCTATTCTAAATTATGGCAATTCTCCATATTTCTTGTGTCTAGAGTGATTGGATAAGCTGCATAGACCGATACAGTTTATCTGCTTAAGTAATGACAAAGCTAGTAAAACGTAAGGTAAAACCAAGTGGAGCAAGAGTCAGTACAAACTAATAGGGAAGAATATATACTAAGGGATGCTGAGCAATATGATTATTCATAGAGCATTAGAGAAGCATGAAGCTTACAAATATCTCAATGCAGTGGGCAAAAAATAAACTAATGAATATAGTATGTGTGTCGTAGTTATTATGCATCATTCTACGTAATGCACATATAGAAAAAAATAAAAAAAAATACACGTCTTGACGAATTATTTTATTATATAGATGAAAACAGAGCTAAATTGCTAAAGTAAATCCTTTGTAAACTAAAGTGTACACATAATGAATAAAAATCTGACTTCGGCATGGTTGCAAATTATCATCTAAATCTCTATTAATTGAACAGAGCATATAAATCTAATGGAGTATTTAGAAAAGTTCAGTTTTTTTTAGGTTTTCATCTATACAGAGGACCAATGCATGACACATACCTATCATATTTTTGGGAAAGAAATAAGTAACCAAAAGAAAAGAAGCTGCGGAACCGGAGAGTTTGCAGAACAAAGATAGCGAGTAGTCTCCTGGCTGCTGTACACTTTTGCTGTCGAGGCTCCTTCCTGGTACAGAAATCAATCCACCTGCATGCTTGCACAGCTGACTTGTGTAAATGTACCTGTTGCTGCTGACAAAAGCATTGGCCATCAACTAATTCTTGGACTAAGCCTTGCTACGTATGTCTGCAAGTTTTGCAGCCAGCAAGTATTCGGCTGGGTGTTCTTTTTTTTGGGGAAAATTTTGTTTTTGCCACTCCAAATTTTGCCAATTTTCCTTATGCCACTTTAGATTTTGACATTTCATTTTTGCCATGCTTAGCTTTTGACAATTGTCACAATTGCCACTCTGTTGCAAAAGCAGAATAATTTTATTTCATTTTTGCCACTCTTAGCTTTTGAAATGTATCATAATTGTCACTCTGAAAATTTTGCTTTTGCCACGGGAATGGCAATTGTGATAATTGTCAAAAACTAAGAGTGGCAAAAGTGAAATGTCAAAATCTAGAGTGACATAAGGAAAATTGGCAAAATCTAGAGTGGCAAAAACAAAATTTTTCCTTTTTTTTGCGGGGGTCGGAAGGGTGTTCCTGGTCCTAGAGTGCTCCAAGTCAGCTACACGGCTGCACCAAACTATCACCACTGATGATCAAAACATGTACAATTCTGCGCGGCAATGGAAAACCCAAGGCATCGAGTAGGGAGATTGAAGCAACTCCGCCTTGATGTGTATGGATGGATTCTGATGTGTATGGCAGTGTATGGCCGGACGTAAAACACTGTTAATCTTGCTTCGATGGAGAGTCTGATGGTGCTACCAAGGTAAAAAGAATAAAGGTGTCGTTAATCTTGCTTTCATGGAGGGTCTGGTAGTGTGGCCGAGGAAAGAGGTAACGACAGCGGCTAGATTGACGCCATGAATCAGAAAAGTTGTGAAGGGTTGTAGTTGCCGATCGACCGAGTCAGAGAGAGAGAGAGAGAGATTGTGGAGGAAGATGAACTCGCGAGAGCTTTTGTGCTGCCACACAGCGCAGCGTTTTCTGTTCGGTTATTCCACTTCTTATGCCAAGTACAGGACTCCACGAACCACCTCCCGGCCTGGCTGTTGTGATCCGCAAGTGTCGCTCCATCCAGCAGCCGGCTTAGCCACAATCCCTGACAAGTGGCAGCTGCTATCGCAACATATTCTGCTTCACAGGAAGAAAGAGCAACAATCTTCTGCTTCTGAGAACTCCAAGTTACTAGATTCTTACCAAGGAAGAAGACATGCCCGAATGTGCTCTTGCGATCGCCAGTGTCCCCAGCGTGGTCGCTGTCACTGAAACCAAGAAGTTCAGCAGTTCCATGTCCCCTCCTATAGCTGCACCCATAATGCATAGTGCCTTTGATGTACCTTAGAATTTGCTTGACAGCTGCCCAGTGATGAGTGCTTGGCTTCTCCATGAATCTGCTGACAATGCCCACCGAATGTGCAATATCTGGTCTTGTATTCACTAGGTAGCGCAGACTCCCAATTATCCTGCGATACAGAGTGGCATCAAACAGATCACCATCGTCTTCTTTCTTCAGTTTGAGGCGACAGTCCATTGGCGTGTGGCAACTGTTGCAGTTGCTCATGTCTGCCATCTCCAAGATCTTGCCTGCATAACTCTTCTGACTGAGGGTGATTCCACTGCTGTTTTGCTGCACTTTAATGCCCAGATAGTAACTCAGTTGTCCGAGATCACTCATCTTAAAGAGTTGCTGCATCTGATCTTTGAAGGAGATGATAGCTGCTGCATTTGTCCCTGTGATGGTCAGGTCATCGACATACACTCCTACCAGCAGGAAAGACTGCGAGTTGCCTCGTCTGTACACCGCATGTTCCAGGGCGCTCCGTGTGAAGCCAAGGGAGGAGAGAGTCTCATCAAGCTTAGCATACCATGCGCGAGGTGCCTGATGCAGTCCATACAACGCTTTGTGCAGGCGCAGTACACTTCCTTCTTGGCCAGGAACCTCATACCCTGGCGGCTGTGCAACGTACACCTCCTCACTGAGATACCCGTTCAGAAACGCTGATTTCACGTCCATGTGATGAACTTCCCAGCCAGAGTGCGCGGCGAGCACGAGCAAGAGTTCGACAGCCTATTCGTATACGAAGCAAAAAACTTCTTCAAAATCCACCCCCTGGCGCTGCACGTACCCCTTGGCGATGAGGCGAGCTTTGTGTTTGACAACATTGCCCGCCGGATCATGCTTCACGCGGTACACCCATTTCAGTCCGATCGCCTTGTGCCCATCCGGGAGCTGAGCTAGCTTCCATGTCCCGTTGTCGACGATGGACTACATCTCGACGTCCATGGAGCCCTTCCACGCCTTACTGGCAAGCGCCTCGTCCACGTCACGCGGCTCCTCGGCACTGAATAGGTAGCGCACGAGCAGGCAGCGCTCAAACTGTTCGCGCACCGCCTGATCTTGAGTCTCTTCCAGCACACTTGTGAAGCTTCGGTAGCGAACCGGCTGTCCTGTTGGCACGTCGTGCCTAGAGTCGTGTGACTGAGGCGTGGCCGAGCAATCTTCGCCTGCTGCTGCAGGTGTCGCCGGAGTGGACTATGATGTCCCTGATGCACTCGAAGTGGGCGAGTTCACCTTAGCAAGAGAGGTCGCAGAGGCAGGCGTTGTGGGTGATGGAGAGCGTTGCGGCGTCGAGGCACATGCAGGAGACCCTGCGTCTATCTCATGCACCCCGCTGGCAGTGGTGTACACCACTGTGAAGGTGGTCGGCGCGGCGCGGTCCACTGCCGCGCCCGGAGCGCGCCATGTCCAGGGCCTACTCTCTTCAAACACCACATCCCGCGTTACCTGCACCTTCTTTGTTGCTGGGTTGTATACACGGTAGGCCTTGGATCCTTCCTCGTATCCTATGAAAACCATCGCCGTTGAGCGGTCGCTGAGCTTGGTGACGCTGGGGCCGACGTTCTTGACGTGAACCGTGCACCCAAATGTGCGCAGGTGTTGCACGCTGGGCTTACGGCAGTGCCACGCCTCATAAGGTGTGACACCCTCCAGACTGCGCGTGGGCGCGTGGTTCAGCACATACACGGCGGTTCTCACCGCCTTCGCCCAGAAGTACGCCGGCATATCCATGCTCTTCAACATGCATCTGGCCATCTCCACGACCGTCTGATTCCGCCGCTCGACTACTCCATTTTGCTGTGGCGAGTACGGAGCAGTGGTGAAGTGCTTGACACCCACCTCTTCACAGTAGGCCTTGAACTCGCCAGAATTGAACTCGCCGCCACGGTCGGACCTGAATGCACGCAGCTTGCAGTTTCCCTCTGCTTCCGCAAGAGTTCGCACCTTTTTAAACCTTGCAAAGGCCTCATCCTTGGACGTGAGCAGCTCCAACCACATATAGCGACTATAGTCGTCCACGATCAGCAAGAAGTACTTGCTTCCTCCAGGTGTGGTCGGCTCGATCGGCCCACAAAGATCAGTCTGCACGAGCTCCAGCCCGCGCTCTGCACGGTACACGGCGACTTCCGGGAATGGCGTGCGGTGTTGCTTTCCCAGAGCGCACCCATCACAGTATTCTTGGACGCGGTCGATCACTGGCATGCCCCGCACCATCTGCTTCGACGACATCGCGCGGAGAGCACGGAAATGCAAGTGCCCCATGCGCGCGTGCCAACGCCAGGTTGCATCGTCCCCCAGCGCCAGCAAGCATCTGGCCGAGTCGATCTCGAGTGTGCCAGTGTACAGGCGATTGCCAGAGCGCCTGATGTATGCCAGTGTGCGCTGCCCTGGGTCCTCGATGGTCATCACGCCGTCTTGGATGGTGATGATGCAGCCGGCTTCCTCTAGCTGTCCAACTGAGACGATGTTCATGCACAGGCTCGGGATGTAAAAGACACCTATGAGCACGCGCTGCCCTCCGCCTTGACATCGAAAGACCACCGAGCCGCGTCTGCGTATGGCCACCACGGGGCCGTCGCCGAATTTCACCGTGCCATGCACAGTTTCGTCCAGCGACGCAAAGACTCCCTTGTCGCCCGTTATGTGGCTGCTGGCTCCGGTGTCGAAGTACCACACTCCGTCCGGCGAGGGCACTGGCATAACCTTTTCTTCGTTGAGGAAGACCTCCCGCGGCGCGGCGATCTGCGGTGTGGAGACGGTGGTGACCACGGCCATGTACAGGCCTGGATCGTGATCAGCGCCGCCTTGCACCAGGTTTTTCTGCTCCTGGGTGCCTTTCGCACCTTTCATGGAGCCACGCCCAAGCACTCCTTTTTCCAAAGGCTGCCGGGATGCCGCAGTGATGGCATTTCCCTTTCTTTTTCTTGCCGCCTGAGCCGCCCGATCCGCCTGCACCCTGGTTCCCTGGCGCAGGCTTGCTACCGCCCGCACCTTTGGGTTTAGCGGGCGAATTGTTCTTGCCGCCACCTGCGCTGGATGACGACCCGCCGCCGCCACCGCCGTGCTTTTCTCTGGTCAGCCACTCCTCGTGCGTGAGCATGAGGTGCCCGGTGGACTGTGTGGTGTCGTTGAGGTCGTAGTGGTCCTCGCATGTCGAGAAACGCCCGACAAGTTCCTCAATCGACATGGTCTTCAGATCGATCAGGGATTCAATCGCCATGGCCATCGGGCGATACTTTCGCGTCACCACCCGGAGAAACTTCTGAACGGCCTTGTGCTCGGTGACAGAGTCGCTGTACAGCTCTAGATCCGCGACGAGGGCGGCGAGACGCAGCCCGAAGTCCTCGACAGACTCACCGTCCTTGAAGCGGAGATCCTCAAACTCCCGCCGACGTACTTGCGCCTTGGCCTCACGGGCGCGCTCACTGCCCATCTGCATCGTCCGGATCGTCTCCCACGCCGTCTTGGCCGTGTTCTTCGCGGCCAGCACGCGCAGCATCTCCGGCGGAACACCGGTGAGAATGATCTGCAGCGCGCGCCGGTCGTCGTTTTCGTCGGCGGCGTCGTCGGTCACCGCCGACTAGACCCTGGCGACCTGGAGCTTAACCTGCATCACAAGCGCCCACTCCATGTAGTTGGTGCGTGTGAGCATCATGGACGCCCCCGCCTCCTCGCGCACGACGCGCTCTACCACCCTGATCTCGCCGCTGCCGCTACCGGTGAGGCGCGCGAGCGGACCTTTGGATGATGGCATCTTCGACGGTGACTTGCTCCCGCCTTTGTTCTTCCCGTCCAACTCGTCACCAGACATCACTACGACGGATCACACACCACCGCCGCGCCAAGGATCAAACACCCAGGCTCTGATGCCAAATGTAGTTGCCGATCGATCGAGTCAGAGAGAGAGAGATTGTGGAGGAAGATGAACTCGCGAGAGCTTTTGTGCTGCCACACAGCGCAGCGTTTTCTGTTCTGTTATTCCACTTCGTATGCCAAGTACAGGACTATGATAACTCACAAGTGTAGGGGATCGCAACAACTTTCGAGGTTAGAATATTCAACCCAAATTTATTGATTCGACACCAGGGGAGTCAAAGAATATTCTTGAGTATTAGCAGTTGAGTTGTCAATTCAACCACACCTGGATAACTTAGTATCTGCAGCAAGGTATTTAGTAGCAAAGTAGTATGATAGTAATGGTAACAGTGGTAAAGGTAAAGATAGCAAAAGATAATTTGTTTGGGGGTTTGTAGTGATTGTAACAATAGCAACGGAAAAGTAAATAAGCGAAGCACAATATATGAAAAGCTCGTAGGCAATGGATCAGTGATGGATAATTATGTCGGATGCGATTCCTCATGTAATAGCTATAACATAGGGTGACACAGAACTAGCTCCAATTCATCAATGTAATGTAGGCATGTATTTCGAATATAGTCATACGTGCTTATGAAAAAGAACTTGCATGACATCTTTTGTCCTACCCTCCCGTGGCAGCGGGGTCCTAGCGGAAACTAAGGGATATTAAGGCCTCCTTTCAATAGAGAACCGGACCAAAGCATTAACACATGGTGAATACATGAACTCCTCAAACTACGGTCATCACCGAGAAGTATCCCGATTATTGTCACTTGGGGTTGTCGGATCATAACACATAATAGGTGACTATAGACTTGCAAGATAGGATCAAGAACACACATATATTCATGAAAACATAATAGGTTCAGATCTGAAATCATGGCACTCGGGCCCTAGTGACAAGCATTAAACATAGCAAAGTCATAGCAACATCAATCTCAGAACATAGTGGATACTAGGGTCAAACCCTAACAAAACTAACTCGATTACATGATAAATCTCATCCAACCCATCACCGTCCAGCAAGCCTATGATGGAATTACTCACGCACGGCGGTGAGCATCATGAAATTGGTGATGGAGGATGGTTGATGATGACGATGGCGACGAATCCCCCTCTCCGGAGCCCCGAACGGACTCTAGATCAGCCCTCCCGAGAGTGATTAGGGCTTGGCGGCGGCTCCGTATCGTAAAAACGTGATGAAACTTTCTCTGTTTTTTTCTCCATGAGATGTAATATATGGAGTTGGAGTTGAGGTCGGCGGAGCTGCAGGGGCCCACGAGACAGGGGGCGCGCCAGAGGGTGGGCGCGCCTCACCCTCGTGGGATGTGATGTGGGCCCCTGGTCTTCATCTTTTATGTAGCATTTTTATATTTTCTGAAACTTGTCTCCGAGGATTTTCAGGTCATTCCGAGGACTTTTGTTTTCTACACATGAAACAACATCATGGTAATTCTGCAGAAAACAGCGTCAGTCCGGGTTAGTTCCATTCAAATCATGCAAGTTAGAGTCCAAAACAAGGGCAAAAGTGTTTGGAAAAGTAGATACGTTGGAGACGTATCAACTCCCCCAAGCTTAAACCTTTGCTTGTCCTCAAGCAATTCAGTTGATAAACTGAAAGTGATAAAGAAAAACTTTTACAAACTCTATTTGTTGTTGTTGTAAACATGTAAAGCCAGCATTCAACTTTCAACAAGTATTATGAACTAACCATACTCACAATAACACCCCGGTTTCACAATTACTCATATTAATGGCATAATCAGCTAGCGAGCGATAATAATAAAACTCGGATGACAACGCTTTCTCAAAACAATCATAACATGATACAACAAAATGGTATCTCGCTAGCCCTTTCTGAGACCGCAAAACATAAATGCAGAGCACCTTTAAAGATCAAGGACTGACTAAACATTGTAATTCATGGTAAAAGAGATCCAGTCAAGTCATACCCAATATAAAACAATAGTAATGAATGCAAATGACAGTGTGCTCTCCCGCGGGTGCTTTTTGATAAGGTGATGACTCAACATAAAAGTAAATAGATAGGCCCTTCGCAGAGGGAAGCAGGGATTTGTAGAGGTGCCAGAACTCGATTTTAAAATAGAGATTGAATAACATTTTGGGCGGCATACTTTCACCGTCAACTAACAACTATGAGATGGCGTATCTTCCACACTACATGCATTATAGGCAGTTCCCACGCAGAATGGTAAAAGTTTATACTCCCCCACCACCAACAAGCATCAATCCATGGCTTGCTCGAAACAACGAGTGCCTCCAACTAATAACAGCCTTGGGGTAGTCTTGTTTAATTATATTGATTTGCTTTGATCTTTTTGGATCATGGGGTTGGGCATCCCGTTATCGCCCTTTCTCGTGAATGAGGAGCGGAGTCCACCTCTTGAGAATAACCCACCTAGCATGGAAGATATAGGCAGCCCTAGTGGAAACATGAGCTGCTAGAGAATACAAAACAAAATTTCATTTGAAGGTTTGGAGTTTGGCACATACAAATTTACTTGGAACGGCAAGTAAATACCGCATATAGGAAGGTATGGTGGACTCATTGGAATAACTTTGGGGTTTAAGGAGTTTGGATGCACAAGCAGTATTCCTGCTTAGTACAGGTGAAGGCTAGCAAAAGACTGGGAAGCGACCAACTGAGAGAGCGACAACAGTCATAAACATGCATTAAAACTAATTCACACTGAGTACAAACATGAGTAGGATATAATCCACCATGAACATAAATATCATGAAGGCTATGTTGATTTGTTTCAACTACACGCGTGAACATGTGCCAAGTCGAGTCACTCAATTCATTCAAAGAAGGATACCATCCCATCATACCACATCATAATAATTCTAATAGCATGTTGGCACGCAAGGTAAACCATTATAACTCATAGCTAATCAAGCATGGCACGAGCAACTATAATCTCTAAACGTCATTGCAAATATGTTTACTTCATAATAAGCTGAATCAGGAACGATGAACTCATCATATTTACAAAAACAAGAGAGGTCGAGTTCATACCACCTTCTCTCATCTCAATCAGTCCATCATATATCGTCATTATTGCCTTTCACTCGCACGATCGAACGATGTGTATAATAATAAGAGTGTACGTGCATTGGACTAAGCTGGAATCTGCAAGCATTCAACTCAAGAGAGAAGACAAGGTAATATGGGCTCTAAGTTAAATAAACAATCATGCATATGAGAGCCACTAAACATTTTCAATATGGTCTTCTACTCTCAACTCCCCAAAGGAAAGAAAAGAAAATAAAACTATTTACACGGGAAAGCTCCCAACAAGTAAAAGAAGAACGAGAAATCTTTTTGGGTTTTCATTTTAATTTCTACTACAAGCATGGAAATTAAACTAACTAATTTTTTTGGTTTTTCTTAAACTTTATCAAACATACAAGAAGAAAACTAGAAAAAGAAAATTAAACTAGCATGGATAATATAATGAAAGAGTATGAGTACCGACGACTAGAATAGTGTGTGAACATGAATGTAAAGTCGGTGAGAAATACGTACTCCCCCAAGCTTAGGCTTTTGGCCTAAGTTGGTCTAATGCCACGGGTCGCGGCTGCTCTCTCTGGTGTACTGAGAGGTGAAATCAGGATACCATTGGCTGGCCATCTCCTCCGGATCCCACTGATAAGATGATGCACGATAAGGGTCCGGTGAAGTTTCCGACTCGGGCTCAGGCTCTGGAGTGGATGCTTGGCCTCGATGAGCGTACACCGCTTCCGGAGTGACAAGAAAATTATCTGCAGTCAAATCAAACAACAAAGGTGCAGGCAGAATAATAGTCTCATTGTGTTTCTTATTAAATCTCAAGTTATACAGGAGCGTCTTATCATCATTCTGAACAATAAAGTTGTGTGCTACCATGCTCCTGTAATCTAAAATACAAGAAGGCAAAATTGTCTCCTCTTTCTCATAGTGCCTAATAGGTATCCTAAAATGTCTAGCAAGACGTGCAGCCTAGATACCTCCAAAGATGGGGCCTTTTGTACGACTCAGATTTAAACATTTAGCAATAACGGCACCCATACTAAAACTACTATCACCAAACAAGGCATGGAATAGAATAATGATATCTGGGACACTGAAGTTTCCACTATTTCCACGACCAATCAAGCATCTACTAGCAAATATGGCAAAGTAGCGTAAAACAGGAAAGTGTATGCTAGAGATTCTCGCATCGGAACCCTTCTTTGGATCCCCTACAGTAATGGTGTTAACAAAGCCATCCACATCCCTAGGATGTGGTTCCTCTAATTCTCCCTCAAAGGGTATCCTACATACCGCACAAAAATCACGTAAAGACATTTCCCCTGAATTCATCATATAAATGAAATGATACTGCAGGCGGTGACTTCTTAGGATAATAATAAAAGTTTTGCATGAAAGTATTGGTAAGTAAGAGATATTGATCGATCCGGTCATGGAGGAAGTCGGTGAGGCTTGCGTTGTCAAATCGAAGAATAAAAATCTTCATAAATTCCAGCTTCTCTCAAGAAATCATCGCATGGCCATTCACACGGCCGTATTTCCGCTATGCGAGGAAGATTATATTTGTCCTTTTCCTTCTCTTTAGCTTGTTTTTCCTGGGAGCCTTGGCTAGAAGAGCCCCTCAAAAATCTCTTTAACATTTTCTGAAATTTTAGTAACTTCAAAATAAAAGTAAATAAAACTAAACAAGATTGATAGCAACTACTCCTACAAGTGCCTAGAGCCTATATCATGCATTAAAATTACTTGGGACCTCAAAAATTTAACATGCAAACTCAAGAACAGGGTCACCAAGACAGCAAGGATTTGCAATGAATAAAGCACTAGAACAAAAACTATTTGGGCCAATGGAGGAGTCACATACCAAGCAACAATCTCCCAAAGCAGTTTTGTGAATGGAGCTTTGAGCAAGGAGATCGAAAATCGCAGCAAAATGAGCTAGAACTCGTGCTTGAGATGGATGAGGATTTTTTTGGGAAGAAGATGGAGTGTGTGGGTGCTGGCATAAGTGGAGGGGGTCCACCAGGGGCCCACGAGACAGGGGCGCGCCCAGGGGGTGTGGGCGCGCCCTCCACTCTCGTGGCCAGGTGGCAAACCCCCTGCAGTGTTTTCGGTGCCTAAAATCCTCAAATAATTCATAAAAAACATACTAAATTTGCAGGGCATTTGGAGCACTCTTGTTTTCGGGATATTTTTTATTGCATGGATAATTCAGAAAACAGACATATAATACTATTTTTTCTTTATTTATTTTAAATAACAGAAAGTAAAAAGAGGGTACAGAAGGTTGTGCCTTCTAGTTTCATCCATCTCATGATCATCAAAATGAATCCGTTAACAAGGTCGATCAAGTCTTGTTAACAAACTCATTCGAATAACACGGAACCGGAGAAATTTCAAGTGACACTAGGTTACCTCAACGGGATATGAACATCCCCAATAATAAGAATATCATACTTTTTCTTGACAGTAGGGAGAGAAAATTCAAAACCTCCAATAATAATTGATGGAATTTTCTCAATAGTATTTTAGCTATGAACTTGAGGTTGTTTCCTCGGAAAATGTACCGTATGCTAATTTCCATTAACATGAAAGGTGACATTGCCTTTGTTGCAATCAATAACAGCTCCTGCAGTATTTAAAAAGGGTCTACCAAGGATAATAGACATACTATCGCCCTCGAATATCAAGAATAATGAAGTACATTAAAATAGTAACATTCGCAACAACAACAGTGCACGCCCTCACAAATGCCGACAGTGTATAGCGAGTTGATTTATCACCATTTGCAAGGATATCTCAAGGTGTCAACTTACTTAATTCAAGTCTACGGTACAAGGAAAGAGGCATAACACTAACACGGCTCCCTAAATCACATAAAGCAGTTTTAACATAATTTCTCTTAATAGAGCAAGGTATAGTGGGTACTCCGGGATCACCAAGTTTCTTAGGTATTCCACCCTTAAAGGTATAGTTGGCAAGCATGGTGGAAATCTCAGCTTCAGGTATTTTCCTCTTATTAGTGATGATATCTTTCATATATTTAGAATAAGGGTTTGTTTTAAGCATATCGCTTGTTTAAGCGCGTAAGAAAATAGGTCTAATCATTTCAGCAAAATGCTCAAAGTCCTAATCATCCTTTGTCTTGGATGGTTTAGGAGGAAAGGGCATGGTTTCTGAACCCATGGTTCTCTTTCTCTACCATGTTTCCTAGCAACAAAATCTCTCTTATCATAACGCTGGTTTCTTGATTGTGGGTTATCAAGACCAACAAGATAGTTCAATTTCTATATCATTGTTATTACTAGGTTGAACATCTACATGAACATCATTATTAGCATTATCATCGGGGAAATTCATGTTCATCTCCTGGATTATGCTCCAAAGATCGTAGATAGAAGTATTATTAGGATTCTCAGGTGTTTCTGCATTAGGTTCACTAGAAGCATGCAAAGTCCTATCATTCATCTTTTTCTTCTTCTTAGAAGAACTAGGAGCATCTAGATTATTATTCTGAGAATCTTGTTCAGTTCTCTTAGGGTGGCCTTCAGGATACAAAGGTTCCTGAGTCATTTTACCGGTTCTAGTACCCACTCTAATAGCAAAGTCATGTTTATTATTTAACTCAACTAGTAATTCATTTTGAGGTTTAAGTACTTGTTCAGCTTGAGTAGCAATCATAGAAGCATGTTTACTAGTGAGTTTAAGTTCATCTTTAACTCTAGCTATATAATTATTCAAGCGTCCTATCGTATAAGTATTATTCTTCAATTGTCGACCAACATAATCATTGAAATTTGCTTGTCTATCCATGAAATCATCAAATTCATCTAAGCATCGACTATGAAATTTAGTAGATGGGATTTCATCTTTATCATATCTATAGAGAGAATTTAGCTTCACTACTTGTGTAGGGCTATCAAGACAATGTGTTTCTTCAACAGGCGGTATATTAAGACCATGTATTTCTTCAATAGGAGGTAAATTCTTAACGTCTTCAGCTTTAATACCTTTCTCTTTCATTGATTTCTTTGCCTCTTGCATATCTTCAGGACTGAGAAATAGAACACCTCTCTTTTTCGGAGTAGGTTTAGGAATAGGCTCAGGAGTTGGCTCAATTGGTTCAGGAATTGCCTCAGGAATTGGCTCAGGAAGAGTCCAATTATTCTCATTAGTCAACATATTGTTCAATAATAATTCAGCTTCGTCGATCGTTTCTTTCCCCGAAAACACAACTAGCACAACTATCCAAGTGGTCCTTGGAAGCATCAGCTAGTCCATTATAGAAGATATCAAGTATTTCATTTTTCTTAAGTGGATGATCGTGCAAATCATTATATCGGAGAAGCCTCCCCCAAGCTTGTGGGAGACTCTCTTCTTTGATTTGCACAAAATTATATATTTCCGCAAGAAGGCAGCTTGTTTCTTATGAGCAGGAAAATATTTAGCAGAGAAGTAATAAATCATATCCTGGGGACTACGCACACAACCAGGATCAAGAGAATTAAACCAAGTCTTAGCATCACCCTTTAATGAGAACGGAAATATCTTAAGGATATAATAATAGCGAGACGTCTCATCATTAGTAAACAGGGTGGCTATATCATTTAACTTGGTGAGATGTGCCACAACAGTTTCAGATTCAGTGCCATAAAAAGGATCGGATTCAACTAAAGTAATAATCTCAGGATCAACAGAGAATTCATATTCCTTATCAGTAACAAAGATAGGTGAAGTGGCAAAAGCAGGTCATGTTTCATCTTAGCATTTAGAGTCTTTTGTTTCAGCTTTGCTAATAATTTCTTAAGATCTGATCTATCATTGCAAGCAACAAAATCTCTAGCGCTTTCTTCATCCATAACATAACCTTCAGAACAACAGTAATTCATAATCATTCGGAGAACGTTCATCATCACTATCATCAATAATTTCATTCTCAATAATTTCATTCTCCCTAGCCTTAGTAAGTTGTTCATCAAGAAATTCACCTAATGGCACAGTAGTATCAAGCATAGAAGTAGTTTCATCATAAGTATCATGCATAGCAGAAGTGGCATCATCAATAACATGCGACATATCAGAATTCTTAGCAAGAGCAGGTTTAGGTGTCGCAAGCTTATTCATAATGAAGGAGAATCTAGTGCAGAGCTAGATGGCAGTTCCTTACCTCCCTCGTAGTTGAGGGATAAATTTTAGTTCTTTGATCTTTCAAGTTCTTCATAGAGATCAATGATATAAATCCCAAGTGACTCGAGAGAATAGAGCTATGCTCCCCGCAACGGCGCCAGAAATTAGTCTTGATAACCCACAAGTGTAGGGGATCGCAACAGCTTTCGAGGGTAGAGTATTCAACCCAAATTTATTGATTCGACACAAGTGGAGCCAAAGAATATTCTTGAGTATTACTAGTTGAGTTGTCAATTCAACCACACCTGGATAACTTAGTATCTGCAGCAAGGTATTTAGTAGCAAAGTAGTATGATAGTAATGGTAACAGTGGTAAAGGTAAAGATAGCAAAAGATAATATTTTTGCGGTTTTGTAGTGATTGTAACAATAGCAACGGAAAAGTAAATAAGCGAAGCACAATATATGAAAAGCTCGTAGGCAATGGATCAGTGATGGATAATTATGTCGGATGCGATTCCTCATGTCATAGCTATAACATAGGGTGACATGTAACTAGCTCCAATACATCAATGTAATGTAGGCATGTATTCGAATATAGTCATACGTGCTTATGGAAAATAACTTGCATGACATCTTTTGTCCTACCCTCCCGTGGCAGCGGGGTCCTAGCGGAAACTAAGGGATATTAAGGCCTACTTTTAATACAGAACCGGACCAAAGCATGAACAAATGGTCAATAGATGAACTCCTCAAACTACGGTCATCATCGAGAAGTATCCCGATTATTGTCACTTCGGGGTTGTCGGATCATAACACATAATAGGTGACTATAGACTTGCAAGATAGGATCAAGAACACACATATATTCATGAAAACATAATAGCTTCAGATCTGAAATCATGGCACTCAGGCCCTAGTGACAAGCATTAAGCATAGCAAAGTCATAGCAACATCAATCTCAGAACATAGTGGATACTAGGGATCAAATCCTAACAAAACTAACTTGATTACATGGTAAATCTCATCCAACCCATCACCGTCCAGCAAGCCTAAGATGGAATTACTCACGCACGGCGGTGAGCATCATGAAATTTGTGATGGAGGATGAATGATGATGACGACGGCGATGAATCCCCCTCTCTGGAGCCCCGAACGGACTCCAGATCAGCCCTCCCGAGAGAGATTAGGGCTTGGCGGTGACTCCGTATCGTAAAACGCGATGAAACTTTTTCTCTGATATTTTTCTCTGCGAGACGGAATATATGGAGTTGGAGTTGAGGTCGGCGGAGCTGCAGGGGGCCCACGAGACAGGGGGGCGTGCTCAGAGGGGTTGGGCGCGCCCCCCACCCTCGTGGATAGGGTGTGGGCCCCCTGGTCTTCATCTTTTGCGAGCATTTTTTATATTTTCTGAAACTTGTCTCCGAGGATTTTCAGGTCATTCCGAGAACTTTTGTTTTCTACACATGAAACAACATCATGGTAATTCTGCTGAAAACAACGTCAGTCCGGGTTAGTTCCATTCAAATCATGCAAGTTAGAGTCCAAAACAAGGGCAAAAGTGTTTGGAAAAGTAAATACGTTGGAGACGTATGAACTCCCCCAAGCTTAAACCTTTGCTTGTCCTCAAGCAATTCAGTTGATAAAGTGAAAGTGATAAAGAAAAACTTTTACAAACTCTATTTTCTCTTCTTGTTGTAAACATGTGAAGCCAGCATTCAAGTTTCAACAAGTATTATGAACTAACCATACTCACAATAACACCTTGGTATCACAATTACTCATATCAATGGCATAATCAACTAGTGAGCAATAATAATAAAACTCGGATGACAACACTTTCTCAAAACAATCATAACATGATACAACAAAATGGTATCTCACTAGCCCTTTCTGAGACCGCAAAACATAAATGCAGAGCACCTTTAAAAGATCAAGGACTGACTAAACATTGTAATTCATGGTAAAAGAGATCCAAATAAGTCATACCCAATATAAACCAATAGTAATGAATGCAAATGACAGTGTGCTCTCCAAATGGGTGCTTTTTAATAAGAAGGTGATGACTCAACATAAAAGTAAATAGATAGGCCCTTCGCAGAGGGAAGCAGGGATTTGTAGAGGTGCCAGAGCTCGATTTTAAAATAGAGATTGAATAACATTTTGGGCGGCATACTTTCACTGTCAACGCAACAAATTTGAGATGGTTGTATCTTCCATACTACATGCATTATAGGCAGTTCCCATGCAGAATGGTAAAATTTTATACTCCCCCACCACCTCCCGGCCTGGCTGCTATGATTCGCAAGTGTCGCTCCATCCAGCGACTGGATCGAACAAAGACCACGACCGGGAGGGAAGTATGCTACGGAGAGGCGCAGCTCTCCACTACGTGCATGTCCACGCATGCATTATTACAAACAGAAAGAGAACTACACTACATGCATGAGATTATCTAGACTAACAAGTGTTTGATGAAGGAAAGAGAAAAGTCTTCTTTTTTAGAAAAAGGAAAGTATTTTTTAATCTGAAGGAAAGAGGAAGTGTTAGGTTCAATCACGACTCATATAGGTAGTGTACTGGACTCTTTTCCAAACATAGAATCGTTCAGGGTGAACAGTAAAATCAAAACTAAATCAAAAAATTTAAAAAATTCAATTTTTTTGGGAGAAACATTGACAAAAGTTTTAAGTGCTTGCAAAAATTCGTCATGAAATCACATTTCTAGAAGGCGTGGCAAAAAAAAACAAAATTGATACTTTGAAAACGCTACTTTCAAAGGCATTTTGGAGCACTGAATTTGTTTTTTTTTTGCCATTCCTTACAGGAAAGTGATTTCATGATGAATTTTTGCAAGCACTTAGAACTTTTGTCAATGTTTCTTCCCAAAAAAAATTAGAATTTTTTTCGATTTTTTTATTTTACTGTTTACCAAGCTCAAATGAGCTCGGGAGCAGAATGGCACTTTCGCGTGTACGGCCAAGTTAAATCAAACAGACATCTCCCGTTAAAAAAAATCAAACACACATCTTACGGCTTATATTTCCTCTTTAACAACATCTAACGGCTCTCGGTTTTAGTTTCAAGGATTAACGTGGAGTTTTTAATGGTGCTTAGAGAGTCCTTACCCCCAACTCCCCCCCCCCCCCCCCGGGACCTGCTTTAGTGCTGATTTAACATGCTACATGGTCAGTTAATTTAACATCTAATTTTTTTCTCCCATTTTAGATGATCGAACCAAATCGATTTTTGGTTCAGGGATGAGTCCCACATGTCAGCAGGAGCACACTGAACTAACAAAATTTTACCCACTAATAAAGTGTGGATTGCTTCTGCACATTCGTCGTTAGTATTTTTGCAAAAAGACCCTATAATTTACAGAAATCAACCCGCAGTCCACCATAGCCCGACCGTAAGTGCAAAAAAACGTTTCATATGCAAACCTAACTCACCCGGCGTTGACATTGCTGCCGCGCATGAGAAGACGAGGGTCCCCTCTGCCGCCGCCGCGCCCCCATCCTCCTGTCCCCGGTGGTCGTCATAGTTCACTGGCGCCGACGTGCTACCGTCCTCCTCCTCTCCCTCTCCACCGTGCTCTTCCCACCGCCACGGCGCCACATACCACATGCTCGTCAGTCAACGGTCATTTGGCAGTTGAAAAGAAACTCATAATACATGCTGGCGCTTAGAGCATCTACAACCATACTTGTCATATCTGCATCAAACGCTCGGGCGGGCTGCCCTATCATTATCCGGACGCGAATCTGCCACCTGTTGGGGAACGTAGCATGCAATTTCAAAAAAAAAAAATCCTACGCTCACGCATGATCTATCTAGGAGATGCATAACAAGGGGAGGGGGGTGTGTTTCCACGTACCCTCTTAGACCGAAAGTGGAAGCCTTAGGTTAACGTAGTTGACGTAGTCGAATGTCTTCACGATCCAACCGATCCAAGTACCGAACGTACGACACCTCCATGTTCAGCACACGTTCAGCTCGATGACGTCCCTCGAACTCTTGATCCAGTAGAGGGTCGAGGGAGAGTTCCGTCAGCACGACAGCGTGGTGACAGTGTTGGTGATGTGATCCGCGCAGGGCTTCGCCTAAGCACTACGACGCTATGACCGGAGTAGTAAACTGTTGAGGAGGGCACTACACACGACTAAGAGAACAATTGATGTGCCTTTGGGGTGCCCCCTGCTCACATACATAAAGGAGGGGGGAGAGAGGCCGGTGACCAGGAGGGGCGCGCCATGGGGGGGGGGGTCCTACTTGGACTCCTAGTCCAAGTAGGATTCACCCCCCTTCCTTTCTCCACCGGAGGGACTAGGAAGGAGAGGGAGAAGGAAAGGGGGGCGCCGCCTACTCCTCCTTGTCCTATTCAGACTCCCAAGGAGGGGGGCGTGCGACCACCCCCCGCGGGCTTCCCTCTCTCTCCCTTAGGCCCATGTTGGCCCAAAACTTCCCCGGGGGGTTTCGGTAACCCCTCGGTACTCCGAAAAATTATCTGACTCACTCGGAACCATTCCGATGTCCGAATATAACCTTCCAATATATGAATCTTTACATCTCGACTATTTCGAGACTCCTCGTCATGTCCGTGATCTCATCCGGGACTCCAAACAAACTTTAATCACCAAAACACATAACTCATAACACAAATCGTCATCGAACGTTAAGCGTGCGGACCCTACGGGTTCGAGAACTATGTAGACATGATCGAGACACATATCCGATCAATAACCAATAGCGGAACCTGGATGCTCATATTGGCTCCTACATATTCTACGAAGATCTTTATCGGTCAAACCGCACAACAACATACGTTGTTCCCTTTGTCATCCGTATGTTACTTTTGAGCATTCCATCGTCGATATCTTCATACCTAGTTCAATCTCGTTACCGGCAAGTCTCTTTACTCGTTCTGCAATGCATCATCCTGTAACTAACTCATTAGTCACATTGCTTGCAAGGCTTATAGTGATGATATGCAAGTGTGACTTGCAAAAGTACTAATGATAAAGAACGCTGTTGATTTTCTGAAATGAAATGAGGAAAAAGTACTCCCATACCAGTTAACAGATAACTTCATTACGTATGAACTAATCAGATAAATGAAGTAGATAATCGAAGTTTCCTCAATTCACAAGAGTTATGAATGGTTTTTCGAAATTGTGGCGGAAAAGTTCTTGCCACATTTCGAGGGGGAGAAAGAAATATGAGATAAATTATGAATGATGAAACTCCCCTATACTTTAGATAATGTGATGCACATTATGCATCTAAAGTGATCCATTAATGAAGAATGTGATCGTCTGGGGGAGTACGACGGTCACAATAATACCCCTAAAGAAAAGAAATAGATGTATTCCTGGATCTTTAACAGTTTCGAAAGCAGACTAAGGAATACTAAGACGGTGCTGAAAGTGCCATAAAAAGGAAAGTATTAACAGAATAAACCCAAATAATAAAGTTTAAAGATACCTCAATTTTAGTGAAGATGGAGTAATCTGGGGGAGCATGGTATGAAAATACCTAAGACTCGAATAGATTGTATTTGGGGGAGCATGTTGTATGACCTATACAACACCTATCGTCAGCTCTATAAAGGAGGAATGAGTAAACACAGATCTTGTGATAAAGGTCCCTGTAAAACCTACTGCCTCTTGGAAATGAAAGACTATACAATTAATTTTCCTCTTGGAAATGACAGAGCAACAACAGCCCCATATGAAAGAAGTGCCAGCACCTGAGACATAGATGGTCTCAAGGAATGAGAAAATCAAATTCTTATGATTACTATAGAGTCTATGTTAATGGAGGTTGATTCCACCTCATTTAAAGCGCTCAATCGAGCTTTTAGAAGTGTCTCTTTGTCTAAATGATAAGAGACTATGTGAGATGAAATAAAATTGGTGAATTCCGACAATGTTTGGGACTCATAAGTAATTTCCAATGGAGCCAAAATAGTAGGCTGTAAAGGGTCTACAAGGTCAATGTGACTCCAAAGGAAATATGTAAAGGTGTAAAGCGCGACTTAAATCGAAAGATTTTGTGCAAAGAGAATGAAAAGATTACAATGAGTGTTAGTGGCACATCATGATCGACATCACGATCTAAGTTACATTAGATGAAAGTAAAGAACACAAGGGATACTACTTCAAGAAGTTTTTTATGACTAGAGCAAGTCTCTAGACAATGGCATTTAAAGTTAAAAGAATCATATGTTACTTTGGGTTAAAGAAAATGAGAGGACAATTGTATTCATGCAAAGTTATATAATAGGAAATCCATTCTAATCATGTGCATGTGGATGATGTCCTACTTGCTAGTGGTCATGTCAATCTACTGCAGGAGGAGACAAGAAGTTCTTGCCCTCAAAGTTCAAAAGAATGTTCTCGATAGAGTGTCTCTCGTTATAATTATTGAGATTCACCCAGAAAAGAATAAAACAGGGGTATTAGGAATGTCGCATGGACATGCTAAGAAAGATCTCTAAAGTGTGCATAAGAGAAAAAAAACCTATGCTTGTTCTTATAGTCAAGGGTAATGGAACTGGAAACTCTGGTGTTCCAAAAGTTGATGAGAAAAGATTGAAAACGGATATGGTGCCATATGCTTCAGCTGTGGGAAGCTCAATATATTACCCTGACACAGTTCATGTATCCGGGTTGTTTTGGCAATGTCCAGTCCATATATAGATCACTGGAATGGAGTCAAAGATATCGGCCTCATGCTGAAAGAAATAAGTGCTCTCAAAAGATTGTGAGTACAAAGACAGGACTTGTGAAATGTATAGCGAAATCCACAATTGTCGCTAACTTTCACACTTGGAGTTTTGGTGTGGAAAAGCTCCAAAGAATAAAACAATTATCATCAATGTGATGCATAAACATGTTATAGCTTGATATGAGGCTGAGGACATGCAAAAAGGTTAAAGAAACATGTGTTGGAAATATGCCCTAGAGGCAATAATAAAAGGATTATTATTATATTTCCTTGTTCATGATAATTGTCTTTTATTCATGCTATAATTGTATTATCCGGAAATCGTAATACACGTGTGAATACATAGACCACAATATGTCCCTAGTGAGCCTCTAGTTGACTAGCTCGTTTGATCAACAGATAGTCATGGTTTTCACGACTATGGACATTGGATGTCATTGATAACGGGATCACATCATTAGGAGAATGATGTGATGGACAAGACCCAATCCTAAGCATAGCACAAAGATCGGGTAGTTCGTTTGCTAGAGCTTTTCCAATGTCAAGTATCTTTTCCTTAGACCATGAGATCGTGTAACTCCCGGATACCGTAGGAGTGCTTTTGGGTGTACCAAACGCCGCAACGTAACTGGGTGACTATAAAGGTGCACTACGGTATCTCCGAAAGTGTACATTGGGTTGACACGGATCGAGACTGGGATTTGTCACTCCGTATGACGGAGAGGTATCTCTGGGCCCACTCGCTAATGCATCATCATAATGAGGTCAAAGTGACCAAGTGTCTGGTCACGGGATCATGCACTACGGTACGAGTAAAGTGACTTGCCAGTAACGAGATTGAACGAGGTATTGGGATACCGACGATCGAATCTCGGGCAAGTAACGTACCGATTGACAAAGGGAATTGTATACGGGGTTGCTTGAAACCTCGACATCGTGGTTCATCCGATGCGATCATCGAGGAGCATATGGGAGCCAATATGGGTATCTAGATCCCGCTGTTGGTTATTGACCGGAGAGCCGTCTCGGTCATGTCTACGTGTCTCCCGAACCCATAGGGTCTACACACTTAAGGTTCGGTGATGCTAGGGTTGTAGAGATATGAGTATGCAGCAAACCGAAAGTTGTTGGGAGTCCCGGATGAGATCCCGGACGTCGTGAGGAGTTCCGGAATGGTCCGCAGGTAAAGAATTATATATGGGAAGTCGAGTTTCGGCCATCGGGAAAGTTTCGGGGGTTACCGGTATTGTACCGGGACCGGAAGGGTCCCGAGGTCCACCGGTGGGGCCACCCATCCGGAGGGGCCCCATGGGCTGAAGTGGGAGGGAACCAGCCCCTGGTGGGCTGGTGCGCCCTGGGCCCCCTCTGCGCCTAGGGTTGGGAACCCTAGGGAGGGGCGCCCACTTGCCTTGGGGGCAAGTCTCCCCCCTGGCCGCCGCCCCTAGGAGATCCCACAGGGTCCCTATATAAGAGGGGGTGGGAGGCAGCTGCACTGACACCGGCGCCTCCTTCCCCTTGCTACACCTCTCCCTCCCTTAGTCGCTTGGCGAAGCCCTGCCGGAGCCCTGCTGCATCCACCACCATGCCGTCGTGCTGCTGGATCTTCATCAACCTCTCCTTCCCCCTTGCTGGATCAAGAAGGAGGAGACGTCACGCTAACCGTACGTGTGTTGAATGTGGAGGTGCCGTCCGTTCGGCGCTAGGATCTCCGGTGATTTGGATCACGACGAGAACGACTCCTCAACCCGTTCTCTTGAACGCTTCCGCACGCGATCTACAAGGGTATGTAGATGCACTCCTCTTTCTCGTTGCTAGATGAACTCATAGATTGATCTTGGTGAACGTAGGAATTTTTTTATTTTATGCAACGTTCCCCTACAACATGCACCCGGAGTTGATAATGGTTGACAGCAGCAATAATCATTAAGTAATTCACTCCTATGACAACGAGTCAAGTGTGGTGCCAAACCCATTGACACAAAGTTATACGTTGTGAAGGAGAAAGTCCGGAATTATGTTGAAATGTTTGGAGCATGAAAGCAAGAGACAAATATTTGCGGATCTGCTTAATGAATTGGCTTACCACCCAGTGCGTTCAGAGAACACACAGTCGACATGGGTTTATGGTATAGTCTATGTTTTATGGAAATAAAGGGCCCAAAAGTTAAGGTATATATTTCAAAACAGAGAGGTGTGTTGTAGGTGTCAAGTCATCGGCGATTGAACGTGACGATAGGGCAGCTCATACGCATTAATCTGTGATGGAATGAGTACTTTGAAAAGAGTTATTTCAAAGTACAAAGTTATAAATTTGAAAGATGAGATCAAGGGGGAGAATGTTAGTATTGATCTCTCCATCAATGGACCCAAAGGCCTATCGGACCCTTGAATCGCTCCCTGATCAGGGGAGCCCAACCCAACTGGGTTGTGGGCCCCTGTCGCGCGGGCTATAAGAGGGAGGTGGGGACCACTAGGGCACGTGCGCCAAAACAGAACCGTCGCCCACCTCCCTAACCTCACCGATCGAGGAAAGCCGGTCAGCGATGGGAAGCTCCACAATGCCCTGCCACACTTCACTGTCGACCCCTACATAGACCGTCGTTGACCGTGCGCAGACCTTCATCGACGAACCAGCGATGGCCGGAACGCTAAGGTATACACACAAACAGATCATAGACAGACTACAGATAGTTTGATCTACTCTGAAACCCTAGCCTAGTCGATCCCATGGTCCTAACATCCTTGACTAACCCGTTAATCAAATATGGTTATGTTTCCTAACCATAGACATGTGTTGTTATTTGATGAACGGGATCACATCATTAGAGAAATGATGTGATGGACAAGACCCATCCGTTAGCTTAGCATTATGATCGTGACAGTTTTATTGCTAGTGTTTTCTTCATGACTATACATGTTCCTCTGACTATGAGATTATGCAACTCCCGAATACCGGAGGAACGCCTTGTGTGCTATCACACGTCACAACATAACTGGGTGATTATAAACATGCTCTACAGGTGTCTCCGAAGGTGTTTGTTGGGTTGGCATAGACTGAGAATAGGATTTGTCACTCCATGTATCAGAGAGGTATCTCTGGGCCCTCTCGGTAATGCTCATCACTATAAGCCTTGCAAGCAATGTGACTAATGAGTTAGTTACGGGATGAAGCATTACGAAACAAGTAAAGAGACTTGCCGGTAACGATATTGAACTAGGTATGATGATACCAATGATCGAATCTCGGGCAAAGTAACGTAATGATGACAAAGGGAACAACGCATGTTGTTGTGCGGTTTGACCGATAAAGATCTTCGTAGAATATGTAGGAGCCAATATGAGCATCTAGGTTTTGCTATTGATTATTGATCAGAGATGTGTCTCGATCATGGCTACATAGTTCTCGAACTTGTAGGGTCCGCATGCTTAACGTTCGATGACGATTTGTATTATGAGTTATGTGTTTTTGATGACCGAAGTTTGTTCGGAGTCTCGTATGAGATCAGGACATGACGAGGAATCTTGAAATGGTCGAGACATAAAGAATGATATATTGGACGATGTTATTCGGACATCGGAAGAGTTCCGAGAGGTATCGGGTAAAAACGGATGGCCGGAGGGGTTACCGGAACCCCCGGGGGAAGCCATGGGCCATCATGGGCCATAGGGGAGAGATAGGACAGCCCACAAGGGTGTGGCGTGCGCCCCCCCCCCCATGGGGAGTCTGAATAGGACTAGGGGAGGGGGCGCGGCCCCTCTTTCCCTCTCCCTCTCCCTCTCCCTCTCCCTTCCTTCTTCCCCCTTCCACCAAAGGGAATCCTACTAGGACTTGGAGTCCTAGTAGGACTCCTCTCTCTTGGTGCGCCCTACAGGGGCCGGCCGGCCTCCCCCTCTCCTCCTTTATATACGGGGGCAGGGGGCACCCCAAAGTACATCAATTGTTCTCTTTGCCGTGTGCGGTGCCCCCCTTCACAGTTTACTCCTCCGGCCATAGCATCATAGTGCTTAGGCGAAGCCCTACGCGGATCACATAATCAACATCGTCTCCATGCTGTCGTGCTGACGGAACTCTCCCTCGACCCTCTACTAGATCAAGAGTTTGAGGGACATCATCGAGCTGAACTTGTGCTGAACACGGAGGTGCCGTACGTTCGGTACTTGGATCGGTTGGATCGTGAAAACGTTCGACTACATCAACCGCGTTAACTAACGCTTCCTCTTTCGGTCTATGAGGGTACATGGACACACTCTCCCCTCTCGTTGCTATGCATCTCCTAGATAGATCTTGCGTGATCGTAGGAATTTTTTTGAAATTGCATGCTACGTTCCCCAACAGTCGCAGCGGCAGAGCCCGAGGACACAGGTCCACCATGAGGATGCCGCCACCGCCACGCCATCCTTGCTTGAACATACTGGTTTCCAAATCCATCCCCAACCATAGGGCCTTGTCAGGGAAGAATCCAAACAATCTGTATTCAGGCCGTCATCGTCGTAGCCAGAGCAAAGAGGATGAACAACCTAAAAATCTAGACTACGAAAGAGTAAAAACGATCCATACGCGTGGATCTGGCTTATCCCCTCACCACCAATGACTGAGGTCCCCGGCGGAGCGGAGCCGCCGAAGAACGGCGTTGGAAGACTGGCCTCTCCTGGTGGCGGCTAGGGTTCCATCCGCCAGGGACGAGAGGAAAAACCTAATTGCTACCAAGCTTTGTGCATTAATCCAGCTCTTATATACAAGTGTACTAAGAAAGATGGGTAAAACCGTACTGCATCTCATGAGAAGAAAAGGAGTTCTAAAAAAACAAAAGGAAAGGAAAACAGACTCTGGGGCTTAGCCATTGGATGGCATTCAGAAGGTCTAAAACAATTCGCCGGATTGGCACAAAAACGAACATCCCAACTCCTCCCGAAGAGCATCTCTACCAGACCGCATATAAAGCCCCGGCCCGCAAAATAACCGTCAAAATACGGGTTTGCGTGAAAAAACCGCCTGATTAGACACTGTAAACGTGTCGAACCCGTAAAAAAAATTGAGGGGCGCGGTAAAATCCCACCTCCAACACGCGAAAACACAGGTTTCCCCCTCGACCGACGGTGCCCTGTATCTCAGAAAAATGGTTGGCCTGAGGTACATTTCAGCCCGCGTGTGTTCCCCACCCCCTTCCGCAGCCGCCCGCCATCCGTTTCGCCTGTCCGTCGCCGGTAATTCCGGCCATATCTGCGGACGGAATCACGCCGTCAGGGCGCCCCTCACCCGGTTCTACCTAGCCGCTTCACCGGCTCCCCAGATCCGACGAGCTGAGCCGCCCCGAGGCGCCGTCGCTGCACTGGGGTCGACCGCCGCAGAGCCACTGCCCCGAGCCGCCGGTGAGTTCTTGTGCTTGTGCTTTCGAATGTGATATGCATAGTTGCTTCATGCAGCGTTCGTATTTGTGATTTTAGATGGAATTGAGCCCTCGCGAGAGGTTTTTGTAATTTAGGTTTGCCATTGTTTGTGGTCTTGCTCGTTTTTGGGACAAGCGACCCCTGAAAAACATCATGACATGCTGTGTGGTTCTTCATAATATGATTCTCGAAGATGAGAGAGGCATGAATTTGGAGTTCTTCTACGATAATGTGGGTAGCAGTGTCAAACCAGCTAGAGACCCTAACCGCGTTAGAGCATTTCTGCAGACCTACCGGGAGATTGAAGATGCAAACACCCACTTTCAGCTTCAGGAGGATCTCATTGAGCACCATTGGCAAGGGATGGGCGGTAACACATTCCATTTTTGCATTCATTTCATTTAATTCATGTGTGATTTGTATTCGGGATAAGTTTTATATTGAATTATTTAGTTTCCTTTGGTGATTTCAATAATTATTGTAATTTGGATGACTATTGTATTGTAATATTGACATTTTATCTTATGCTGAATTAATAATTCTGAATATGTGGCCAAATTCAGATAAAAACCCATCTGATTTGCGGGTTGGCACGGGCTGCGGCCAAGTAGATCCCGCATTGCGGAACTGTAAAACGGAATGTCCTCAAATATTCCGTGTTATAGTTCCGCTATGCGGGGTCTACTCGGCCACCGCCCGCGCGGGCCTGCAAAGCCATATTTTCGCAAACTGTAAACGAGTTTTGTGGGTCGGTGATATGCGGGGTCTGCTAGAGATGTTCTAACAGTCGCCTCCACCACCCCCCTCTGGCCCGGTACCCCACTTTCCCGTCGCTGCAGCTACAACATGGAGATGTACACCCATTATTCCTTTTCAAAAAGAGTATATTGGTACATCATTAAAAAATATGGTTTAAAAAAATATTTAAAAAAAATTGTACATTGTGTATCCCTCACATATATTATTAAATATATTATCAAATTTGTACACTGGTGCTCCAAAAACAAGGATACTATATTCTAGAATTTTCTACAGATATATTTTCTTAATCATATAATAGAACCACTATTACAATATTTTTTAAACCATATTGTTTACAGATATCTAACATACATATGTATAGACTATACAAGTTACACAAGTATAAAAATAATTATAAATTGTTAGAAAGCAGAAGTTAAATTCAGCTTAACACTTAAGTATTTTTCAATCATATACAATACAAATATATAATAAATAATTAAATAATATTGTTAAGTATCTGAAAGCAATGAAAAATATACTCCTTCTCATAAAATAGTATACCCCTTAACACAGTACTATAGTAAGTGTAAAATTTTAGTATAAAATATGTATATATATCAAGAGGAGCAGGGTAGGAAACTGAAGTTGGTGAATCGAATTATTTTTTGGAGATCCATACACTCAAATTTGAAATGTTGGCTCCGCCACTGCGCCGCAGGAGCCGGAGCCGCCACCGCCACTGCAGGATCCGAAGGAAGCGAGGAACAAGAACATCAATAGGTGATTATCCGAAGACCTCACCCTCTTCTTCATCCCTGGGTGAGTGGATCCTTCCCCCCGCAGCAGTGCCCGAGGGGAACCTCAATCTCATCGAGAGGGGGTCAACAGGGGTGCTCGGGTCATTGGTGGCGCGCTCTGTTCGACTTCCTGAGCGGCATGCGAGGATCCCCTGGAGGATGCAGCTGACCCGACTTCGGATCATGGGATGAGATTAAAAAGGCGATATTTGGGCCATGTTCTGTATTTCCAATTCGCTCACCTGATGATTTCAATGGAGATGAGCCTCCACTTCTTAGGAGCGCTCTGACATCTAGATGTTCAGGATTTTTTGTGAAACATGCTGGAAGCGTATGCTAGAAGCAGGGACGCATGCATGTTTATATGGGCACTTGGCCGAGAGAAGATTACAAGGAGAGGATGTTTGAGGAGGTTAGGATAGAGCTCATCTACTACGTACAAGATAACTACAACAGAGAGATCAATCCTACCAGCCAACCTCCCAACAAAATACAACACGCACGCCACATGACTTGGTACACACGGTTTATACATATACCATATATACAAAGAAATACAATGTCTAACACCCCCCTCAATCACAACTGTCTAAGTTGAGATTGCGACGAAAAAATGCTAATTGCTTAGCTGTCAGAGGCTTGGTGAACCCATCCGCCACTTGATCACCGGTAGGGATAAATCTGATATGCAACAACTTGTTTGCCACCCGCTCTCGAACAAAATGATAATCAATCTCAATATGTTTCGTCCGAGCATGAAAGATAGGATTAGCAGACAAATAAGTAGCACCAATATTATCACACCAAAGAGAAGCTGATCTAGGATGAGGAACACCCAATTCTATAAGAAGATTCTGAACCCAAATAATCTCTGCAGTAGCGTTGGCAAGGGCTTTGTATTCAGCTTCTGTACTAGACCAAGATACAGTAGGTTGCTTGCGAGCTGTCCAGGACACCAAGTTACTGCCAAGGAAAACCGCAAAGCCACCTGTGGACCTGCGATCATCAGGACAACCGGCCCAATCTGCATCTGAGAAAGCACTGACAACCATGCAATCAGACATAGAAATTTTGAGACCATGAGTTACAGTCCCTTGTAAATAGCGAAGAATGCGCTTGACCAATGTCCAATGGACAGTGGTACGAGCATGCAAAAATTGACAGACTTTGTTGACGGAGAAAGAAATGTCAGGCCGAGTCAAGGTCAAATATTGCAACGCACCTACAATGCTCCTATACTTGGTTGAGTCCTCTCCTCCAAGAGGCTCACCATAATAAAGAGACAATTTTTCTGACGTAGGAAGTGATGTGTTTACAGGCTTGCAACCTTTCATGCCAACACGTGTAATCAAATCAAGCAGGTATTTTCCTTGAGATAAAACAAGACCTTCTTGAGCAGGTGTTACCTCAATACCAAGAAAATAGTGCAAATCACCTAAATCCTTGAGTGCAAAGTCCGCACGGAGATCTGTCACAAGAGCTTCAACTGACTTGGATGAGGAACTTGTAACAATGACATCATCAACATAGATTAGCATAAAAATGGTAATCCCATGACGAAAATAAAAGAACAATGAGGTATCGGCCTTGGAGGGACTAAAACGAAGAGACTGAAGTTTGGATGACAGTCGAGAGTACCAGGCATGGGGGGCTTGTTTTAATCCATAAAGTGACTTATCCAGTTTGCAGACAAAGTGTGGTGAGGTTGGATCTTCATACCCAGGAGGTTGTTTCATAAATACTTCCTCTTCCAGAACAACATGAAAGAACGCGTTCTTTACATCTAACTGTCCGGTACACCAATTTCTAGAGACAACTACATAAAGAATTAATCAAATAGTGGCTACCTTGACAACAGGACTAAAGGTATCCTCATAATCAAGACCAGAACACTATTTAAAACCTTTGGCAACGAGGCGTGCCTTATACCTATCAATGATGCCATCTGCTTTTGTTTTTACCTTATACACCCACTTGCAATCAATAACATTCTGACCTTTACGCCGTGGAACCAAGTGCCAAGTTTTGTTATTCAACAAGGCACCAAACTCTTCATTCATTGCAGCTTTCCACTTGGGATGAGCAAGGGCCTCCTTGAAATTTTCTGGCTCACCTATAGCACAAAAGGAACCCCAACATATACAACCATCTTTATACACTTTAGGCTGAATAATACCACTTTGGGAGCGTGGGTGAGCTCGTGTTGGAGGAGGAGCTGCCGGAGGTGGGAGAAGTTGTTGTCGGATCCGTTGCACCGCAAGTGATCCCGAGGAAACGTCACTTGATGCATGCATCGAACCAGAGGACGCCAAGTGGCCATCCAGGACACTATCAGCGGTAGTAGAAGGAGATGCCGCATCGTGGGAGGCAGCCTCGTTCCGATCCGGAGAGAGCCCATGATCCATGAGAGGACCCGCCACGTCCGTGGAAGCGGCTGCGTCCACCAGCGATTGGCACGTGGATCTTGTGATGGATCCGCCCGACCCAGGTGCTGCAGGCGGCAATCTCGGAGCGATCCGGACGATCCCAAGGGAGAGCGCGCAGGTGAATCAGGCATGGGACTCGCACCGCCCAGATCGTCCGCGGCAGCAGATCCTGTGTCACTCCATGCCTGCATAAAATCATGATTTTCTGGGCGACTTTTTTCTGTTTCCTGCATGCTATCAGCAGAGTGGTTACCAAAAGTATTGGAAATTGACATGTGATCACTGCGAACTTCCTCAGGAGAATCAAGGCTTGAAGGATGAAAAAGAGTGGGTGGAAGGAGAACTAGCTCCGCACGAAGTTGAGCGCCGGCATTCGGATGCAAAGCGGCAAAAGGAAAAATATGTTCATCAAAGATAACATCATGTGAAACATAGACCCGTCTCGTGGAAACGTCAAGACATTTGTACCCTTTATGAAGAGCACTGTAGCCAAGAAACACACATTGCTTTGACCGATACTCAAGTTTGTGCTTGTTAAAAGGGCGCAAATTAGGTCAAACGGCACACCCAAAAATGCGAAGAAAAGAGTAATTATGCTTAGTTCTAAAAAGACGTTCCAAGGGAGTTTGGTTGTGTATGACACGACTAGGAACAAGATTTATAAGATATACAACAGTGAGAAATGCCTCATCCCAGAATTTAAGGGGCATAGAGGCATGATCCAAAAGAGAGAGACCAACTTCCACTATGTGGCGATGCTTGCGTTCGGCTGAACCATTCTGTTGGTGTGCATGGGGCAAGATACATGATGAGTGATGCCAAGTTTCTCAAAAAATTGATTCAACTTTCGGTATTCACCGCCCCAATCGGTTTGCATGGCAATAATTTTCTGATTAAATAAATGCTCAACAAGTGCTTGGAAAAGATGAAATTTCTGAAACACATCTGACTTATGCTTGATAAGATAAAGCCAACTAAACTTGCCGAAATCATCGATAAAACTGACATCATAAAGAGACAATTTTTCTTACGTAGGAAGTGGTGTGTTTACAGGCTTGCAACCACTAGTAGAAAAAGAGCCATTTGTCCCGGTTCGTGAGGGCCATTTTTCCTGGTTCCCGAACCGGGACTAAAGGGTCGGTACTAAATCCATGTGCCTTTAGTCTCGGTTCACCCAGGAACCGGGACAGATGGGGCTCCACGTGGCCGCTGCCGCTTGCCCAGGTAGTGGGACCTTTTGTCCCGGTTGGTGCCACCAATCGGGACCAAAAGGCTTCCACGCGTCAGCATATCAGGGACTGGGTTTTTTGTTTTTTTCTGAAGGGGGGGGGGGGGTTGGAGGGTTTTGGGGGTTTTGTAGGGTTAATTTAGGGGTTTCATATATTGTGTTAGCTAGCTAATAGAGAGAAGTGCCCTCTCTTATCTCTGTGCTTGGTCGACGCTACGTACTATACGTATAGAGAGGACTCGACACGCTAGCTAGCTAGTAAGCACATGAAGTACAGAAGATCGTCATGAACATATACACAGAGAGAAGTGATCAGCCTCTCCTTCTCCGATAGATTGGTCGAACAACAAGTTTTCATATATCTATGTGACGCTACTAGCTACATATATATACAATATAAGATCTCTTACAAAATCCCCTAACATCTGAACTCAACTTTCACATGGTATTCTCCGTCTTTGTCGATGACATGGTCAAGAAAGAATCCCGCCAATTCCTCTTGAATTGCTCGTATGCAATCTTGTGGTAGTAGTTCATCCCGCATCTTCCACATCTAATTTCAAGAAGGGGGTCAATACATATATATGAATGAAACTGAACACAAATGATGGTAATAAAACAAAATTGTGAATATTATTGCTTACACACATCATATTGTTGTTTAGAGTAGCCCCGCTCACAGGTGGTGCGGTGGATGAACTCGCAAATTTAGTATCCACGGAAATCATTCCTGGGTTCCTGCCACAACCACTTTACAAGAAATAGAGGTCAATCAAGCTGATAAGCAAGCATGCTAAATGGTAATGATGAAACTAGCTAGAATCAATGGGAGATGCACGGAACTAGCTAGTAGCTAGTACTTACTTCCGGGTGGTTAAATCGCAGTTGCGCCGGCAGTCCCGGAGCTTCTGCGGTGAACTTTTTCCAAACCCTGTCAGACAAAGAAAACAATTACTTGATATCAGGAAATGAACAAAGTTGCCGATATGGTGCGATAGTGATTGATTAAACTTACCTCTTGAGCATTTTAGTCATGGTCGCATACTCCTCCAGAATTTTTCGTTTGGAGTCTATGACGGTTACTAGTGCCTGCTCAAGCTTAATCTCTAGCAGAATAAAGTGGAAGCTGCGCACACATGCATAACTCATCAATTACATTACTATAACCTCGAGTAATAAGGGAAACCGAATATGCACAAGACAGTAACACTCACTTGTATAAGTAAAGAGTATTGTAGCTTTGTTTTGATTTCGAAGTAACGATGCGAGCAAGTTGGCCTCGGTTTCTCTGGCAGAATGTTTAACACTCCGTTCATCCATGAGATTTATGTTAATGAACCCAATATTACCTACTAGTCTTTTCTTCAATTCGATGATCTTCCATCTGCATAATATAGTGAGGATAATTATATATACATGCAATGAAAGAGCTAAGCTATATATATAAAGAGACTTAATTAATTACAGAGAAGTAGTACCTAGAGACAGTAGCAAGTGATGATTGTTTTATCGAGGGCCTTTTGATTGAAAACTAGAAGAACTCCTCATATGGAACTAACAACAGATCAATTCCAATGAGGTCGTGCTCCTCTTTAACTCTCAGCGATAATGTTTTTTTCCCAGACTTCCTGCAGATGTCCATGTACCAATCATGGAATCTTCGCATCATCGTTGTTAGGGAAGTACCAGGTCTGACGAGAGGCTTCCCATTCTCGAATATTAATGTGTCCACTTCCAGTGCTTCAACAATTCTTGCATCATCATCGGTCATGTAATCTCCAGGATTGGTACCGGGCAGCAACCCCGGAAGATTAGCGATGATATCGCTAGACACATTTAGCGGGGGGCACGATTGCTTGGCTTGTTCGCCGAGCTGGGGAATTTTTTCTCTTTTCTTCGTTCTGCTAGCCTTTGATCACTGCAAGTACTCCCGACTGCTCCGCTTCCTTATATGTCCTTCCAATGATGCGGTCATAGCTGGATTGCGGCAGAGGCGGTGATGGTCGCTGCAGGGCATCCAAAGTGCACTCGCTTTCACCGGATATATCTTCTCCTCTGGAGGTGGATGTTTCTTAGCTTTTACCGCTTCAAAGAAGTCGTTCACTTGGCCTTGAACGACTTGCTCGTTTTCCTCCACGGTCATCTCGTATGGTATCTTCTCTAGAGGCTTGAGAGATGATGGACCGAATCTGTATTGCCTCCCGCCTCTGGCTGTACTGCTAGACGCCGGAGCAGTCGGAGCGGCTGCGGCTGTCTTCTTTCATTGCTGAAGACGCGGAGAAGCCGGAGGTGGACTGCTACAATGCGCCGGAGCAGCCGGAGCGGCGGCGTCTGTGTTCCGCCGCTGCTTACGAGGCGGCGAAGGAGGAGGCGGGCTGCTCGGATGCGCCGGAGCAGGCGGAGAAGGAGGCGGAGTACTGCCGCCCTCACGCGCCAGAGCAGGAGGCGGAGTGCCCTGATCACTCGCCGGAGGAGGCGGAGTGCCCAGTTGACTAGCAGGAGCCGTGAAGTTCAGAAGCTTGATGTGCTCCTTCCGCCATAGACACAGAGTATGCATAGCAAGACCTAGCTGAGTCTCCCCATCACCTGTAGGGTGGTCAAGCTGGAGCTCCTCAAATCCCTCCTTTATTTCGTCCACTATCACAACAGCATAGCCTCGTGGAATCGGACTGTAGTGAAAAGTTGCTCCGGGTGAAGGAGGGAACATGAGCCGACATCCGCCTTTGACTTTTGAGCTGAAGCCATTGCGTCATAAGGTGGCACTGGTGTGAATCTGTGATAAAATCCACGGGGTAGCTAGGACCCGTCAAGTCAGGCTGCTGAACGAGCTTGGTGGAAGCCACGCTGCTTCTCTGCTGAAATGGTGGGGTAGCTTCTTGGGCAGGATCTCGCAGCTGCTGGTTCTCAACATCTTGTCATTCCTCTAGCTTTCGTACCCTTGCCTTAAGCTCCTGCAGTTTGCTCTGCTCCACTTTTCTCCTCCTCTCTTGGGTTTTGTAACCGCGTGCGTCGGGAAACCCAACCTTCCATGCAATGGAGCCTGGCGTGCCTTGTGTTCATCGGGGTGCTCAGGATTCCCGAGGGCCCTTGTGAGCTCGTCATTCTCTCTGTCGGGAACGAACTTCCCTTCCCGCACTTCGTTGATTGATTTCTGAAGCTTCGTGACGGGTGTTGCGAGTTGCTCGTCTGTCAAAGACACTTCCCTGCTTTGGTCCAATGTTCCACCAACCCCAAAGAACCAAGTCCTACAACGGTCTGGCCAGTGCAATGCCTCTGGTTCGACCCCTTTAGCAATCAGGTCCTGCTCAGCCTTGTCCCACAACGGCCGGGCTTTTGAGGTAGCCACATGACCCCGTGTGATGGTGTTGTTCCTTCTTTGCAGCATTTATCTTGTTAATCGCTGGCATCTTCTTACTCCTCTCCGATGTCTTTGTTGGCCACAAATGCGGGTCGGTGACCTCTTATCTTCTCAAATCGGCCGGTGAATTCTGGAGTCTTGTCTTGGTCGACATACGTTGCTTTCAACTCATTGTTCCACCTCCTGAATAGATATGCCATCTTCTTGAGAGCACAGGACTTGATCAATGGCTCTATAACTGGATTCTCCGGATCCTCCTCTTCCGGTAGGGTGAAATTTACCTTCAGCGCTTTCCAAAGATCTTCTTTCTGTCTATCTTCGACAAAAGAAACTTGAAGCTCTTCCTTCTTAGGCTCATTCCATAGCTCTTCCTTCTTCGACAAAAGAAATTTACCCTAGAACCCTCGACCCTCGACCCCTCGACCCTCGAACCGATGACCCTCGAACCCTCGACCCCTCGACCCTAGAACCCTCGAACTCTCAACCCTCAAAACCTTGACCCTCGACTGGCCTCGACGACCCTCGACCCCTCTATGACCCTTGACCCTCTAGCCTAGTTCCCGACCCTCGACCCCTCGGCGATCCTCGACACCCTTGTTCCCGAGAAGAAGAAGAAGAAGAAGAAGAAGAAGAAGAAGAAGAAGAAGAAGAAGAAGAAGAAGAAGAAGAAGAAGAGAGGAGAAGAAGAAAAAGAAGAAGAAGAAGAAGAAGAAAAAATAGAAGAAAAAAAGAGGAGAAGAAGGAATAGAAGAGAAGAAGAAAAAAAATTATATTTCTTCTTCTTGTCCTCTATTCCTTCTTCTTCTCCTTTTTTTTCTTCTACTTCCTCTTTTTTTCTCCTCTTCTTCTCCTTCTTCTTCTCCTTCTTCCTTCTTCCTCTTTTATTCTTTTTCCTTATTTTTCTTCTTCCTCGACGACCCTAACCCTAAACACTACAACTTCCTCGACGTCCCCGCCTCTCTCATGAACAAAGAAAATCTATGAATAAAAAAACATCATATTCTATGAACAAAAAAATATCATATTCCATCCACATCCATGCATACATCATATGTATGATCATCTATGAACAAAAAAAATCATATTCAACAAAAAAATCATCATATATATGAACAAAAACAATTATGATAAGAAGCATATATATCATCATATATATGAAAAAAGCATATATATGAAAAAACAAGCATATATATCATCATATATATGAAGAAAACAAGGAAAGGGAGGGCTTGGCTGGACCAAGGTGAGGAGGGCAGGGGCGCTGGGTCGGCGGCGAGGACGGGCGACGGCGATGACGTCGATGAAGGGCGCGTGCGGGGCAGGGGGGCTACGGCAAGGGGGCGGGCAGGCGACAAAGAACGACGGGCGGGCTGGGCGGCAAGGCGTCGGGCGGCGAGCGAGATCGCGTCGGGCGAGGGCGTGGGCGACGATGAGGGCGCGGGCGGCGGCGGGGGCGGCGGGTGGCGTTGGGGCAGCCTGGCGGCGTCGATGTCGTCGGCGTCATCGGGGGCAACTACGAGATGAGAAGTGAAAATTTCCTAAGTGTCATCTTATATAGCAAAGTCTTTTGTCCCGATTGGTGGCACCAACCAGGACTAATGCCCCCCTTTAGTCCCGGTTGGTGCCACCAACCGGGACCAAAGGTCTCTTTTCAAAGCCCAAAGGGCGGAAAACAGAGGACTTTGGTCTCGGTTGGTGGCACCAACCTGGTGGCACCAACCGGGACTAAAGGGGAGGCATTGGTCCCGGTTGGTGCAACAAACCAGGACCAATGCACCCCTTTAGTCCCGGTTGATGCCACCAACCGGGACCAAATTAAGGCCTGGTCTTTGCCTGCGTCATGCTAAAGTTTAGTCCCACCTCGCTAGTTGAGAGAGCTCGAGAGTGGTTTATAAGCACTGCTGCGCCCACCCACTCGAGCTCCTCTCAGCTATGACTTCGGGCCTAACATGTCACTTTGTGTGCTGTGGGCCCTCTTGGGCCTGTTGCGGGCTGAATCACAGCCCATGATTGGGTTTCTAGTCGTATTCACGCCATGGTGGCCCAGTAGGTGGCACTTTTTTTGCTTTATTTATTTTATTTTGTTTCTACTTATTGTTGCTATTTTTACTTATTTATTAAAGTTTATTTTTTTCTACTTATTTATTGTATATTGTTTCTACTTATTTATTTTCTTTTCTTTTTTGCTTTTTTATTTTTCGCTTTATTTATTTTATTTTGTTTCTACTTACTGTTGCTATTTTTATTTATTTTATTAAAGTTTATTTATTTTACTTTATTAAAGTTTATTTTGTTTTTACTTATTTATTAAAGTTTATTTTGTTGCTACTTATTTATTTTATTTTGTTTCTAATTTTTTATTTTCTTTTCTTTTTGTTTTTTATTTATTTTGCTTTATTTAATTTATTTTGTTTCTACTTACTGTTGCTATTTTTATTTATTTTATTAAAATTTATTTATTTTCTTTATTAAAGTTTATTTTTTTACTTATTTATGAAAGTTTATTTTGTTTCTACTTATTTATTTTATTTTGTTTCTACTTTTTTATTTTATTTTCTTTTTTGCTTTTTTATTTATTTTATGAAAATTTCTTTTTGCTTTTATGTTTTGAACAGAAAATACTTTGATAATTTTAGTTGCATAAATTTTATATAATTTTAGTTTCAATAATATTAGAGGTTTATAAAAGCTTTTTGGTTGATCCCTGAAAATGAAAAGCATTTCAAATGAACTCTGAAAAGGTTGAAAGTTGGCATGGTATCATCATTTCACCCACATAGCATGTGCTAAAAAGTTTAGAGGGTTACGAAAAAAATTGGATGCACTTCGTGTACAAAACAGACAATCTCTTTGTAAGTATGAGGGTTTCGGACGAAACTCATCTGTTACAAAAGGATTTCATTTTTTCAAATGTAACTGCAGTGATATTCTACATCAAAGGCATCATCATAATAGTTGTTGATAGAAAGTCTTCACTTTTTCTTCGCTTGTGTTCTTTGCTTATTGCGACGTAAATATGGATAATCTTCATCGTTTAACAGTGGTGCTTAAGGCCAAATTTTGACTTTGAAGGGAGGAATTTCATGAAAACTTTCATAATCTTCAGACACGTTTGTCTTGCCCTCCAATCCCACGATGTCTCTTTTTCCTGAAAGAACTATGTGGCGCTTTGGCTCATCGTATGATGTATCCGCTTCCTTATATTTTCTTTTTCTCGGTTTGGTTGACATGTCCTTCACATAGAAAACCCGCGCCACATCATTGGCTAGGACAAATGGCTCGTCTGTGTACCCCAGATTGTTCAGATCCACTGTTGTCATTCCGTACTGTGGGTCTACCTGTACCCCGCCTCCTGACAGATTGACCCATTTTCACTTAAACAAAGGGACCTCAATATCATATCCATAGTCAAGTTTCTATATGTCCACTATGTAATCATAATATGTGTCCTTTCCCCTCTTGGTTGCTGCATCAAAGCGGACACCACTGTTTTGGCTGGTGCTCTTTTGATCTTGGGCGATTGTGTAAAATGTATTCCCATTTTTCTTGTACCCTTTGTAAGTCATTACAGTCAAAGATGGTTCCCTTGCCAACGAGTACAGGTCATCAGAAACAATGTTGTCACCCCTGAGACGTGTTTGGAACCAACTGCCAAAACTCCTGATGTGTTCACATGTAATCCAGTCGTCACACTAGTACGGGTGTTTGGAGCACAGAATGGTCTTGTGTTCATCGACATACGGGGTCACCAAGGTAGAATTCTGTAGAACCGTGTAGTGCGCTTGAGACCAAGAATGCCTGTTCCTACATACTATTGAGTCCCCCCCTAGCGTGCCTTCTCCACACAGTCTCCCCTCATACCGCGATTGAGGGAGACCTATCTTCTTAAGGTCAGGAATGAAGTCAACACAAAACCCAATGACATCCTCTATTTGATGGCCCATGGAGATGCTTCCTTCTGGCCTAGCGTTGATTCTGGACATATTTCTTTAGGACTCCCATGAACCTCTCAAAGGGGAACATACTGTGTAGAAATACAGGGCCCAGAATGACAATCTCATCGACTAGATGAACTAGGACGTGCGTCATGATATTGAAGAAGGATATTGGGAACACCAGCTCGAAACTGACAAGACATTGCACCACATCACTCCTTCACCTTGGTAAGATTTCTGGATCGATCACCTTCTGAGAGATTGCATTGAGGAATGAACATAGCTTCACAATGGCTAATCGAACATTTTCCAGAGAAGCCCCTCAATGCAACCTAAGCAGTTGCGTCATAATCACGTGGCAGTCATGAGACTTTAGGTTCTGGAACTTTTTCTCTGGCATATTTATTATTCCCTTTATATTCGACGAGTAGCCAGACGGGACCTTCATACTGAGCAGGCATTCAAAGAAGATATCCTTCTCTTCTTTGGTAAGAGCGTAGCTGGTAGGACCTTCATACTGCTTTGAAGGCATGCCGTCTTTTTCGTGCAAATGTTGCAGTTCCTCCCGTGCCTCCGGTGTATCTTTTATCTTCTCATACACGCCCAAGAAGCCTAGCAGGCTCATGCAAAAGTTCTTCATCACGTGCATCACGTCGATTGAAGAGCGGACCTCTAGGTCTTTCCAGTAGGGTAGGTCCCAAAATATAGATTTCTTCTTCCACATGGGTGCGTGTCCCTCAGTGTTTTTTGGAACAGATAGTCCGCCGGGACCCTTTCCGAAGATTACTTTTAAATCATTGACCATAGAAAGTACGTGATCACCGGTACACATGGCAGGCTTCTTCCGGTGATCTGCCTCGCCTTTGAAGTGCTTGCCTTTCTTTCGACATTGTTGGTTGGTCAGAAGGAATCGACGATGCCCCAGGTAAACATTCTTCCTGCATTTTTCCAGGTATATACTTTCGGTGTCATCTAAACAGTGCGTGCATGCGTGGTATCTGATAACCCACAAGTATAGGGGATCAATTGTAGCCTCTTTCGGTAAGTAAGAGTGTCGAACCCAACGAGGAGCTAAAGGTAGAACAAATATTCCCTCAAGTTCTATCGACCACCAATACAACTCTATGCACGCTTGACGTTCGCTTTACCTAGAACAAGTATGAAACTAGAAATACTTTGTAGGTGTTGTCGGATAGAATTGCAAGATAATAAAGAGCACGTAAATAAAAAGTAGGGGCTGTTTAGATAAAGAAGCAATAAAGTTAGTATAGCGAGTGTGGAAAAGTGGTGGTAGGAGTTGTGAAATTGTCCCTAAGTAATTGACTACTTTACTAGGCCGATAGCAAGTTTTATGTGGGAGAGGTATAAGCTAACATACTTTCTCTTCTTGGATCATATGCACTTATGATTGAAACTCTAGCAGGCATCCGCAACTACTAAAGATCATTAAGGTAAAACCCAACCATAGCATTAAAGCATCAAGTCCCCTTTATCCCATACGCCACAACCCCCTTACTCGGGTTTATGCTTCTATCACTCAAGCAACCCACTATAAGCGAATCAAGAACGTATTGCAACACACTACCGCGGGAATCCCTCATGCTTGCGCGACACAGAGGGCACAATAGGACAACAACATAACCACAAGCAAATTAAACCAATCCTAGCAATTCATCAATCATCGATAGGACAACAAAAATCTACTCAGACATCATAGGATGGCAACACATCATTGGATAATAATATGAAGCATAAAGCACCATGTTCAAGTAGAGGGTACAGCGGGTTGCAGGAGAGTGGACCGCTGAATATAGAGGGGGGAAGGTGATGGAGATGTTGGTGAAGATGACAGAGGTGTTGGTGTAGATCGCGGTGATAATGATGGCCCCCGGCGGCATTCCGGCGCCACCGGAAGCAAGGGGGAGAGAGCCCCCCTTCTTCTTCTTCTTACTTGACCTTATACCTAGGTGGGAGAAGGGTTTCCCCTATGGTCCATGGTCTGCATGGCATGGGAGGGGCGAGAGCCCCTCCGAGATTGGATCTGTCTCTCTGTCTCTCTCTGTTTCTGCGCTCATGATTCTGCCCTCTCACCGTTTTTTATATTCCCGGAGATCCGTAACTCCGATTGGGTTGTCCTTTGGATATGATTTCTATCTGGATATTGGCATTCTTGCGGCGAAAGAAGGGAACCAACTGCCTTACAGAGTGCCCACGAGGGTCAGGGGCGCGCCTGCCCCCCTAGGGCACGCCCCTGCATCGTGCCCCCCTCGGGCACCATCTCGCATTGATTTTTCTTCCCAAAAATCATAAATATTGCAAAAAAATCTCCGTACATTTTTACTCTGTTTGGACTTTGTTTGATACGGGTTTTCTGCAAAATAAAAAACATGCAACAAACAGGAACTTGCATTGGGCACTGGATCAATATGTTAGTCCCAAAAATAGTATAAAAAGTTGCCAAAAGTATATGAAAGTTGAATAATATTGGCATGGAACAATAAAAAATTATAGATACAACGGAGACGTATCATTATCCTTTGTTTGTCTGTCCTGAAAGGTTACTGAGAGCAGGCCAATCATTGATGGTGACAAACAGCAACGCATGCAGGTTAAATTCCTCTTGTTTGTTCTCATCCCACGCACGTACACCATTTCCAATCCACAGCTGTAAAAGTTCTTCAACTATTTTCCTTAGAAACACATCAATGTCGTTGCCGGGTTGCTTAGGGCCCTGGATGAGAACTGGCATCATAATGAACTTCTGCTTCATGCACATCCAAGGAGGAAGGTTATAGATACATAGAGTCATGGGCCAGGCGCTGTGATTGCTGCTCTACTCCCCGAAAGGATTAATGCCATCGGTGATTAAACCAAACCATACGTTCCTTGCATCATCTGCAAACTCCTCCCAGTACTTTCTCTCGATTTTTCTCCACTACGACCCGTCAGCGGGTGCTCTCAACTTCTCGTCTTTCTTACGGTCATCTTTGTGCCATCGCGTCAACTTAGCATGCTCTTTGTTTCTGAACAGACGTTTCAACCGTGGTATTACAGGAGCATACCACATCACCTTGGCAGGAACCCTCTTCCGGGGGCGCTCGCCATCAACATCACCAGGGTCATCTCGTATGATCTTATACCGCAATGCACCGCATACCGGGCATGCGTTCAAATTCTCGTACGCACCACAGTACATGATGCAGTCATTAGGGCATGCATGTATCTTCTGCACCTCCAATCCTAGAGGGCATACAACCTTCTTTGCTGCATACATAATGTCGGGCAATTTGTTATCCTTTGGAAGCTTCTTCTTCAATATTTTCAGTAGCTTCTCAAATCCTTTGTCAGGCACACCATTCTTTGCCTTCCACTGCAGCAATTCTAGTACGGTACCGAGCTTTGTGTTGCCATCTTCGCAATTGGGGTACAAATCTTTTTTGTGATCCTCTAGCATGCGATCAAACTTCACCTTCTCCTTTTCACTTTCGTACTGTCTCCTTGCATCAACAATGACCCGGCGGAGATCATCATCGGGCACATCATCTGGTTCCTCTTGATCTTCAACAGCTTCCCACATTGCAGCATCACCGTATTCAGGGGGCACACAGTTGTCATCGTCCTCCTCTTCTTCATTGTCTTCCATCATAACCCCTATTTCTCCATGTTTGGTTCAAACATTATAGTGTGGCATGAAACCCTTCTCAAGCAGGTGGATGTGAAGGGTTTTCCGGTGAGAGCAAGACTTCGTATTCTCACAGATAGGGCATGGACAACACATAAAACCATTCTGCTAGTTTGCCTCAGCCACTTCGAGAAAATCATGCATGCCCTTAATGTACTCGGAGGTGTGTCTGTCACCGTACATCCATTGTCGGTTCATCTGCGTGCATTATATATAATTAAGTGTGTCAAAAACCATTACAGAACATCATGAATAGATAATTAAGTGACCAAATTACTATAAGTTCATCATCACATTAAAACCAAAGTACATACATAGTTCTCGTTGAACAACGTATAACTCTCCAGAGCATCTAATTAATTAAACCATACACTGAAACTATGTAAAACATTTCAACACAAAAACAAATGCAATCATAATCGCAATCAAGGTAACAATTGATCCAACGGCATAATGATACCAAGCCTCGGTATGAATGGCATATTTTCTAATATTTCTAATCTTCAAGCGCATTGCATCCATCTTGATCTTGTGATCATCGACGACATCCGCAACATGCAACTCCAATATCATATTCTTCTCCTCAGTTTTTTTATTTTTTCCTTCAAGAAATTGTTTTCTTCTTCAACTAAATTTATCCTTTCGACAATAGGGTCAGTTGGAATTTCCGGTTCACATACCTCCTAGATAAATAAAATATACTAGCAAAAGAGCCCGTGCGTTGCAACGGGGAGAAAACATAACACACACTCTTAACCCAACAACCATCACCCAAGACCACAATAGGTCCATCTCCTTTATTTTTTCGAGGCATCATATTTGTGTTGCCGCTTATCCTCCTTCTCACCCTCGCCGGTGATGGCCTCGGTTTTCACACAAAACAAAACAAAAACGTGTTCGAATATATTTAATCCTAAGGTGTCTCTCTCTCCCTCTCTCCTCCCTCTCCCTCCCTCCCTCTCTCTCTCTCTCTCCCTCACTCTCGCGATGAGAAATCTGTTGTTTTCCCCTGCGACATTTCTTAGAGGTATGCATGTGTAGTTATCGATGTTTTCTTTTTCCTATATTGTTATAGTGGGGTGTTTATTTGCAATCCGGGTCACCGCCGGTACGAAAGGAAAAGGGATCTTACGCTATAAATTACAAGTTTGCTCCCAAAACGATATTTTAAAAATATTTAAAAGGTAAAATTAGCATCATATTTGGATTCCACATATTTTTCTAATAAAATTTCATATATAATATGTTAAAATCGAAGTTACGGTTTAAAAGATACGGATAATTTAGAAAATCATTTATTTGACTTAAATATATTCCAAAATAATATTTAAAAATACTAAACAGGTGAAAATAATCTCATATTCGTATTCTACATATTGTTCTAATCAAATTTCATATATAACATGTTCAAATCGGAGTTACGGTTTAAAAGATATGGATGATTTAAAAAAACATTGTTTGACTTAAATACGATCCATGGATGAATTACCTAAAACATCGGGGGGTTTGAAAAATGTAAAATAACGGTTCGGGTGTGACTTAAATCCGTACTGCGGGTTGATTTCAACAAAACACAGGGACCTTTGTGTAAAATATGAAAAAAACGATTCGTCTTAACTTAAAACATGACTGCGGGTTGAATTCTCTGAAATAGAGGGACTTTTCTGAAAAATGCCAAGACGGACGAAAGAAACCCAATTTGCTTTATTATTAGGTAAGGATGTCACGTTGGTCGGCATAATTGTCATAAACAATAAATGAACCAAATAGTTATAAAGATAATATATACCACATCCGAATCATAGACAGGACGAGGGCCGACGGGGGCGGATACCAAAACCATCGCACTAAATAATAAGAATCAATAATAAAAGTAAGAAAATTATACAAGTATCTATCTAAACATACAAGTAAGATTTTTTTTTCCTTGTAGAAAGATGATAAGAAAAAGAGGCTCACCACGGTGGTGCCGGCAACGAGGTCGGCGGGGGCGATCGACGGCGGTGAAGACGGGGATGGGACGTGACGGACCGCTAAGCCTAGACAAATATTGAGCAAAATGGAGCTTGTAGGTCGAGCTTGGAGAGGAGAAATCTTAAGTAGTGTGGCTCGGGCATTCCATCGAACACCTCATGTGCATAGGAGGTGAGCTAGAGCACCACAAAACCCTCCCCTCAACGGCCAGAAAAAACAGAGCACTCTACTACTCTGCTCGGGGGCGAGGGGTATATGTAGGCATCTCATTGGTCCCGGTTCGTGGCTGGACGGGACTAAAGGACACCCTTTAGTCCCGGTTCAAGCCACCAACCGGGACCAATGGTGGTGGGCCAGGAGCGAGGCCCATTGGTCCCGGTTCGTCCCACCAACCGGGACCAAAGGGCCCAGACAAACCGGGACCAATGCCCCCACGAGGCCCGGCAGGCCCCCTGACCTCACTAACCGGGACCAATGCCCCCATGGGTCCCGGTTCGTGACTGAACTCGGACTAATGGGCTTATATGGACCGAACGTAAGCCCTGTTTTCTACTAGTGAACCTTTCATGCCAACACGCGTAATCAAACCAAGCTGGTATTTTCCTTGAGATAAAACAAGACCTTCTCGAGCAGGTGTTACCTCAATACCAAGAAAATAGTGCAAATCACCTAAATCCTTGAGTGCAAAGTCTGCACGGAGATCTGTCACAAGAGCTTCAACTGGCTTGGATGAGGAACTTGTAACAATGATATCATCAACATAGATTAGCATAAAAATGGTAATCCCATGACGAGAATAAAAGAACAATGAGGTATCAGCCTTGGAGGGACTAAAACCAAGAGACTGAAGTTTGGATGACAGTCGAGAGTACCAGGCATGGGGGGCTTGTTTTAATCCATAAAGTGACTTATCCAGTTTGCAGACAAAGTGTGGTGAGGTTGGATCGTCTTACCCAAGAGGTTGTTTCCTAAATACTTCCTCTTTCAGAACACCATGAAAGAACGCATTCTTTACATCTAACTGTCTGGTACACCAATTTCTAGAGACAGCTACAGAAAGAATTAATCGAATAGTGGCTGCCTTGACAACAGGACTAAAGGTATCCTCATAATCAAGACCATAATGTTGTTTAATACCTTTGGCAACGAGGCATGCCTTATACCTGTCAATGCTGCCATTTGCTTTTGTTTTTACCTTATACACCCACTTGCAATCAATAACATTCTCACCTTTACACCGTGAAACTAAGTGCCAAGTTTTGTTGTCCAACAAGGCACCAAACTCTTCATTCATTGCAGCTTTCCACCTGGGATGAGCAAGGGCCTCCTTGAAATTTTCTAGCTCACCTGTAGCACAAAAGGAACCCCAACATATACAACCATATTTATACACTTTAGGCTGAATAATACCACTTTGGGAGCCTGTGTGAGCTCGTGTTGGAGGAGGAGCAGCCGGAGGTGGGAGAAGCTGTTGTCGGATCTGTTGCACCACAGGTGATCCCGAGGAAACGTCACTGGATGCATGCAGCGAACCAGAGGGCGCCAAGTGGCCATCCAGGATGCTGTCAGCGGCAGTAGAAGGAGATGTCGCATCATGGGAGGCAGCCTCGTTCCGATCTGGAGAGAGCCCATGATCCACGAGAGGACTCGCCACGTCCGTGGAAGTGGCTGCTTCCACCAGCGATTGGCGCGTGGATCATGTGATGGATCCGCCCGACCCAGGCGCTGCAGGCGGCGATCCCGGAGAGATCCAGGGAGATCCCAAGGGAGAGCGCGCAGGTGAATCAGGCGCGGGACTCGCGCCGCCCAGATTGTCTGCGGCAGCAGATCCTGTGTCACTCCATGCCTGCATAAAATCATGATTTTCTGGTTATCAAAAGTATTGAAAAATGGCATGTGATCACTGCGAACTTCCTTAGGAGAATCAAGGCTTGAAGGAAGAAAAAGAGTGGGTGGAAGGAGAACTAGCTCCACACGAAGTGGGGTATGCTACGAGCAGGGACGCGTGCGTGTTTATATGGGCACTTGGCCGAGAGAAGATTACAAGGAGAGAAGGTTTGAGGAGCTTAGGGTAGATCTCATCTACTACATACAAGATAACTACAACAGAGAGATCAATCCTACCAGCCCAACCTCCCAACAGAATAGAACACGCACGCCACATGACTTGGTACACACGATTTATACAAATAACATGTATACAAAGAAATACAATGTCTAAGACTTTTTCCTTTTCATGTGAGGAAGAACTAGGTGTGAGCAACTCTAGCTACCGTACAGTTGTATATTTGTTACCTGGATGACCTGTAAAGCACAGAGACTCACTGCCTTTTTCATCACATTGTATAATAGGAATGATTCTTTCTCTGGTTTTGTTTTGTGGCTCAAACCAAACGGTTGTCTGTACAGTTGTATATCCTTTCACCTATATGTCATGGTTTAAGCCTCACTTGCTTAATGGTTGCCAATGTTGTAGTTTATGGAAGCACCATAAGGGATTTTCTCTGTTTTTATATAATTGCAAAAGGAATGGTGACCAAGAATGTAGAGGATATGTTCATCTTGCTTTATTAGTGACCAAAATGGCCAAAAGATGTATATTTGAAAATGCTAGGAGCTGAACATGTTCCCTGGAGATCTGTTTTGTGCATCTTTTTTGTCAGGAACTTGGTTGTGACTTGTGAATGATAGGTCTACTATATGTGTCCTAGATGCCAGTATGATTTGTTGTGATCATTAGTTTTGACTTTTGAGTAGATTTTGCTTAAGCTACAGTTTTGGTTGTAGTTCTGGAGCTGGTTTGGCCCCTGGTGTTGGGTGGCACTTGAAACTTGGATCTAAATATGTAAAGGGTTTGCTACATTTTGCTTCTATCTGGTTTCTGTCAAGAAAAGGGGACAACAAACAACCACTTGCAGTGTCTTGCTGCTAATTGACTGAATCCTGCAGCTAGAAGGGCTGAGTGTCTAACAACTAGAGGATTGACAACATCTTATGCTGCTTCACATTCACCAATCGCAAGTTAAGACAGATATGCATATCTATCCATCCATCTATCTATCTATCTACTCTCGGGAAGGCCGTGCTTTCTCTCTCTAACTACAAGCGTCTGGTCCCACTTGCGTCGCCTCCCACGCGGGCGGCTCGGGAGGGCTCAGCCGCCCGCCACCTTGTAACCCTCCAGCGCCCTTCTCCCCTCCGCCGCTGCCGATGGTCGGCGCCGGGCAAAGCCCATGCGTGCAACGGCGGCGGAGGAGGGTCTCTCCTCCCTCTCCCGGATCCGCGGCGGCACGGGCGTCCTGATCCTCGGGGTGCGGCCCTCCCGACGGTGTGGCAGATCCCGGAGGCGGCGGGCTCGCGGCGGTGCACGGGCGCCCATCGGTGTGGGACTCCCGGCAGCGTGCAGGCTCCCGGCGACGGCGGGATCGGTCGACGGTGGGCTTGGGCGATGGCGTCGGCCGCGCGGTGCCGGATCTCGTCGCTCGTGGCGGATCTCGCCACTCTAGACATCGTGGAGGAACCTGGACCTAGGACGACGGCCTCGTTAAGCATGGCGACGGCGCCCTCGGCTGGCAACGTTTGTGGGGGTGGGGGGTGGATGGACGGCATCTTGACCGTGTGGGCGGTGAGTTGCCGGTGGATCTCCTCCGCGCTCCAGGCCTTCTCCCACTGCACTCGGTGGCTTACGATCGCGGTCGTCGGCCCTGGTGCATTCGCGGGGGCTGGTGGAGGTGACATCGGACCGGAGGAAACTCTGGATGACTCGTTCATCCCGACGGTGGCGACGACCAGGGTGGCCGTTCTCCTACTTGCAGGCGCCGTCGATGTACCTACCCTCTACCCCAACCTCATGCCCGGGTGAAAACCCAAAATCTCCTTAGATTGGGCAGCGGTGGAACTATGTGTGTCGTACCCTTCTTGGAGGCACCGCTTGGGGCGTTTGGGTGCTCGGTTAGAGGAACTGCAGTCGGAGGGGACGGGATCAGTGGCAACAGGTGGTGTTCGCGACGGAGCGGCGATGTGGCATCTGGCACGTCGACATCGGCGGGTCTCAGCGGCATGGAGCATCGGGGTCTCGCCAGTGGGCGTGTGATGATGGACAAGCACAGGATGGTGACGTTGTCTGGCGTCGTGGCGGCGTCGACGGCAGCTAGACTGGGCAAGGTAGATGCAGCAGTACATCACTGAAGATGGATTGGTGGCAGGTGGCTGCGGTGGCCTCATACCCGACAGGCGTCCTGGTTGAGGAGTGCGCCGGACTGGTGGGTGCCCCATACCCGTCAGGCCTCCTTGTTGGGACCTCAGGTCTTAGATGTTAAGTTTGGCAGCGAGGTCTGTTTGCTATTAGGCCTAGACTATCAACATCCCTTCATCAACTGGATAGGAGTAGTGACAGATGTTGCCTAGACGTGGCTTTAGTCTTACTGTTGTATGACTTTGTAAGGTCTTGTGTGAATAATTAATAAAGTGGCTGCATGCATCGTCCAGATGCAGAGGCCCTGAGGGTCCTCCACCTTTTCTAAAAAATATATCTATCTATCTATATGGGTGTGCGTCAGGCACCAGAGAATTTCGCATGGATGCAGCCACAAGTGCTCATGCATGAGCCTAATTTTTTTATTCAGTATATACAATTTTGTTTCGCCAAGGCTGGACTACCAACTCTAACAGCAGTACCGGCCTAGCCACACAGTAACAATTTAAATATAATTTAATATGATAAAGTTGCAAAATGTAATCAACTTCTGGTGTTTTTTTGACTAACAATCAACTTGTGGTGTTAACATGCAAATTTTATCTGCAGGTTGCACAGTAGATGGTTTTGATTTTTTGGATGTGGCCTCTACCTTTGATAAAAACCTATTCAGTTTTGAAAATAAACATAACATCAGTCTTGGGCCTTCCCTTTGGGAGGAGGGGGATGTGGTTACACAGGAAGCAAATGACCACCTGCAGAAAAGCTTGTGAAGAAGAGATCAAAGAGGCAATATTTGGATCTTATGCTCATGGGACCACTGGCCCCGATGGTCTATCTTTCATGTTTTACCAAACTTTTTGGGAGGTGATTAAAACTGATTTTATGGCCTTAGTGAAAGATTTTGAAGATGATAAATCGGATCTGCAAGATTAAACTTTGCTTTGATTGTCCTTATTCCCAAAGAGCCTGATACAAAATACATGATTTTTTTGGCCTATTAGTCTGAGTAATTGTGGTGTTAAAATTTTCTCTAAAGCTATGTCCAACAGAGTTTCCCCTATTGGCCATAGGTTGATTTCTTCTAACCAAGCTTCCTTTATTAATGGGAGGTACATTTTAGAGTGTGTGGTGATGGCCCATGAAGTTATTCATGAGGTGAAAAAAATCTGGATCTCAAGGTTTAGTGCTTAAGTTGGATTGTGAAAAAGCATATGATAGAATTAGTTGGGATTTCCTTTTTGATATGCTACACTCTAGAGGTTTTGGCCCAAAGTGGATTTATTGGATTAAAGGTACTTTAGTTTTAGTGTGAGGATTAATGATACTATTGGTCCTCATTTTGTAGGGGGGAAGGACTCAAGCAAGGGGACCCACATTCCCCCTTGTTCTTTAACCTGATAGCTGATGTTTACACCAAAATGCTTCAAAAAGATGCTTCTCAAGACCCGATTTCTGGGCTTCTGCCCCAAGTAATTCAAGGGGGTGTGGGTAGTCTGCAATATGCTGATGACACCATACTCTTTTTGGAAAACTCTGTCCATAAAGCGAGAAATTTTGAATGTCTTTTGTCCTATTTTGAAAATCTCTCGAGGATGAAAATTAATTTTCACAAAAGTGATTCCATGACCATCAATGTGGAGGAGGCAGTTGCTAAGGAATTTGCCCAAATTTTTTGCTGTAAACTTTGTTCTTTTCCTATCAAATATCTTGGGGTGCCTCTGCATTATGATAAACTTAAACAAGAAGACCTTCAACCTATCATTGATAGAATTATCAAAAGCATTTCTGGTTGGTTGGGGAGATTCCTTACATATAAAGGGAAAATAATATCACTTTGTGTCTGTGTGATTAGCATTCCTACATATCTTATGTCTGTGATCGAATTTCCCAAATGGGCAATCAATGTTATCAATTACCAAATGGCCCACTTCTTTTTGGGATAATTTGGGTGATCAACACAAATACCATTTGGCCAACTGGGGGTTGATTTCTAGGAAGAAAGATTTGTGGGGGGGGGGGTGCGGGTGGGGTTGGGGATCCCCAACATAAAAGAATTTAATATGGCCTTGCTGACTTCGTGTGGAAAAAGATATTTTGATAACTCTGAAGCAGATTGGAAGAAAATCATTTTGCATAAATACAAAGTGAATTCTCATAATCTCCTTTGGGAAAAAGGTGAGGTGGGCTCTAGCTTTTGGAAGAGTATCACCTGGGCCTTGTCTGCGGCCAAAACCTTTTACATGTGCAAATTAGGAAATGGTAAACTCATTACTTTCTGGCATGGCACATGGGCAGGGGATTGTTCCCTTAAGGCACAATTCTGGAATTCATTTAACATATGTAACCAGATTGAATGCACAATGGCCCGGGTGTGGGACGGTAGTGATCGGAAAATGACGCTTAGAAGATGTGTTGATCAGGCTGGTATGGATCTGTGGTAGTAGCTAATTACATTGATTAAACAATACCCTTTGCTAGAAGAAATAGACACACCGAGCCTTTTTATACACAGATTAACTTTGGCGGGATAGCTTCTGCTATCAGTAACAAAATGTGGAAGATTCTATGCCCACAGAAAATCCATGTCTTTCTTTGGTTGTGTGTTTATAATAAGATTCCTACTAGGGACGACCTAGAAAAATGGAGACAAGTGACGACCCCTCTTGTTTATTTTGTGCTGAAAATGAATCTGTCCAACATATTTTGTTTGACTATGTTGTGGGCCACCAAGTGTGGGAGTTTATCTCTGTATTTTTTGGAAATTGACAGGATTTCTAGCTTGAAAATATCTTTGCTTTCTGGCATTCACATAAGAAAAATGCAGTGTTGAATTTGGTGATATTTGCATCCTTGTGGAGCTTGTGGAGACTGGGAAATGAGTTCTGTTTTCAGGGGCACAAATGGCGAGATGTGAAATGCATTCTTGCCAAGCTAAACTGTTATCTGCATCAATGGAAAGTTCTTCAGATTTATGCATGCACAAGCGACACATAAATAAATGGCTGCATCCTCCTGTTGGACAAGCAACGTGGAGAGATTCTTTGGATTGCTTGGAGATGAACAAAAGGGACCAATGAGTAATGACGAAGATGTGTCCAATGCAGCTGGGCGAAGCAAAAGTAGATCATATATGCTGGCTCGCTCTTCTTGTTCTCATTTGGGCTTTGTAATAAAAAGCTGGTTATGTATTACGCCCTCTGTAAAGAAATATAAGAGCGTTTAGATCACTAAAGTAGAGATCCAAACACTCTTATATTTATTTATGGAGGGAGTAGAACCTATCTGGTGGTGAGAGAACTTTTGCTCTCGTTCATGTTGGCTGTAGGATGGTAGTTAGACCAAAGACCTTTCAGCCTTAGTTTCGTTTTGTGTGTTTCTGATTTGTGGTCGTCTGAGCTGGTTGTATTGGCCGTTTTTGCTTCATAGTATAAAAAATTAAAAATGGGGCAGGAGAAAGCCCTTTCATTCAAAAAAAGATAGAGCACATGATTTTTCGGCAACCTAAATTACATCAGCGGGCGCCCCGCGTGAGCTTTGTGGCATCGAGTAGAGGCTGGACCGGTGTTCGATCAGCTGCAGCTCGGCGGTGACCTCGACGACCTTGAAGGAGACGACGCTGCGTCGATTCTCCTCGTTGGTCTGATTCGTCATCGAAATGCAAAACCTGCCGCACCCAAAGTAGCTCACCTGGGGGATGTAGGAGCATCCTACATATCCCGCAGCCCACGCGACGGCGGGCCGCGCCTCGGGCCAGGACCTGAGGATCGCCGGCGGCCTAGCGTCCATGTCAACGGCACATAAGTGGCAATTCCCCCAGGAAGAGCAGATGTCAAGAGCAGCACCGTCACGCCGTAAAGAAGACGAGCACCAGGAATGCCCGGCCCTCCACGGGCAGCTCCCATGCGCCCTCCTTGCGCCACCATTGGCGCGCCGTGTCGAAGGAATAGGTGCCCTGGAGGTGCAGGGAGATCCAGATGTGCGCGCCCACGACGAAGTAGGCCCAGACGTCCTCCCTCCAGCCACGAGCGATGCCGGGCGGGTCAGGAAGGGTGCTCCAGGCCCAGCGGCCGCCGCCGCCGGGGAGGGGCTACTGCTGCAGAGCCTCGAACCAGGGTCCCCCCGGGGGGAGTCCAGGCGCAAGTAGGCGGACATGAAGAAAATGTGGTCCCCGACCGGGACGAGGAACAGGTGGTGCTTGACGGGGCGCATCTCTGGGCCGGGGGAGATGCCACCAGCGGCGGCGTCGTAGATCAGGGTCAGTGTAGGATCGAAAGTATGTCTAGATGGGGGGTGATTAGACTACTTGACCAAATAAAAATCTAGCCTTTTCCCAATTTTAGTTCTTGGCAGATTTTAGCAACTTAGCACAAGTCAAGCAATCAACCTATACATGCAATTCTAAGAGTATAGCAGCGGGATGTAAAACAATTTCATATGAAGATAAAGGGGAGGAGTTTGAGAAGGCAAATGCAATTCGAGACACGGATGTTTTTGTCGTGGTTCCGATAGGTGGTGCTACCGTACATCCATGTTGATGGAGACTTCAACCCACGAAGGGTAACGGTTGTGCGAGTCCACAGAGGGCTCCACCCACGAAGGGTCCACGAAGAAGCAACCTTGTCTATCCCACCATGGTCGTCGCCCACGAAGGACTTGCCTCACTAGGGTAGATCTTCACGAAGTAGGCGGTCTCCTTGCCCTTACAAACTCCTTGGTTAAACTCCACAATCTTGTTGGAGGCTCCCAAGTGACACCTAGCCAATCTAGGAGACACCACTCTCCAAGAAGTAACAAATGGTGTGTTGATGATGAACTCCTTGCTCTTGTGCTTCAAATGATAGTCTCCTCAACACTCAACTCTCTCTCACGGGATTTGGATTTGGTGGAAAGAAGATTTGAGTGGAAAGCAACTTGGGAAGGCTAGAGATCAAGATTCATATGGTAGGAATGGAATATCTTGACCTCAACACAAGTGTAGGTGGTTCTCTCTCAGAAAATGTATGTTGGTAGTGTAGGCATGTTCTGATGGCTCTCTCCACGAATGAAGAGTGGGTGGAGGGGTAGATATAGCCTCCACACAAAATCTAACCTTTACACACAACTTTCCAAACTTGGTGGGACCGAATAGTGAAACTCGGTCGGACCGATTTAGCAAATAATGTGACCGTTAGGATTTTCGGTGGGACCGACATGTCAACTCGGTGGGACCGATATCATTAGGGTTAGGGCATAACGTAATCTCGGTGAGACCGATTACACAAACTCGGTGAGACCAATTTTGGTAATAAGCTAACCAGAGAGTTGGTCAGGCAAACTCGGTGGGACCGATTCGCTCATCTCGGTTGGACCGAAATGTTACGAAAGGGAAACAAAGAGTTTACATTGCAATCTCGGTGGGACTGATCGCTCATCTTGGTTTGACCGAAACGTTACGAAGGGAAACCGAGAGATTACAATCCCATCTCGGTGAGACCGAGATCCCTATCGGTGAGACCGATTTGATTAGGGTTAGTGGCAGTGGCTATGACATCTGAACTCGGTGGTGCCTGATAGATAGTTTCGGTGGGGCCGAGTTTGACTTTTGGTTTGGGTCATATGTGGATGTGAAAAAGTAGTTGAGGGCTTTGGAGCATATCACTAAGCATTTTGAGCATGAAAACTCATTAAGCAACACCTCATCCCTCCTTGATAGTATTGGCTTTTCCTATAGAGTCAATGTGATCTTGGATCACTAAAATAGAAAATGTAGAGTCTTGTGCTTTGAGCTTGAGCCAATCCTTTTGTCCTTAGCATTTTGAGGGATCCACTTTTCTCATCCATGCCATGCCAATCATTGAGCTTTCCTGAAATATTTATCTTGAAATAGCATTAGCTCAATGAGCTATATGTTGTTAGGAATTACCAAAACCACCCAGGGATAGTTGCACTTTCAATCTCCTCCTTTTCGGTAATTGATAACAACATAGAGATCAAAGCTTCGACAAATGATAATAAGATTGAAAAACATTGTCACTTTGAGAAGTATGTGAAAAGCAAGAGCTCCTCCTAAATTTGTGCATTATTTAAAATTTGCTTTGGACTGCAAGTGCACAATGAGTTAGGATCATGGGTCACTCTTCCATGTCACATACATCTTGGTGGAGCGCTCAAAATGATAATAATTAAACACATGCACTCATCACCAAGCAAAGTGAATAATCATATGAGGATATAAGAGATAATATCATCCAACAAGCATTAAGGTAGCATAGCATATGATCAAACACATGATCAAGCAAGTATCTCACAAAAGACACATGATCAAGCAAGTATCTCACAAAAGGCATAAAGTATCAAGCAAACACACAAATAAAGAAGTTCAACCACCAAAAACAAGAGATATCAAAAGCAACACTCTCTCTCGAAGCCTATGATCTATACATTTTTCTCCCCCTTTGGCAAAAAGTTACCAAAAAGTTCACAAAAAAATGCATAGTGCTAAACGACTCTCAGGCTTGGTCTTCATGAGGTGGTGCAGAGATGACTCCAAGGACGAAAGCATCACTTGATGTAGTTGGAGCTGGTGGAGTGGCTGCTGGAGCTGGTGGCACTAAAGCTGCAGCTGGTGCAGATGATGTAGCTCTGGTGTCTGGAATAGGCATTGCAGCAGATCTCTGTCCTCTGGGCACTCTAGCAAATGGATTTGTAGTAGACTTTCCCTTCTTCCCCTCCACATCCTCCTGAAGTTGCTCAACTGCAGTTTGGATTTATGTGACCTTCACATCAAGTGCATAAAATTTCTGCTCTATGATTCTCTCCAGACTCTCCTGGTTTTGAGTCAGGGTGGCCAAGCCCTTCTCAATCCTCAAGGTGGAGGCAATCAAGTAGCCAAGCTGGTCTTGCTTGCTCTTCAGAAACACTTGAGATGCCTCTTCAGCAGTTGGCATCTTTGCAGCTTTCTCAGCCCTTGCTTTCTCTCTCTTTTCATGTGCTTGCACAGATGATGGTTCCTCCTCATTCATCTCAACAGTGTTATCTTCAAATTCAAGGTATAAAGGTAGATGCTCCTTATCCAAAAGATATGTGCTTGTTCCCATCTTTGAGTTGATGAGCTCCTGAACGTGTGGAGCATACCCACAACTCCTCTTCTGATCAGCTGCTGTTCTCTTGATTGTTTCCACAATCAGGCTCATGACTTTAAACTTTTGAGGTATATCAAACAAGTGCAGCAAGTTTATAGCATGACCTCTGATCATCTTGTGATCTCCTGACTTTGGCAGCAATGTGTGCCTAAGGATCCAATTGATTGTAGGCAGACCAGACAACAAGTAGTGTACAGATCCAAGCTTGTGAGTTTCCAAAGCTTTATCTGGGATCTCTCTGTACATGTGAGACATAGTGTTGTGGTCTTTCTTCTTCTCAGCATACACATCCAAATCATCTTCACTTTCTTTTGGAGCATTGATCAACTCAACCCATTCTTCAACTGTGGATTGGTACCTAGTACCTTCAGACATCCATATGATGTTCCCATCTGGGTAGAAGTGAGTTGTGGAGTAAAACTGCATGATGAGCTCATCATTCCACTTGGTGAGCTTCTGGGCAACAAAGTCATCAACTCCACAAGACTTGAAGCTGTCATATACTCCTGGATAGTGAGCTTCATTCTTCTTGATGTACTCCCAGTTGATCCATCTCATATCACATACAATGGGCTTCTTGTCAAGCAAAATTGTCTCATAAAAATCCTGTTGCTCCTTTGTGGGAAATTTGTAGTCAACTGTTGTCCTTCTCCTCACAGCATAAGGATCTGACTGTCTCCACAATCTCAGTCCAGCATCCTTTCTGATATGCATGTCTTCTGCAACTGGATGAGCATCATTGTGGTCAGGAATCTTGGGTTTCAACTTTCTCAGAACAAGAGAATCATCATCTTCTTCAGCAGCTTCAGGCACCGGGGCCTTGTTCTTCTCTGATGCAGGAATACTTCTGGTGTTCCTCTTGGGTGTAGTCTTTTGTGCTGGAGCTTTGGGAGCAGACTTGGGCTTTGATGGAGCAGCCCCTGATTTGATAGCATCTCCCATGAGATTTTGAGCTTTAGGTGCTGGTGCAGCATCCTCTTCCTCTTCTTCTTCATCAGAATCTCTCCTCATAGAGGGCTTGCCAATGACTCTAGCAATGGTCTTCTTGACCCTTTCTTTCCTCTTCTTGCCATCTCTAGTTTCCTTGGGTTCAAGAGTGAACTCCATTTTTGACTTAGAAGCATCTGCAGTTGAGGCTCTGGCTTTTGACATTGGCACTCTTCTTGCTGGAACCTTTGTTTTCATTCCAGGCTTTGTTGCAACAGCTGTGGCATACTCCTTTTTTCAACACTTTCTTCTTTGAAGTGGCCTCATCCTCAACAGCCACATAATCTTCATCCTCTGATTCAGATGTTTTCTTATTCCTTGTCCTGGTGGCTGCTTTTGGCAAATTGCTAGGAGTGCTCCTGCTACCCTCATCTTAGGTACTGGAGGGACTAGTCCCCTCACTTAACTGCCCTCACTTAACTATCCTAGCTGCTCAGATCTGTTTTGGCTATCACTTTGATCAGACATTTGGCAAACTCACTAACAGCAGACCCTGTGATTAGATATAGATGAGGTAGAGTAGATGAGCATCACAAAGCACAGAGGTTTTTGTAAAACAATTGATTCAAAAACTTAGTTTTAGTTTTCCACATAAAGCATTTCAGAGCTACCGATTTGTAAACTCGGTGATACCGAAGCAGCTTTTGGAACCTAAACTAGTGAACTCGGTCAGACTGAGTCACAGTTTGGTGGTACTGAGACTGCTAGGGTTTCACAAAGGATCGATCTCGGTCACACCAATTTGCAATTCTCGGTCGGACCGAGAATCACATGTGCAATGGCCCAAGCCAAATCGGTGGAACCGATTTCTACAACTCGGTCGGTCCGAGATGAATTCGGCGAAAACCTAAACCTAAATTTTCAAATCAAATCTAATCTACGGAATGCTTTCGCTAGATAGAATGATTTCAAACGTGGCAAGATTCATGGCAATGCAATGTGCTAGGAATCAGAGTTAAGGATAGCACAAAGTTTCAAGTCCATACCCTAGTTCGGCAACGAACTTGCTACGGCGGCAACGGCGGGGCAGAATGGCGTTGATGGCGGCGGAGACCAGCGACGGGAGGTTGCTCGCGACGAGGAAGACGATCCGGAGACCCGAAGAGGCAGAGCAGGCTGTGCGCGGGCGAAGGGTTTCGGAAATTTTTCCAAAATTTGACCCGTGAGCATATATAGCTCGACCTGTCGGTGACCGAGTGGAACAACTCGGTGGCACCGAGATGCAAAACTGCAAGCAGTTGCTGCAACTCGGTGTGACCGAAAAGTTCTAATCGGTTGCACCAAGGTTGAAAACCTAGATCAACTTAGTGATCTCGGTATGACCGAAAGGGATGAATCGGTCCGACCAAAACGCACAAAGAGGTTTTGGAAGTTTAAGTCTATGACGAATCAGGGACTCCAAGTGCTCCTCACACAGAGTGGTTTGAATCTGACTTGATCAAACTTTGTGATGTAGCATGAATAGAGTTTGAGACAAGAAAAGCATAGATAGCTAAAGAAGGTTCTTAGGCATTCTTGTCCATCCACTTGGCAAAAGAAAAGAAACCAATCAATCAAAACAACAAGTGGATGTCCTCGAATGAGTAAAACATGCAAACGACATGCTCACACAATAAAATGGCAAATGAAATATGTGACGAAGCATGCACAACCAATTCTAGCCTCTATCAAACAATTGGCGATGACTAAGTCATCTATATATGAGTATATTGACTTAGGAGTCAAATGAAAACATTTGATCATAGGTCATACTCATCGTTTAAGCACAAGTGGGGTTACCACTTTTACATAAAGTATTGTTGTGCTCACACCATTAGAGTTGCCTTAGCTCAACTCTTTAGAGTAAAGCTCCCCCTAGATGTGATATCCCCCCTAAGAGGGATGAACTAACCTTGGGTTTTGTCGATGATGACTTCATGTAGGTGTTGAAGATGTGGATGCTCAATGTTGATGTAGATCATTTGGAGCAATCCATTGGAGTGAGTTGCACTTTCAATACCTACACGGGTTAGTCCCACAAGGAACAAACAAGGATATCCACAGACATAGAGTGATGCACACGCAAGATGGTGTCCATGAAAGCATTAGGTTACCTTGTCCTTTGTCTTACCAACAAGAGGGTTTGTGACTCCTTGGACTAGTGCAAGATGTGGAAGTTGACTGCACTTGCCCTTGCCAAAATGATACGAGTGAAGTATGTTGGCGGAGTCACCCTCAAGAACTCTCTAGTTCTTCTTCTTTGGGATCCACATCATCTTGATGGGAATCCTTGGAGTTGTAGTCTTACTTGATAAAGTAGAGCTTGATGCAGTCTTGGGAACCCACTTGACCAAGGCCTTAGGAGCTTCTTCAAATGCATCAATTTCCTCTTGAAGCTTGTCCTGCCTTTTTGCTTGTGGTCTTGTGGTGGAAGATCATCTTGAGCTTGTGTCCCTTTGAAAGAAGTAGGATCATACTTGTCTTGTTGAGGAACAAACTTCGTCTTGGGGTATTGATCTTCTTCCCACTCAACTCCATTGGCACTGAACTTTCGTTCAAAACCAACACCTTGATTCTTCCGTTGCCTTCCTTGCTTATGCATAATTTCCTTGAATTGCTTACTTCCGGCAAGGCTCTTGTAAACACCTTTCTCTATGATTCCCTTCAATAAGCTATTTTCTTGCTCAAGTGTAACTTGGCTAAGAGAATCGTTAGTTGAATCAAGAGAACTACTAGAAGAAACAATACTGGATTTAGCATGATTATTGTTACTACTAGAAGGAGAATCTTTCTTGTTCTTGTTACTAGACTTGACTTGTGGCATGTAAGTAGATAAGAGTAAATGCTTGGCAATGTAAGAAGAACTTTTCTTGCGAAGATCATCATTGATTGCCTTTAAAAACTCATGCTCTTGCTCAAGGTTGAGCTTTTCAAAGCGTAACTTCTCATGAGTCTTTAAAAGTTCTCGATGGTCTTCCAAGATAGTTTCATGAGCTAACTTAAGAGTGTTTAGTTCTTTAGTTAGGTGCTCAATATTCTCCTTATCATTGTCATTCGTTTTAGCATGATTAGTTGGCGTTTCATCATAGTATTCATCACTAGAGTTGTCAACAAGTAAATCATCATCACCTAACAAGTCATCTTCATCACTATTGAAATCAACATACTCGGGATGTGATACCTTTGGGCCTTTAGCCATGAAGCATCTTCCAATTCCTTCATTTGGTGAGTCAAATATGTCGTGGGAGTTGGTTGACACAAGTGCTAGACCGGCAACACCTTCATCTTAAGTATATTCGAGTCGTGAGTGATAGCTTCTCTCGGAGTGATGGCTGAGTCGGAGCCGGATACCCATTCACCAACATGAGCTTGATGTCTTCGTTTTGTGTAGCTCTTTGATGATTTGTCCTTCCTTTCCGAATCCTTGCTTCTCCGGGATGTTCTTCGTTCATAACGATCATCTCTACTCTTCCTTTCTCTTGGTGGTGATTCTTTTATTCTACTTCTTCTTTTGGGAGAATCTTCTCTTCTTTTGTAGGGAGCCAGACACTCATTGGAGTAGTGTCCGGTCTTCCACAATTGTAGCAATTACGCTCACGACTCGAAGATCTTTTGTCATTGTAGGACCTTGACTTGGAACTTCTTTCCTTGCTTCTACTCTTGTAGAACTTGTTGAAGTTCTTCACCATTAGGATCAATTCTTCATTGAAGGTTTGTTTCTCACTTGATGATGTGGGAGCTTCACATGAGGCTTTGTAAGCACCACTTCACTTGTTGTGGAGCTCTTCCTTATCGTTGAGTGACATCTCATGAGCAACAATTCTTCGAATGACCTCCGTTGGCTTGAGATTCTTGTAATTTGGCATCATTTGGATCAAAGTGCACACGGTATCATATTTTCTATCCAAGGCTCTTAGGATCTTCTTGATGATGAATTTATCGTTCGTCTCTTCACTTCCTAAGCCGGCAATCTCATTTGTGATGAGAGCAAGCCTAGAGTACATTTCAGCAACACCTTCTCCATCCTTCATTTTGAACTTGTCAAGTTGACTTTGAAGCACATCCAATTTGGATTCCTTGACGGAGTCGGTACCTTCGTGCATGTCAATCAAAGTATCCCAAATTTCCTTTGCATTTTCAAGACGGCTGATTTTGTTGAATTCTTCGGGGCATAATCCGTTGAAGAGGATATCACAAGCTTGAGCATTGTATTGCAGCATCTTCAACTCTTCCACGGTAGCTTCACGGTTCGGTTCTCTCCCATCAAAGAATTCACCTTGCAAGCTAATACACACAATAGCCCAAACGGCGGGGTTATGTCCAAGAATATGCATTTTCATCTTATGCTTCCAACTAGCAAAATTTTTACCATCAAAGTAAGGACCTCTACGGTGGTAACTTCCCTCGCTAGACGTCATACTCTCCTAGGTTGTGAAACCAAGGCTATGACCACCAAAAGCTATGGAAATCAAAGAAAATGGAGACCAAAGCTCTGATACCACTTGTAGGATCGAAAGTATGCCTAGAGGGGGGGGTGATTAGACAACTTGACCAAATAAAAATCTAGCCTTTTCCCAATTTTAGTTCTTGGCAGATTTTAGCAACTTAGCACAAGTCAAGCAATCAACTTACACATGCAATTCTAAGAATATGGCAGCGGGATGTAAAACAATTGCATATGAAGTTAAAGGGGAGGAGTTTGAGAAGGCAAACGCAATTGGAGACACGGATGTTTTTGTCGTGGTTCCGATAGGTGGTGCTATTGTATATCCACATTGATGGAGACTTCAACCCACGAAGGGTAACGGCTGCGTGAGTCCACGGAGGGCTCCACCCATGAAGGGTCCACGAAAAAGCAACCTTGTCTATCCCACCATGGTCGTCACCCATGAAGGACTTGCCTCACTAGGGTAGATCTTCACAAAGTAGGCGATCTCCTTGCCCTTACAAACTCCTTGGTTCAACTCCACAATCTTGTCGGAGGCTCCCAAGTGACACCTAGCCAATCTAGGAGACACCACTCTCCAAGAAGTAACAAATGGTGTGTTGATGAACTCCTTGCTCTTGTGCTTCAAATGATAGTCTCCCCAACACTCAACTCTCTCTCACAGTATTTGGATTTGGTGGAAAGAATATTTGAGTGAAAAGCAACTTGGGGAAGGCTAGTGATCAAGATTCATATGGTAGGAATGGAATATCTTGACCTCAACACAAGTGTAGGTGGTTCTCTCTCAGAAAATGTATGTCGGAAGTGTAGGCATGTTCTGATGGCTCTCACGAATGAAGAGTGGATGGAGGGGCATATATAGCCTCCACACAAAATCTAACTGTTACACACAACTTACCAAACTCGGTGGGACCGAATAGTGAAACTCGGTCGGACCGATTTAGCAAATAATGTGACCGTTAGGATTTTCGGTGGGACCGACATGTCAACTCGGTGGGACCGATATCATTAGGGTTAGGGCATAACGTAATCTCGGTGAGACCGATTACACAAACTCGGTGAGACCGATTTTGGTAATAAGCTAACCAGAGAGTTGGTCAGGCAAACTCGGTGGGACCGATTCGCTCATCTTGGTTGGACCGAAACGTTACGAAAGGAAAATAGAGAGTTTACATTGCAATCTCGATGGGACCGATCGCTCATCTTAGTTTGACCAAAACGTTACGAAGGGAAACAGAGAGATTACAATCCCATCTCGGTGAGACCGAGATCCCTATCGGTGAGACCGATTTGATTAGGGTTAGTGGCAGTGGCTATGACATCTGAACTCGGTGGCGCCGGATAAATAGTTTCAGTGGGGCCGAGTCTGACTTTTTGTTTGGGTCATATGTGGATGTGAGAAAGTAGTTGAGGGCTTTGGAGCATATCACTAAGCATTTTGAGCAAGAAACTCATTAAGCAACACCTCGTCCCTCCTTAATAGTATTGGCTTTTCCTATAGACTCAATGTGATCTTGGATTACTAAAATAGAAAATGTAGAGTCTTGTACTTTGAGCTTGAGCCAATCCTTTTGTCCTTAGCATTTTGAGGGATCCACTTTTCTCATCCATGTCATTGCCAATCATTGAGCTTTCCTGAAATATTTATCTTGAAATAGCATTAGCTCAATGAGCTATATGTTGTTAGGAATTACCAAAACAACCCATGAATAGTTGGAATCGGAGAGGTGGTCACCCTCCCCATCGTTTTATTTTTCTTTTCTCACAAGACAACTCCACCCTCTTTTCTTCTAAAAACACCCGTTGCTCGTAACAATGAAAGGTAAATTATTCTTGAAAGCGTCTTGAGTCGCCCATTTAAAAAAAATGAGAAGCCTTGATTGATGAACGTACTTGGACCGGGGGTTATTCCCTAAATGTGCAGGCCGTCGAATCACTATATCTTCACCATGGTGTCGATGAAGAATTTTGCCGCCACAAAGAATCAGACCAACAAAAATAGCTTGACACACCAAGATAAACTCATCAGATTCGAATAATCAGATCTGCGAGGATAGAAAACTACGTGATCATTTTTATAACAATGTTCAACACTTTAATCTATTTTTTATTTTATGTCCTATTATTGTTTTCCTGTCCTTTTTTTGTTTTCACTTTTGTCCCTCCTCTTTTAATTGCTCGGGGTAAAATATGCGATTTTTTTATGAGGAAGATGACCACTTTTTAGGACCGGACCTTTTTTTTAAATATATGTGAACTCTCTTCTAAAATTACATGAACATTATGGGAAATGCACGTTGAATAAAATTTTCAAATACAACATGAACATATTTGCAGGCAACGTGCTAGAGCACCCGCGGACCTGACCAGATCCACCCACGCCCACCACATCTATGTATTACTCGGCCTTCTACCAGTTCGGTCCAGCATCTCCGGGGTAACATCCTCATGACCAATTTTTTTGTTTATGTACGGACTAGCAAAAAGACTCGTGTTGTAACTGTTACAAAATAAATTACCCAAACAATAGTATACCACTAAAACTTGCAAGTACTACTAAAAAAACTAAAACTTGCAAGTAGAAAAGCAATATTCATATTACTCAGCGTTTTTGAAAAGAAATCTGTTCTCAAATAAAAAATATTTCCTGTACTAAATCTAAAGAGTAAATGTCATTATTTTTACCTCAAAATATGCGCTTGTGACAGAGAACATCACAATCGAGATTCTGTCAAATTAAGTATCTCCCGTTTCATGAAAAATCAAAACCACGATAGCGTGTCCTCCTCCTCCTCCAAGAAAGCAAGTTAGGGTTCGTGCCTCTCGCCGGCGCCGGCGCAGGTCCGCCTCGTCTCCGGTGGCTCTAGGGCCATGGAGGCACGGTGTATCCTGGCAAGGGCCGGCAGGAGGGTTCCGTTTTTATTCATTTTTTTCAATCTTGTTAGGGTTTGTGTCCTACTCAGGAAGGCGACGGCGGCGGCTCCTCAAGATGGAATAAAGGTCTCCCGCCTAGCCCTCGCTCCGGCGGTCGTCTAGCATTGTTGCGGAGGTGTGTCTCCGGCAGATCTATCTTTGGTGGATTTGCTCGAGATCTCGTCGTTGTTCGCTTCACGTTCGTGTGTCTTCGGTTTGGATCCTTCCGATCTACGTTATTTTCATCGGCGGGCGGTTCTGTTCGGGTCTTTGGTTCTATGGGGCCTTAGCACGACGGCTTCCCGACTGTCTACTACAACAAGTTGTGCCCGGCTCCGGCGATGGAGGGGCGATGTAGGCGGCGCGCCTTCGGCTCGCTTCGGTGCTTATAGTCGTCGCTAGGTGGTCTATGAATCTGGATGTAATTTTTATTTCTGATATTCGTTGTACTGCCATGATTGAAGATGAATAGATTGAAAGTTTTTCTGAAAAAAAAAAGAGATTCTGTCAAATTTTTACCACTGATTTAGAGAGTCCTTACACACAACTCTCCCCTTCCCTCCCCCGACCTGCTTTAGTGCTGGTTTAACATGCTACGTGGTCGGTTAATTTAACATCCTAATTTTTTCTCCCGTTTTAGATGATCGAACCAAATCAATTTTCGGTTCAGGGATGAGTCCTACATGTCAGCAGGAGCACACTGAACTAATAAATTTTTACCTACTTTATAATAAAGTGTGGATTGCTTCTGCACATTCGTTGTTAGTACTTTTGCAAAAAGACCCTATAATTTACAGGAATCAACCTGCACTGCACCATAGCCCGACCATAAGTGCAAAAAAAAAAAGAAACCGTTTCATATGTAACCCTAACTCACCCGGTGTTGACATTGCTGCCGCACACGAGAAGAGGAGGGTTCCCTCTGCCGCCGCCGCGCCCTCATCCTCCTGTCCCCGGTGGTCGTCCTAGTTCACTGGCACCGGCGTGCTACCCTCCTCCTCCTCTCCCTCTCCACCATGCTCTTCCCACCGCCACAACACCACATACCACATGCTCGTCAGTCAACGGTCATTTGGCAGTTGAAAAGAAACTCATAATACATGTTGGCGCTTAGAGCATCTACAACCATACTTCTCATATCTGCATCAAACGCCCCGGGCGGGCTGCCCTATCACTATCCGGATGCAAAACTGCCACCCAACCGCGGCTGCCAAATCTGGCCCAAAAATCCAGACTGACCAGCACTCCCATATCCAGCCCATAAGTAGGGCGGATATGGGGACCCCCGGATGCGCCCGCCATGTCGGATCCGGCCCACTCTCGCCCACCTGACCCTATGCACTTCGGACAAAACCCTAGCCACACTCCACTCCTCCCCCGCAGTACCCAAGCTCATCTCCGGCGGGTTCCAGCGTAGTCCTTCATGCCGCCCACTGGAGCTCATCCCTTCAAGTCTCGAGGAACAGATGGCCGTCCGCCCTGCTCACCGGCGCTCCCGAGAGGAGTGCGCCCTCCCGCGGTCTTCATTGACCCAATGAGAATCCATAGCCCAAATGGCGCTAGGATCCGCCCGGGCCGGTGACTAACGCCGCGTGACCACGGCCTCGCCGGAATGGAGACCACCACATGGCAGGGTAACCCGGTTGCGCCGGTGGAACCGTTTAGGTGTCGCATCGTCCCCGTGGCCTCGGCCGCTGAAACAGAGGCCATATCCGCCTCTATGGTTCGCGGCAAAAATGAGAAGAAGGCCCAGCGTGGCGTGCCCGCCGCGCGAGGCTGCGGGCGCGCCTTCAAACAGAGGAGGCTGCGGCAGCCCGCGAGGTGAAGGCGGCGGCTGTTTCGGCAACCCACGAGGCAGAGGCAGTGGCTGAAGATCAAAACAGGGCCGTCTGTGCCATGGTCGAACTGCCCCCCAAGGAGGACAGTGACGGATCAAACAACTTCGGCAGCGAGCAAATCCGCCACGATCAGTTTTGGTTCTTCGCCCGCTACTGCTGCACGTAGGACGACAAGGGCAATGGAAAGGGCCGCCGCCGTGGATGAACTTCTTCCGTTGTCGTATCATTCGTAGTCAGGAGGACAGACAGAAGAAGAAGAAAAGGTGCAAAGAATGTGACGACCCGGGGCATGCCAGAGCAGATTGCCCGGCATCGCCATGCTTCCGCTGCTCGGGAACAAGGCACGCCATGGGCAGCTGCACCACGCCCGCCGGGCCGGTGTGCTTCCGGTGCTGCGACGCCGGTCACTACTGGAAGGATTGCGTGAGCCAGGTTCTCGGCGCGCGGTGCACGACGTGCGGCGGGGCCGGGCATGGCGATCCCAACAACCCCGATCATGACCTCAATTGCGCCAGCCCGCAGATAGTTCTTGTGTGCACATCGTGTCGCAGCCCTGGACACCGGCCGCGTGACTGCCCTCAGAGATCCGAAGAGTACGCCGGGTCTCTGTCCAAACTGCCGGCAATCTGGTTGAGTAATAACACTGTAACTTGCACTTGATCATACGTCACATCGGCGCAGCTAATGGCAGCATACAGGTTGAGTAATTGCTGTGCTTGCCTCGAGGCTTCATGCATCTCATCTTCACGGCGATGAAAGCCTCGAGGAATTCAGATCTATGGTACTGTATTTTTTTTTAGAAGTAAATGATACTGTACTGTTTGTAATATGTGAAATCTCTGTTCTTGTTGTGCAGCTGCTGTCCAGCACTCCATGGAAACCAGAGAGGCTGGAAAGCACTTGTTTTTTTGTTTGATCATCTGTCGCGGGAATCTTGACGCCCGTGCATATGTGAAAACAATAATACTGCAGTAACAGGCCACAGTTTCTGGGAACAAACATGCCAGGAAATATGCATGCTTAACTGAATTTTGAATGAGTGTATCAGGTCATACATCCTCATCTTGGATATTACAGTAAAATTTTACTGCAAAACAAACAACTGATCATCATTTCACCATATGCTCTAGTCCCTTTTTTTATAGCTGCCGAGATGCATCACTGCAGGTGGGGTCAGAGTAACAGAATCAAGAAAATCAGACAAAGCTTGCTGCCTTTCTTCCACACTTCCAATTTCCATTCCCTTTTGCACACCTCAAATGGTGACAAACATATTCTGGTTACATTTGCAATTGAATGACTCAGTCAGTACACAACAGTACTCAAAACCCAAACTACTTTACAGCATACACACACATAATTTCAGGTGAGGTTTACATGATTTACAAGATTGTGAAACTGCCCGAGCTCTTCACCTCTGCCTGGGTGACAACAACGCAATGGCAGAAAATGATCAATCTGGTCAGCAGATAAATTCACACGTCTACATGTTGTGTTTATGCAGCAATGCTGTTCGTCTTTGATCAGTTGTTCGTATTCTGGAACTCGGTGCCATCCTTAAGATGTCCTGTCGCAGTGGGGCAAAGCCAGCAGAAAACATTTGGGCCCATGATCTGTACAAATAAGTCAAAGGTTCAGATACCTAGAGAACCAACATAAGAAATGGTGAATAAAATTGAACTCTGTAGACCATGCTAAAATTTCAGCACCAGATTCAAAGGCTTAGAAACTGAAAATTCGATGATGGTAGAATTAAAAGTCTGATAGCGTTTTTGTTGTTGTTGCTGCGTATATATAGCCCTACCATTTGAATATTCTTCCTCGTGCCCTGATCAAACCGGTGGCGGTAATTCTGTCCACTCTTTTTTGCAAGCCACTTCGCCCTAACTGCCTCTCGATACTGATGACAAGGTGGCAGTAAATTATCAAACAATGGTAATGCCACCAACTGCCAATGAGATGAATGCACACCTGGAACAGTAACTTACCTCTATGGTTGTCATGTTATGACATATGAGATAGATGTGCCAGCATAACAAAGAACCTATTGTCAAGCACAAGGAGAATAAGACAACACCAGCCAAGATCTGCATTTTTATGATAGATCATTATTTGGTCCTTATAGTATGAAGCCAAACAAAAAACAGAATAAATTGATGCAAACTAAAATAGAGAACAAATGTGGCACATGTTTGTCCGCGATGTTACAGCTCAGTTAAAGAATCATACAAGTTTATCTTACTTATAGAACTCTGTCATTTCAATGGTTTACAATAACTAGCATATTTGTACTGGTGGTACAATCATGTTCTTTAATTTTAATGGTAATGCTCTTGCTAGACCAGAATTGAAGAGTTCCAAAAGCCAAAAGGCTCTTCAGCAAGTTAAGATTCTTCCATCTGTCCTACAGCTAAGTTACCAGAGTCCTTCTGTTTACTTTCCATGATTAATAATCAGTTTACATGAGTTAAAATTCATGAAAAACCCACAAACGCGCAAGTTTTATTTTAAAGATCCAGTCTTAGATAATATAGCTAAGGATTTTACAATCGTTTCCATTTGGACCCTGACAGCATAACCTACAGCTAAAAAACACGGATAGGTGCTGGGTTTGGTGCATCTGTATTGAATACCAGTATCCGATGCGGATCCAACCACAATAGGTGGTCGATACATATCAGTGAGGCATTGGCGATTTAGGCAATAAAAACAAATATTTTAATTCCCGAAAGGATATCTCCCAGATACATGCACGATAGGTCCCAACACAGTGTATGTCTCGACCTAGCTATCCCGATACCCCTCGGCTGTGGTGTCAGCTCACTCGTCGGTGACGGGCCAGCAGCAAGCGTGTGTAGTGCTCCTGCTCCTCATTGCTCCTCGCCTCTCAAACAACAGCTGCAGTGGCAACTCACCAGCAGCAGCTCCAGCAAATGGCGACAACCCAGCGGTGGGCTACTCGCCTCCTCCCCCTCTCAGGCTTCAGCAGCAGCTCACCGACGGCAAGATGGGGGAGTGCTCCTCGCACCATCCCAATCTGAGGATCCAGCAGAAGACCAGCATTTCGCCGCGTGAGCCCCTTGCCTCCTCCCCCTCTCAGGCTCCAGGAACAGCTCGCGGGCATGCTCCCTATCCTACCCCCTCAGGGTCAAGCAGTAGCTAACCGGCGGCAAGCCGGTGGTGGGCTGCTCACCTCATTGCCCTCAGGTTCAGCATCAAGGTATTCTGCGGTGCTCCCGCTCCTCTTCCCTTCCCTCTCTCCTACAGATCTATCTATGGCAGCTCCACTCCCTGCAAGCTACAAACTTCCTCCATTTTTGTGTTATTCTGCATGCTATTTCTATCTAATCTGCACCTTCGCTATGTTTAGGAACAGAGCACAGCATCAATTTAATCTACTGTTCCTAGTAAAGGACTATTTATGGAATTTTTAATGGTCAAGCGTATCCCCATACAGGCGCATTTCAGAAATGCCTCTGAATTGGCGTGATACCAATACGCGTATCCATATCGCAGACCAGACTTCCAGCACAAGACTAGCGTGATGGTTCCTGTCCCTGTTAGTACCCGAATCAACCTGCGGGTTTGGCTAGTGTATCATCATGAAGATACAACAGGACAGAAATGTTCTTTGGCCTTCATGACAGAACAAGTAAAATGTCAAATATTTCTGACATTAGGCATAATAATGCCAATATATAGAAGATAAATGAAAAAATCTTGCCAATGGATAATGGCATGGTAACTAATATTGAAGGTAGCTGGAAGAGATTGCTGACTGCACAGTGAGCTTGTAATTCAAAACAATGGTCAGGTCACTTACATGGATAATCTTCACATAATGAATACTAAAGTCATGCTCCGTTCTAAGAAGATCACATACAAATATCACCTGCAATATACTTTGACACCATGAGAAATGTTCGTTGGAAATGTGCCAACTTCTGTTCAATGTAGTAACTTACCGACGAATAAAGGGATCCAATGGTTGCATTCAGGACGCAGATGATAAAGGCTTTGTAATTTGTATAGCCCACACAGTTGTTAATCCAAACACAGTGATGGTCCTGGCATTAAAACCATACCCCAGCATTTTCAGCACAGCTTCATTTAGCAACTAACAGAATGAACATAGATAGCCGCACCTACCATTTTCAGGATACACCTTTTGCAGACCTTACAATGGTGGGTTCGGGCAGGCTTGTGGATGCAACACTTGTCACAATACCTTGATTTCAGTCCCTGTTGTGACCAAATATCGAGCTTTATCAGGGAGCTCTCCAATATTCAAATTTTTGTTGCTCCTAAATTCATAGCTGTGGCTCCTAAATTTTTGTTGCTCCTAATTTGCAGCTCTGAGAAGAGAAAAGCACAATGGATTCACATCTAGCTCAACCTGATCGATCCACAGATAGCTGATCTACTGTGATATGAACTAGGTGTCAGGTTGAATTCATTACAGAAAATTCTACGTCTATTTAAACTTGGAGACGCTGCAATTGAATCAAGAACCTAAATTCCAAGGAAAACTAACAGGGGGACGAAAACGAAGGCGAGAGAGATCTGGGACCTGTCCCTGCGGGTCCTCGGCGTCGGGGGAGAAGGCAGAGGGCACGGATCCGGGATCGGCGGCCGCGGCGCAGAGGAAGGAGAAGAAGCAGGCGGCGAGGAGGAGGGAGAAGGCGGCCGCGTGGGCGGCGCCGGCCGTCGTGCCGAGGCCGAGCCAGTGGTCCAGCAAGACGAACACCGTGTAGTAGTACACCAGCGCCATCAAGGAGACGGCCGCCATGAGGGCCGGGGAGGTCGCGGCCGCCGCCACCGCCGCGGCGACGCCCCTCCTGCGCGCCATCTCCGGCGAGGTCGGGCGCTTCGTCCCCTTTCTTCTCGGTCTCGGGCCCTTCCCGAGCTTCCCTCAGGCCTCTATTCTTAATATTTGGGCTCAGCCTCCAGCATAAACACTAATGGGCTGCTCAATCTCGTTCAGATGGCCTTTTAATATAGGTCCTTGATGGGCCACAGATACCATCTCTATCTCTTCTCTACGACTTTACGAAATAATGAGGTTCATTCTTTCCACCACCCCTTCGTCCAATCTTTCCCGTATTATAATCAAATCACCTCGATTCAAAAAAATGATATTCAATCACCTTCATTTACTTAGCTTCTGCACTAATTCTACTTTAATTTTTTTTACCAAACATCTCATCAAAATCTAAGATAAATCACGAGCAAGATTTGATAAAAAGTTATTTACACAATGGCATAAATATATATAGGTAAATCATGAGCTAAAGTAATGGAATATTTGTGCAACATACTGGGATTGTCCTAGTGATTTGAAAAAAAATACTCAAATCATCTTAGCTCCAACCAATTTTTCCTAGCAAACTGTCAAAGGTGATATTCTCGATGCCATCAACCAATGTTTCCATCTGGATGGGAGCTTGATGCACCACCTCAACCAGGTGTTCCTAGTGCTACTGAAGAAAAAAGACGCTACTACAGGTACTTCAGATTTCTGGCCTATCAATTTGGTGCATAGCTTTCCCAAGCTCCTGGGCTAAACTACTCATGAAAGAGAGCCCCTATTTGGGTGCTATGCATGGGCGAATGAGCTAGTGCGCACCCGCTTCCCCACATGCCCTTTTGGGCTGGGCCACATGCAGGTGCATGTTTTATCTTTTATTTTTGTGTTGCTTTTCTCTCCCATAAATAATTTTAAATTCCAAAAACTACCAAATTTAAAATAATTCTGAATTTTAAAAACACTGAAGAAATCATAAAATGTTCGCGCATTCATAAAATATTTTTGTTTTGTAAAAATATTTGTATTTCAGAAAAGTTCATGACTTTTAAAAAGAATTTCAGGAAATAAAATATATTCTTGAATTTGGAAAAATGTTTTGGCATTAAAAAAGAATTCATGAATTTTAAAATGTCTATGAAGTCAAAAAAAGATCATCATTGTTTTAAAATGTTTACAAAATACAAAAATGTTTTAAAATTACAAAAAAAACTCACTGATTCAAAAAATGGTCGCCGATTCAGGAAAATGTTTGTCCAAACTATTTGTGAATTTCAAAAGGTGTTCCCCATTTTCAATATTTTTCTTGATTCAGAAAAAATGTTCACCGATTCAAAAAAAATATTCATGAGTTTCATAAGAAAATGTGCACAATTATAAACATGTTCGTGAATTTGCAAAAAAAATTGCTAATTCAAATATTGTTCATGATTGAAAACAAATCATGAATTTGTAAACATTTTTCACGAGTTTGATTTTTTTTCACGATTTCTTAAAAATGTTCATGAATCCAAAAATACTTCATGATTTTATAAGTGTTCACGAATTTGTAAACAATGTTCACCATTTTCAAAAAATCATAATTTCATAAAAATGTTTGTGAATTAAAAAATGTTCACAATTTGAAGGAAAAAATAAAAAGAAATGAAAACGAAAAATTTAAAATGAAAAAATGAAAAGGAAAGGTGAAAATGAAATAAGAAAGAAAATATAAAAAGGAAAAAAAGCAGAAAAAATCCCAAAAAATAGGAAACTGAAAAGAGCTAATGGGCCAGCCCAAAGTGTATGTAGGGGCAGCGCGGGGTGGGGGGGGGGGGGTACGCGCTCAGGTGCTAACTGGGGACCTACGCGCCAAATTGGATTCCCTATCGCGAAAGATCTAGCGCTTCGCCTTCCCGGGCTCATATGCATCAAGGGTCGCCCTCGTTAAGTGGTTGAGAAGAAAGAAACGAGTAAGGGTGTGCAAGATGTGCAACCGCACAAAGGCCCCCAAAATATTAAACCCCCCCCCCCCCCCCCTCAATCTTACACTTGAGGCCTTGTTTGGTACTAGTGTATTTTAGGGAATTGGTGGGGATTATCCTGGTCAAACCCCTAAATCCCCACATATCCCAAAACATGGTTTGGTTCTAGTGTATTTGCCATGTTTTATCCCCATAAATCCCCAAACTCTAGTGCATTTTTCTCAATACCCAATACACTACCCCTACCTAGTGGATTGGGGATAAATGGGGATTTGAAGGGATTGGGTGAAGGTTGGGGTTTCACCCAATCCCTGTGGAGATTATCCCCACCAATTCCCTCAAAAACCCTAGTACCAAACAAGGCCTAAGTGGCGGAGGACTCGATAGGGCGACCTTCCTGCCTTGATTTTTTATTCAGCCTTTATACATAGTGAAACTGAGGAAAATGTTTCATGCTTGTAACAGCCACATGGAAAACTTGCTCTGAAACTCGTTCGTGGTTGAGAAGAAAGAAACGAGGAAGAAAGCTTGAAGCGTTGCTACTAGGCTCATGGAGTCATGGGTCTAATAATGTTTCTTAAGGGTCATGGCCTTAGTGGGTTAGGTTGCATGGTATTTTAAAAAGAAGTTAGGTTGTATAATTCAATGTTAGTAGCGACCAGAACATGTGCAAGTTGATTCAATTATTGATAAGATTGGATTTTCCACCTTGAAGAAGATTAATTATGAACATGAAATTAAACATGAAATTGATAATTTCATTTCAAAATACAAGAAAGATGATGCTTTTCATTGTAACATGAGGAGCACTTTAACATTACCACTATTTTAGCATTATTATTTATATTACTAAATCAGTAAGAAATAACATGCATTTTGAAGCTATATAACTAAATGAAAATATGCTTGTGTTATCTAATATTCTAATTATTGGGCCTCATTTTACATTTCAGACGGGGGCTTCAAAAATTCGGAGATGGCGGTATATCCATAAACTAGGCCACGTTTATGAAGGGTCTCTCGACCGGTGATAATCGCTCTACGGTCCACCAGATGGTGAAACCGCCACATCGTAAGCAGATCCTTCCTTCCTCCTTAAACTCAATATTTCGAGGGCATTTGATTCCGTTGCTAGCCCTTCCTCTTAGATATCCTTCGCCATCGAGGGTTAGATGGACTAACTTGATCACATGCTCTGCTGCATTTCCTCTTCTCGAGTGTTGATAATGGAAGCCCATTGGACCCGATCGCACATGCCCGTAGTCTCGAACATGGCAATCCTGTATCGACAATGCTCTTCCTCCTGTTCATTGACGTCCCTGACGCTTTGTTCACATAGCTTGACCACAACCAAATTGTCCTTCCTCTCTCATAGTGGGTCATCAAACACAAGACATCCCTCATTACTGATGACGTGGCGCCCTTCCGAAAGATCTTCGAGAACGCACGCGTGCCAGTGAATAGCGAAGAGTGCAACTGTGCCCATTAGACGCAACGATGTGGATTTAGAAGCTCAAACCGAGAATTTCTCTTGCGCCATCCAATAATTCCCAATTAAATACCTTGGGCACCCATTTTCTAATTTTAAACTTCAGAAGGCCAACCTGTCATCGGTGGTGGAGAAGTTTCCTAACCAACTGCCGAGTTGGAAGACGGTGTTGATCCCTCTCAATGATTGCATCATCCTCCTGAATGTGGTGATCATGATGATGGGAATTTACCACTTGTTAGCTCTTGATCTACCATTGTGGGTCCTTCACACTGTTGACAAGATTTTGTGTGGTTTTGTTTGGGGAGTTTCTAATTGCGTTAAAGGGGGCCATCGCTTGGTCACATGAGAGAATGGGTGTAGTCCAACAAGGTATGGTATCCTTGGATTGCATAACCTCCAATCACTCAATGATGCCCTTCGCACCAAGTGGTCGAGGGCCGCCGAAATCTATGATGCCCTCCTTGGTCTTCCCTCGAGATGTCGACCACTAACGATGGGTTTGCTATCTTTCATGCCTAATTTAGCCTTGAGCTGCACAACGGGTGTCCATCTTGTTCTAGCAGGATCTTTGGGTGGAGGGTGCCAGCAATCCACAACTAGTCCCTAACCTTGTGGTTTCTCTAAACACACGCTCTCACACGATGCACTACCAAGGAGGCCCCCAACTCCTTCTACATAAAGGACATGCAAGGCCGCTTGTCTGTTGGCGATTATGCAGTTCATTTAGATCTGGCCCAAGATTGTCCACCCACCTCCTCCCGGGCCTGGATTCTTAGGCTCGGAAGTGGACACCTTTCGTTATCCATTCTACTATGATGACATATGATGTGACTTTTGTTGGGCGGGCTGATTGTGGTTGGGACCACCTAGTATGGCAACCATGGGCGCCTATGAAGTACAAATTTTCCGCTTGGCTAAATGTTTGGAACCAAGTGTGTAAGTCTGACCGCCTGGTGGTGACCCATAAGTATAGGGGATCAATCATAGTCCTTTCAGTAAGTAAGAGTGTCGAACCCAACGAGGAGCAGAAGGAAATGAGAAGCGGTTTTCAGCAAGTTATTTTCTGCAAGTACTGAAAGTAGGGGTAACAGATAGTTTTCTAGCAAGGTAATTCGTAACAAGTAACAAGTAATAATAGTAACCAAGGTGCAGCAAAGTGTCCGAGTCCTTTTTATAGCAAAGGACAAGCTGGAAAGTTCTCTTATACTAGTAAGCAAAGCATTCTCAAGGACACATGGGAATTGTCATCTAGTCACGTTCATCATGTTTAGTTGATTCGCATTAACTACTTTGATAATTTGATATGTGGGTGAACCGGTGCTAGGGTTTTGTTCTTACGTGAACAAGCAACCCTCTTATGATTACCCACTCGCAAGCATCCGCAACTATGAAAGAAGAATTAAGATAAATCTAACCATAACATGAAACATATGGATCCAAATCAGCCCCTTACGGAATAAGGCATAAACTAGGCTTTAAGTTTATGTCACTCTCGCAACCCAACATATACTTATTAATCCCCAATGCCTTCCCTTAGGCCCAAGTACGGTGAAGTGTAATGTAGTTGAAGTTTTTTTCACATGACACCATGATACGTCTCCAACGTATCTATAATTTTTTATCGTTCCATGTTATTATATTATCTGTTTTGGATGTTTAATGGGCTTTAATTGCTCTTTTATATTATTTTTTGGACTAACCAATTAACCGAAGGCCCAGTGCAAATTGCAGTTTTTTGCCTATTTCAGTGTTTCGCAGAAAAGGAATATCAAACGAAATCCAAACGGAATGAAACCTTCGCGAGGATCTTTCTTGGAGCAAAATCAATCCAGGAGACTTGGAGTGGAAGTCAGAGACGCAACGAGGCGGTTGTAAGGCGTGAGGGCGCGCTTCAACCTCGTGGGCCCCTCAGAGCTCCAATCGACCTACTTCTTTCGCCTATATATACTCTTATACCACGAAAACATCCAGGGGAGACACGAAACCACTTTTCCACCGCCGCAACCTTTCTGTACTGTGAGATCCCATCTTGGGCCTTTTTCCATGATCTGAGGGGGATTTGATCACGGAGGGCTTCTACATCAACACCATAGCCTCTCCGATGATGTGTGAGTAGTTTACCACAGACCTTCGGGTCCATAGTTATTAGTTAGATGGCTTGTTCTCTCTCTTTGGTTCTCAATACAAAGTTCTACTCGATGTTCTTGGAGATCTATTCGATGTAATACTCTTTTGCGGTGTGTTTGCCGAGATCCGATGAATTGTGGGTTTATGAACTTGATTATCTATGAATATTATTTGATTCTTCTCTCGAATTCTTATATGCATGATTTGATATCTTTGCAAGTCTCTTCAATTATCGGTTTAGTTTGGCCTACTAGATTGATCTTTCTTGCAATGGGAGAAGTGCTTAGCTTTGGGTTCAATCTTGCGGTGCTTTCGATCCCAAAGGATGTAAAGGGAACCGACACGTATTGTATTCTTGCCATCGAGGATAAAAGATAGAATTTATATCATATTTCTTGAGTTTATCCCTCTACATCATGTCATCTTGCCTAATCGTTACTCGTTCTTATGAACTTAATACTCTAGATGCATCTTTGGATAGCGGTCGATGTGTGGAGTAATAGTAGTAGATGCAGAATCGTTTTGGTCTACTTGACACGGACGTGATGCCTATATTCATGATCATTGCCTTAGATATCATCATAACTATGAGCTTTTCCATCAATTACTCGGCAGTAATTTGTTCAACCATTGTAATATATGCTATCATGAGAGAAGCCACTAGTGAAACCTATGGCGCCCTGGTCTACTTTATATCATATAAGTTTCCGATCTACAATTCTAGTTTACTATTTATTTTGCAATCTTTATTTTCCAATCTATACAACAAAAATACCAAAAATATTTATCTTATTATCTTTATCAGATCTCACTTTTGCAAGTGGCCGTGAAGGGATTGACAACCCCTTTATCGGGTTGGTTGCAAGGTTCTTGATTGTTTGTGCGGTGTACTAGGCGAGTTCGTGTAGTCTCCTCTTTGGATTGATACCTTGGTTCTCAAAACTGAAGGAAATACTTACGCTACTTTCTGCATCACCCTTTCCTCTTCAAGGAAAACCAACGCATCCTCAAGAGGTAGCAAGAAGGATTTACGGCGCCGTTCTTGGGGAGATCTACGCTCAAGTCAAGACATACCAAGCACCCATCACAAACTCTTCTCCCTCGCATTACATTATTTGCCATTTGCCTCTCGTTTTCCTCTCCCCCACTTCACCTTTGCCGTTTTATTTGCCCTTTTTCCTTCGCCTCTTTCCCGCTTGCCTTTCTTTCGCCATGGCGGAATCAAAAAGGGCTAAGGGTTCTCTCCCGGGTTTTTATACTTTGGACAGTCCCTCTGTCCTTTCTAAGCTCACAAATAATGATGCTATGGAAAGACCTACCGGGGTTATCGATAAGAGTTTGAATAATTTTGATGAGGATGACCGAATTTTTCGTTATTTGCTTGATGAGTCTTTGAAAGATGCTTGGGATAGGCTATTAAGGATTCGAGCCAGCTATGTGCACCAATATCAAATTGAGATATACCTAAAAAGCTTTTATGTTGGCTTACCCCCTTCATTCAAGCAAGTTTTAGATTCTATTTTTGAAGAAGGTTTTCTTGAGGGGGATGCCATAGATTCCTATGAAAAGATGAAAACTATATTTGGGCACCCCATGAGTGATAAGGTTGAATCTACCTCTCTTTTGTACTTTCATCAAAATGAAATTATCAAAGAGATGAAGGCTAGCTTAGATGCAAATTTCCGTAGCGTGCTTAATCTTTCTTCCACCATTAATGGCCACGTGCTTTCTTAAAATAGAAAGATAAATGCTATAGATAAGAAATTTTCTCTTTTCTTTCCCAATACCAAAGATGACAATACCTAGATCTATTCTTGTTTTTATGCCTAGTTAGGGGCGTTAAACGATAACGCTTGTTGGGAGGCAACCCAATTTTATTTTTGTTCCTTGCTTTTTGTTCCTGTTTAGTAATAAAAAATTCATCTAGCCTCTGTTTAGATGTGGTTTTGTGTTTTAATTAGTGTTTGTGCCAAGTAGAACCTTTGGGAAGACTTGGGTGAAGTCTTTGCGATCTTGCTGTAAAAAACAGAAACTTTAGCGCTCACGAGATTAGATGCCATTTTTTTACTGGAGAGTGCTTTTAGGTTGATTCTTTTTGCAGATGATTAATAGACAAATTCCTCACGTCCATCAATTTATTTCAGAATTTTTGGATTTACAGAAGTATACGTTTGATTCAGATTGCTACAGACTGTTCTGTTTTTGACAGATTCTGTTTTTCGTGTGTTGTTGCTTATTTTGATGAATCTATGGCTAGTATCAGGGGGTATGAACCATAGAGAAGTTGGAATACAGTAGGTTTAACACCAATATAAATAAAGAATGGGTTAATTACAGTAACTTAAAGTGGTGATTTGTTTTCTTATACTAACGGAGCTCATGAGATTTTCTGTTTAAGTTTTGTGTTGTGAAGTTTTCAAGTTTTGGGTAAAGATTTGATGGATTTTGGAATAAGGAGTGGCAAGAGGCTAAGCTTGGGGATGCCCAAGGCACCCCAAGGTAAAATTCAAGGACACCCAAAAGCCTAAGCTTGGGATGCCTCGGAAGGCATCCCCTCTTTCGTCTTCGTCTATCGGTAACTTTACTTGAGGCTATATTTTTATTCACCACATGATATGTGTTTTGCTTCGAGCGTCTTGTATGATTTGAGTCTTTGATTTTTAGTTTACCACAATCCTTGCTGTACACACCTTTTGGGAGAGACACACATGAATCAGAATTTATTAGAATACTCTATGTGCTTCACTTATATCTTTTGAGCTAGATAATTTTGCTCTAGTGCTTCACTTATATCTTTTAGAGCACGGTGGTGGTTTTATTATATAGAAATTATTGATCTCTCATGCTTCACTTATATTATTTTGAGAGTCTTTTAGAACAGCATGGTAATTTGCTTTGGCTATAAAATTGGTCCTAATATGATAGGCATCCAAGATGGGTATAATAAAAACTTTCATATAGAGTGCATTAAATACTATGAGAAGTTTGATAATTGATAATTGTTTTGAGATATAAAGATGGTAATATTAGAGTCATGATAGTTGAGTAATTGTGGAATTGAGAAATACTTGTGTTGAGGTTTGCAAGTCCTGTAGCATGCACGTATGGTAAACTGCTAGTGTGTGACAAATTTGAAGCATGAGGTGTTTTTGATTGCTTTCCATATGAGTGGCGGTCGGGGACGAGCGATGGTATTTTCCTACCAATCTATCCCCCTAGGAGCATGAGCATAGTGCTTGGTTTTGATGACTTGTAGATTTTTGCAATAATTATGTGAGTTATTTATGACTAATGTTGATTCCATGGATTATACGCACTCTCACCCTTCCATCATTGCTAGCCTCTTCTTGTACTGCATTGCCTTTCTCACCTCGAGAGTTGGTGCAAACTCACCATTGTGCATCCAAAGCCCGTGATATGATACGCTCTATCGCACATAAGCCTCCTTATATCTTCCTCAAAACAGCCACCATACCTACCTATTATGGCATTTCCATAGCCATTCCGAGATATATTGCCATGCAACTTTCCACCGTTCCGTTTATTATGACACGCTTCATCATTGTCATATTGCTTTGTATGATCATGTAGTTGACATCGTACTTGTGGCAAGGCCACCCTTCATAATTCTTTCATACATGTCACTCTTGATTCATCGCATATCCCGGTACACTGTCGGAGGCATTCACATAGAGTCATATTTTGTTCTAAGTATCGAGTTGCAATTCTTGAGTTGTAAGAAAATAAAAGTGTGATGATCTTCATTATTAGAGCATTGTCCCATGTGAGAAAAGGATAATGGAGACTATGATTCCCCCACAAGTCGGGATGAGTCTACGGACGAAAAAAATAAAAAAATAAAAGAGGCCAAAGAAGCCCAAAAAAAGAGGCCATAAAAAAGAGAAGGCCCCAAAAAATGAGAGAAAAAGAGAGAAGGAGCAATGTTACTATCCTTTTTTTCCACACTTGTGCTTCAAAGTATCATCATGATCTTCATGATAGAGAGTCTCTTATTTTGTCACTTTCATATACTAGTGGGAATTTTTCATTATAGAACTTGGCTTGTATATTCCAATGATGGGCTTCCTCAAAATTACCTAGGTCTTCATGAGCAAGCAAGTTGGATGCACACCCACTTAGTTTCTTTTGTTGAGCTGTCATATATTTATAGCTCTAGTGCATCTGTTGCATGTAAATCCATACTCTCGCATTGACATCAATTGATGGGCATCTCCATAGCCTGTTGATTAGCCGCGTTGATGTGAGACTTTCTCCCTTTTTGTCTTCTCCACACAACCTCCATCATCATATTCTATTCCACCCATAATGCTATGTCCATGGCTCGCGCTCATATATTGCGTGAAAGTTGAAAAAGTTTGAAAATGCTAAGTATGAAACAATTGCCTGGCTTGTCATCGGGGTTGTGCATGATGGGAGCATTTTATGTGACGAAAATGAAGCATGGCCAAACTATATGATTTTTTAGGGATGAGCTTTCTTTGGCTATGTTATTTTGATAAGACATAATTGCTTGGTTAGTATGCTTGAAGTATTATTATTCTTATATCAATATTAAACTTTTGTCTTGAATCTTTTGGATCTAAACATTCATGCCACAATAAAGAGAACTACATTGAAAATTATTTTAGGTAGCATTCCACATCAAAAATTCTGTTTATATCATTTACCTACTCAAGGACGAGCAGGAGTTAAGCTTGGGGATGCTTGATACGTCTCCAACGTATCTATAATTTTTTATCGTTCCATGCTATTATATTATCTGTTTTGGATGTTTAATGGGCTTTAATATGCTCTTTTATATTATTTTAGGACTAACCTATTAAATCAAGGCCCAATGCAAATTGATGTTTTCTTGCCTATTTCAGTGTTTCGCAGAAAAGGAATATCAAACGGAATCCAAACGGAATGAAACCTTCTCGAGGATCTTTCTTGGAACAAACGCAATCTAGGAGACTTGGAGTGGAAGTCAGAGACACAACGAGGCGGCCACGAGGCAGGAGGGCGTGCCCCCACCCTCGTGAGCCCCTCGTAGCTCCACCGACCTACTTCTTTTGCCTATGCATACTCCTATACCCTGAAAACATCCAGGGGAGCCACGAAACCACTTTTCCATCGCCGCAACCTTTTGTATCCGTGAGATCCCATCTTGGGGCCTTTTTTCGGTGATCTGCCGAAGGGGGATTCGATCACGGAGGGCTTCTACATCAACACCATAGCCTCTCCGATGATGTGTGAGTAGTTTACCACAGACCTTCGGGTCCATAGTTATTAGCTAGATGGCTTGTTCTCTCTATTTGGTTCTCAATACAAAGTTCTCCTCAATGTTCTTGGAGATCTATTCGATGTAATACTCTTTTGCGGTGTGTTTGCCGAGATCCGATGAATTGTGGGTTTATGAACTTGATTATCTATGAATATTATTTGGTTCTTCTCTGAATCCTTATATGCATGATTTGATATCTTTGCAACTCTCTCTGAATTATTGGTTTAGTTTGGCCTACTAGATTGATCTTTCTTGCAATGGGAGAAGTGCTTAGCTTTGGGTTCAATCTTGCAGTGCTCGATCCCAGTGACAGAACGACACGTATTGTATTGTTTCCATCGAGGATAAAAAGATGGGGTTTATATCATATTGCTTGAATTTATCCCTCTACATCATGTCATCTTGCCTAATGCGTTACTCTGTTCTTATGAACTTAATACTCTAGATGCATCTTTGGATAGCGGTCGATGTGTGGAGTAATAGTAGTAGATGCAGAATCGTTTTGGTCTACTTGACCTTGTAAGTGCATCTAGTGCCCCTTAGTGATTTTGGTGTATTGAAGACTTATAGGTTAAGGGACTAATGTGTTTATGAGTGTACATGTGTCTATAAGTCTATGAGGAGTTTGATATTTACAGAGAAAGTCGAATTCCCCAAAATGAAGTTCTTCGACTAAAGACTTTGGTATTCAAGACTTTGAAAGTGAAGAAATTGGTGTGACCTTGAAGACTTGGTATTCATTTGAGGAACATGAAGCGTGAAGACTTTTGTTTTCGTAGTTTCGCTTTTCTCTTTCTTGAGTCATAGGAAACACCAGACTGTTAAAGGGGTCGAGGAAATACTAAGGAAAAATTTCCATGTGATGCTCAACTCAAAATTCTACAACTACCAATCCCTTCGAGTGAAGCCATTGAAATCTCATACTGCTTGAGTCAATTTCTTCAAAGGATGCAGACGAAGTTCTTACAGTTCTCGAGAATTTGTTCTGATCGAGGAGTTAGGAATTCACCAAAGGCGGATTGCCTACACAAAGTGAGGAACATGATAGCCCCGAGGAATTTGAACCTCAAATTTCCGACCGTTCTTGCATCCTTTTAATCACCGTTACAAAATATCTTATCCACCTAACGGTCATATCATTGAAGGGCATTTATAATGTCTTATCATGTCGGGCTGCTCCCTAGGCTATAAATAGCCGCCCCTACAACCACTAGCTGGTTGGCTGCCCGAGAGAACT